>JAUIMM010000224.1:12380000-13580000 GCA_031769625.1 Taudactylus pleione | reverse complement strand
GATGGTCGCGATGGTCAGAGACCATCGCGACCATCGGGGCTTACGACGAGACCCTAGGGTAGGGTCTCACTTGTCGTAAGCCCCGGAGAGCTTCTGGCTCTGTCAGAGCCAGAAGCTCTCCACTGACATCACTAGTAATGTCAGTGGGGCCTCCCCCAAACGGTAGGCGTTCCCATGGGAACGCCTCCGTTTGGGCTGCCACCCCCCGGCCCGCCTTCCAAACGGGGCGAGCTGTCAATCAACATCGACAGCTCGCCCCCTTTGGATCGAGACCCGCTACGACCGGCGCTGTCGGTCGTAGCAGGTCTCACGCATGCGCACGACGGCGCCGTCGTGCGCATGCTCTGTGGGGGGCCATCGACCCGGTCCGAGCGCATCGGCGCTAACGACCGGGTCTGAATGACCCCCTGAATCCATTGTATCCGATGTAATTCAAACTTAATAGAGAACGGCTATACCTGCAGATGGGACTGGCTTGCTAACATTTCTGTGACGGTAAGTTGGCAATGATATTCTGTATGTGTGTTTCCAATTACCTGGTCCTCGATATTACCTGGTCCTCGATACACATTAATCAACACTTTGCAGTTATTATGAACAAATTCAGCCATCGATCACATAATATGGGAGGTCCCTGCACTTTAGATTCTAATAAATACATGCCATTACTGTTTTTTCGTATACCCTTGGTGTATATTGTCCTGTTCAGTGAGGGTTTTACAGTGTCAAAATAGGACTACACAGACCTTGCCCGCCTTTTGTACCAGTTGGATTTCTTGTGAAAGACAAAGCTATATTCATCGCTTTGCCCATAAGCCAGACATATGTCTTTTAGTTCATCGATCACATTCTGGGCGCAGCGATTCATGAGATGCAGAGCGCGGGCATCGTTGGGTTTGACGAAATTGTGGTGCTCTGAGAATCTGTGGAAGAAAGGACAGAGCTGAGGCGATACAAGGGATGGAAGAGTTATGCAATGAAGGGGTGGACCAGACATAATGGGTAATGCTGTGCTTCACTTCCAGGCCTCAGCAAATAAACGCAAAACAGTTTTCTTTACTCCGTACACTTAGGGGTATATTTACTAAGTTGCGCTTTTTAAAGCCATCACAAATTCAACCAGTGGGTTTAAAGCGGCAATAACATTAAATATAAAACAGTTCTGTATTTAATATTACAACATCTTTAAATCCAGCATGCAATTCCACCACTCAGTACATATACCCTTTTGTGAAATAATTACTCTTATAATACTCTAATAAAGTCTTAGACATTGGATTATGAACACAAAGTAAATTTTAATATTTTTAAAACAATATTTTTTTATTTAGACAGTTCTGTATCATAACATTTAAACTGATACCATCAAAAAACCTATGGTTAAAAACAGGATTTTGGTACTTACCGTTAAATCCATTTCTCCGATTCCACAGGGGACACTGGAGCTTCATGACAGTGGGGTATAGACGGTGGGTTGAGTTGAGCCTGGCACTTTAAAAATCTACAAGTGTGACTGGCTCCTCCCCCTCTATGCCCCATCAACCCCAGTTTTAAAGAACTGAGCCCAAGAGGAGACGGAGAACAGACTGAAGAACAGAGAAGGAGAACAGGAAAAGAAACATCCAACATACTGACACACTGCAAGAACACAGCAGGCTGCAGTGATAAACAGTCACACAATAAAAACAGACAAAACTGCAACAGAACTGAAGCAGAACAAGCAACTGAGAACAGGCAAGAAGCACTGGGTGGGCGCCCAGTGTCCCCTGTGGAATCGGAGAAATGGATTTAACGGTAAGTACCAAAATCCTGTTTTCTCCTTCATCCACTAGGGGACACTGGAGCTTCATGACAGTGGGGACGTCCCAAAGCTACCCTCCTGGGGGGGGAGAGTGCTGAACGCCCTGCAAGACACTACGACCAAAATTTGAAGCAGAAGCCGCAAAAGTGTCAAATCTGTAGAAACGTACAAAAGTATGAACCGAAGACCACGTCGCTGCCCTACAAAGCTGTGAAGCCGAGACACCTCTACGTGCCGCCCAAGAAGTACCCACAGAGCGCGTAGAATGCGCAGAAATGGATACCGGCGGTGGTCGAGCAGAAGCAACATATGCCTGACGAATAGTCAGACGAATCCACCTGGCCAAAGTTTGTTTAGACGCAGGCCAGCCACGCCGATTAGCATCATAAAGGACGAATAGAGCCTCTGATTTACGTAGCTCCTCAGTACGGGACACATAAATGCGAAGTGCCCGAACCACATCCAAGGAGTGAGAATCACCAGAAGAGTCCGACAACGCTGGCACTACAATCGGCTGATTCAGATGAAAACCCGAGACCACCTTGGGCAAAAAGGAAGGCCGGGTACGAAGTTCCGCCCGATCTTCGTGAAAAATCAAGTAAGGGGAACGGCAGGACAAGGCTCCAAGTTCAGACACACGTCTGGCCGAAGCCAGGGCCAATAAAAGGATCATCTTCCAAGTCAAATACTTCAATTCCACCTCCTGCAAAGGCTCAAAGGTGGATGACTGAAGAAAAGATAAAACAAGATTCAGGTCCCAAGGAGCCGTGGGTGGCACAAAGGGGGGCTGAGTTCTAAGAACCCCTTGAAAAAAGGTCTGAACCTCCGGAATCAGAGCTAGGCGACGCTGGAAAAAAATAGAAAGAGCAGAAATCTGCACTTTAAGTGATCCCAAGCGTAACCCCGCATCGAGGCCTTTTTGAAGAAAAAGAAGAAGACGTGGTAAATGAAAAGAGGAAGTGGAGGATCCACGACCTTCACACCAGGAGATATAAGCCCTCCAAATGCGATGATAATGCGCTGATGTTACCGGTTTTCTAGCCCTAAGCATGGTAGGAATGACCGACCTAGGAACTCCATGGCTTCTTAGGATGGCGGTCTCAATAGCCACGCCGTTAAACGAAGCCGCCGTAAATCCGGGTACACACATGGACCCTGTTGTAGAAGGTCCGATCGTAGCGGAAGAGGCCAAGGTTCGTCTGCCAGAAGGAATAAAAGATCGGAGTACCAAACCCGACGAGGCCAATCCGGAGCCACTAGGATGACGGTGGACGACTCTCGTTTGATCCGCTTGAGAATCCGAGGGAGGAGCGGAAACGGTGGGAACAGGTACACAAGGCTGTACGGCCAAGGGATCAGTAAAGCATCCGCTCCCACCGCTGCCGGATCCATGGTCCTGGAGCAGTAAAGGGGTAGTTGATGATTTATCCGAGATGCCATCAGGTCTATCTGTGGCTTCCCCCATCTGCAAACCAGTTGATGAAAGACCTCGGGATGAAGGGACCACTCCCCGGGATGAAGATCCTGACGACTGAGGTAGTCCGCTTCCCAGTTGTCGACCCCCGGAATAAACACTGCGGAAATGACCTCTACGTGTCTTTCTGCCCACAGAAGGATGCGACTGGCTTCTCTCATTGCCATCCGACTGCAGGTTCCCCCTTGGCGATTTATGTATGCCACTGCCGTGGCGTTGTCGGATTGTATCCGAACCGGAAGTCCTCGTAACAGAGGAGCAGCCTGTATCAAAGCTCTGTAGACTGCCCGCAGTTCGAGAACATTGATTGGTAAGAGGGACTCCTGCTGCGACCAAAGCCCCTGGAAGTGATTGTCCAGAACCACCGCTCCCCATCCGCGGAGGCTGGCGTCCGTGGTGACCAAGGTCCAATTCCAAATTCCGAAGCGGCGACCCGCTAACAGATGCTCCGTCCGAAGCCACCAGAGCAAGGATATGCGGGTCCGGGGAGACAGACGCACCAGCCGATGCATCTGTAGGTGGGACCCGGACCACTGAGACAGAAGATCCAGTTGAAATATTCTGGAGTGAAATCTGCCGAATTGGATGGCCTCGAAGGAAGCCACCATTTTCCCCAGGAGACGGATGCAAAGATGCACAGATACTTTCCTGGGTCTGAGCACTAGACGAACCAGCTCCTGTATGGCTATGGCCTTGTCCCTTGGCAAGATGGCAAATCTGAGGAAAGCCTGGTGAGGAACCCAAATTGGGACATGCAGATAGGCGTCCTTGATATCTATCGACACCAGAAACTCTTCTGCCTCTAGTCCCGCAATGACAGAATGGAGAGATTCCATCTTGAACCTGTGAAATGAAAGATACTGGTTCAATGATTTCAGATTCAGAATGGGTCTGACTGACCCATCTGGTTTCGGAACCACAAAAAGGTTTGAGTAAAACCCTTGTTGCCTTTGTGCAGTGGGAACCGCCACAAGGACCTCGGCCAGCAAAAGTTTCTCGATCGCTTGACGCAAAATTAGTTGCTTCAAGGGATCGACGGGCAAACCTGTTGTAAAATAACGCCGAGGAGGAGTGAAAGCGAACTCGATCTTGTACCCCTGAGATACCAGATTTCGAACCCAAGTGTCTGGAGAAGTCCGTCTCCAAACCTCCGAGAAACGCTGGAGGCGTGCCCCCACCTTTGGATTTCCGAGATGGGATGGGAGCCCGTCATGCCACAGGCTTGTCTGCTGGCTTGGGATCTGGACGGCGGCCAATATTTGTTTGACGTCCTCTAGTACGGCCTCCTCGCCCCGCTGAAGACGAACCTCGCGATCGTCCCTGAAATCTTGCCGATGCTCGAAAGGAACGAAAGGAAGGTCCCCTAAACGAGCGACGCGGAGGAGGTGCTGATGAAGGTAGAAAAGTACTCTTACCTCCAGTGGCCAGCGAGATCCATTTGTCCAGCTCTGGACCAAATAAAATATCGCCTGTGAAAGGAAGAGCTTCCACTGCTCTTTTTGACTCCGCATCCGCTTGCCAGGCACGAAGCCAAAGTGCCCGGCGAGCAGAGACCGCCGAAGCAGAAATCCTAGCGCCTACCTGGCCGATATCTCTGGAGGCGTCTCCTAAGTATACAGCAGACTCCTGAATATGTTCTGCCAAGGTAATCAGATCTGCCCGCGGAGTGCTGGATCTAAGACCCTCAGTCAATTGTTCCGCCCACTTTTCCACAGCCTTGTTGACCCAAGATCCTACCAAGGCCGGCCGGAGAAGTGCACCTGCGGCCGTATAAATGGATTTCAAAGTGGTTTCTAATCTCCGCTCTGAGGTTTCCTTCAATGTAGTAGCTCCTGGAACAGGTAACGTGGTCTTCTTTGACAACCGAGAAACCGAAGAATCCACAGGTGGCGGGGTCTCCCACCTCTTCCTATTTTCCGCAGGAAATGGGTAAAGAGAGAAGAAACGCTTAGGAATCTGGAATTTACGGTCCGGATTCTGCCAGGCTGCCATCATCTGTTCATCCAACTGGAGAGAAACAGGGAATGTGACGGCCATCTTCTGTGACCTGGCAAATAAGGAGTCTTCTAACGATTCTGGAGCTTCCTGGCCAGAAATCTTAAGAACTTCCCTTACCGCTAGAATGAGTGCGTCAATACCTTGCAATGCCTCAGGTTCTTGTGAGTAAGTCTCTACGTCTGATTCGTCCAGCATCTCCCCTTCCTCCTGAGACGAGTGATCCGCTGACGAATCCTCATCCGACTGGAGAACCGCCGGAAGAGCCCTCTTTTTAGATGAGCGACTTACCGTAGCTTCAGGAGCTTTAGACGCAGAACCCATCGCTTGAGCAAGGCTATTCACAGAGCGGACTAAATTCTGAGCCCACGCTGGTTCTGCTAGAAAAGAAGGGTGAGATGTGCCAGGTAGATCTCTGGCAGACTCCCGTTCCCTACGGGAAGCGGCTAATTCAGAAGAAAGGTCCGCCATGACCCCGGCCAAACTATTTATGAAGGAGGGAGTGACAGACTGCGTGTTAGCACTGTCTGCTTCACATGTCTCGCACAGGGAAGACCCTTCGGAGCGAGCATGGGTAAACTTCTTCCTGCACTTAGTGCAGGCAAACAGCTTTTGTGATGCAGTTTTTTCTGTCCTGGATGTCATCATGTACTCACAGACAAGCACCACATACAATTCAGGAATGCAGAAGAAGTATAGGGAGAAGCAGAATTACAATAATAATGCTACTCAAGTATGGGAGCAGACAGAGCAATAAGGGAGGAGCAGAATTTCAATAATAATGCTACTCAAATTGCATGCAGAGCAGTATAGGAGGAGCAGAATTTCAAGAATAATGCAACTCAGTAACAGGGGCAGACAGGCATATAAGGGAGGAGCAATCAATAGGACCAGAAAGTAGTTAAAACCACCCTCTGTATTTACAGACCCCCTGTAGATGCTCTCAGTCTTTGATCTGCTCCTCTCCCCTCCGCTCAGTGCCTGCAGTCTGAGGCGCCACTCCCGTTCAGAGCGCGCCAAACTAGCCCAGGCAGTGAAGGAGGAAGAGGAGGAGGGACCCATAAGCTCCTCCTCATAATGGCCGCCGCTTTGTATGCGCGCGGCATACACTTATACAGTGGGACGTTACTCTCTGTCCCCGCACTGACAGCGGGGGCCAGCGGCACGACCGCCGCCAGTGATAACCGTGCCGGTGCCTTTTACACAAGCACCGGCACGCAGAGGCAGGACCGCTGTGAGCGCGCCTACCTAACAGCCAGCGCCGGTGTTCTATCACAACACCAGCGTGGCAACTGACAGCGGGGGCTGACAGCCGCGCGTTTCAGACCCAGCAGTTATTTTCACCTCTCCTGCTAGTCAGGAGAGGTGTGCTACTCACCGGGCTGCTGCGGCCAGAGCGCTGGGCAGTGAGGGGAGAGCGGGGACCCGGACACAAGCCAGTGGTAGCTGTGGCGGGCCCCGCTGAGTCTGATGACTCCTAACTGCCTAAAGCAGCCTCCCCTCCATAGGGTGACCGGACACAGGCTGCAGTAGCCGTGTGGTCCCCTCTCTGGCGGCTCCCACGATGCAGGCAGACTGTCACAGCTAACAGTCTGCCTGTCCTCTTGTGACTTTGATTCACTTTTCTATATAAAATTAATATAAGGGCTGGAGACAGCCCCTGTGCACCGGCTCTACTCGGGCACATTCTAAAAACTGGGGTTGATGGGGCATAGAGGGGGAGGAGCCAGTCACACTTGTAGATTTTTAAAGTGCCAGGCTCAACTCAACCCACCGTCTATACCCCACTGTCATGAAGCTCCAGTGTCCCCTAGTGGATGAAGGAGAAAATATGATTATAACACAGATCATATCAGTTACGTCATCTCCTGGCACCAATTTGCTTCACATTCTTTTGAACAAGGGACACAAACTGTGCTCCAGCATGTAACGTATGACACTGTGCCGGCCATTAAGATGTAGGCGGGAAATCTCAGCCTGCAACAAAGCATTGCTTGATTTACGGGTTCAAAATACGCATCAAATCAATGGCATAAACAGCGAGTGAAGCCATTGTGGACAAAGAGCCTGATTCAGTAGTGAACACAAATGCGATTACAGCCGCACATCGAGCAACTGCTTGCCGTAAGTCGCAATGCGCATAAGTGTCAATGCGCAGCGATCAGACTGCGATTACAGGAGCACAGAGGAACACATTGCAAAGTGAGCCAGTGTTTGGGGGGGGGGGGGTCAGAAAGGCGCAAGTGTGTGTCCGTTTGAACGCAATTTCATGGCCGTGAATAAATTAGCCACTGCAATTGCATACGCAGCATGAGAGCTCTCTGTACACAATGAGACTTGCAGTGTCTGTGGCTGGTCAGACCTGTTGCGTGACTATAGCGTTCACGCTAGGCTGTTTCAGCAGGACGCCGCGCCCTGCCCTATTTCTGAAGGTCAGAAAGCACCCTGCCCTCCAGCGTGGCGCCCAACTGAAACAGCCTGCGGGCTCTGTCCTCCACCCGCAGGCCGCAGTGTCCCGCGGGTGGGGAAATAGTCAGAGCAGCTGTCACCACTGGTTAATGGACACTGGGCGCATGCACCCGGCAACCATTCACAGTGACTACGGCGTTTGGGGGCTGCCCAGCATGTCCGTAAGTGCCTGGCATGGCCCCCAAAAGGGTATGCTTCATAAAGAGACGCCCCTTTTTGTTGGCCACTCCCCCTTTCCGGGCGCGTGCAGATGTACCCTACCTCTAGGTCCGACGTCCTGCCTGCCGCCGGACCTAGAGTGAACACTAGACTAGTCAATGTGCGGCGATGGTTCCGATGTTTACGCAGAAGAACGAGGTTGGACAGATGAGTAGGCATTAGCATATTATCGCAGCTGCGATCTCATTAGCGGTCACTACTGAATGAGGCCCAAAGTACATAGCTGAATCATATACCAAGTGTCCCCTAGTGGATGAAGGAGAAACTACACTGCTATTCATAAGGTGCCTACAGACTTGCCAATTTTTTACACGATTTGCCCGATTCCGACGAATCGTGAAAAATACACCCAAATCGTGAATTTCCACCAAATCGTGCCCACGGCTGCCGGGGAGCTGCTGGGAGAGTTCAAGGGGAAATCAGACATTGTTGGATCGTGAGCACATCGTCAAGTGTGTAGGCACCTTTACACCACGCAATTCAATTGTTCTTTGGGCAGCGATAATTAATGGGCGCGCCACGGAGCAATTCAATTGTTTTGGGTGCCCAATAATTATCTTGCTTTTCGCGCTCAGAAGCACAGGGTTTAGACACGCAAAGCGACCTAACGCTTCTAAACTGATGAGTGCAATGGAAAAAGTGCAGTTTGGGCGCCCAAACGGTCGCGAAAAAAGCAATTGAAACCCCTGCACCCCCCGACTGCAGACTTGCAATGCTTCTATAAGAATTCACAAGGTCATTGCCACAGCACCCAATTACCACCCCATACTACCCTAGTCAAGGTTATCATTTGGGCCAACCTATACTACCTCTGTTTGTCAAAAAACCCTAAGCTGGAGTCTTCAATAAGCCTAATGGATGATCCAGCTCCACAGCGCACACACTCTTTATCATCAGTACTTTTTGTCAAATATCAGCACTATATTAAACAGTGTTTCAGATCTGTAGTACCACTTATAATTTCCGTGCCATTGCAAATGCCAATATAACAACCACCATTTCACAAATATATTATGGGGGAAAAAAAAAAAAAGAAACCGGCTCGGGGAGGCCAATGACCATACATAGTGGCTCTTTATGCCCTTCTTTAAAACACCACAATCCACAAAATGGTACATTTCACACAGAGAATAAAGGAAAAGGAATTCTAAGAGACTAATATGCCCATGGCGAATATTTCGCCAATTAGAACCCAGTAAATATATGTACGGAAAATGCTTTGCTAGATAATGGCTAGATCATATGTTAATATGACGAATCGGGTAATAAAAGATGTGAGTGAAACATAACCGGCTAAGCCACGCCCTTTTATGGTTTTGGGAGATTTTTTTTTTTATTGTAACATTTCAACAATTTGCAAGTGCGATGATATATTTGGCCATGGACTCTGAAGCAAAATGGACCGTTTCCAGGGGGTATTGCAAGCTGAGCCCCTATAGATGCAAATGATAATGCATCACCGTCTCCCAGCCTCCCGCCAATCAGCTGCTGCCGGCAGCTCTTGTGGAAAGCTCCGATTGGCTGGGAGTTGCGAGGCTGGAATCTACGCGTTGGAGAAAGTAGGTGAGGGAAGAGCCCCCTACGACAGCAGCCTCATGTGTTGCGCCGCTCGCCCTCCCTTATTATGTAATAGCTACGTCACACAGCCAGATGGCCAATCAGCCGAACTGGGAAGAATGTAAACAGTGTCCGCACATTGCTAGGTCACTGGGTCCATGTGAGAGCACAGACCACCGGTAGTGCGTGAGAACAGCAGCCAGCCACAGTCACCCCTATCCTGCTTCCCCCCGGGTCACTGTGCCGGCTCTGTGTTCTGGTAGTTTTCTTGACATTTTAAGGTTAGCTATACTAAGCATTTATTATGGTTTTTGTCAAAAAAAAATTTCCCCATCAATTTTATACAGTTTTAATCCAAATTCTGTACTATATTGCTGATTGAACTCTGTCGCAAAAGATTACATTAATATTTTAGTCTTATCAACTTTGCGACCATCAGTTGCAGCATCGGACCTCTGTGTAGCACTCATGTCACTCAGAATTGCCCGGCAAAACTACGCTGCTGGTGCCAGTGAAAGTGTGTCCAAGGAGTCAGCCACTGGCTTTGGCACACCCAGATAACAGGGCAGACACTCCCCCGTTTTCTAGAACGCTCCCTGTAGCAGCCCCGAGATGCCTGCAGCCTGTCACTCAGCCCAGAAAACAAGGTCATTGCTACCGAATCAGAACTACATCCGGGGCTGAATCAGTCTTTGAGAGCTTCATAAATAATTTTTTACTCCAATCTTGTTGTCTCACAGCGCTATGGTCATGTGTTAGATTCCTACCAGGATATGGTCTGTTTTCCCTGTATTTACACTAGTTTCCATCGAGTGCACCTACAGTCCAAAACAATTATACTGGCGAGATGAACAGGTTCCTGACCAACAGTTGTGTCCTCATGCCATACGAGCTAGATGCCCGGCACGACTTAGCAGCTCAGAGAGGTGTAGCATACCATCTTTTCTTTAATTCTGCGTCTTATTTGCATCATAGATGCCGCCAAACACCAAAGTGTACTAGAAACGCTGGGCTGCAACGATAGCAGCACATGCATTAGTTTTACACACGTACAAAGACGCAAAAGAAGCACAACGGGAACTTGATGTGAGAAAGAGCCGCAGTCCCTGTATCACAGCACTCCGTATACATTTTCAGACTCATTCCCACAGGTGTACAAATGTTGAGTTGCCTGCAGCTCTGAGAGGGGCTGTTTGGCACGACTGAAGCCACTGTATGAGGGGACACTGTAGTGTCTAGATGCCCTTCGCAGAGAGGACCCCCAACGTCATCAGTTACTGGCCAACATCATTCCCTACCATCCACGTGGACATAGAGAGGGAATATAAACGTGTAGCAAGCATAGTAAGCCACCGTGCCCGAAGCGTGGCGAGTGATCAAGTTTCTTCTCTAGGTGGACTGTATGGGCATGGAATCACACTTCCGCCCTCACTACACATCACTTCCAGGTCCTTAGCAAGAAGGGGAAATAAGCTCAACCATGAGGACACATCTGTAGCAAGACAGTGTATGCATGGTAATTAGACCGTACGCTCCTTTGGGGACAGGGCTTAATGTACAGCATGGTACAGTGATGTTAGCGCTATATAAAGGGGCCTGTACACTGCTGTACATAGAGACCAGTTTATGATACACTGAGATTTGAGTAAGGTACAAGATTAAATTTTTAAGCCAAACCAACACTCTGCTAAACTAAATAGATATTGGACGCTATAATAAAGAAGAGATCCTGTCCCAGCCTGTGTACCTCCATAGGGCCATGGTAGTGGGCAACTACCTACCCTCCAGCATGACCCGTTCCATTACGTACAAAACACTCTGCTCCTGGACTTCCCACCTAATGTATGATTGTAGACACCTGTGTTGAACTTGGTAGTTGATGAGACAGGTGTTTCAGCACAGGTGTCTGCAATCATACATTAAGAGGGAAGTCCAGGAGCAGAGCATTTTGTACCTAATGGAATGGGTCATGTTTGAAGGTCTGCAACTACCCACTAACATAGGGGACCATGCTACCTCACCCAGCACCTCCTTAAAAAAAATAAATCAAAGCAATTGCTTGTTAAAGAGCAAGGCGTACACATGTGCCGGTGCGACTGTGTGTACGAGCGTAGGGTCACATGACCTCACCTGTGGAAGTTCCTCCCGTCCACCCTCACCACCACCCAGCAGTTCGGCAGGCACGTGTCCGGGGCTTCAAAGTGTCTCACGTACTCGAATTTGCTCTTCGCCATGATCTTCCCACACTGCAAATGGCAGACACAGGAGAGAAGAACGGGCAGCCTCAGCCTGCTCAGCTGTAATAGGCCCAGTACTCTCTCCCGCATGGCCGGAAGCGGAAGTTGTGCCCGGTCTCAGCTTCCCCGGTGGCCGCGTCTAAGCAGTGTTTCCATGGTAACAGAGGCGCGCTATCGCCGTGTAATCTCTATGGCAGTAATGTATTTGTTACTGCTTCCATAACTATTCGGTCCTCAAATAAACCCCCATTTTACTGTGCAGGTTTCATGGATATCTATAGTTGAGCACAGATGTTTTAATCAAAATGACTGTGGTATTAACCTTAAGTCACCTGTGCGCAAGCATGGATATACTTAAAACCAGGACTGTCAAGAGACTTAAGGGGCACATCCACTAGCGGACCGTGAAACGACTGCACGATTACGACATTGTAACGCAAACTGTCCCTATTCATTGTGCACAAAAGTTGGGAGGTATGAGCGCACATCGTTTCCGACATAAATGTGCACGATTACTGAGCGATTGCACGATTATGATGTCGTAATCGTGCAATTGCTCAGTAATGTCGCGTAGTGGATACGCGGCAAAAGGCTTACTCAATTAGCTGCGAAAAGTCCGTGATTTGTCGCCTGCTGTACTTTCCGACGCATTTGCCTGTTTGGGACGCAAAATCGCAGCATGCGCTTCCCCACGATTCGCCCTATTCAATTACAGAACAGGCAAATCGGCGAATGCCTAACAGGCGGAAAGTACTGAATACAATGGGGGAATCAGTCTGTAGCCCAAAATAAGACACACTGACACTGGAAATCATTACAGATGTGTACTATTAGCCCTAATAAACTTACTTTGTGTCATTAAGTTTTGTTGAAATCTTTCAAGATGCTTTTATGTAAAAGTGGTGAAGAATGATAGAAAACAGTATTTTTTGGTTAAAGTAAATAGTCCAGTTAAATTTGGGGTATTTAAAAATGGATATTAGCATAATTTTGTATCTCTAAAGCATACATGCCTACTCTCCCGGTTTTCGCGGGAGGCTCCCGATTTTTCGGGTAACCCCCTGCACCCCCGGAAGGGTAGGCATGTCTCCCACATTCTGCCCACTTCCTAGTGAAGTGGGCAGAATTAGGAGAATTTCCGCGGCGATCGTGGGTGTCCGTGCAGGGGGCGGGGCTTAATGGAGCGATACACTGCATTTGGCCCCGCCCCCTATTTAAATTTAAGCCAATCTTGGGCATTTTAACATGAGAGGGCGGGGCTTAATTATGCTGATCGTCAGGCCCCGCCCCCGTTGTCACCCACCTGCCTCTCCTCCCAGGGCTTCTCCCGGGGAAGAGACAGCAAAGGTAGGCAACTATGCTCTAAAGTGCACTTGTAAAAAAAATGAAAAATCCACCTGCTGCAAGCACCTGCAATCCTAAAAACACCTGCCCTATCCAAACAGCCCCTCAAGAAACCTATTTAGCCCGTTTTTATCCTTGTCCCACCACATATTAAATATTCGCCCCAAAAATTATGTATTTTTTGGAGTTTTCTGAGGTAATTTTTTTTTCTGATTTGTCCTTTGGGGGTGGGGGGGGGGGTCCAAAGGGTTCTGAATAATTTTGCACTTTTTTCCACCTGCCATTCATTGGAGAAACTTTTATGCCTGTTTCAGTGCATTGAGTTTCTGCTTAGGTTAAAAATTCCTGGAATTGAATTTGGAGATAAGACGCAAACAGGCGAAAAGCGGCAATAGGCGATTACTGCTTTTCGCGTCTAATTGAATCCGGCCCTTAGAAAGCTGGGTTTGGGAAACACTGCTTTGTGGTGAGTTAAGGGAGTAAGGATGGACATCGGAAGCCGATAGTTAACTAGGCAGCACAGACGGTGTAATGGTTAGCGTTACTGCCTCACAGCACTGAGGTCATGGGTTCGGTTCCCACTATGGCCTTAACTGTGTGGAGTTTGTATATTCCTGCAGCGGGGAATACATTCATCATTGCTCCGGTGCGAGGACAGTTGCTCCGAAAAGCAGTTGTCCCCTCACTTAATGTCGCAGCTACAGATGTAGCTGAGTTACTTACCTCCTCCCTGTCGTCCTGGCTGCGCATGCGTGACCTGAGATCGAGCATTCGCACAGCCACCTGGGAGTCCGTGAGAAGGTGTCGGAGGGATCCGCTCGGATCCCTCTTCGCATCCCCGGAACTCCTTCCCATAGGAAGGAGCGGGGCTACGAGAGCAAGCGCTGTCTGAAGATGGAGCTTGTTCTCGTGAGCAAACTGGTGAATATCAGGGGGTCCTATTGTACCCCTGATGATGAATGGTCCGGTAACTAAAATATGTGGAAACTAACGTTTCCGCATGGTTTACCGGGCCATTTATTGATGATGAATAGGCCCCACAGCTACTGATGAGATCGCTCAGATCTCTGGTGGTATAGCCACTGATTGGTAAGCGTTGGGCCTTCAATTTGGCCTATGGGTAGTTTGTCCCTGCCATATCGGTTCTTATGGTCTTTTTTATTATTCTCTTCCTTTCTGAATACTTTTTCTTTGTTTATTTCTGTGATGGTTTATGTACAGGTACTGTTCTATCTAATTTTATTGTTTATATGCTTAATGAAAATAAAATACAAACTTGTTTCAAAATAAATAAATAAATACGTAAAAAGACAATACATGTTGATACAGAGGTTTCGATGCCACATGCAAGTGGGCATTGTTTTTGTTCCGCGCATGTGACCGAGTCTCACTGATCAGGCATCCGGATGGTTACTGCTCTAAAACACAGATGAAAATTACACACAGAGAAATGCTATTTTGGTGGGTGTTTTTGGGTGGCAATGGGGATGGCTAGCCAGCTGGTTGTGGTCAGCGACTGCACCTAAAGACGCAGTTGCACTGAAACAGGCAGCTATGTTCAGCTGGAGAATCTCCACCTCCAAAGGGCTGGTGCAATCTTAGATGGTGCAACCGATGGTGCGTCTTAATACGCACAGCAACGGATTAGAGCCGCAGCCTCTGGGCGTCTCAGCAGGAAGACCCATATGCCGCGGCATGAGCATAAAGACGTAGTCACAACTGTGACAAAAGACGTGTCCACCTCTGTATCTGGCCTAGAGTGTGCAAGATGTGACATTGACTTCCTAAATAGCCAAGCATGACAGCACTGGGCACATAATAGAAACAGCAGGCAACATTAAGGAGAACAAATTAGAGGCATGGCTATACATACAATATACATAATATCATCAAATCAAAGAAAAAGGTAAGGGACAGACATTCCAGGCAACAGAAATCCCATAAGACAGGTGGGGGCAACCAATCAAAACTAATTGATAAGATGTCAAAGCTGCAATGGGCGGGTTATCCCCACACAAAAGCTGCATACACACGTAACGATGTTAGTAACCAACAATTTTCGTTAACGAGTTTTGTTCAGAAATCGTTTAGAAAAATCGTTGGTTACTAAATTAATGAACGATTTTTTCAACGATTTTCATGAACGATGAAGGATTTTTTAAACATACATACAGTGAATGGACATCGTTCATTCTGTACAACATGAACGATTTTCTGAACGAAAATCGTTCTGTTGGTCAGTCAGAATGGACGATGAACTACAAACGGGAGCGCGCATGAACGATTATCGTTCATCGTTCACCGCAATAAAATGAACGATTTTTCAAACGATTTAACGATAACAACATCGTTATAGTTAAATCGTTCAAAAAATTGTTACGTGTGTACGCACCTTAACAGCACATTCTTCATACCTATTACTGATGGGGATCCTACCCTGCATAACCCTATTACGGTATTGCCACCATACACTATGGTATTCCTGACATCCCCTGCCAGTGCCGATGGTGAGCCCTGGCGTGTGTGCCCCTTGCGCCTCTATTCCTCGCTGTGTCATGCCAGGGACTCCTGGCCTTGCCTGACCCATCTACTACCTTTGAACTCTTTGCATATTGTCACTAAAATGCCATTTCCTGTGAGACCAGTGGTATCACAAGCGAAGTGCGGGGGGTGCGGGTCACACCGAGGGGTGACACCAAGGTGCAGACTTACCCCTCAGTGAAAGGAACTGGGTGTTGCACTGTAGTATTAAGTGCAGCACTCGGTTCCTGACACTGTGAGGGATCCGGCACAGCACATAGGGCAGTCGCTCCGCTCCTCCTACACCTGCCCCCCCGCCAGTAAGAAGCACGGGACCACGGGGGTTCGTGCCGTGAGGCCACGTGTACTGACCCCTTTTCGGCGGCGTGCAGATTTGCCGCGCGTACAGCATCCCTCGTTGCACCAGGTGACACCACGGGGAGTGACGCTACTGTGTGAGACACTGCATTTACATACATTCAGACATCAATACACATCTATCCCCCACCAGTAGGCACCCAGGTCAGCATCCACACAATGGCCTGATTCAGAGGTGATGTTCACATAGTTGAGAGATTATTTGTAATTGCACATGAGCAAAAATGTAGGAAACCCCTACAATGCATGCAGTACACAGAGGTGCTGTTGCGATCGGGACAGACAGTATCAGAAATGGGGAGGCAAAGTGATGGGTGTCCCTGGGCAGTGACTGGGAGGTGGCTAGCAGTGAATGCAAATAAATTCAGTCTCATGTTATGGGAGTGTCATGGGCGTGTCAGTGAGAGCGTCTGTGTTCTCAGATGCACAGCCACAGCCACAGAGACCAGGTTCAGATGGAGAAGCTGCTCCTGCCATAGGACTGATGCAAGTGTAAATGGTGCGTGCGATGGTGTGCCAATGGTGGCATCTAAAAGATCACCGGCGGTATTACAGAGCGCAGAGACGCAGAAAGAGGCAATCTGATTCCTTGCACATTTCCACGTAGCCGCGACTCCTGCAAAAAAACGCAGGGCAGACGGCTGAAACAGGCACAATATGTATTTTGTGGGTACAAACTGATACTTTCCATTTGACAGACTTATATAATAACACTAGTAAAAGGACCTGGCAAATGTCGGGTCACCTCGGTTCGCCCCCGCTGTATACTCCTGTAGGTCTCTCTGTCCTGGCAGCCATTGGGGGGAGGATCGCGCTCCCACTGTATATGTCAGAGATAGGACAGAGTTTATACAATCATTATATACATATATAATTCGATAACAAAACATTCATTTGAGTAACACCTTGTAGAATTAGACTAACAGCAGCAGATACTAAGCCCCGCCTCCACCATGTCTCCATAGTAAACACAACTGTGCTAGCTGCGCTCTGCCTGATATGTCTTTGAGAGCCAATAGCAGTGTGAGGCAGAGGGAGCCAAGCTGCAAGGGGGTGTGGTCTGTCCAGTAGGACTTGAATGATCCCAGAGACCGTTATTGGCTGTTGGTGATACCAGACAGTAATGGATGTAGGACTAGAGAGCTGTGGTGAGGAGATTCAGGGGACTGAAACTGGTTCATCATGGAGCCATGGAGACAACACAGGGGGCTCAGTGCAGATGGTCAGTAAGCAAGACTTCACCATATCCAAGATGCGCTGGGAGGAGACTGACCCACAAACTATTACCGAAACCTTTGCAGGTTCCCAATATTCAAGCCAGGTCACAGAATTTAATGCTATTGGAGGGCAGTGGGTGTCAGCAGGGGATGTTAGGTTGCAGACATGGCAAACTATGTCCAATACCGTTAGTTGGGGGACCAGTAGAGCATCATGGGGAAGCACTGACCATTTGGTGAGTTACAATGGCCCAGAAAATATGACAATGACTGCCCTCAACGATGTCTGTGAGGTCACAAGCCAGAAAGCAGTTCATAATTTCACAGAGCACTGGTCGCATGCAAACTGGAGAGCACCCTGGGGGAGGTCTGTGAGTGCCTTTACTATGACTGGGGAGGAAAGCAATAGCAATATAAACATGGAAGTGGATGACAAGCTGCCCCAGAATGACCTGCTCATGTTACTCCAGGAAAGATATATAAAAACAGAAAATATGGAAAATAAGGAACAAAATTATGGCATGTTCCTAAAAGCACCAGACTGTGATGTCTATATGAACCCACAAAATACAGACATGCCTCAAACACAGGAAACCAATCCCTTTGACACCCTTTCCCAAGACTTAAGACTTCCTTTGACTCTCAAAACTGTTTCCCCTGAGACACAATTTCAGTTCCAGCCTCTTCAACCCTCTGTGAATATGAAACATGTCACCAAGATATCACCGACAATAACGATGCAATCTTCACTGGAACCGCTAGTAAAATTAAAAAGCAGAAATGTTCGTCCCACGATGCTTCCCCCAGAGGCAGGTAAAGTATTTTGTTTGACCATTTACATTTTACAATTGTGTAGCTCTTTCTTCAAACAGGGCCTGGGTTGGATGAAAGTGGAAATGTGAACGGATACCTGCATATGGCACATGCTCCATAGAAAGAAATAGCTGATTGCGCCTCTAATCTGACAAGGCGTATGCATACGGACGGAGTTTGCAAGTGCGTACGGAATAATCCATCAAAGTAGCTCTGTTTCTGTGAAACAGGGTGGTAACTGGCTGACGATGAAGCTGACACGCAGAACTGACCCCTCTTCTCATGGGAGTGTTGTGGGTTCTCTTAGTGCACGGATGCTGACGGGATGCTTATTTCTGATGGATCTTTTGCACCCAGCAGGCGGCTCGTGTAAATGGTGATACTAATGATGCGGACCTAAAAACACTGGGCAGGATGGGCTTCCACATGCATATGCTTGGATATTGGGCATACATGGGCGAATTATCGCATTAGTGTAAGTTGGTAAGTAGCCCATTACAGCCGTACGGATGTGCCTAACTGATTATCAGCCCGACAACATTTAAATACAGTTTGGTTCAAGCTGTAATCACTGGCTATTGCTGGTCATTTAAAAAAAGCTAAGGGTCTGTGGGCCTGATCCAGCAAAGGACAGAATTGCATATTCGCACACAAGTGTCTGTGCAATTCTGTCCTGCAAAAATGCAAATGCAGCAAGAGGTGTCTGACACCTCCTTGCTACATCTGCGATCCCAGCGCTGCGACCGAGGTCATATCCTGGGATCACCATCGCAACCATCAATTATCGCGATGGTTGCCCCTCTGGCAAGTCTGCGGTAGCTGAAGCTTACCGTAGGCTGGCCGGGTTCTGTCAGCCTGCAAGGCCAGGAAATCTGAGTCCATGGATGCAGATCCTGGCCTAGCCACTCCCGGAAAATGGGGACGATTTCACAGGACCCGTTCTGCACATGCACAGAAAGTGTCCTGCGCATGAGCAGATTCCAGATAATTGGGAATCTTTGATCAGCTGAATCAGGCCCTGTGTTCATAACAAATGGAAGGTAACGTGTCTTACAAATGGGCCCATTTACAAATTATCAGATGTTTGACCTGATTTATAATTTCTTATCACAGCTATTCACGGCAATAAGAAATTATCTACTGCCAACATCAGTGATCACTTTACCTTAAATTGCTGGCAACTGCCGCAGTACTTAGAATGTGCGGTCTGTTGACCGGGGTGCAATCAGGAAGCCGGCTGACATTAAACCGACAGCCGGCTTCCCGACTGTCATATCCCGGCAAGTGTGAAATGCCCGGAGTCTAGATGTAGACGCCGCTCATTTCACCGACGCCCGGCATCCCGCTTGAAGGGATGCCGGGCGCCGCGAGCGGACAGCCGCGGGGTTTAGGTTTAGCGCACCCGGGGGGGACTTAGGGTTAGGCACCCCCCCGGGAGGGTTAGGGTTAGGCTTGGGGGAGGGAGGGCTAGTGTTAGGCATCTCCGGGGGGACTTAGGGTTAGGCAGCGGGGGGTTAGGCTTAGGCACTTAGAGGGGGGATTAGTGTTAGGCACTTGGGGGGGAGGTTAGGGTTAGGCACCCCTAAGGAGGGTTAGGGGGGTTAGGTTAGTCTATACTTACCTTACAACGATCAGGATTTTCAGCGCTGTCGGGCTCATGCTGCCGGGATCTGTTCCAGTGTCGGGCTGCCGCTGCCGGGAATCGAAACGCTGCCGGCAGTATTTCATACCGATTCCTGTTGACCGCCTGTATGCACTTGTGGAGAGTTTCAGGAAGGAATTTTATGGATCCCTCTCCCAGTGGCTTTTGCGAAAATGTAGCCTATAGGCTACAATAGCGTACCTACTAGGGCAAGCTCCTGAATGTTGATCCTATCAGTCTGCTTTTCCATGACACTGGGTCACTGTCTGCTACCGTTTTATCTGTCGCTTAGTTGTGTAGATATCTCACTGTGAGATTATTTCCCTATTTTTTTATTATTGTAATTTCCCTGTAAGGCAGGGTTACCTACCCTCCTGATTCGGACAGGAGTCTCCCGAAAATTGGGTGCCACTCCAGGACCCCGGAAAGGCAGGCAAGCCTCCCGGCAGCCACCTACCCATCCGCCCCCCCACCCCACGCGGTTACACTAGAAACCCCTGCATTGTGAAGTGGGGGCGGAGCCATGATGATACGATCACGCTGTCACGCCCCATGCTCCACCCCCAACGGAGCATCGACGCAGCTTCACGCCCCCCACCTGTGGAAGCCTGACAGCTCCCTCCCGGAAGGCACCATGGACACTGTGGTACTTTGCTGTAAAAAGGACTATAGTACCCTTGTTGTTTAAGGGACTACTTGATATTACCTGTAATTGGTCTTTTTTTATGCAGATAATTATGGGGTCTATTCATAAAGATAACGAAAAATTAATTATAACTTATCACTATTTATCGCATCGGTTCGATGCGATATATAGATTTGTTAAGTAGCAATTCATGTATACTTACCTCTCCGACGTCTTCATGCGCTGTCCAGGGGTCTGGCGGTCCTGTCTTCGGCTACGATCTAGGGTGAGCAAACGGGAGGCGAAGGCAGGTCCTCCCTGCGCATGCGCTGGCGGCTCAGGTCAGGGGAGGCTGCAGTGCGCCTGACCCTAACCCTCCCCTCCCTTCCCTTAGCCTAACCCTCCCAGGGGGTTGCCTAACCCTAACCTCCCCCCAGTGGTGCCTAACCCTATCCCTCCCTTCCCTTAGCCTAACCCTCCCAGGGGTTTGCCTAACCCTAACCTCCCCCTTTGGCGCCTAACCCTAACCCTCCCTTCCCTTCCCTTAGCCTAACCCTCACAGGGGGGTGCCTAACCCTAACCTACCCCCAGTGGCGCCTAACCCTAACCTTCCCTTCCCTTAGCCTAACCCTAACCCTCCTAGGGGGGTGCCTAACCCTAACCTCCCCCCAGTGGCGCCTAACCCTAACCCCCCCTTCCCTTAGCCTAACCCTCCCTGGGGGGTGCCTAACCCTAAGTCCCCCCGGGGGTGCCTAAACTTATCCCTCCTCCCCCGTGGCTAACCACTAAGTGTCCCTGCTTACCTTCGTTTGGGAAGCCGTCCTGTCGGGATTCCGCCCTTAGGCTAAAGATAGGCGTCTGTATTTATTTAAATTAGACACTTGTCTTTAGACCCGAGTCAGGATTTAGACAGCGGGATTTCAACGGACGGATTCCTGTCCGTCGGTATATTGACAGCATCCCGATTCAGAGTTGGGAGTAAAGCAAGAAAACAAAAAAGCAAGACCATATTTAAAATGTGCAGTGAGATTTAGATTTGAGAGGGGGGTATCCAAACTTAGGGACTAATTCAACAAGGAACGCAACTGCGAATGCAATAGCGATTACGTTCGCAGTCTCACTGCGATAGTATGCTAATCCATTGCAATCGCAATGCAATCTCAGCACAACATAAGGATGCCCACTTTACCTTACGCACATCCATAATGTTTAGCAGGACTGCCGAAACATCGGTACAATCAAGTACCATCGCAGCCTCAAGCACACTTGCACAAGCCCTGACCTTACTCAGAAATTGCTAACTTCATCGCACGCTATCAAGCCTCAGGCTGCGTATAGGAATCGCAGTGGATAATATATGCACGCCCTTGCAACAGCGTTCAAATGCATTGTCACGCCTGCGTACGGCTGACCACCCCCCCGTTACCACTCACAAACGGTACTTCCTGTCAATAACTCTGCGATGGGTCTGCGTAGCTGCTGCAACCGCAATGGCTAGTTTGCATACGCCCACTGCAATGCATATGCATGCGTAGTAGGCAACAACCATCCGATTGCATGCGTATTAGCAACTGCGTTCTTTGCTGAATCAGGCCCTCAAATCTAAATTCAAATGTAAATATAAAGCTGTCCACAATATGTGGGCTACATGGAACAGCAGCCAGTATTTACCCTGCATGCACACAAAATAAATGTGTCTGCACCCATTGCAGCATGGCATACTTGCCTACCCTCCCGATTTGGTCGGGAACCTCCCGAAAATCGGGTGCCGCTCCCGGCCTCCCGGAAAGGTAGGCAAGCCTCCCGGTCCCCGGCGATCTATCTTCCCCCCGCCCGTGAATACAGTATAATCCCCAGCAGCGGGGGGGGGGGGGGTGACGCGATTCGCGCTGAATCGCGTAATCATGGCCCCGCCCCATGCTTCACAATGGCATTGTGAAGAGGGGGCGGGGCCGCGATGACGCGATCGCGCTGTCACACCCATGCCCCGCCCCCATTGTCGAGGCATTTTCTGGGCCACGCCCCCTTTTGATGTGGCACACCCCCCTGCTGAGGACGCCCGACAGCTCCCTCCCGGAAGGAGGGAGCTAGAAGTCGGCAACTCTGCAGCATGGTGTGTTCCAGGTGCATTTTTTGCTTTGCTACCAACTTTGAAAAAAACCATAAATATCTTTACCACATGAAACAGCAGATTCATTATATTCAGCAACGTCTCCTGCCCTCTTACCTGAGGGGTTCTGCTGCTGGCCTGGGTCCCATTGCCTGCTCAATGAATCTGGCAGATGTCGGGATCATGCCCATGCGCATGAGCGGCGGTGACGCCGCACATGCGCAAGCCAAACACCAGCATTTCGGGACAGCATTGTATGCAGCCCCGAGAAGTCCTGTAGGGCTGCCCAAAAGGAAGAGCAGCGGCTTCTACTGGAAGCCGCCCTCTGCTGATCGCAGCCCGGACTGGCAGTCCTAGGGGGAGGAGACCCCTAGCCCTGGCTGCCTGTCTTCAGTGTGACTGGCAGGTGGTGCTTACAATAGGAAGCCACCTCCAGTCACAGTGAAGCCAGTGCAGTCACGGACTGCACTGGCTCACTGAACAGTGGAGGATTTTACTGGGGGTACTGCAGCTTCGCAGCCCCTCGGTAAGATCCGCCACTGATTATATTCTATATAAATTGTTATTGAGCCAAACATTTGCCATTTCCTCCTAGGAATGCCTGATATGCCATTCAGCACAGACAAACAAGGTCATATAAAACGTCCAATGAATGCTTTCATGATATGGGCACAAATTCACCGTCGAGAAGTGAAGAAAGCCAACCCGTATGCCAACAACGCAGAGGTCAGTGTGCAGTTAGGGGTGGAATGGAACAAGCTGACCGCTGAGCAAAAGAAACCGTATCTTGACGAAGCACACAAACTCAGACAGAAGCACAGCGAAAAGTTTCCAGGTATGTAACTAATGGCAGCTAAAACTGACACAGGGCCTGATTCAGAGCCGGACGCTATTTGCGGACGGTCGTTCTGAAAAAGGGGCTGGATATTTAAATTAAGCGCTCGCTCTTTGCGGTCTGTTGACGCCTCTATGTCTGAATGAGCGAACGAAACATGCGCTCGCTATTTTGAAAAAACGCCCCCTGGCCGTTCGCATCATACGTCATCTCCGCTATTTATTAGATTAATGGAGTACATCGAAAGGCGTCTGAACTGCTCGCTATTCTTGTGGTAGCATTTTCCTACCGCATTCATGCAAGCAGTTCAGGCTAAAAGACAACCAAGTGACGTGGTCGATGACGCTGCTTTGTTAATTATGCACACTCTTAAAACGCCCGTTTTGACCGTTTGGCACGCCTGCGTTCGGATCTCCACTCCCCGTTTTCAAGCACCTTCCCCTGTTACCACCCACAAACGCCTCATACTGTCACTCAAATTAGCAGGCATTCGCTATTTTGCGAGCACACGATTCCCGACCGCACTGACTGGTTGGCGCATGCGCATTACAACCCATACGCATGCGCAGATGTGCGAACATCGCTCGGAACAAACGAGCGGCCGCTTACGAGCGGCTCTGAATCAGGCCCACTATTCTAACTCATCATACATAGGTGTGCATATTATTATACTCAAACAAGGAATTTAAAACAAAGTCACACTTTTTCTATAAAACACTTTTATTGACACCTTGTTTACAACTATTAATACTTAGGGGCATATTTATCATAAGCCGCATCTCAGATGCTGATGGGATGTGATAAATTCGCCTTCGCATTGCGATATTTGAATATATCGCAAGGATGTATCAAATATCGCATGCATGGTCAGAGCTTGCAAGAATGCTCTGCCCATGCGAATCCTCTCCCGGCATTTCCCGGAATATTTTTTGCAAAAGACTGTGCATGCACTGCTGCCCACCCCCCCTTCCGGCTCTCCCACCTCCACGCTCAGCTTACACTAGGCTCCATCCAGGTGATGGTTGTGCGTGACCCCAGTCATCTGATCCCTGCAGTAAACTGAGGATGCTGCCGAGACTTCACAGCATCTCAGTTTACCGATCAGATGACCAAAACACAGCAATCAGATGAGTGGGTCACCAAGGGGCTCACCAGCTCACCGGTCACCTGTACGGCGGTGTTTTTTTTTTTTTTTTGTTACTGTGCTCATGATGTGGTCTAACAGATACACAGGCTGATCACAGAAGCCTGCTCTGGGCTATGCTTTCCCTGTCAGTAGGCAGGGAGGGCTGAGCTAGAGAAGGTGAAACGGGGGTGGGGAACCCTGCTTAACTACATCTCCAGGTGGGGTTATTATCACAGGGTTACAGGGTTCCCCCCTTGTATTTATTTATTTTTTTCAATTTCTTTTAGTAAATTTAAAACAGATTGCATTTCCAGTTGCACATATGGGAAATGTGATCTGCTTACTAAAAGAATGCAAATTAAAGGGCTTGAAGTAGTTTTTTACAAAAACTGCTCCAAAAGCCCTTTGATACATTTAAGTGATATTAAAATAATGTGAAAATAATGTGAAAACACTAATTTTCAAATTACTTTGGTAAAAAAGAAGATAGATACAAAAGCCCCATTGTATGATATCCTTTATCGTTTATAATAATTTTGAAATGGTTTGACTGCTGTTCATGAGAGTGTCACAGTTTCTCCTGATGTCTTCATCCCTATTCCATATTCAGAGAAGATCTTCTATGAGTCCAGTCTAGGTGGTGCAGTGGCAAAGGCAGGATTTCTAGAGGAGGGTTTCCAAATGCTTAATTTTAGAATGAGCGTGGCCAGTCCATGAAGAGGGCATAATTATCACTAGTGGCAGATTTTGCCTATGCCCCCCCCCCCCCCCCCAGTAAAATCCAACACCTCTGTGTAGTCAGTGCAGTCCATGACTGCACTGGCTACACTGTGTGACTGGCAGTGGCTTCCTATTGGAAGCGTTACCTGCCAGTCACATACACCACAGGTAGCCCCAGGTAGAGGTGTCTCCTCCCCCTGGGACTGCCAGTCCGGGATGCTATTAGCAGAGAGCCCTAACCGGCTCCTAGGGGCTGCAGACGATGCATCCCTTTGGATGCCGGTGGCATGCGCGGCTCCCTGCCGCTAGTGCGCATGCACCGGTCCCGGCCACACGCGCACGCAGGGGGGGTTTCTAAGTACCTAGAAACCCCCCCTGCTAGCTGCTCCACCGCCGAGCAGCTGAACTTTTATTTTTTTTAGTAAAGAGTCTCCTCACTCTCCTGCCGAAGCTCAGGCAACTGTGCCTGCTGTTATAGTGTGCTGGCTGTAGGGGGAGCTGCATCGGCAGTACGCAGCCCTCCCAGGCAGTTCACATGAGAGCACCAACGTTATGAGAGGCTGAGAGTTGCTGCCGGCATTCTCTCCTGGAGCCGCACCGCAGGTCTGTGTATCGGCAGGGTGGGAGGTGTTCTTTAATAAATGATGCTAGAGCTGTATTCATTTGTGTTTTGAAGTGAGAGGTTTTGTGTGTGTGTGTCAATGTTTGTGTCAGTGTGTGTGTCTGTGTAGTCTGTCTCTGTGTGCATGTCAATGTTTGTGTCAGTGTGTGTGTCTGTGTCAATCTTTCTGTCAGTGTGAGTGTCTGCGTAGACTGTGTGTCTCAATGTTTGTGTCAGTGTGTGTGTCTATGTAGTCTGTCAGTGTGTGTGTGTCAATGTTTGTGTCAGTGTGTGTGTGTAGTCTGTCTGTGTGTGTCTGTGTAAGTGTGTGTTTGCGTAGTCTTTGTCGGTGTGTGTGTGTGTCTGCGCTAGTGAGCGTGTCTGTTTCCAATGGAGGACTCGGTGTCGCCTTTTTATTTCTTGGAGGGGCTGAAAAGCCCCGGATGGGATTTTCTCTGTAATTGAACTAAACCAAACATTATTCAATTCATCCTGAGTGCTGGACTATGGGACTATGCAACAGTAATATATATATATACATATATATACATATATAAATATATATATACAGTCAGATACAGGCAGCACTCCTCGGGTACTCAATAATCCAAGCTCGTTAATCCATTACTGTGAAACATTTAAAATGCATTTTACTTCATTAAAGCGTTGACGAAATATGTAATAAATGCATCTGAAATTTTGCACAGTAATGTATTAGCAATCTTGGATTAGTGAGTACCCAAGGAGTGGTACCTGTATGTGTTTAAATTTTTTTTGTCATTGGTTTGGAAACTCCCCTTTCAAAATCCTGCGTTTGCCACTGCCGGCGCCTGACAGATCGATTGCACAGGCGCCGGGACCTGGCCAGAAGGAGCGGCAGCGGGTGAGTGATTGCATCCTCCCTGCTCCCTCTTGTTTTCAGCGGCGGCAGCCCCCTTCATCTAAGAGGATAGGAGCCACTGAAAAAGTGATATGCACTATTCCTGCTCCAATATGCATACAAAGGGCTCTATTTATTAACATTATTTTTACTAAAATAAAGTGAAAAAGGGTGTTTTCACACCCTTTTCACATTATTTTAGTTTCACCTGTAGTTACTATAGGGCAATTGGAGTAGAATTAGTAAAATTGTACTCCAACCCCTAATTATCACTTATTTTTAGTAAAGCAGATCGCATTTCCCATAATTGTAATGGGAAATGTGATCCGACCATAGTTACTAAAAATAAATTGTAAAAAAATACCGGGGGAAGCCCTGTGATAATAACGCCACCTGGAGGTGGCGTTATCCAGGGTCTCCCCCGGTTAGCGGGCTCCCACTCTGCTCTAACGGGGAGAGCAGAGGCGGGAGCCGGTACCAGTAATCAGCTATGTGGTCTAAATAGACCGCAAGCTGATTGCTGTAAAAAAAAGAAAAAAAAAAAATGAAACATTTTTTTTTTACTTACCTGAATCCAGGGACCGGTGATCGGGCCTCCGGTGATGGCTCCTCTCCGGTCAGCTGGTCTCCCACAGTGCACTGCTGCCCGGTCATCAGGTGATCGGGCCCCAGTGCAGTATGGGAGATCACCTGATCGGGAAGCCCGGAGAAGATCACCGGAGGCCAGGAGGATGCAGGTAAGTGTAATGAAGGGAGGGGGTGTCGCGCGGGGGGTGGGGTGTCACGGGGGTCCGCGATTGCGGGGGTCGGGACTTAGCACCGGGGGGCGGGGCTTAGCGTCGGTGGGGGGTAGCAGCGACGGTGGGTCGGCGCATGCGCGGGCTCTTAGTCGCTGTATTTTTTCCGAAAATACCGCGACTAGAGTGCGGATGGGATCTGCAGGGACAGAGCTTTATCGCAAGCTCTGTCCCTGCAAGGGATTTATAGTAAATCCTTGTGATATTGCCTGAATTCGCAATGCGAAATCACTCGGTAATATCACACTACAATCCGCATTCAATATGCGGATTGTAGTAAATAGAGCCCAAAGTGTATTGTATGTCATAATTCCAGCATATAGAGGACCAGCAATCACAGTAAGCCATAAAATGCGGCAGTAGTGCCATCCTGCCTGAGTTGAATGTTTTTATTTCATATGTGAGCACCATTCCAGGGCAGTGGAGCAAGTCCGGGAGTCTGGAGGAGCAGCAGAAGAACCTAGCACTGTCCTGGACATATACAGTGGTGGCCAAAATTGCGGACACTTTTTGAAATTTTAATGTTTTTCAACTTCGAATGCTTATAAAAACTGTTACACTTCATGCAGTGCAATGATTCATATATCAAATGAAAGGAAATTTAATGCTGAATTCAACACAATAAACAGAGGTCAAATATTTTCATTACAAGGGAAGTTATGCAGTGAAAACAACAAAGTTATGCAGTGAAAATCCCTGTGTACTTATGTTACTGTCCTATCAGTATTTCGTTGGGTATCCTTTCTTTTTCAAGACAGCATCACAGCGACGTGGCATTGAGCCAACCAGTGTTTGGAGCTCTTCCTTCTTTGTTACGTGGTGCCATGAGACAATTATAGCCTCAATTAATTGCCTTTTATTGGATGGACACCTCAGATGTACCAGTTTTTTCAAACGGAACCACAAATGTTCTATGGGGTTCAGGTCTGCGCTGTTTCCTGGCCATCCCAGCACCTGTATGTCATTCTCTGTGAACCACTGTTTGCATATCCATGAAGTGTGGCAGGGAGCTGTATCCTGATGGGAAAACAATGGGGCATTATCTGGAAAAGATCCCTGATAAAAGATAGAAGTTTTGGTTGTAGGACGGTGTCAATGTACTTTTTGCTGTTCAGTGTGCCATCTATGACATAAAGGCGGCCTACAGCATCTGCTGTCATACATGCCCAGATTATAACATTTGTAGGATTCTTTGTTGTTGCTTGAATGCAATCTGGATGTACCTCTTCCCCGATGCGACGTCTCCGATATTTTCTCCCATCACTGCCTAATATCGATATCTTAGTTTCGCCACTCCATATCACTTGTTTCCACTGACTTTCTGTCCATGCAATGTGTTCTTTTGCCCATGTATTCATTTCTGCCGCTGCTTTTTATTCAGCAATGGCTTTTTTCGGGGAATCCTACCTTTTAGGCCAACCTCCGTTAGTCTTCTCCGTTCCGTTCTTGCACTGACAAAAACACCAGTTGCACTCAGGTCACTGCTAATGGCCGCAGATGACATCCATCTGTCCCTGATGCAAATTAGTTTTATTCTCCTATCATCAACAGCTGTTGTGCACTTTTTCCAGCCTTTTCCTTCTTTGTTTTGTATAGATTGTGTTTCCTGATAGCGTAAACAAAACTTTCGTGCTCCTGATGTCACATTTCCACCAACTTCTCTCGCAATTGCTGCATACGAAAGACCATTTTCACTTAACACCACAATCCTGGATCTCTTCCTGGGTGACCAGTCACCACTTTGCCTGGACGACATTGCTGTATTTATTTTTTACACCGTCATTAGCACTAAACAATACACACAATCATCCAACCATAATTGCACTTCAGTAACCAACTTTATTCTGCAAAATGAAACAGCCAAACTGACCTTTCCCACCTTTGAACATGACCTTGCATCTGCTCATAAACGACAGTTGATTGGTCCTCAGAACGACGATTCCGATTGGTTGGTAGTAGCTGTTACTACAATCGGTTTCTTGAATCGAACGCATTTGTGCTTCTTTGTCTGACTGAAAGTAGCATAACTTCCCTTGTAATGCAAATATTTGATCTCTGTTTATTGTGTTGAATTCAGCATTAAATTTCCTTTCATTTGATATATGAATCATTGCACTGCGTGAAGTGAAGCAGTTTTTATAAGCATTCAAAGTTGAAGAACATTCAAATTTCAAAATGTGTCTGCAATTTTGGCCACCAGTGTATGTACATATAATACCCCTTTTATACTTGCTCCAATAACCTGGGTTACTGTGCAGTGTGAAAGGGCCAGGTTGAATTAAGCTGGGTCGAACGTCCCGGCATTTCGAATTTAGGAAATATCACAGGAATTTATGAAAAATCTCTTGCAGGGACAGATCTTGCGATAAAGCTTGTGAATTCCCTCTGCCGTCTTCTCATTGTATTTTTTAAAAAATAAATAAAATACAGTGAGGTGTCCGCGCATGCGTTGCCGAATCACCAACCCCTCCCCGCGACCGATTCCCCTTCCCGCGAAACCCGCCCCCCACTTACACTTACCTCAGTGATCAGTGCTCCGTTGATGTACTCTTGGGCTCCAGTCAGCTGGTCTCCTGGCTCCTGCACTGTGACCCGGGTCAGCTGCTCTATGCAGCTGGCCAGGGTCACAGTGCAGGAGCCCGAAGACTTCCTGACCGGAGCCACAGAGGACCTCACCGGAGCACTGATCTCCAGTCCCTGGAATCAGTTAAGTGTTGTTGTTTTTTTTTAAACAATTTTTTTTTTTCCAGTGATCAACTTGTGGTCTATTTAAACCACACAGCTGATTACAGGGGTTGGCTCCCGGCTTTGCTCTATCTGTCAGAGAGCAGCAGGAGTCAGGGGACCGGGGGAAAGCCCTGATAACACCATCTGAATATGCCTTTATTATCACTGGGCTTCCCCACTTATTTTTTTACAATATAATTTAGTAAATCTCAGGTAGATCACATTTCTCATTATAAGTATGGGAAATGCAAATTAAAGGGCATAGAGCAGTTTTTCATGAAAACTACTCTACTTGCCCTTTAATAAATTTATGTGATACTAAAATAATGTGAAAAGGGTGTGAAAATACCCTTTGTCACATTTTTTTTAGTAAAAATAATATTGATAAATAGGCCCCTAAAGGAGATGAGAGGAAGAGGAGGAGAAGAGAGAGAGACAGGGAAAGGGATAGACAGAGCAGAAAAGGCAGCCAGAGGGGGGAAAAAAAACCTGCAATGCCATGCACAATAGCTAGTGACTTAATAAATGACAGTATTACTAGTATTAACATAATTTGATATCAAAACATTTTTTTTATTAGAATTAGACTAACAGCAGGTACTAAGCCCCGCCTCTGCCCTGTCTCGCTAGTAACATAACTCAATGTCTTGTGTGGTGCTAGCTGCATACCTCACAACATGACCCTCTCCAGGAGGGACACAATGCTCTGGTCCCTGGACTTCCCTGGTAAGTGGCAGGGCTGCAGCAGTTCAAAATTCAAATAGGGGAGCCACACCAACTGTCATTTCACACGCTGCCAAACATCACTGGCTGGGACTCACTGGCAGTTCGTGTGACTCCCCTATTTGAATTTTGGACTGTACTGCAGCCCCACCTCTGGAGCTTCCACCAATCATAAATTACCAGGGAAGTCCAGGACCAGAGCATTGTGTCCCTCCTGGAGAGGGTCATGTTAGGAGGTATGTAGCTGCACTCTGCCTGATTTGTCTTTGAGAGCCAATAGCAGTTAGAGGCCGAAGGAGCCAAGCTGCGAGGGGGTGTGTTCTGATCACTAGGTGTGTGTAGCCATCCTACATATCTGAATGGTCCCAGAGTTCTAAGGTCGTTATTGTCTATTGGTAATACCAGACAGTAATGGATGTGGGACTAGAGAGCAGTGGTAAGGAGAAGTTTGGGACTGGAACTTGTAGATCATGTGGCGATGGAGACAACACAGGGGTCTCAATGCAGATGGCCAGTAAGCAAGACTTCACCAAATCCAAGAAGCCCTGTGACCGAACTGTCACCAAAACCTTTCCAGGTTCCCAGAATTCAAGCCAGGTCACAGAATTAAGGGGGTCATTCAGACCCGGTCGTTAGCGCCGATGCGCTCGGACCGGGTCCATGGCCCCCCACAGAGCATGCGCACGATGGCGACAGCGCCTTCGTGCGCATGCGTGAGACCCGCTACGACCGACAGCGCCAGTCTCTGTTGATTGACAGCTCGCCCCGTTTGGAAGGCGGGCCGGGGGGGGTGGCAGCCCAAACGGGGGCGTTCCCATGGGAACGCCTACCGTTGTGGGGCGGCCCCACTGACATCACTAGTAATGTCAGTGGAGAGCTTCCGGCTGTTAACCCACAGCCTTACCACCGCAAAGGAGGACGTCTTGAAAATTCAAGAGGTCCTCCCATTCAGACCGATCGCACGCTCTGTGCGACCGGCTCTGAATGAGGTCCCACATGCTATTGGTGGGCAATGGGTGTCAGCAGGGGATGTAAGGTTGCAGACAGATAAAATTATGGCCAATACCATCAGTTGGGAGGTCTATAGCAGTAGAGCATCATGGGAAAGTGTACTGACCATTTGATGAGTCACAATGGCCCAGAAAGCATAACAATCACTGACGTCAAAGATGTCTGTGAGGTCACAATCCAGAAAGCAGTTCATAATTACACAGAGCACTGGTCGCATGCAAACTGGAGAGGACTCTGGGAGAATGCTGTGAGCGCCATTACTATATCTGGTGAAGAAAGCAATAGACATATCCACATGGACGCAGATGACAACCTGGCCCAGAATGACCTGTTCATTTTACTCCAGGAAGGAGACATAAAAACAGAATATATAGAAGATGATGATCAAAATTATGGCATGTTCCTCAATGCGCCAGACTCTGGTGTCTATATTAACCCACAAAATACAGACATACCTCAAGCACAGGAAACCAATCGATATGACACTTTTTATGAAGACTTGAGAATTCCTCTTAGTCTCTACACTGTTCCCCGTGAGATAGAACTTCAGTTCCAGCCTTTTCAATCTTCTATTGATATGAATCATGTCACCAAGATATCGTCAACATCATTCCCAATAACTATGCAATCCTCGCTGGAACCATCAGTAAATTTAGAAACCACAAATATTAATCTGACCGTTCTTCCCTCAGAGGCAGGTAAAGTATTTTGTTCAACAATTTACATCATGTACAGAGTAGTGCTTTCTTCATACAATGTTTAATTCAGAGTTGCTGACAATCTGGCTGCCAGATCAAAACAGCAGGGGGGAGAGAGGCAAATTTGGGGGCGGCACGGGGGAGCGTGACTTTGTGATCGCATCATCGCGGCCTCGCCCTTGCTACACAATGCCGAGATTACAGCCACTTACAAGGGGGAGTGGACGCCGGCGAGGGGGGGGCAGCGGAAAACGGGGGTTGGGTGGGGGCGGGCGGTGCCGGCCGGGAGACTTACCCAGTCTTCTGGGGGGCCGATTTTCGGGAGAATAGGCAAGTATGGTTTCATTACAGTTAGGTTCAAGCTGTTATCTGTTTGATTTCCCCATGTACTGTTTCTGTTTGAATTTATTGGATTATTTGTCTGTTTTGGTGTAAGTTCCCTGTAAGGTGCTATGGACACTTGGATAATTTGTGGCACCATATAAATAAATAATAATAATAATAATAATAATAATAATAATAATAATAATAAATATCATAATAATAATAATAATAATAATAATAATAATTGTTACAACTGCAATAAGTTAGTGTTACCAATCTTCCCTGTTTTAGATTTCACACACGTAGACTATTATTCCATTTCTATTTTACTTGTTAGAGTACAAGTCCTATTTACATATCTTGTGTATGTGTGACATTTATTACATAGTTACTGACCCAGGGATCTGTTCATGCAGCAGTGAAAAACTGTGTTCCTCAAAGCACTTCAGAACACAGGGCTTCTTACTCCTTTGTTGTATTCAGGAAGAGGTATACCGTGGAGAAGTTTCTGATTTCTGCAGCGGTGCTCCAGCTTTGCATAGGGATGGCCAATGACCATCAATGTTTACAACACATCAATGGTTAATAGCTGATGTCAGATAGTTTTGCCATTGATGGTAGAGAACCAATGTTTTTTGTTTCTTTAATGCCAGGACATGGAGCCTAGCTCCGCTCCTCCCCCGATGCACCCATGAAGCCCCGCCCCTCGGTTATGTTTGGCCGGCAGCCCAGTATGCCATAGAGCAGGGATGACCATCGGTGGTTGCAATCATCAATGGTTTCCCTTTGAATGGTGTTATATCATCGTTGATAACCACTAATGGTGACAATCAATGGTTACCCAACAATGACCATTTCTAGCTCTGTGTCAGGATTACTTCCCCATACAGTATGGAGAGCGAATCAGAGCTCCGCTTTCCTTTTCGCTTCTCAGAAGAGCTTTCTGAGTGGAGAAAAGCATTCTGCCTCCTCCCTGTCCTCCCCACCCCCTTCACTATCACCAGCCAATCAGAGGTGCCTTGGCTACGCAGCTGGAGAGAAGCAGTGATGTCTCCTATCTTCCTACTTCCTCTATACTAGTAATGGAACCCTGCACCTCAGGCTGCCGACTACACCCCCTCTCCCAAATGCCCCCCATCAACTAGTGAACTTGTTCTGCCCCCACCGCTCTGTCCTGGTCTGATTTGACCTCTGCACTGCTCCTCCGTGTTTGGCATTGCCGGCACATGTGTAGACACCACTATACTTAAGCTGGGTACAAACACTAGACGATATGTTGTCCGGCAGATCAGGTCGACATATCGTCCACAATGGCCAGTGTGTATCCACTATGAGCGACCATGCGCACTCCTGCAGGGTCGTTCATCGCATTGACAGATTGAGCCTACATGCTGCTCAATCTGTCAAATTGATGAACAATGCCATTCTTGTAGAGGCGGCTGGTGAACAACATATTGTGCGGTCGTTGTTCATGGCATTGTGTGTCGGCCGTGTACACACATCGTCTAGAGTGTACTCAGCATTACCGAGATCATGATATCTCGGAGTGCTACACCTTTTCCCGGGATCACGGAGGGGCCTGCTTTTCACATCGCTTCACCGTAAAGGAAGTTTCTACTTCAGGGTCCATAGGGGGTCCACAGGGTTGACCTTGGGGTATAGCTGGATCTGGACCCTCGGGCACCACGCAGTTAAAGCTTTAGCTGCTCCCAGGATGCACTTGGGTCCATCCTCCTCTATACCCCGCCCCCGAGCCACAGGCACCTCAGTTTGAGTTGGTGCCCGGCCGGAGTCGGGTCACCCTGCGGGGGGGCTGCAGGAGCAGCCCCCAGAAGCTTTTTATTAGAGCCTGTTAGGTTTATTTAATTTTTATTTTTAATAAAGTGGCTCTTCAGTGCGGCAGCGAAGGGCTGTCTATACAGACGCCCACGCTGCCGCTCTTATTTCCTGCTGGCGCCGCGACGCCAGTATCGCACTGGGGATCGCGGCGGGAGGCCAGAGTCCGTGCTCACCGATTAGCGGCGGCTCGCGGGTATTGCCAGTAATGCAGTCCTTTGACCCCGGTCCTAGGGGACAGACCGGGGGCCGCTAGCGGTGGCGGCGGGCTCCCCCTCTGAGGAGGAATACCCCGTGGGACCACTAGACCACCAGGGATTTCAACGGCAAGCGGGAAGCCGGCAAGCCCTGGGGTTAATAGCTAGCCAGGGGAGGAAGCCTTCCCTGTTTAGCGGCTCCTCCCCTCAGCTCAGCGCGCCTTTCAGCACGTAGTCTGGCGGCGCTGAGCTGCAGAGTACTCGGCCACTCCTCCTCTCAGGTCTCTGGGGGCCATTTTCTCACAGTGGCAGCGCAGATCTCTCAGGGAGCACGTGGACCGGTCCCCCTGTGTACCTCTCCCCTGTGTACACAGCACTATAGCCCTCCCAGACACTGAATCTGGGCAGGTTGATTGTAGTGGAAAGGTGCAGTGAGTATAACTTCTCTGTATGGTATGTGACTATTGCTAGTGCTGCCTGTCTGTGCTTATTTCCACTTACTGTCAGCTTATATCTATCCATTTACTTCTCTACAAGCCCTACAGGTGTGTGGGGGAGGGGTGTTTCTACAGACCTCACCTATATAAATCACGTATTTGTGAGGTCCGTCACATACAGTTGTGTGCTACACTGTACCATATTGTGGGCTGTTGTTCAGCACACTGGTGAGTGTACTTGATTCGGCTCTGTTGCCAGATATATTTATTTATATAATATATTTTGTCATGTCGGACAAGGAGATTGAGCACTCCGTGGCTCCGGTGTTGGTCTCCTGCGGATGCTGTTCTGCAGGAGTGGATAGGGAGGATTTGTCACAGGATGGCCTGTGTAAACGATGCCAGGTAGTTCCCGGCCCCTCAAAACCTCCTATAATGTGGGAACCACCATGGGCGATGTTTTCTCAGGTGCTGGTATCTATTGCGGACCATCTGTCAGTTCCGACTGCGGTTCCTGCTAGGACGTTGCCTCACCCGGCCGTCACCCATTCCCCGGGTGTCCCGCAATTATTGCGAACCTCCCCACGGGTCTCAGTCTGTTGATCCTTATGCGGGGTTGCCTATGTATCTACAGGCTTCCCCTGTGACACAACAGTCGGTGGTGCCTTTCCAGGCCCCTATGGCGGCTCCTCCACCCTGGGTGGATGTGCTCTCCCATTCCGTACAAAATTTAGCGGCCGCGTCTTCGGCTTTTCAGTCAGTGTTGCAGACTGACGTGCCTTCTAGGACGTCAAAACGGACACTAATGGCGCAGGCGGCTCATGTATCGGACTCAGAGGGGTCCTCAGGTGATGGGGAGGTTCCTGATGATACTGATTCGGACACATCGGTACAGGAAATGGATACCAAGTCGTCTATTAATGTGCGAGCACTGGTTAGGGCGGTGCGAGCCATTCTCCTAATAGAGGATGAAGCACCAGCTCCTAAGTCGAAATATCCTAGTTTTAAAAAAACTAAGGTTGTTTCTGCGGTGTTTCCCCTATCTGATCAGTTGATGGTAGCTTGGCAGGCGCCCCCAGTAAGACATTTCTACCTCAGAAGCGGTTGGCTTCTAATTACCCATTCCCTGAGGCACATTGTAAAAAATGGGAAACTCCACCGGCAGTGGATTCCCATGTCACCCGTTTAACTCGGGGCGCTACTTTGCCATTACCGTCTATATCCTCACTGAAGGATCCCACGGATAGGAAAGTTGAGACTTGCTTAAAGTCCATTTACTCCCTTTCAGGAGCAGTGGCCCGACCGTCCATGGCCATCTCCTGGGTGGCCAAGGCCATTGAGGGATGGGCCAAAGCATTGGAGGATACCTTCCCGGATGACGCTCCGGATGTCCAGAGGGCGTTGTCGGGACAGATGAGGGACGCTGCTTCCTACATTGGAGAAGCCTCTTTGGATGCTAGTCTGCTGACTTCACCTGTATCGGTGGCAACAGTGTCTGCCCGCCGATCTTTATGGCTGAGGTCCTGGCGAGCGGACTCCGATTCAAAGAAGGGCCTGGAGGCCTTACCTTTCAATGGGGAATTACTATTTGGTCCGGACTTGGACAAAATAGTGGATACCCTGGCTAAATCCAAGTCGGCTTTCCTCCCTTCAGCGGCAGCGCCTTCCAAGGTTCGGAGCTCGGCTTTTCGCTCCTTTCGGGTTCAGGGTAAGGCAAAAGGTCAGTCCTTCCCGAGACAGGCGGCGACTAAGTCCGCTTCTAAACCCAAGAAGCAGGCCTGGAGTGCTCGGCGCCCCTCTTCCAAGCAGGAAGATAAACCGGCGGCCTGATGGGACGGGCCTCCCTCTGGGGGACCTCAGAGTGGGCGGCCGACTTCTCCAATTCGCCCAGTGTTGGCACAATACCACCACGGACGCCTGGGTTCGAGAAGTAGTCTCTCAGGGGTACGCCCTGTCTTTTCGGGTCCGGCCGCCCCGCCAGTTTTTTTGCACGAGTCCTTCTCTGGACAAGACTAAGGCTTCCCAGATGCAGGTAGCTGTACACTCCTTGCTACAAGCAGGGGTCATTGTTCCCGTTCCTTAGTCTCAACGCGGGACGGGGTACTATTCTACTCTGTTTCTGGTACAGAAGCACAATGGTTCTCATCGCCCTATCCTGAATCTGAAGTCTCTGAACAAATACCTCAGGGTTCCCAGGTTCAGGATGGAAACGTTACGTTCCATCATTCTGGCGATGGAACCCGGGGACTACATGGTCTCCTTGGATATCCAGGACGCCTATCTTCATGTGCCCATAGCACCGACACACCAGAGGTATCTGAGATTTGCTATCCTGCAACATCACTACCAGTTTTGGGCGTTGCCTTTTGGCCTTTCCACGGCTCCGAGGGTATTCACCGAGGGTATTCACCGAGGGTATTCACCACTATTATGGCCGCCCACCTTCGGGACCAGGGCATACGGCTCCTGCCGTATCTGGACGATCTTCTTCTGCTGGCGAGCTCCCCGGAGGTACTTCTTCGACATCTCCACCTGACCATCGCTTGTCTTCAGGCACACGGGTGGTTGATAAATTGGAAGAAGTCATTCCTGATCCCGTCACAACAGATGGTTCATTTGGGAGCCCTTCTAGATTCTCGTCAGCAAAGGATCTTCCTGACTCCAGAAAAGGTGTCTTCCCTACAACTGCGGATACACAGTTGCCTGAGCAGGACCAGGGTGTCGGTACACTCGGCCATGAGAGTCCTGGGGTCCCTGGTGTCGGCATTCGACATGGTGGAATTTGCTCAGTTCCATTCCAGGCCCCTGCAGGGGCAGATTCTATCGGAGTGGAACGGGTTGCCTCACCGGATCCGATCCCAGACACTGGTCTTGTCTTCGGAAGTGCGCCACTCTCTAGCTTAGCGGCTTCAGACAGCTCATCTCATAGAGGGTCGCCCCTTTTGGATCCCGGACTGGGTTCTGCTCACAACAGATGCCAGTCTCCGGGGTTGGGGGGCAGTGACCAGCTCGTTGTCCCTTCAGGGCCGTTGGTCCACGGAGGAAGCAGTTCTTCCCATAAACGTGCTAGAACTGCGGGCCGTGTACAGGGCTCTGCTGTCGTCAGGCACGGCTCTTCACGGAAAGGCAGTGCAGGTGCAGTCCGACAACGCCACCACGGTGGCGTACATCAATCACCAGGGAGGAACTCGCAGTCGAGCTGCGATGTCAGAGGTGTCTCAGATCCTGGATTGGGCGGAGCGCCACCTTCCAGCGATCTCGGCAGGCTTCATCCAGGGAGTCCTCAATTGGGAGGCAGACTTCCTCAGCCGTCACCACGTGCATCCAGGGGAATGGTCGCTTCACCCAGAGGTGTTTCAACTTCTCGTGAACAGATGGGGACTGCCGGAGTTGGACCTGATGGCCTCTCGTCACAATTACAAATTACCCGTGTACGGCTCAAGGACAAAGGACGCAGGCGCAAGCCTGGTGGACGCGCCGTCGGTGGAATTGTCATTTCACCTAGCGTACCTGTTCCCTCCGATCTCCCTGCTACCTTGGGTACTCAGAAAAATCAAACAGGACGGGGGCACGTTTCTGCTGGTGGCTCCAGCGTGGCCCAGACGTCCTTGGTACTCCGATCTCAGGAGCTTGTCCGTAGACGCTCCGTTCCTTCTGCATCAGCGTCAGGACCTGCTGTCTCAGGGGCCCTGCCTTTACCCGGATCTGGGTCGGCTGTCTTTGACGGTGTGGCTCTTGAGACAGCCGTCTTAAGGTCCCGGGGTTTTTCTACCTCTGTCATCGGTACCATGCTGAGGACACGTAAGCCTACCACTGCATGGATTTACCACAGAGTGTGGCACACTTACTTTCAGTGGTGTGAGTCCAGAAACTTTGATCCTCAGGTGTTCAGGGTTTCTAGGATTTTGGCATTTCTGCAGTCAGGTCTTGACCTGGGCTTACATCTTGCTTCCCTGAAGGTTCATGTATCAGCTCTGTCTGTGTGGTTTCAACGACGGATCGCTACACTGCCTGTTGTCCACACCTTTTTCCAGGGTGTTCTTAGAATCCAGCCTCCCTTTGTGCCTCCTGTGGCTCCATGGGACTTGGTGGTGGTTCTTCGGGTCCTGCAAGGACCTCCCTTTGAACCTCTTGAGTCGGTTGACCTCAAGTGGTTAACACTTAAGCCTGTGTTTCTCATGGCAATTGCTTCGGCCAGGAGGGTATCCGAGTTGGGGGCACTTTCCTGTAGTCCCCCCTTCTTAGTTTTTCACCAGGACAGAGCAGTACTTCGCACTCGTCCTGAGTTTTTGCCTAAAGTTGTTTCTAAGTTCCATATCAATCAGGAACTTGTGGTGCCAGCTTTTCAGTCTCCTGATCTTACAGCTGGTGAGGCTTCGTTGGACGTTGTCCGTGCTCTCAGAGTTTATGTTGATCGGACTGCTTCAGTTAGAAAGTCCGATTCGTTGTTTGTCCTCTTTGGTTTTCATAAGAAGGGTTGGCCTGCCAACAAACAAACCTTAGCCCGTTGGCTTTGTTCTGTTATTAGGGAGGCTTATGTACAGGAAGGTTTACCTGTTCCAGCCTCGGTTAAGGCTCATTCCACTCGGTCTGTGGGTCCTTCTTGGGCTGCTAGACATGGTGCCTCCGCTGTTCAGCTGTGCAAGGCAGCCACTTGGTCTTCCATTCAGACGTTTCTGAGGTTTTATGCGTTTGACACCTTTGCTTCTCAGGATGCATCCTTTGGGCGCAGGATTCTCCTTTCTGCTCAGGAGCGTCCCCGCCCTTAGTTGAACTGCTTTGGGACATCCCCAAGGTCAACCCTGTGGACCCCCTATGGACCCTGAAGTAGATATGGTAAGAACTTACCTTTGTTATCTCTGTTTCTACGAAGTCCATAGGGTCCACAGGGAGACGTACCTGGCTTCAAATGGGCTGTGTAGCTGGTCACCGGTTTTCCGTCTCCCATTTCTGTGAGTATGGTTTCTTGTGTGTTCCAGTCTTCCTTCTCTCCGTTTAGTCTCCTCCTCCGGCCTGGGCTGCTTACCAACTGAGGTGCCTGTGGCTCGGGGGCGGGGTATAGAGGAGGATGGACCCAAGTGCATCCTGGGAGCAGCTAAAGCTTTAACTGCGTGGTGCCCGAGGATCCAGATCCAGCTATACCCCAAGGTCAACCCTGTGGACCCTATGGACTTCGTAGAAACAGATAACAAAGGTAAGTTCTTACCATATCTCTTGTTGTTTGTGAACTACTACTTAGAACTATTATATATTGCATTGATATGATGCAATATATAGTAATAATAATCACTTGCCACACTAACAACTATAAATAGACACCCCAGTGTTGTAAATTTAAAATGCAGGCTCATACAACATAGCTATGCAAATGACTGCTTGTGGAATAAATATGGGCTCTATTCATGTAGAAATGGAAATCCCTTTTTCATGAACCGCCTGTGAAGGGCCTTTCACCTCTTCTTCGTATTCAAGAAGGGGTTACCATAGAAAAGTCTAAAGCCATGTACACACTAGACGATGTCTAGTGTGTCCAACATCTTCAGCGATAGGACCCGGCGGGGGAGCCGGCACTGGCAAGTGCATACACACTTGTCAATACCGGCAGTAACTGAGCGATGGTGGGGGCATGTTACATTTGTCAGCATGGTCCTCGCTAATGGCATGCCTTCGGCATCCCGGTGGTCTGGTTGCTGACGCTAACCTTACCAGCGTCAGAATACCGGCACAAGTCAGAATCCCGGCGCCGGCATCCCAACCGCTCGGATGACGAAGGTAAGCAGCAGGGTGGGGGGGATTGTTAAGGTTAGGCACTAGGGGGAGGGTTAAGGTTAGGCACTAGGTGGAGGGTTAGGTTTAGTGTGCAGGGAGGGGGAGGTTAGGTTTAGTGTGCGGGGAGGGGGAGGTTAGGTTTAGGCACTAGGGGGGAGATTAGATTCAGGCACCAGGGAGGGAGGGTTAGGGTAGGGAGAGGGGGAGGGTTAGCATACCGACCACCAAGTGTCGATATATTAACCCTGACGGGATCCAGGCGTCGGGATTCTGACCACCTGGATCCCGTCTGTCGGTATTACATACCAATTCCTCACTAACGACATCCCCTGTTGGATCTTAATATAGGTCTGACAGATGATGTCACTGACAACGTGCTGGAGCATGCATCAACAGCAACATAGCGGTACACACTAGACGATGTGCCCAATATGACGCTCCGATCCGCCAGATCGGACAACATATCCTCTAGTGTGCACCCAGCATTAGATTTCTCCAAGGTTGCCACTGCTTAGTGTTAGAATTAGTGTTAGAATTGCTTCCCCATACACTAGTAGGGAAAGAAGAGCAGGGAAGTTGAATACTTTCTTGCCTCCTCCCCATCCTCGGCACTCGCTCCGTCCCCTCTGTAGAGTCAAGCATTACAGCACGATGTAAAGAAATGGTACTCCTTGGAAGCTCAAATGTACCCTATTTACTTCATATCCGATGGCGGGGCTTCTGCACATGTGTCACTTCTGATTCTGCTCAGCTGACCGTGAGACCTGTGCACGATACCAAGCTGTGCCCGACACAAATATTTGCTGTCAGCTGAACTACTACCACAGGCACTTGCTTCTGCCTGGCACAGTTTTGATGACAACAGCGTGATGGAACACACATAAGCCGATTACACTACAAGTACACACCAACTTCCTCCTAGTGATTTAATTGACTGGTCTGGGTGCCTCCGACCCCTGCAAAACCTTATTGGCACCAGGGATCACCTAACTCCCATACAGACCTTTAACAGGCAATCACTCTATCTTTAATTCCACAGACCAGAGTCTCCTTGTTCGTTCAATACTATGTACAACAAATGAAAGCAGAGACAGAGAGGCAATTGAGTGTTTTACTGTCCTTTCCTAATTGATTACATTTTCCTGACATCTTTTGATACAGACTGATAATTTACTTGGGGTTCGGGTGTGGCACAGACCCATGAGGCCATAGACCCCAGTTGTCAATAAGGCACCATGCAGACTAGTGGTGGTTCCATAATGGTGTGGGGTGTGTTCACGTGGCATTGGTTGGAGTCACTGATCCAACTGAACACGTCATTGACTGGTAAACACTACATTGCATTGCTTAATGACCATTTGCAGCTCTTCAAGGACTTCATGTACCCCCACAATAATGGATTATTCCAGGAGGATAATGTACTGTGTCATTGGTCCCAAGTTGTCCATAATTGGTTCGAGGAGCATTCTGGAGAGTTCTGAGAAATGCTATGGCCACACCGTTCACCCAACATGAAACCAATCGAGCAATTATGGGATGTAGTGGAGAGGTCCATTCGCATTCAAGATCCCGCACCTACAAATATCAGGGAGCTGTGGGAAGCTATCCAGATGGCATCGGTCAACATCTCCCCAGAGGCAGGGCCGAAACTAGGATTTTTGTCACCCAGGGCATGGCCATAATTTGGCGTCCCCTCCCAAAAATACAACATAGAGGGCGAAAAGGGTGTGTGGTGACACAGTAATGCCCCTTATAACACATTATGCCACACATTAATGACCAAATAGTAAAGTTGCAAACATATAAGAACCCAATAAAATGGATATATATGTGTGCGGGTTCCACCGGCGCACCCACCCTCATATATGTGAAAATATGTGTGCCAAGTTAATGGTTATTGATCACGTGGTAGGATGTAAAGTTGAATGGTCTCTGTCGGCAATCATGACCAGAGATAAATAGTCTGTAAAACAATGTATTTAATTGTATTATTAATAATGGAGTCACAGTGCTCCATTGGTATGCGCACAGTATTAACCCTGGTGATTTAGGCTGTTTGTGCTGGAACTGCAGTGGTAACTGAGCGTACGTACTGAAAAGAGGGGGGGGGGGCAAATTATAAAATAAAGGTGGTATGAAGAAGTTTTTTTCAGTACGTACTTTTGGCACTTCAGTGTATGCTGTTTGGTTTTACGTTAATGAGAAAGAATAATTAATCTCTGATTGGTAGATATTGTTGCGGGGAATGTACGCACACAATTTTAGCAATTTTTAGTATATGCGTTTAGTATATGTGATATACACTATCTATCTATCTATCTATCTATCTATCTATCTAACATCTATCTATATCTCTTTTCTCTGCTTTCCACGAGAGCTGCCAGCAGCCGTTGGTTGGCAGGAGGCTGGGAGACAGTGACGCGAGTAACACTGCATTATCATTTGCATCTATAGGGGCTCATGGGCAAATATATAATCGCACTTACAAATTGGCGAAATGTTACAATAAAAAAATCACCAAAAACCATAAAAGGGCGTGGCTTAGCCGATTATGTTTCACTCACATCTTTTATTACCCGATTCTGTCGTATTAACATATGATCTAGCCATTATCTAGTGAAGCATTTTCTACTTCAGGGTCCATAGGGTATCCACAGGATACCTTGGGGTATAGGTGATGACGTCAGGCATCGGGCACCATAGAGTTAAGTTTTCAGCCTCCCAGGATGCACTAGGGTCCCCCTCCTATAACCCGCCCCCGAGCCAAGGCATCTCAGTTTCGTTGGTGCCCGGCTCGGAGTCGGATGCACCTGTTTAGAGGGGGGCTAAGGATAGCCCCTGAAGTTTTCTACAAGGCAGCTGTGGCTGCACATCTGGAGGTACAGCATGGATAGTCATTCTTGACGTCCATGCTGTCTTCCCTACACCCCCGCCGGTACCAGAACGCCGGTACTGATCCGGGGATGCTGGTAGGCATCTGGGGTCACAGCTAGCGGTGACCCCAGATGTTTGGGACCATGGCCGGATTTAAGGGGGACAGCAGGTAAGCAGCGGGGTCCCGCGGTGGGTCCCCGCTGGAACATGGTCCGGAGTCCCCAGGCAGGGGGCTCCCTGGGGACTGGCTGCAGCATGGAGCCAGGTTACGGACCTGCGCTTCCACTACCCCCCTGGGACAGCGGTCCGCAGCTGAGCGGTAGCGCTGCGGCGTCCCAGGGGTTAATTGCATGCCATGGGAGCGCGCCTTCCCTGTACACAGCCGGCTCCTCCCCCGCTGGACACAGCCTCTCTGTAATTGCCGATTGGCCCTGTGGCAGCGCTCCTCCCCCAGGCCGGCTTCCTCTCTGCTCCTCGGTGGCCATCTTTCCTGAAGCATGGTGAATGCTGCTGGACGCTGCTGATCGGTGGCATCGTAGTCTGGGTCCCCCTGCATACCTCTCCTCCGTTGGAACAGGTCTGTGTATGCAGCGATTGTGTCCTACCAGACTCTGTGTCTGCGTAGTTGAGGATCAGCGCTGATAGTGCAGGGATTGATTTATTTGCATTGTATGTGACTGCTGCTAGCATCTGCTTTCTACTGTCAGCCATTTCACTGTCCCTGCTCTTCTTCTGCTAAAGCCCTTGCAGTGCGGTGATTGCAGGGCGGTTCTCCCACTATACTAACGTGTATCAGTGAGAGGGGTCACATACTTGCCATCATGTTTGAGAGTGATTTTCCTCTCCAGCTTCTGTGTACTACGTGTAAGGTACCTATAGCGGAGGGGGAGGGTAGCGCGGAGGGGCTATGTCGGCAGTGTTTTTTATTGACGCGGCCAATTACTGTCACGGCTCCTGTTCAGGAACCGCCCTGGGCTTGTTTCGCTAAAGCGCTTACAACCCTAATGGGCCAGTTAGCTACGCAACCTGCGTTCCCTCAGATGGGATTGTCCCAGCAGTCAGTGGTGTCGTCACCCATGCAGGGGTTCCCGAGACAACTGATGGTACCCCATAGTCTCCCTATTTCCCCTCCTCAGGTCTCTCAGAAGCCTGCGTGGGTTAATTCCCTGACAAGTTCTGTGCAGCATTTGTCAGACGTGTTACAAGGGGAGTCTGCGTTGCGGCCTCATAAGCGGCCGGTGGCGTCTGTCCACTCCTTATGAGGATGACGAGGGGACGACTGTTGATGGGGAGATTCTGGATCTTTCGGACCAGGAACCTCTCTGTACTAAAGAGTCAGACACTAAGTCTAAGGTTTATGTACCTGGCCTTATTCGTGCAGTCCGCACAGCTTTAGTTATTGAGGATGATGAACCTCCGGTATCAAAATACAAATATGCCTTTTCAAAGATGTTAAGGGTGACGCCACAGTGTTTCCTCTTTCGGGTCAATTGGTGGACCACTTAGAGGAGGCGTGGAAACATCCTGGCAAACGGTATCAGCCTCAAAGACGTTTAGCAGTGGCTTATTCGTTTGTGGACAACTATTTTGCTAAGTGGGAATCCCCGCTACAGGTGGATTCCCATGTGACACGCCTTGTCCGAAGTGCCACGTTGCCCATGCCCTCCATGTCCTCCTTAAAGGATGCCACGGACCGTAAGGTGAAAATCTGCCTAAAGTCCATTTATTCCCTCGTGGGGGGGGGGGGGGTGGGGGGGCAACCAGGCCGGCTATGGCCATTTGTTGGGTAGCCAGAGCTATGGAGTGCTGGGCTGATAGTTTGGAGGCGTCTTTGGATTCCGACTGTTCGGCTGAACAGACCGAGTTGATAGGCAATCTCAGGGATTCGGTCACTTACATTAATGAAGTGGCTTTAGATATCAGTACCCTGACTTCTCGGATTTCTTCGGCAGCTGTGGCGGTTCGTCGCACCTTATGGTTGCGATCTTGGAAGGCGGACGTTGATTCCAAAAAGGGCTTGGAAGCTTTGCCTTTTACTGGAGAAGTCCTATTTGGTCCGGATCTGGACAAAATTGTAGCCACGCTGGCGGCAGCGAAATCGGCATGTCTCCCGTTTGCTGCAGTTCCTTCCAGTTCAGGTACGTCATCCTTTCGGCCTTACAGGGCCCAGGGTAGGCCTAAAGCACAGTCCTTTCCCCGACAGACTGGCCCCAAGAAATCGGCCAAGCCCCGGAAGCAGGCCTGGAGTACCAGGCGTCCGGCCCCTAAGTCCGATGACAAACCTGCGGCCTGACGGTCCGGGCCTCCGTTTGGGGGATCCCAAAGTGGGAGGCCGCCTGCTACGGTTCGCCCAGTGTTGGTCGGTAACCACGACAGACAGTTGGGTTCACGAGGTGGTTTCTCACAGGTATGCCCTCTCCTTTCGGCACAGACCCCCATCCCGATTCTTCACCACGGGTCTTCCATCAGACCGGAACAAAGCCACGGAACTGCGGAAGGTTTTGCACACTATGCTCCAGGCTGGAGTTATAGTGCCTGTTCCTTTCTCCCAGAGGAGAACCTGGGGATTACATGGTGTCATTGGACATACAGGACGCTTACCTGCATGTCCCTATTCTTTCGCGCCATCAACAGTTCCTCAGGTTTGCAATCCGCAGCGATCACTTCGAGTTCCGGGCGTTACCTTTTGGCCTGGCGACAGCACCACGTGTGTTCACCAAGGTCATGGCGGTCATGGCGGCTTCCCTGCGGCTGCAGGGAGTCCGCATGTTGCCGTACCTAGACGACCTTCTGTTGGTAGCAGGATCTCCCGGAGCTCCTTCTACACCATTTGGATCTGACGATTGCAGTACTGCAACGGCACGGCTGGTTGATAAACTGGCAAAAGTCCACCCTGATCCCGTCTCAAAGGATTCTGCACCTCGGAGCCTTGTTGGACTCCAGTCAGCAGAGGATCTTTGTGACGGGGGTTAAGATCTCTGCCTTGCAGTTGAGGGTGCGCAGTTGTCTGCAGAGTCGCCGTGTGTCTCTTCACTCGGCAATGAGGTTACTGGGCTCCATGGTGTCAGTATTCGACATGGTGGAATATGCCCAGTTTCACTCCAGACCTCTGCAGCAATTGATCCTGTCCAAATGGAATGGACTGCCTCAGAGTCTCAAATCCCAGACGATGGTGCTCACTACGGAGGTTCGCCTGTCCCTTGCCTGGTGGTTGCAGACGACCCTTGTTGAGACAAGGGTCGTCCGTTTTGGGTGGCGAACTGGGTCCTATTGACAACGGACGCCAGTCTTCGGGGCTGGGGAGCGGTCACGGGGTCCACACTTGTTCCAGGGCAGATGGACTCAGGCGGAAAAGGAGCTTCCGATAAACATCTTGGAACTCCGCGCCGTTTTCAATGCTCTCCAGCAGGCCCATCGGGTTCTCAAGGGTCATCCCATGCAGGTCCAGTCGGACAACGACACCACCATGGCCTACATAAATTGGCAAGGAGGAACCCGAAGTCGGGCAGCACTCGTAGAGGTGTCCCGCATCCTGATCTGGGCGGAGCGCAATCTCCCGGCCATATCAGCAGTATTCATCCCGGGAGTCCTCAACTGGGAGGCCGATTTTCTCAGTCGCCAGGACGTTCATCCGGGGAAGTGGTCTCTGCACCAGGACATCTTTCAACTTCTGGTGGACAGGTGGGGTCTTCCAGAGATCGACCTCATGGCGTCACGGCACAACAACAAGTTGCCGGTGTACGGGTCTCGCACAAGAGACGAAAAGGCGTCTCTGGTGGACGCTCTGTCCGTCCAGTGGACGTTCCGGTTTGCTTATCTTTTTCCTCCATTTTCCCTTCTTCCACGGGTAATCCGGAAATTCAAACAGGAAGGAGGGACGCTCCTGTTGATAGCTCCCGCGTGGCCCAGACGGCACTGCTTCTCAGACCTTCAGGGTCTGTCCGTGGACATTCCTCTGTGGTTGCCGCTACGACCGGACCTACTGTCACAGGGTCCTTGTCTTCACCTGGACCTGAATCGGCTGTCTTTGATGGCGTGGCTGTTGAGACGGCCATGTTAAGGTCCAGGGGGTTTTCCAGCTCTGTAGTACGAACTATGCTAAGAGCTCGGAAACCGTCTTCTGCAAGAATATACCATCGTGTGTGGCATACGTTCTTCCAGTGGTGTCGACCGAGAGGTTATGCACCTCGGGAGTCCCGTCTGTCTAGAGTGCTAGCCTTCCTACAGGCGGGACTAGACCATGGGCTTCGCCTTGCTTCTTTGAAGGTGCAGGTTTCTGCCCTGTCTGTCTGGTTCCATCGTAGGATTGCTACAATCCCTGATGTGCGCACCTTTATGCAAGGTGTTCTTCGAATTCAGCCGCCATTTGCTCCACCGGTGGCGCCTTGGGATTTGGCTGTGGTCCTGAGGGCTCTCCAGGGACCGCCGTTTGAACCACTGGGCTCAGTGGATCTTAAATGGCTGACAGCTAAAACAATTTTCCTTCTGGCCATCGCTTCGGCCAGACGCGTTTCTGATTTGGGGGCTCTCTCTTATAGATCCCCTTTCTTGATTTTTCATGGGAACAGGGCGGTGCTGCGCACTCGTCCTGATTTTCTTCCCAAGGTTGTTTCCCGTTTTCATATCAACGAGGAAATCATTGTGCCGGCTTTAACTCACCTGACCTTTCAGTGGGTGAGGCCACTTTGGACGTTGTGCGGGCCTTAAGGATTTATGTTGACCGCACTTCTTCGTTTAGGAAGTCGGACGCCTTGTTTGTCCTCTATGGCTTCCGTAAAAAGGGTTGGCCTGCTTCAAAGCAAACTTTGGCAGGTTGGATCCGTATGGCAATTTCAGAAGGCCTGCCGGTTCCATCCTCTGTGAGGGCTCATTCCACTAGGTCTGTGGGTCCTTCGTGGGCAGCTCGACGTGGTGCCTCTGCAGTCCAGATCTGCAAGGCTTCCACGTGGTCCTCTATCCATACCTATGTGAGGTATTACGCGTTTGACACCTTTGCCTCTCAGGATGCTTCCTTCGGGCGGCGGATTCTCCTTTCAGTACAGGAGCGTCCCCACCCTTGAAGGATACTGCTTTGGGACATCCCCAAGGTATCCTGTGGATACCCTATGGACCCTGAAGTAGAAAATATGAGATATGGTAAGAACTTACCTTTGTTATCTCTATTTCTACGAAGTCTATAGGGTTCCACAAGACTCCTGCCCTGTCGCACCTGTGCTGCAGATGGGCTTTGCTCTGGTCACCAGTTTTTCCGTCTCCCTCTGGTGAGAATGTGATTCTTGTGTGTGTCCAGATCTTTTTTCTCTCTCTTCCTTCTCCTCCTCCGACCTATGGCTTGGTACGTAACTGAGATGCCTTGGCTCGGGGGCGGGGTATAGGAGGGGGACCCTAGTGCATCCTGGGAGGCTGAAAACTTAACTCTATGGTGCCCGATGCCTGACGTCATCACCTATACCCCAAGGTATCCTGTGGAACCCTATGGACTTTGTAGAAATAGAGATAACAAAGGTAAGTTCTTACCATATCTCATATTTTCCGTATGTATATTCTGGGTTCAAATTGTCAAAATGTTTGTCACGGGCATACTAGTATATATATAATTTGACTTTTATAAGCATTTATCTAATCAAGCTGATACCCCTGCACCCTGCATGAATAACCTGATGCTATGTAAATACTGTCTATTATTAAGCTGATAAGAAGAATTGACTTGCAAACTGTGTTGACTGCGATTTGTAGTACGTGTAAGTACATTCACATGTGGTGCCATTATTACCCAGAGTGATTTTAAAACGGCTGTTTGGAATCATATGTGTTTTCTGTTGTGACAATCTCCTGGGTAGTGATTACACTGCAATCCCAGCAATAATGGGGGGATATGTAACAAATGCAATGGGGAAGTTGTTGATGGGAGGTATATATATCCCAGGTTTTTAACTTCTGTGTGATAATTATCTGGGTAATCAGCAGCCTTGATTGCCAGACCACCTGTGAGAGGCTGATAAAAGGTGTGTCAGTTTCTCTGGGCAGTCTCTCACTAACTGGGTGGCAAGCTAATAAGCCTGTTGAGAGACACTGCTATGGCTTTATGTAAGTGCTGTATTTAAATGCTGTTTTGTGTGTTGGGCAAAGGAGCGCCGAGAGGGGGGCGTGTACTAATTACTAGAGGCAGGGTTAGCTGGAGGGGCCCAGTGGGGGCCTGGGTCTGGCGCTGCCCCCCCTTCCTTTTCTTTCACAGCACCTCAGCACACACTGCTGTGTGCTGGGCTTCAGTGGGAAACTGATTGCGGCTGCTGAGCAGCAGCCACAGCAATCTCCTATGCCTGTGGAGGGGAGCCATCACACTGATCGTGCCCCCCCTGGCTTTGTGCCAGTCTCACAGCGACCCCCTCCGCAGCGCTACAAAAGTGATATATTTTTTTCTATTTATTATCCTAAAAATAAAACTAGACTGGTGTGATACTGATTGACTGCTGCATGCAGAGTGCGGTCATTTACCCCAGAAAACAGCACTCCATAACCTGATCTTGCAACTATATATATACACATACAGGTTGAGTCTCCCATATCCAAATATTCTGAAACTGAATTTCTTGAGCACGAATGAGATACAGGTTGAGTCTCTCATATACAAAATGCTTGGGACCAGGGGTATTTTGGATATCGGAATATTCCGTATATTAAAATATTTGCTTACCATAATGAAATATCTTGGGAATGAGACAAAATCTAAATACAGAATGCATTTATGTTTTATATAGGGATGTGCACTGACTCCTGTGTTTTGGTTTTGGATCTGTACCTCCTTGTGTTTTTGATCTGGATTTGGTTTTGACAAAACCACCCCTTGCATGTTTTTGTTTTGGTTATGGATCTGTATTTTTTTTTTTTATTGATAAAAATAGCTAAAATCACATTTTTTTTTTCTTTTATTTTGTTCCTGCAGTATTATTAACCTCAATAACATTAATTTCCACTTGTTTCCAGTCAATTTTGACCACCTCACAGCTCACAATATTGTTTTCATCTGGTTTAGGCCCAAAATGTTCACCAAGCTAGCTGGCTGACTAAGCTAAGCGGCAGTAGTGGGTGGAACAAACATGTGGCAGTTCAATTTCCAACATGGCACATAAGGAAACATATGTTTTCATTAATCAAGAGGCCTGAGGGAGTTGGAGTATGCATGTAGTTGAAGTCAGGGACGGGAAGGGTTGCTTGGTAGTAAATTTAATTGACTTTTTTTATTCTGAAGCAAAATTATGAGGGAGCAGGGGAGAGCATGGCTGAACAATATGTCCGATGTTTTGCCCACAAAATTAACTTGGTGGTTCAGAATATTTTTTTTAAATTAAAGGGGCATGCAGGAGATGCTGTCTGTGGCAATAAACATTTCTGGACATATTTGGCATTCAGCAACCGCATGTCAAAAATTGCAGCAGCAGTGGCAGTTCAACTTCCAACATGGCACATCAGGAAACAAATGTTTTTATTATTCAAGAGGCCTGAAGGAGTTGGAGTATGTATGTTGTTGAAGGCAAGGAAAGGAAGATTTAATTAGTAGTAAATGTCATTGAATTTTTTGATTCTGAAGCAAATTTATGAGGGAGTAGGGGAGGGGAGGAGGGGAAGCATTTACAAAAAATATTTTACTCATTCACATCAGCCCTTGCATCAGAATAATCCTTGAGTGCTATTCCTGCTGCTGCTGCTGGGAGTAGATTTTCATCCCAGAAGGGGGCCAGGAAGACTACTAGTAGAACTTTAACAATTAAACAATCTTTTGCAAGGGGGAGCAAGTATGACAGCATTCACCCAGCTGCATAGCAGATCACTGATGCCATAACATCTATGCTGGTATTAGATGTGCATCCAATATCCGCCAATAATTCAATGAGTTTTAGACAATTAATTGAGGTCCTGTGTGCCCGCTACCAAATCCCATTAAGATTCTACTTCACTAGAAAATCAATTCCCAACCTATACAGGGACATTAAAAAAAAATTAATTAGTGGCCTCCAAAATGCCATTGTACCCACTGTCCACTTAACCATAGATATGTGGACAAGCTGAACAGACCAAACGTAAGATTTAACATAGAAGGTTTAAGTCATACGTTGTGTTCTTCTTCCCAACGGACACAGATCTGAAGAGATGCATAGAGCTGTTGGTAAGCAAATTGTCAGTTTAAGTGGAATGTTGTCTTGGCCCGGATTTCGCGGCGCGGAGGTTTGCGGTCCTTACCGGTGAGGGTGCTGTGGCGCGGTCCTTCTGGCGGGGGAGCTGGCGTGTGAATACTGGCATTGCATGTATGCAGAGGTTTGCCAGCGTTGGGCCATCCTGGCAAGGGTAAGTCTAGTGGCATCTCCACGTCACGGCTGTCTGGGCGCCACCATCTTGTCTTTGGCCATGTGACCTAGCAGGCCAATCGTCTGTGGGTAACCTGCTCTCTCTGGCCTATCACATTCCGTTACTGGGTACTTAGGGGTGTTTGGAGCGCTCCGTAGTTGCCAGTGCAACGTGTTCACAGCGTCAGCTGTGAGAGAGAGTTCTCTGTGCTCCTGAACCTTACACTTGTGCTCCGGTGCTTGCCCTAGCTCCTTGTCAGCCTCCGGCTCCCTGCGTAGCCTGCACCGCTCTGCCTTGCCTCGCACTCCACTGGGATCAGCCCTGCACCTTCCACCAGACTCACTCCTGCCTGAACCTGTCTCCTCAGTTGACCCATTCCTGCGCAGCCATCATCACAGCATTACCGGATTCTCCTTTCAGCCATCATTACAGCATTTCCGGTTATCCCGCTTAGCCACTATTCAGTGTTTATTTAAGCATACCAGGATATCCACTTCACTCTTACAGTCTATCTGGATTCACCTCATTCATCTGTCACTGATCTGGACATTCGTTTATTCCCACTCACTGCAGTTCCCTTCTGCCACATAGTCAGGTGCATAAATATTGGGACATTGACTATGTGGTCATGTATTTAACGCTGCTAATATTCTGATTGCAATTAATTGGAAAAAAATATATTCACCCCCCATGCCTGCATTACTCAACAGAATCTGGTACACTGCTTCCATGGAATATATCACTGCCCTTCTCCATGACAAAATACCAAAATTTCATGAAGTATGGAACCCCTGGTATTCTTACTTTAATAGGACCTTCATTTTTGAATTCTTGGAACCTCTTTTATTTATTTTCTGTATTTATTTATTTTTCTCTTGTTTTGTTCAACTCTGCTGCCTGGTGTCCCCCCTCCCCCCCCCGTTATATCAGTTTTCTATTATTTTATACTCTTAATTATATCTTTTAGATGCTATTGTTGTTTTTTTTTTTTTTATGTCTCATTTTTTCAATACCAAAAGCAAGAAAATATGGTAGTTTTGCTTCTATAATTGCTCTGTTTCTTTTTTTATGGCTGTATATTATTATTTTTTTTCTTTTTGTATTTACCTGTTATCTACCTTTTAATAAATAAAGAGATTTAAAAAAAAAATATTGGGACATTGACAGAATTTTCATATTTTGGCCTCTATTCACCACCACAATGGCTTTGAAATGAAACAAACAAGATGTGCTTTAACTGCAGACTTTCAGATTTAATTTGAGGGTAATTACATCCAAATCAGGTGAACGGTGTAGGAATTAGAATGGTTTCTATATGTGCCTCCCACTTTTTGAGGGGCCAAAAGTAATGGGACAAACTAAACAATCCTAAATCTAACTTTCACTTTTTATACTTTGTTGCAAATCTTTTGCAGGCAATTACAGCCTGAAGTCTGGAACGCATAGACATCACCAGACGCTCGGTTTCATCCCTGGTGATTCTCTGCCAGGCTTCTACTGCAAATGTCTTCAGTTACTGCTTGTACTTGGGGCATTTTCCGTTCAGTTTTGTCTTCATCAAGTGAAATGCATGCTCAATCGGATTCAGGTCAGGGGATTGACTTGGCCATTGCGTAACATTCCACTTTTTAGCCTTAAAAAAGTCTTTGGTTGCTTTTGCAGTATGCTTCGGGTCATTGTCCATCTGCACTGTGAAGCGCCGTCCAATGAGTTCTGAAGCATTTGACTGAATATGAGCATATAATATTGCCCAAAACACTTCAGAATTCATTCTGCTGCTTTTGTCAGCAGTCACATCATCAATAAATACAAGGGAACCAGTTCCATTGGCAGCCATACATGCCCACGCCATGACACTACCATCACCATGCTTCACTGATGAGGTGGTATGTTTTGGATCATGAGCAGTTCCTTTTCTTCTCCATACTCTTCTCTTCCCATCACTCTGGTACAAGTTGATGTTTGTCTCATCTGTCCATAGGATGTTATTCCAGAACTGTAATGGCTTTTTTAGATTTTGTTTGGCAAACTCTAATCTGGTCTTCCTGTTTTTGTGGCTCACCAATGGTCTACATCTTGTGGTGAACCCTCTATATTCACTCTTGTGAAGTATTCTCTTGATTGTTGACTTTGACCCATATACACCTACCTCCTGGAGAGTGTTCTTGATTTGGCCAACTGTTGTGAAGGGGTTTTTCTTCACCAGGGAAATAATTCTTCTATCATCCACCACAGTTGTTTTCCGTGGTCTTCCGGGTCTTTTGGTGTTGCTGAGCTGTCCGGTGCATTCTTTCTTTTTAAGAATGTTCCAAACAGTTGATTTGGCCACACCTAATGTTTTTGCTATCTCTCTGATGGGTTTGTTTTGATTTTTCAGCCTAATGATGGCTTGCTTCACTGATAGTGACAGCTCTTTGGATCTCATATTGAGAGTCAACAGCAACTGATTCCAAATGCAAATGTCACACTTAGAATCAACTCCAGACCTTTTACCTGCTTAATTGATAATGAAATAACGAGGGAATAGCCCACACCTGTCCATGAAATAGCTTTTGAGTTGATAGTCCCATTACTTTTGGCCCCTTAAAAGGTGGGAGGCACATATAGAAACCGTTGTAATTCCTACACCGTTCATCTGATTTGGATGTAATTACCCTCAAATTAAATCTGAAAGTCTGCAGTTAAAGCACATCTTGTTTGTTTCATTTCAAAGCCATTGTGGTGGTGAATAGAGGCCAAAATATGAAAATTCTGTCAATGTCCCAATATTTATGCACCTGACTGTATATTAGTTTGTTATTACTGGACTTTAGTTAATATTATTGCTCATGTCTACCAACATTCACATTAAACAACCCACCTTTCAGTTTAAACCTGTTCCGGTGTCTACTCCTGCTACACTCCGGGTCCACAAAAAACACAGGCCCTGATTCAGAGCCGGATGCTCTGAAAGAGCGCTCGCTCTGAATCAGGGCGTTTTTTTTTTTTTTTTTGGAGCGGCCTCCTGGCCACTTGCATAGCTGTGGGTGACCTTGTGGTAGGGTCTCGTGGCCGCAAGCCCGAGAGAGCCTCTGGCTCTAATAGAGCCGGAAGCTCTCCCACTGACATCACTGGTGATATCAGTGGGGCCGCCCACAAACGGCAGGCATTCGCATGGGAACGTTTCCGTTTGTGAAGTCACCCCCATGCCACGCCTCCAAAACGGTGCAAGCTGTCGATCAAAACCGACAGCCGCCCCCTTTTGGTGCAAGACCCGGAGCGACGGAGCACCGTCGCTAGCCGGGTCTCGCGCATGCGCACATCGGAGCCGGCTCTGGCGTGCACATGCGCAGTGGCCTAACATCGTCCAGAGTCTCTAACACACGTGATGCAGCGATGGCTTCTCCTTCAGTTTCCCCAGTAAGTGCAACTGCCGAGAAAAAACTAATTTTTCCCAGACGACCCACTGGTGATGCAAATGAGTCAACACAAAACACAAAAAATGTTTTGATGGATGCGCTGCAGATGACATAACAGGGAGGAGATTCCTAGATGGTTAAGGTTCCTACCACTACTTACTCTGGCTTTACAAAGAGTACAGATGACTTGACAATTGTTGTCCGGATTTGGGTAGAAATAATTCCACACATAAGAAGTAGATTTTTTTGTCTTGTGCCCTGGCATGACAATGGGCTTTTCCTTATCATGGGCAATAACTGTTTCTTCCAATGGTGCCTGATTTACAGAAACAACATCCTCATCAACAACATCCTTATTAGCGTCAGCTACACAAACATTCTGCTCATCCTGGAGCACTTCCACAGAAGCATCCTCGATTTCTATGTCAGCATGTTCACTTGTGCTTACATCATCATAAGAGGCAGAACACCCAGTCATAAATAAAGGCCAAGGCCTTAGCCTTTCCTTGCCACTTCATGTGGCATATTGCCAATTTTAGGTCTTTCTGCAGCTAACTTTCCCTTTGATGTTTTTTTCTTTACCACTGTAAAAGATTGATTCTTGATTTTAGATGTCCTGACTTATGCCCTGTATGCCCTTGGGCATCGGCTTTAGTAGATGATGTAGATGGATTAATATCATCATGGCTGGTGGCACTGGCAGCAGCTCCAGCACTAGTATGTGGTTCCTGCTCTCCTCTCAACTGATCGTTCTCCATATTAACAAACTGTTATGAATTCCGATGCCTACCCCATGTGACACCACAAGAACCCAGCTAGCGAGATCTTCTGCCAATAACAACCGCCCATTGTTCCCTTAGAACTAGGATACGTTCACCGGTACTTAGGCGGCCGCCTGGACTTATGCTCAAGGTAGTAGCGTTTCACATGGAGATATAGGGGAATTCAATAGGTAAAGAATGTACAGTTAAGACTGACACAGTTGATGATGATAAGGATATCGATGGTACGGATGTTGTGAGAGTATAGTTTGATTTTTTGGACAATAGCTTGGGAGCTGATGGTGTGGCAGCTGTGCCCATGGTGCGGCAATGATGCAGATGGTGCGACAATGATGCCGATGGTGCGGCAATAGCCGTAGAGAAACAGTCTAGGGTTAGCAAATGGCTCTGAGAGCCGATGGTGCGGCAACTGTGCCGATGTTGCAGTGATGGTGCCGATGTTGGGGCAATTGCCGTAGATAAACAGTCTAGGGTTTGATAATGGCTTTGAGAGCTGATGGTGCAGCAAGTGTGCTGTATGATGAACGTTGCAGCACGGGAGCTGCTGGATGCGGCTAGGAAGCCGTATGGAGATTGGTGGTAGCACGGAGGCTACTTGGAGCAGCTAGGAAGCCGTACGGTGAACGTTGGCAGCACGGGAGCTGCTAGATGCGGCTAGGAAGCTGTTTGGAGATTGGTGGTAGCACAGAAGCTACTTGGAGCGGCTAGGAAGCCGTATGGTGAACGTTGGCAGCACGGGAGCTGCTAGATGCGGCTAGGAAGCTGTTTGGAGATTGGTGGTAGCACGGAAGCTACTTGGAGCGGCTAGGAAGCCGTATGGTGAACGTTGGCAGCACGGGAGCTGCTGGATGCGGCTAGGAAGCCGTTTGGAGATTGGTTGTAGCACGGAAGCTACTTGGAGCGGCTAGGAAGCCGTGTGGGAGTTCAGTGAACAGAAGAACAGGAACAACCTGACTCTGCAGCCAGGCTGAGGGAACTCACAGACACTCCATAGTCGGCACAGGTGCAATAGATCAGTGAGTATAAATAGGCTGAAGTCCCAATCAAGTTTGCACTTGTGGAATACACATCACTTCCTGAGGCGTGCCGATCTCCTAGCAACAGGAAGAACTGGAGTAACCCCGTCCTGTCTGGGCATACTGTCAGAAAGTGTCAAGTCGTGACCACGACTTGTAACACAAACACGAATGAAGTGGGGTACAGCACACACGTCAATTTGTACCAATTTAAAATATTACACTGCGGTATCAATGACCTACAGTGTCACAAGATTTGTTATGAATAAGAAAAGAATAACACACTGCGCTACCACTTAGTGTCACAAGATTATTTATGAATAAGAATAACATACTGCAATACCACTTACAGTGTCATAAGATTATTTATGAATAAGAAAATAATAACACACTGCGCTGCCACTTACAGTCTCACAAGATTTTTTTATGAATAAGAAAAAAATATCACACTGCGCTGCCACTTAGTGTCACAAGATTATTTATGAATAAGAATACCACACTGCGATACCACTTACAGTGTCACAAGATTTTTTATGAATAAGAAAAGAATACCACACTGCGCTGCTACTTAGTGTCACAAAATTATTTATGAATAAGAATAACACACTGCGCTACCACTTAGTGTCACAAGATTATTTATGAATAAGAATACCACACTGCGATACCACTTACAGTGTCACAAGATTTTTTATGAATAAGAAAAGAATAACACACTGGGCTACCACTTAGTGTCACAAGATTTTTTTATGAATAAGAAAAGAATAACACACTGCGCTACCACTTAGTGTCACAAGATTTTTTATGAATAAGCAAAGAATAACACACTGCGCTACCACTTAGTGTCACAAGATTATTTATGAATAAGAATAACACACTGGGCTACCACTTAGTGTCACAAGATTTTTTATGAATAAGAAAAGAATAACACACTGCGCTACCACTTAGTGTCACAAGATTTTTTATGAATAAGAATAACACACTGCGCTGCCACTCACTGTCACACAATTATTTATGAATAAGAATAACACACTGGGCTACCACTTACTGTCTCACGATTATTTATGAATAAGAATAACACACTGCGCTACCACTTAGTGTCACAAGATTTTTTATGAATAAGAAAAGAATAACACACTGCGCTACCACTTAGTGTCACAAGATTTTTTATGAATAAGCAAAGAATAACACACTGCGCTACCACTTAGTGTCACAAGATTTTTTTATGAATAAGAAAAGAATAACACACTGCGCTACCACTTAGTGTCACAAGATTTTTTATGAATAAGCAAAGAATAACACACTGCGCTACCACTTATGGAGCGTACACACGGTCAGATTTGTCAGACTTGTCAGATTTGTCAGATGAACGATTGAACGATTAAACGATTTGAACGATTTTACCAAAGTTTTGAACAATTTGAACGATTGAACGATTTTTGACTACATTACAATGAATGGAATAGTCCAAGTCTGACTGCAAACCCATCAGATGTCAGATATCGTTATCTGACAAACGGGAACGCGCATCGTTGATCGTCCATCGTTCAGGCATGTCAGATATGAACGATTTTCCTTCAGATATGAACGACTGAACGATTTTTAAATCGTTATCTTTCATATCTGAAGGAAAAATCTGATCGTGTGTATGCACCATTAGTGTCACAAGATTATTTATGAATAAGAATAACACACTGGGCTACCACTTAGTGTCACAAGATTTTTTATGAATAAGAAAAGAATAACACACTGCGCTACCACTTAGTGTCACAAGATTTTTTATGAATAAGAATAACACACTGCGCTGCCACTTACTGTCACACAATTATTTATGAATAAGAATAACACACTGGGCTACCACTTACTGTCTCACGATTATTTATGAATAAGAATAACACACTGCGCTACCACTTAGTGTCACAAATTATTTTCTGAATAAGAAAAGAATAACACATTGCGCTGCCACTTACTGTGATGTCATTATGTTTTATATATAACACATGTTATTTAGCACTTTGTTGTGATCTTGTAGTCCTTGACTAGACTACTCATTTATTCACGATTGAAGAAAGAAGTGAAAAGTTTAATATTAGACTGTGCTACCCCTTACAGTGTTGCAAGATTTTTTATGAATAAGAAAAAAATAATACATTGCGCTGCCACTTACAGTGATGTCATTATGTTTTATATATATAACACATGTTATTTAGCACTTTGTTGTGGTCTTGTAGTCGGCATGTAGACTAATAATTTATTCACGATTGAGGAAAGAAGTGAAAAGTTGAATATTAGACTGCGCTAACACTTACAGTGTCACAAAATTTTATATGAGTAATACACTGCGCTACCGTGGACAATAAACTGCGGTCTGGCCGGCAGTGTCACAAACAATAATAGCGCAGCTAAGTTGCCAATGCACAAACACACACAAAAAAAGCACTTTTATATTTTTGGACACTGGGAAAGAGCACCCCTGAATGCGGCAGCAGCCCCTTGACGAACAACACAGACAGCACTCCTTTTTTATGGACAACAATGCACCCCTGCCTAGTGCAGACAGACCGCCTGCAGAGTCACAAATACATGGACGATAAACTGTGGCAGTGTCACCGAACAATAATAGCGCAGCTAAGTTGCTAACGCACACACACACACATAAAAAACAATTTGATATTTTTGGACACTGGGAAAGAGCACCACTGAATGAGGCAGCAGCCCCCTGACGAACAACACAGACAGCACTCCTTTTTTATGGACAATAAAGCACCCCTGCCGAGTGCGGACAGACCGTCTGCAGAGTCACAAATACGTGGACGATAATCTGCAGCAGTGTCACCGAAAAATAATAGCGCAGCTAAGTTGCTAACGCACACACACAAAAATAAAAAGTATTTTTATTTTTTTTTGCACTGGGGAAGAACACCGTAATTGACAGAGCAACCCCCCCCCCCCGGATAACACAGCACCCCTTTATGGACTGCAGCTCTAGCCTGATGGACAGGACAACAACACAGCAGCAGCCACAGTTAATTGACAGGACAAGTGACACAGCAGCTGCAGCACCCACTGAAGGAATCCCCCCTTTATATGCTGCAGTCTAAAGCCCCTTTATGGACAACACAGCAGCAGCCTTCAGGCCAAGACCCTGACTGGACACACAAATTGAGTGACTGACAGTGGCTGACTACGTCTGCTAGCTTCTCTCTAAACAGCCGGAGTGAAAATGGCGCAGATCACGTGGACCTTTATATAATACAAAACCCGCGAGAATCCGACAGTGAAAGGATGACACATTTTTACCTCATTTTCGGATCCGATTCAGGCGGGAAAACTCGAGCCGGACTCAGGGCCTGATTCAGAGCCGCTCGTAAGCAGCCGCTCGTTCGCTCCGAGCGATGTTCGCACATCTGCGCATGCGTATGGGTCGTAATGCGCATGCGCCATCCAGTCAGTGCGGTCGGAAAACGTGTGTTCGCAAAATTGCGAGTGTCTGCTAATTTTAGTGACTGGATGAGGCGTTTGTGGGTGGTAATAGGGGAAGGTGCTTGAAAACGGGGAGTGGAGATCCGAACGCAGGCGTGCCAAACGGTCAAAACGGGCGTTTTATGGGTGCAATTGGAATGTTACTAAAGACATATGTGTATCCTAAAATAGATTGAATATAAATACAACTAATCATGGTGATATAACCACAACTTACATCACAGGAACAGTGGGCCTGATTCTGACCCGCTCGCGAGCGCTGAGCGCTCGCAAGCGGGTTGATGGTGCCCAAGTGCGCATGTGCACGATGGAGGCGGCTCCGTCGTGCGCATCCGCGAGACCCGAATAACGATGGCCAAGCAGTCGTTATGGGTCTCGCACCAAAGGGGGCATGCTGTCGATGGTGATTGACAGCACGCCCCCTTTGGTGGGCGTGCCGGGGGCGCGGCTGCCCAGACGGAGGCGTTCCCATGGGAACGCCTACCGTCTGGGTCCGGCCCCACTGACATCACTAGTGATGTCAGTGGGAGTGCTTTTGGCTCTGATAGAGCCAAAAGCACTCGTGGGCTTGCGGCAGCGAGACCCTACTGCAGGGTCTCGTCGCAAGCCCAATGGTCACGATGGTCTTGACCATCGCGACCATCATCATGGCCGCTCGCTATAGCTGTGGGTGGTCAGGAGGCTGCTCCATAAAGGAGCAGGGACGCTCTGTCAGAGCGTCCGGCTCTGAATCAGGGCCAGAAACCCCTAAGGGGGATACCAATATATACATAAGTATTAATCCCTGGTGGGAGGAAAATACGCTATCACACAAGAGTATAAAATAATAAGTATCTGAAATGGATGCAGGCCTGCATTCTGTGTGATATAAACACATTTCAATCACATATTTACTAAAACGCTACTTGTGTGTATATGAGAAAGGGATATGATTATTATGTCTCATATGGGAAACAATAGGCTCCCAATGGGGAAGTAACATATGAAAGTAACAACAGTGGATTTATTAACAGCACAATTAAACTGGGAATTATATTTGGAGATATAAGATTTATTGGATTTCTTTACCAACAGGGACCTTTAATAATACTTACCAATCAGGAGTACATTCAAATATAGTGCGACAAATTGGATTAAAAGCACAATGATTAAAAGTGTGAATAATTGTGGACAACACAGAGTTTTATGAATTTTTATTATAATATAAAAACCAATAAATATTTTGCTGTTTTATATTTATGATTTACTAAAAGTTATGTTTTATAATTCTTTAGGGTCATTACTGGATACAATTTGATATGTGTTTAGCCTGTGAGTGTCCATGTAAAGGAAACCTTTGTCTTTTTGTTCTAAATGTGATTACTCCTATTCCTGGGTGCACCTCCCCTATAGCTACTATTTATTGAAGTAGGATACCTAGATTTGGGAAAAGGCAATATTCAAATAAGGGTCTGTGAGGATATTTTCCTTTTTGAAAAATACCCATTCTGCTATCTTGCAGGTTATATGCTGCAAGTTTAAGTGAGGAGGATTTGGTTCGGGAAGGGTTATGTGTACACCTCAAACCCACCAACAACAGTACAGGAACTCCCTTGGACGGCCTTTTCTCAGGTCCTGGCCTCCATTGCGGTCCGCTTGGCGGTACCAGCTGTTTTTCCCCATATGGGGTTACCTCAGCAGACCATCATTCCCTCTCAGGGTCTACCACAGATTATGCAGACTCCTCCTGTACCACAGCAGACTGTCATTCCCTCACAGGGACTACCACAGTTTATGCAGACTCCTCCTGTACCACAGCAGTCTGTCATTCCCTTACAGGGACTACCACAAGCTATGCACCCACCATGAGTAGATGTTTTCTCTACTTCACTGCACAGCCTGGCGGCTTCCTCTACTGCCCTTCAGACCATGTTGCAGGGTGAGAAACCCAGGAAGCCCGGTAAGCGGCCTGTGTTGTCGTCCCAGTCCACACAACTCTCGGAGTCTGAGATGTCATCTAACAACGGGGAGATTGAGGATGCATCTAACCCCAATTCTGCAAGAGGCGGAGACTAGGTCGAATATTAATATTCCTGCCTTGGTGCATGTGGTCAGATTCATATTGGTAATAGAGGATGACGAGCCTGCCCCTCAATCCAAACACCCTCAGTTTAAACGGGTAAAGGTGACTTGGCAGTATTCCCTCTATCAGACCAGCTGGTAGAACACATGGCTGTTTCCTGGCAATCGCCTGGTAAGCGGTATCAACCTCAAAAGCGTTTGGCCTCATGTTATCCATTTCCTGAGGCTCATTGTAAAAAATGTGAATCACCCCCTGCGGTGGATTCTCATGTTACACGTTTAATAAAAAGTGCTACACTACCTATGCCTTCCATTTCTTCCTTAAAGGATCCTGCAGATAAGAAGGTGGAAACTTGCCTGAAATCGATATACTTTCTTTCAGGAGCTGTTGCCCGCCGGTCCATGGCTATCTTGTGGGTAGCTAAAGCTGGGTCGATTCACTTGAGGACTCCTTCCCCACGGAAGCTTCTGAGAATCAGGTGTCATTGGTTGGCCCATTAGGGATGCGGCTGTGAGGCTGCTCTGGATGCCAGTCTACTGACCTCCAGGGTCCAGGCTGTGGCCATGTCTGCTTGCCATGCTGACTTTTAGAAAGGCCTGGAAGTCTTACCATACAATGGGAAGATCTTGTTTGGTCCAGACCTGGACAAGATTGTTGACACATTGGCAGCATCGAAATTTAAATTTCTGCCCCTTCAAAGTGTCGAACTTCTTTTTGGTCCTTTTGTCCCCAAGGAAAACCCAAAGGGCAGTCCTTTCCTAAACAGTCAGCCTCGAAGAAGACAGCCAAGCCTAAGAAGCAGGCCTGGAGCACAAGACGCCCTGCTTCCAAACCGGAGGATAAACCCTCAGCCTGACGGGGCGGGCCTCCCTCTGGGGGATCCCAGAGTGGGAGGCCGACTTCTTCAGTTCACCCAGTGCTGGTGTCAAACTACCAAAGATGCTTGGGTAAGAGAAGTGGTCTCTCACGGGTACACTCTCCAATGCCTTCGAAGACCTCCTCACCAGTTTTCCTGCACAGGCCCTCCTTCAGACAAGAACATGGCCTTACAGATCCAGAAAGGTATACAGTCCTTGCTGCAAGCACGTGTAATTGTGCCAGTCCCACTATCCCAGCGAGGGACTGGTTATTATTCTACTCTCTTTCTGGTGCAGAAGCCAAATGGGTCTCATTGGTCTGTCCTCAACCTCAAATCCTTGAACAAGTTCCTCAGGGTGCCCAGGTTCAGGATGCAAACCCAACGCTCCATTATACTGGCTATGGAACCTGGGGATTTCATGGTATCTCTGAATATTCAGGACGCATACCTACATGTCCCTATAATGCCCTCTCACCAGCATTATCTCCAGTTTGCTACAGCAACACTTCCAGTTCCGGGCGCTATCCTTTGGCCTGTCCACAGCTCCAAGGGTTTTTACCAAAGTTATGGTTATCATGGCAGCACATCTGCGGAATCAGGGGATCCAGCTACTACCATACCTGGGCGAGCTCCTCCTGTTGGTGGGTTCTCCAGAAATGCTTTGCCACGACCTATAACTGACAATTGCGCATGGGTAGTTAATCAATTGGAAAAAGTCCTCCCTGAATCCCTTGCAGAGGATGATTTATCTGTGGGCCCTACTGGATTCTCAACAGCAGAAAATCTTTCTGACTTCAGACAAGAACTCCACATTACAACTACGAGAGATGCCTCCACAGTCGCCGGGTGTCAATACACTCAGCGATGCAGGTTCTGGAATCCATGGTGTCCACCTTCGACATGGTGGAATATGCTCATTTTCATTCCAGGGTGCAGGGGCTGATCCTCTCCAGATTGAACGGGTTGCCCCACTGGATCAAAGCTCAGACAATAGTGCTCTCTCCGGAGGTGTGTTTGTCTCTGTCTTGGTGGCTACTGACATCTCATCTAACCAAGGGTCGCCACTTTTGGATCCCGGACTGGGTACTCCTAACAATAGACGCCAGTCTCCGGGGATGGGGCGCAGTGACCAGTCGCACTCTTTTCAGGGTCGTTGGACAACAGTCGAAGCAACCCTTCCAATCAACATATTGGAACTTCAGACTGTGTACACGGTCCTCCAGTTGGCCAAAAGCATACTTCATGGAAAACCTGTGCAGGTTCAGTCTGACAACGCCATCTTGGTGGCTTACATCAGCCATCAAGGAGGCACTTGACATCGGGCAGCAATGACAGAAGTGTCATGCATTCTGACATGGGCAGAGTGTCACCTCCCAGCCATTTCGGCAGTGTTAATTCCGGGAGTTCTCAATTGGGAAGCGGACTTCCTCAGCCATCACAACGTGCATCCAGGGGAATGGCCTCTTCACCAAGAGGTGTTTCAACTCCTAGTGGACAAATGGGGCCTCCCAGAGGTGGACCTCATGGCCTCCCGACACAATCACAAATTACTAGTGTACAGGTCCAAAACAAGAGATCCCGAGGAAAACTTGGTGGACGCTCTGTCAGTGAAATGGACCTTCCAGTTTGCGTACCTGTTTCCTCCAGTCTTCCTTCTTCATCGAGTTCTTCGGAAGTTCAAACAAGGCGGAGGCACTGTCCTGCTGGTGGCTCCAGCTTGGCCCAGACGTCATTGGTACTCAGATCTTCGTAGTCTCTCCATCGACACTCCATTCCTGCTGCCTCAACGTCCGGACCTGTTGTCTCAGAGTCCTTGCCTTTACCCGGATCTGGATCATCTGTCTTTGATGGCGTGGCTTTTGAGACATTCCTCCTAAGGTTGAAAGGATTCTCTAGCTCTGTCATCAACACGATGCTTAGAGTACGTAAGCTGGCTTCTGCTAGGATCTACCACAGAATGTGGCATAAATATTTCTAGTGGAGTCATCCCAGGAATTACTACCCCCAGGTGTTTCGGATCTCCAGAATCCTGGCCTTCCTTCAAGCTGGATTGGACCTCGGACTCCGCCTGGCCTTGCTGAAAGTGAATCTCTGTACTGTCAGTATGGTACCAACGTAGAATTGCTCCTCTTCTGGATAGCCACACCTTCCTCCAGGGTGTCCTCCGGATTCATCCTCCCTTTGTCCCCCCCAGTTGCTCCTTGGGATTTGGCAGTAGTTCTTCGCGCCCTCCAGGGTCCTCCATTTGAACCACAAGATTCGATATAACTTAAGTAGTTAACAGCTAAGACTTTCAGAATTGGGGGCGCTCTCCTGTCGCTCCCCCTTCCTGATAATTCACCGGGACAGGGCTGTGCTTCGCACTCGCCCTGAGTTCCTTCCTAAAGTTGTTTCTAGTTTCCACATTATTGAGGAAATTATACTGTAGTCCCGGCCTTTCAATCTCCAGACCTCTCGGCAGGTGTGGCCTCTTTGGATGTGGTGCGCGCCCTCAGGATTTATGTGGACCATACCAGTTTCCTTCGGAAATCAGACTCCTTATTTGTGCTCTATGGATTTCACAAGAAGGGATGGCCAGCCACTAAGCAAACATTGGCTAGATGGCTTCGTATGACTATCTCAGAGGCTTACATGCAGGCTGGCCTGTTCCAGCTTCTGTTAATGCTCATTCTACTCAGTCTGTGGGTCCCTTGTGGGCAGCTCACTGTGTCGCCTCGGCTGATCACCTTTGTAAGGTGGCCACGTGGTCATCTGTCCAGACCTTTGTAAGGGTCTATGCCTTCGATATCTTTTCCTCTCTGGATGCTTCGCTTGGGCTTGGATTCTCCTCTCAGTGCAGGAGCGTCCCCACCCTTAAAAGGACTGCTTTGGGACATCCACAAGGTCTCCCTGTGGAGCCTATGGACCCTGAAGAAGAAAATGAGAGTTATAGTAAGAACTTACCTTTGTTAACTCTCTTTCTTCAAAGTCCATAGGGTCCACAGGGCACCCTCCCTGACGCACCTGGCTTCATTTGGGCTATCTTGCCGGTCACCGGTTTCCCATCTCTTTCTCTGTAAGAGTGTGATTCTTGAGTGTACCAGTCTCTTTTATCCTCCTCCGGCCTTTGGCTTATTACCAACTGAGGTGCCTCTGGCTCGGGAGAGTGGACCAGTGCATCCTGGGAGCTGAAAGCTTTTAACTTCCTGGTGCCCAAATTCATTTCCATCACCTACACCCCAAGGTCTCCCTGTGGACCCTATGGACATTGAAGAAAGAGAGTTTACAAAGGTAAGTTCTTACCATAACTCTCATTATTTCTGAATATTTGGATATGGGAGACTCAACCTGTATTTGCACATTTTTATTGCTGAGTCTCACTGACTGTATTGACAGATCTCATTTAGGGGCCTATTCATCATCGAAGACCGTATGGCCTTCGATGATGAAGTTTTGAACTCGCTGCGAGGGATACTTAAGTATCCAACTCACAGCGGGGGAAAAGTGACACCGGAGCAATTCATCATTGCTTCAGTGAAGGGATAACTGCTCTGAAAAGCAGTTGTCCCCGTGGATAGTATCGCAGCTACTTCTGTAGTTGCATTACTTACTTGCTCCCCATCATCCTGGATACACAGGCGTGACCTCGGGTCCCACAAGCGCACAGCCACCGGGGACGTAGTGAGGAGGCGGCAGAGGGATCCGCTCAGATCCTTCTTCGCATCCCCAGAACTCCTTGCCATAGGAAGGAGTGGGGATCCGAGAACAAACGCCGTCTGAAGAGGGTGCTTGTTTTCGGCAGCAAACTCCGAAAACTTTCAGTTTTCGGAGTGTGCTGGATACCAAGGGGGTCCTATCGGACCCCACATGATGAATGGCCCGGTAACTTAAATATGCGGAAACTAGTGTTTCTGCATGGTTACCAGCCATTTATCGTTTGATTAATAGGTCCCTTAAAATGTAAATTTTGGATTTCTTGGAGTGTTACACCTTATTCTGGTTGCTAAAAGTCTTTACTGCTTAATTACTACTATGATTAATCATATTCTATATAAATTGTTATTGAGCCAAACATTTGCCATTTCCTCCTAGGAATGCCTGATATGCCATTCAGCACAGACAAACATGGTCATATAAAACGTCCAATGAATGCTTTCATGATATGGGCACGAATTCACCGTCCAGCAGTGAAGAAAGCCAACCCTTATGCCAACAACGCAGAGATCAGTGTGCAGTTAGGGGTGGAATGGAACAAGCTGACCGAAGAGCAAAAGAAACCGTATTTTGACGAAGCACACAAACTCAGACAGAAGCACAGCGAAAAGTTTCCAGGTATGTAACTGAAGGCAATTAAAAACAGACGGATGGGACTGGGCTCTGTAACATTCAAATTGTGAGATGGCAGAAAAGATATATAGCAGTCAGAATTACCAAAAAATCTTGGTTTTAATCACATATAAAGAGTCATAAAAATACAATACAAAATACACAGCATACAATTAAAGTTACTACTAAATGTACTGCTAATTAATAAACATCTGAATGTCAATCCAGTCTATCATTTAGATATTCAATATATGATATAAAATATTATCCCACAGGAACATATCATACTGAAAGTGTAGGTATTAATCTCCTTAGGGTACATAAGAGTTCCTTGATATGCTGTTAAAACTCCAATTGAAGAAAGGAAAGAAATCCTTGATAGATGGTATGCACAAAAATTGAATGTCCCATTAATGATGTCCGTCTCCACAGGATAAGAGACCTTTTGTTTAGTAATGTAAGATGTACCTGGTCAGCTGAATAGTTCCAGGTGGTAGCCTGAATCGGGTAGCCCTGCACCAGCAGTTCCTCTCGGCTCCCGCGGTCTTCGGATGGTCCGGCTGCACAATGTGACCAGGAAAGACAGTGTGTGTAGTGGTAAGCGGCGTACATGCTTGCCAGGTGGTGAATGAGAAGTTTGCAGCAAGCAGTGGTCACCTCAAACCTGATGTTTTTCTGCGACCTTGCCGCACCTGCGGTTTTACCACCAAGCTGCTTCCTTTTGCTTCAAGGCTGCTCCTCGGCTCTCTAAGCCGCACGACGACCCTCAAGGCCGCACCTTGACTCTCAAAGCCGCACCTTGGCACCAGTGCTGCACCTCAAATCTCACGGTTGCACCTCGGCCCCCAAGGCCACACCTTGGCCCTCAAGGTCGCACCTTGTCCCTCGTCCCTCAAGGTCGCACCTTGTCCATCAAGGCCACAACTCGACACCAGTGCCGCACCTCGGCCCTCAAGGTTGCACCTCTGCCCTCAAGGCCGCACCTCAGCTGTCAAGGCCACACCTCAACACCAGTGCCGCATCCCGCCATCTAAGCTGCACCTCATCCCACCAGGCTGCAACCTGCCATCAAAGTTGCACCTCAGCTCACTAGGCTGCATCCTACTACCAAAGTCGCACCTGAACCATCACCAGCTGCATAACATCTTGTGGTCATCAGGATAGCCGTGTAAGCCCCTACTGTCCTGAGTTTAAGACCAGGTGGCCACCTAAGTACTGGTGAGTGTAACCAGTTCTAAGGGAACAGCGGGTGGCTGTTATTGGCAGAAGAGCAGAAGGCTCGCAATGCCCCCTCCCCAGCGCTGCAAAAGTGTTTGTTTGTTCTCAAGGGGGCATGGCCACGCCTCCCGCGATTAGGTCACGCTCCCTCTTTACCTGGGCCTGGCGGCACTTTCTACGACCCTGGTTAGATGTTAACCACTAATCGGGCTACATAATTATGTGGAGATAATAGTTTAATAATGGTGGGTGTGGTGTTCCTGGTGCTCATGGCAGGGAGGAGGTCAGACAGGCCCACACTAGACAGGAGATGGTGTTGGGATAATCGGTTGAACAAACCTAACTTGTCCTGAATTTGGCCAAGCCTTTGTGACTTTCCACATGTAAATCCGTTTTACATCTGGGAATTGAAAATTGTGACATGCATACCAGCCTTTTTTTTTAAATTTTTATTGCAAGAAAGTTCTTATAGATGTACAACCATAGAGAGAGATATACAACATGGCTGTGTAACATACACAAGAAAAATGTTATCCAAAATAATAACAAAGAGAAACAAAGGGGTACATCCAGATAGATATATAAGAAAGGATAACAAGAATTTTCAATATATGCAAAACTAAATAGTATATTCATCGAATAAGAGGAGTCATGGGGTGGAGAAACAAGGAAAGCAGAAACAACACAAATGTGGTCTAAATGACAAATGTCATAGATTTTAAAACATGTTATACTTTATAAGTGTTGTACATGCGATGACCTTTCAGATATAAAATGCCAGTTGCAGACAGTGGCAAGTAAATGAACATTTGGGGAGTGAGACATTAATCGTGGTTTAAATGCAGCCAGCATGAAGTCGAGTGAATTGTCTAAGGCAACAATAAATCATCAGGAGAGAGGTGGACTAGCCAATAAATAAATAATAAAAACATAAACAGTAACCAGAAAGATACAAGTTTGACCAGGGGCGTCTCAAGAGAGGAGGAGGCCTGTGTGCACTCCCTATCATCAGGAGAAAGGTGGACTAGCCAATAACTAAATAAATATATGCATCAACCCATACCGCTTCTAGGGAATAAAAAGGGGCGATTTGAGTAAGGAATGGGGATGCTTGAAACCAACCTGGGAGCATCCAAGGAAATTAAGCAAGCAGAGCCCTGTGTAGCCAGAAACATTGGGAAACCAAACCACCATTTGGGGAGCCCCAGGAGGTCTCCGTCACCAAGAAGGACATGTGTGTAGCCAAAGATGGAAATGGGAGGGAGAGAGAAATCATGAAACAAATTAGGCAGCTCAGATTTCTCGATTTCCCCCAGGCACATCAGGGATTTCTAGGTCAGTAAAGGTGGTACGCTATCACCGTCCTCTAGATTCTGCTGTAAGTCGGAGACAGGTGATGCGATAGGACTTAATAGTGACATCACTGTTGGAGAGAAAGCCAGATAACTTCCAGCCTGTTACAGAGCTGAGATACAAAATCAGTTGTGGCGTGTTTACAATGGAAAATTTGGGCAAGGAATCCATAAAGGTACAGACCAAGTAACACAGATAATATAAAACAGTACAAATGCAATATTACATGAGCAGTAAGGTACAGTTATAACCCAGGTCAACTGAAAACATAAACAGTAACCAGAAAGATACAGATTTGACTATATCAATGACAATGTGATAAAAGTATAATCAGTAAGTTGTATTGAACATAATTCACAACTAGATGGCGTATTTGTAATATGCAATCACAGCAATACTAGAAAGCTGATAAGGTCCGAGTGAGTCCAGCAATATTGTAATATCATTGACAACGTCCCTGGTCTGAAGCAGATCAGTAATATGGACACAGGTACAGCTGAGAATATAAATAGGTGTAGAAACAGGCAGGCACACACGTCTGGGTCACAATTTCACAGAGGAACATCCAACAGAGTATCAGCAGCAGTGCACAGATTACCTGAGAGGCTCTGGGGCCTATTCATCATTACTAAAAAACTGATGGAGGTAATTAGGTTTAGAACTTGCATGGAGGTCTACCTAATTACCGGAGGAATTCATCATTCCCCCTCTCCATAAGTATCTATTCTGAAAAGCTGTAATTTTTTCGAAGACAGAAAATAGATACTTTTCCCTATCTGCTCTAACTTACCGCAGCTGTAATCAGTGCTCCGCATGCAACTTTACGTTCACAAAAGCAGCGCATGCACAGCACTGATTACAGCTGCGGTAATTGTGTGTCCGCTCCCAGCCTTCTCTGTGCTGCTAGCCTATAACACAATCGAGCAGCCGGGAGCATCTTCTCTGCCTGCCTCCCATAGCCAGCCATATACATGGCAGCAGCGGTGGGCGATTGGAGAGATAGTTAGAGGACATAGCAGTGGGCGCGGGCGGCTGCGGACCCCCAGCCGAGCCTGTCAGTGAGAGGTAAGGAGGGGATATAGCAGTGTGCGCGGGCGGCCGCGGCTGCCCGCTGGTAGGAGCGGACCCCTGGGGCTGAGCCTGTCAGTGATTTTAAATTTGGCAGGGGGAAGTAGTGGGTGGGGGCCGGGGGGCCCTGCCTATTTGATCTGTCCCGGGCCCCAAAACTTCTTATGGCGGCCCTGTACCCTAGAATACCTAGTGCATCCTTCGGTCTCAGAGAAAACAATTTAACTGAAGTACAAAAATTACATTTCTAAGCACCAGCTCCTACATTCCCCGTATCTGTCTGCAGTGTACACGGGACCTGATTCAGCAAGGAACGCACAGGAGAGAACGCACGCACTTGGCCGATGTTTTTGCTCTGCGCATGCTTCGCACTGCGCATGCATGAACTAGCCAGACCCTTCCGATATTGATTGACAGGAAGTGCCGTTTGTGGGTGGTGACGGGGGCTGGTCAGGCGAACGCAGGCGTTGGGACGCTGTTATAGGGGCATGCATAATTAAGGCAGGGCGGCGGCATACGCAGCCATACCGTAACCTGTACACAGGAAGAGGCCAAAATCCTGCGGCAGGTCAGGTCAACCACTATAGTGCGTATGAGTCTGATGGTTCTCAATGTTACCGATGTTTACACTATCTTGCATACTGATCAGGCTGTGAGTAAAGGGAGATGGGCGGCTTAATATGGGGCTGGGCATCTGCATCTTGTGTTGCGGTCTCCGTGCGTATGCATTAATTTAGCATATTCTCGCAGCGGACGGGTGCGTGTGTCTACTAGTGTGCGTTCCTTGCTGAATCAATCCTACAGTGCTTACATTGCATGTGACCATACTCTCTGTCTTTTAGATTGGGTTTATCAGCCACAGCCGGGAAAGAAGAAGAAAATTCCCCTTAATGCCACTAGTGACCTGAAACGTCCTACCACAGCTCCTGTATTCTCCAGTAGCTTACCTACCCACTCTACTATGAAGCCCCAGCTCAGTATTACTATTGGTAAGTCACGTATGAAGGGATTTCAGCTATCAGTACACCTTTGTATGGCTTTGGGTTTGTAGAATTTTATATAGCTTTTCAAGTACACTTTTGAACTGTATGAACCTTTTGATGAGCTCAAATACACAATCCATAATGTCAACATTTCCACTTGTTTATAACGGTATACTGTAATTCAGCTAACACTTCTCCATAGTTCACTGGTGATAAAGTTTGTGGTAAGTTAGTATCTTTTAACCCAGTAAGGTAGTCTAGTCCAACTAAGTGGACAGGTGGCAATGGCACCCGGTGTGCGATTGCCAGAGGATGAAAGGCCGAGCAATGGAGGGGAGTGTCAAGCATTGGATGTTCTTCAAACAATTTGGAGATCCTTACCACCTTTCTGGTGGTAAGAAATACGCAGGAGTGTCAGACCGTTTAAACACTGTTTTCAGGGCGTGCATAAATAAACCACTGCATCCTTGCTGTCAGTAGAAGAGCCCTCTGCGTGTCTAGAGACCTTATATGTTTGTGACAGCTTAGACTTACTGAGAAGACTGATGGCCGCCTGATCAGCGTTTGATGTCTTTAATGTTTCTGGTTTTGTGCGTGAGCGGCGGATGTGAGATGCTTTCAGTGGGTACGTCGCGTATTATCGCAATTGCGATCTGTGAGAGATCGCAGCTGCGATGACATTTGCGTGCCATTCTCAGAAGCCCCCACACATTTTCACAATTAACTTAATATAATTTATTTGTAACAGATATGACTAATTCTACCCCAACTAGCCCTAACATTGAATAGCATTAATATTTAATAAATAAACCTATATCCCCCAATCAGGGCTGCCATCAGAAATTGTGGGGCCCGGGACTGACAAAATAGGCAGGGCCCCCTCCCTCAACCCCCCTTCCCCTGCTCCCCCCACAACCCTTATTCATACTCAATAAAAAAAGTTGTAAAAGACTGAGCATTATATTATAGAGGCTACAACACATCAAAAAATTTGAGGCATTTAAAAAAATAGCTGGATGGGGAGAATTCCATGGAGCACCGGGCAGATCCTCAGGAGTCCTCACACCACCTGCCCGCCGCGGCTCCTTTGTCCTCTCTTCTTCAGCGCCGACTTCAGTGAAAAACTTTATTGAGGGAACGCCGGCCGTGGACAGTAGTAGTTAAGTAAGTTAGGAGGCGGAACGGGACTGTGAGAACGGAGAAGTGACTCACCAGTCACTCCATTTTCTGCCAGCGGCAGGCGGATAGTACTGGGCGCTGGGTGTGGACAGCCTGTCATTTGTCACTGACTGTCTTCCACCGTCGGCCAGGGGTATAGTTGCAGGCAGGCGGGCTTCCCGAGTGTCCGGGCCCGGGACTAAAGTCCCGGCAGTCCTCCCCCCAGCCCGAACATTAAATCAGTAGCCCTCACATTTAAATTACCCTCTCTACCCTTTGTTTTCATGTCTGTATTTGTTTTATCTACCTTGTATGCCCCCATTTTATGTATACCTTGCATTTCCTATTAAATGGCACTGCAGACCACTGTGTTTTACAAATCAACAATGCCGTTAATCTTATATATAAAATTCATTGGTCTGTTTGTTTGTCGGTTATACATTCAGACACCACTGCACCCCTTGAGATGAAACCAACGCAAGGTGGTCCAGTTGGATCCCGGCCAGGACCTCCCGTTGGTGTACGCTGGGCAGAACTTTGACTCGGGGAGCCTGTTCTGAGCCTTCCACTGGATGGATTTGGACGAAAACTTCAGAGTGGTAACATCGGATCCCAGAATATATATTAGGGGGTGTTGGTCCCAGTCGGACCTCCGGTTGGTGTATGCTGGGCAGAACTTTGACCCGGGGATGCTGGGCAGAACTTTGACTTGGGGAGCCTGTTCTGGGCCTTCCACTGGATGGATTTGAATGAAACTTCACAGAGGGGTGGCAGTTGGTCTGAGAAGCCTAATGGAGTGGTTGGGGTCCCAGTTGGACCTCACAGTGGAGTGTGCAGGGAGAACTGTGACCCAGGGAGCCTATTCTGGGCCCTTCACTGGATGGATTTGGACGACATCACATAATTTGAATGAAAACTTCAGAGTGGTAACATTGGATCCCAGAAGACGTACTAGGGAGTTGAGGTCCCGGTTGGACCTCCCGTTCATGTATGCTGGGCAAAACTTTGACCCGGGGAGCCTGTTCTGGGCCTTCTACTGGATGTATTTGGATGCAAATGTCATAGAGGGGAGACAATTGGTCTGGGATGTCTAATGGAGTGGTTGGGGTCCCGGTTGGACTTCACAGCAGTGTGCCAGGCAGAACTTTGACCCAGGGAGCCTCCACTGAATGGAGTTGGATGACATCACATAATAAAACTTAATAACTAAAAAATTTAAACCCGGGCAAAACCGGGTACTTCAGCTAGTATTTTAATAAATTGTCCTAGTTCCCCTTAACCAGCCCCGACAAATTAATAGTATTCACATATAATAACATTCCAGGCAGTTTAAAAAAACTGAACACAGAAAAAAAGAGAGATTTGCCCTCCAGCACACTGCAGCAAAAACAATACTTAAATCCTACATAATAATAGAGATTTAGAGGTATTGGTTACACATATTTGCAAATATATGAATAAGCGCCAGGCCAATCGTCAAGGCTCCTCTATACTGGCGCCCCTAATATTAGGGGCTCACGTCCGAGAAGCAAGGCACCCCAAAAAAATTCCAACCAAGGGCCATTCCCAGGGCATCACACGAAAAAGGGAAAAAGGTGAACCCCGGGGGGGTTCTGACTGGGCCTTTCTCATGGCATCACCACTTAATTCACATAGAATACTTTTATCACTTCTCTATTTGTTTGTACATTATATATGTCATTTTAATTCTTTATCATTTCATTAACACTTATTGATTTATCTTTACACATCTTTTCTACATACTTCACTATCACCTTTTTCCCTTTTTCGTGTGATGCCCTGGGGATGGCCCTTGGTTGGAATTTTTTTGGGGTGCCTTGCTTCTCGGACGTGAGCCCCTAATATTAGGGACGCCAGTATAGAGGAGCCTTGACGATTGGCCTGGCGCTTATTCATATATTTGCAAATATGTGTAACCAATACCTCTAAATCTCTATTATTATGTAGGATTTATGTATTGTTTTTGCTGCAGTGTGCTGGAGGGCAAATCTCTCTTTTTTTCTGTGTTCAGAGTAAACCCCGCCCTTTACAAGCACCTGTGTTATGCAATTAAGCTGATCTGAGCAACTACCATTTTTCTTTGTAAATTTGGAGAGGCATGAAGGCAGACAGCATTAGGAGGAGGTGCTGATGCTTATAGTGCCATGTGGAGGTTTTTTGGGGTACCTCCAAGGTAAGTTAGCTCTCAGCTTACATATGTACTGTTATCATGCAGTACATCAATTGTAATTATATGACCCAGAGTTGGTGCTACCATTATGTAGCAATAATTATTTTGGGGTGAGCGTTTGGGAGTGGGGCCCCCGGGGGGCTTCTGACTGGGCCTTTCTCATGGCATCACCACTTAATTCACATAGAATACTTTTATCACTTCTCTATTTGTTTGTACATTATATATGTCATTTTAATTCTTTATCATTTCATTAACACTTATTGATTTATCTTTACACATCTTTTCTACATACTTCACTATCACCTTTTTCCCTTTTTCGTGTGATGCCCTGGGGATGGTCCTTGGTTGGAATTTTTTTGGGGTGCCTTGCTTCTTGGGCGTTAGCCCCTGATATTAGGGACGCCAGTATAGAGGAGCCTTGACGATTGGCCTGGCACTTATTCATATATTTGCAAATATGTGTAACCAATACCTCTAAATCTCTATTATTATGTAGGATTTATGTATTGTTTTTGCTGCAGTGTGCTGGAGGGCAAATCTCTCTTTTTTTCTGTGTTCAGAGTAAACCCCGCCCTTTACAAGCACCTGTGTTATGCAATTAAGCTGATCTGAGCAACTACCATTTTTCTTTGTAAGTTTAAAAAAAATCTGTCTTGGTTCCTAGCTTCTGATGTATCTCAGGAGACTTGAAGGTCATCGTGAAGCTTGTCTCTGATACCAGTATAATCTTAAAGAAGGGGAAACACTTTTTGGGAAAAATCTTGGACCCTCTGATTGTTTATCTTACCTCAAATGTACTTTCTTGTCTTGAAAGGGGAAGAAGCTTCTCCACAGATGGTGGCAACACCTCCTGATCAGCATCCTATGGTCAACACAATGGTTCAGCCTGATGATGTGAATCATACACAGATAACACCAGCTCCCCCTCACCTAGACCTTTATGGGGCTCCAACACATTTCCCTTTCCACCATTCATACTTCCTGCCTGGACCACAGTTCTTTCAACCCAGGTAAGCAGTATTTAGAACACAGCTTTATATGTGTTATATCTGTGTATTTTGTATATGTTGTTGAACATTCATCCAGTTTTAAAACTTTACTAATTAGGACATCAGGCTAGTATATCTCTCCTTGCTTCTACATTCCCTAGTCTTGAGCTGGGTACACACTAGACGATGTGCAAACAACGCAACGATCATCCCGATTTCCCTTGAACCCCAGAACAAACAATATAAAATGTACACACTGTGCAAACTTTCAAATGACCGAACAATATATCTTGCATCGTTTGGTCGTTAGATCGTTAACTATATAACGTTAACATATCACCTGGTCATCCGTTAGGGCTTACACACTAGACGATTGAAACAACAAAGCATTAAAGATATTTTAAGATGTGATGAATGACACACGGGAGCGAGCAATAGTGCGTACATACTGGACGATGTGAACGATTTGTTCCGGTTTGCCTCAAAACAACAAATTGTCTAATGTATTGTCTAGTACAGTGATTCCCGACCACGGTCCTCAAGGCACACTAACAGTCCTGGTTTTAGTGATATCCATGATTGTGCACAGATGGTTAAATCAATATAACTAAGGTACTAATTAAGTCACTTGTGCTCAAGTATGGCTATCCCTAAAACCTGGACTGTTAGTGTGCCTTGAGGACCGTGGTTGGGAACCCCTGGTCTAGTGTGTACACAGCTTTATACTAAACATGACATTTTTGCAGTTAGCACTTTGATTAAGCTCATTATTGAAAGTTGACTATTATATAATGAATGTCGTTTTAGTGGGACCTTTCAATATTCAGCATAATTAGTGTTTGAAAATGTAATTAATCACACAATTAGAGACTGGGGACGCAAGCCACGTGGAAACACACACAATGAAATGCAGGATCATTTGGAATGGACCTGATACCTGTAACATAATGTCAGTATCAATTAGCTGCTGGACTTACAGTACGGCTGCAGCTCTACGCTATTCAATTACCGCCGCTATCCTGCACAGTAACCCCAGAGGGTTCAATTAACGCAGATTTTTCCTCAGGAGCTGCAAGGAAATCTCTGCATTAAGTGAGCCCTCTGGGGCATACCGCGCATGGTAGCTCCCTGCAAGTAACTGTGCATCTTGGTAAAACCATGCTGCACTGCAGGGGGGGCAGATGTAAAATGTGCAGAGAGATTTCAGTTTTGGAGGAGTGTGTCTAAGATGCAGTTACTTGTTCTATCTTACTCTGGGCCTGATTCAGCAAGGAACGCAGTTGCTAATCCGCATTTCAATTGTCCGACTGTTGCGTACTGCGCTTGCATATACATCACAGTGCGCGTGCGTGAACCAGCCACTGCGATCGGCACTGTGATCGCAGTGACTACGCAGATCCATCGCAGAGTGATTGACAGAAAGTGCCGTTTGTGGGTGGTGGGGGGGGGTGTTAGCTGAATCCTGGCATACCAGTGTGTTTCAACATGCTGCAGGGACGTGCATAAATTATCCACTGCAATGCTGTACGCGGCCTGAAGCCTGATAGCGTGCGTGGAAGTGGGCTTCCTTATGTAGTGCTGCGATGGCAATGAATTAGCATACTATTGCAGTTAAACTGTGTGCGTAATCGCTATTGCATTCGCAGTTGTGTTCCATAGTAAATCAGACCCTCTACTCCCAACTTTGAATCAAGCCTAGAGTAAGAAAGAGCAAGTAACTGTGGACCTCATTCAGAGTCGGTCGTTGCGGCCGCACGGTCGTACGCCACCGATGTTCGCTAAACTGCGCATGCGTAAAGTTCGCAATGCGCATCCGCAAACTAGCTCTTACAATCAGAAATTTCTCTCTCCTTGAACACAGCCAGGTCGTTAGTTTGAGTGACAGGCTTAGGCGTTTGTGGGTGGTAACTGGGGAAGGTGCTTGTGAACGGGGGAGTGGAGATCCGAACGCAGGCGTGCCTAATTATGCGAACGGCGTTTTATGGGAGTGCATAATTAACAAAGTAGTGTCATGGCACACGTGACATGGGTGGTTTGTACACTGACCTGATCGTAGTGCTTAAGAGAGGGTATGGTGAACCTTAAGGTCTACGACCAGTTTCGATGGTTCCCGACGGTCTCGATTAATCCTTATATGCCCGGAGATGACGTGTAATGCGTACGAGAAGGGGGCATATTTTTTGGTCTTACGGCCGCATCCTCCCCTTGGTCGTCCAGCTACCGATCCGATCTTAAGGACGCAACTTGCGAGTGCATCATTTGCATATCCGGCCCCTTTTCCCTTACGACCGTGCGGCCGCAACGACCGACTCTGAATGAGGTCCTGTATATCTTGGTAAAACCATGCAGCACTGCAGGTGCGGCAGATTTAAAATGTACAGAGAGATTTAGATTGGGGAGAGTTGTGTCCAAACGGAAATCTAAATTGCAGTGAAAATAAAGCTGTACTGCATGTGTGGACTACATGCAACAGCACCCAGCATTTATTCTACATGCACAAAATCTATGTATTTGCTCCCCTTACATTGCAACATGGTTTGTCCAGGTGCTAAGTTACTTGCTCTGTCTTCCTCTATTCCCAAATCTGAATCAGGCCCAAAGTGTAAAGCTGGCCTTACACTAGTACGACCAGCATAAGGTAAGATTCATCTTACGATTTCCCTTGAACTCTCCGGCAGCTCCCTGGCAGTCCCGGCCGCACGATTTGGTGCTTTTGACACACGATGTTCATACGATCATTCTCCCCGATGCATCATACGTCTGAGCTGACTTTTTCTAGCGGGGGGCTGATGCCACAGCCCGTGGAGCCCTTTCACCGGGTCCCCAAGCCGAAGCATCAACCCTGACCGCTAGTCAGTCCAGGCCGGGGATCCCTGAGGAGCTGGGGACCCCCCCAACAAAAGGGTCCCCCCCTCCAGGGCACCCTAGGCCCAGGCTGATAGCCCAGGGCTATCCCCGGCACCCCTGGGGCGGTGGGTTCCAGGTTGATAGTGTAAGTGAAGTGTAAAAAAAGAAGTGAAAACATTGTCTTTACGAGTAGAACTGCAGGTCCCAGCAAGCCTCCCCCGCATGCTGGTACTTGGAGAACCACAAGTACCAGCATGCGGAGCTTTAAGGGCCCGCTGGTTCCTGTAGTTCACCTGTAAAGAAATGTTTAAAGAAACACAATACACACACACCGTGAAAGTATAGTTTTAATACATACATACATACATACACATACTCACCTACATTACCTGGACTGGTCCTCTTGTCCCTGTAGGCATCCTTAGTCTTGGTAAAACAAAAAAATAAAACAACCCACGAACTAGGTACCAACCACGATGGTTGATACCTCCCAAATGAAGAGCTAAGACACGGCTTTTCCCTTTGTAGTGCCGTGTCTGAGCCTTCATTGGCTGAGAGAGGTCAGCCCCCGCCTCTCCCAGCCAATGAACGTCTCCCACTCTCCCACCATTGAAGTCAATGGTGAGAGCCGCAGGGTTACTAAATGCGATCCTGCGGTTCTCACTACTGGCTCCAATGGTGGGAGCCGTTCATTGGCTAAGAGAGGTGGGGGCTGACCTCTCTCAGCCAATGAACGCTCAGACATGGCACTACAAAGGAAAAAGCCGCATCTGAGCTCTTCATTCGGGGGGTATCAATCATCATGGTTGGTACCTAGTTCGTGGGTTGTTGTTTTCTTTCTCTTTTTACCAAGACCATCCTTGATGCCTACATGGACAAGAGGACCAGTCCAGGTAATGTAGGTGAGTATGTGTGAGTGTGTGTGTGTGTATGTATGTATTAAAACTATACTGTTACGGTGTGTGTGTGTGTGTATTGTGTTTATTTAAACATTTCTTTACAATTTTAATGCCCCACTTTACAGGCGTTTAATGCCCCACATGCTGGTACTTGTGGTTCTCCAAGTAGCAGCATGCTGGGGAGGCTAGCTGGGACCTGCAGTTCTACTTGTAAAGACAATGTTTTCACTTCTTTTTTTACACTACACTTATACACTTTCAACCTGGCATCCACCGCCCCAGGGGTGCTGGGGATAGCCCCGGACTATCAGCCATGGCCTGGGGTTCCCTGGCGGGGGGACCCCAGTATTGTGGGGGTCCCCAGCACCCCAGGGATCCCCGGCTTGGACTGACTCTAGCGGTCAGGGTTGATGCTTCGGCTTGGGGACCCGGTGAAAGGGCTCCCTGTGCTGTGGCATCAGCCCCCCGCTAGAAAAAGTCTGCTGCTGGTTCTGGAAAGTACAGGGGGCCCTACGCTTTCCCCCTGTATTTCCAGAACCAGGACCAGTTCAGAGCCCAGTGCTGGTTGCGCAGAATACGGGGGACGTTTGTCCGCTGTATTTTGGCATCCAGGGCTGGTTGTGACTAGCCCGGTGCTGGTTGTGCTTACATACGGTGGACCCCTACATCGTTTGTCCCCCGTATGTTGCACAACCAGCACTGGGTCACTAAAAGCCCGGGGGTTGGTTGCTCTTTGGTGGGGGGCACACCGTTTATTTTTTTAAACACTTTTTTTTTTCACAGATGCACGGATGGTTCTCACTGAACCATCCCTGCATCTGTGCTTATTTTATTAAAGATAGATGCATGCGGGGGGCGTGGCCTGGATGGGCTGGATGTAGGAGGCTGTCTTTGTAGCACCTAGGCCCTAATATACGATACATACCATCCTGTACCCTATACCCAGTCCCTGGCACTGGTATATCCCTCACTACTTACCACTCCCAGCTCCAGGAGTCCTAAGGTCAGTCTGTGTTCACTGACTGCTGTGCTGTGGGAGCTGAAGATCTCTCCCTGCAATGTCTCCTTATCGTGGGCGCCATCTTGGATTTGGCCCCGGTATCTGTTGCGGCTCCTGGCACCAGCGCTTGTCTCCTCTGCTGTCCGGAAGGTGCCCTGGGGGGCTGGGGAGTTGAGAGACCCTCTCTCACTCTTTTTCCAGTGTCCTGCTTGCTGTTGCGGACCCGCGATTCCCGGTCGCGGTCACCATCTTGGATCCGGCTCCAGCTATATTTGCGGCTCCTGTCTTCAGTGCCGGACACAGCACACTGTTGTTTGGCGTCCTGGGCGGCTACGGGGGTGGCTGATCCTCTCTCTGGATCTCTGAGGATATTTGAATACGGCCTTTGGTCAGGATCCTACCGAATATCGGGTGCCACACCTGACCCCCTGGAAAGGCAGACAAGCCTCCCGGCTGCCGCCTGCCCCCCCCCGGACTACTAATAGAAACCCCCAAACCGAGGGGCCCAATGACACGATTCGCGCTGAATCGTGTCATCGTGGCTCCGCCCCCTGCTTCACAAAGCCTATAGTTTCGGCATTGTGATGAGGGGGCGGAGCCACGATGGCACGATCGTGTGGCCCCACCCCTGGCTCTGCCCCCAAAACAGTGTCATTACCCGGCCACGCCCCCCACTCCCATCTTGGATCTGGACTCAGCATTATGGAAGGGTCAGTGGACTGACATTGCATGCTCTGCTGTGCATCTCAGAGTGAAGCTGCAGCACTGGGTCTGTTACTGGATCTATCTCAATGTGTCCTCAACTTCTGCACTCATATATCACTGGTAATTTCCCTGCCTGCACAGCCCTCCTCCTTCTGAATCCAGTTGCTGGCTACCTCCCTGCACTGTTCTCCACTGCCTGCTGACCTCTGAATTTGTGCTTGCGATTTAGAACTAATGGGAAAGAACTCCCAGCAGTCGGTCGCTGCGCGGCTGGAGAGGTTTTCCCGTTCTGGAACTGGTGGGGCTACGGGATCCAGCTCATTCCTCTCAACCCTCCTCTCCGCCTGCTCCTGAGGACCCTCCTTTGGAGCCTGAGATCACTATGCATAATCTAATGCGGGCAATCACCTCTTCAGAGAAAACGCTGTCTGGCAAGATTTCTGAAGTTCATGTGGAGCTTTCCCTTATCCGTCATGATATGCAGACGATGCGAGAACGTGTTGGTGAGGCCGAGACTCGTATTTCCACATTAGAGGATGTCACTGCTCCGGTTACGGGACGGCTTTCAACCTTGGAGTCCCAGATGGTGGCCTGCCGCACCAAAAACCTCTGATATCGAGGGCCGACTTCGCAGAAATAACATCCGTTTTGTTGGTCTACCCGAGAAGTCTGAAGGCTCTCAACCGGAGTCGTTTCTGGAAAAATGGTTGGTGGACACTTTTGGCCGGGATGATTTCACCGCCCACTTTGCGGTGGAAAGGGCGCGCCGTATCCCTTATAGGGCTCTACCTCCTGGCGCTCCCCCTCGCACATTCATTGCCAAGATCTTGCATTTCAAGGACAGAGATTCGATCCTTCGTTTGGCTCATCTACGTGGACCTTTGGAATATAATGGAAATCGGGTGGCAGTATTCCCAGACTTTTGTATGGATGTCCAGAAGTCTAGGTCCCAATTTATACAGATTAAACGTCGCCTACGTGATCTGGGCCTCTCATATGCCATGTTGTTTCCTGCCCGTCTACGTGTGGTGGCTGATGGACGATCTAACTTCTTTCATTCCCCACGTGAAGCTTTGTCGTGGCTGGATCTTAGGGGCTGTGGTGACGATGCTCCTCCGGATTGACTTGGACTTGTTGTTCCATGAGCTGTGTTTGCTTCTGAGCGTTATCTATCTTCATTACTCAGTTTTGTATGATTGTTTTTTGGTCATAGTTAATCTGATGTTTATTCGCTCTCAGTTGCTCTCCAGTTGGTAATATTGTTGTGGTACATATTTCATACTTTAATTTTATGTGCTGGGTGCTGGGGAGGGCAATTCTGCTTTGGGCCTGGCCGACACTCCACCTTACGGCTGAGGTAAGATTTGCCCCCCCCTCTCTCTTACCCTTTATATAAAAAATGAAATAATATAAGGGGTTTATTGGGTATTTTGTTTTGGGGTTTGTAGTCTGTAGGATAGGGATCTAGGTATATCTGGTTGGGTTGGATATACAGGGTGGGTTGTGGGTTTTTCTTTGGGGTTATTGTATGGGATTTTATTTTATGTTTCTATTCTATGCCATTGCAATGTGTTTTTTTTCTAAACTATTATGCCTTTATTTATTATATTCTCAGCTCCTACCGTGTTCTCTTTTATGCTGTGTTGCCATGTCTCGCTAGGTGCCCCCATCTGTGCTGTTTCAGATGTCTGTATCTCCTCTCCCCTCTGGTGTGTGGCTAACCCCATGATGTCTACTAGCTTAGGTTCCCCTCTCCAAATTCTCTCCTGGAATATCCGGGGCCTCAATGACCGGATCAAGCGCTCCTTAGTTTGAACTCAGGTGAAAAAGGCTCAGGCTGATATTATTTGTTTGATGGAAAGATACTTAGTGGGTGGGAAAGTCTTGGCTTTGCAAAAAACCTTGGATAGGCTGGGCGTATCACTCTACACATTCCTTGTATTCCAGAGGTGTGTCAGTCCTTGTTCGTAGAGCCCTAGTTTTGTGCTGGATGAAGTTAGGATTGACCCCTTGGGTAGATATGTCTTCATATGGGCATCTATTCACTCCTCCCCACTCCATATTCTTATATTCCCCCTCCTTATACTAGTGAGGTCCTGAAAAGTCTGCCGAATTTATTTCCTTATTCCCTGATACCCCGGTTATTTGTGTAGGGGATTTTAATAATGTGTTACACCCTGCCCTGGATAGGTGGCGTGAAAGATTGATTGTGTCTGGTCCCTCCCCTCACTCTTTTGCCAATTTGTGGATGAGCTTGGGTTGGTGGATATTTGACGGGTACAGCATCCTCACCTGGCTCGGTACTCTTGCTTTTTGGCCTCTCATCATTCCTTTTCTAGGATTGATCTCACTCTGATATCCGGGAGGCTGGTCCCGCAGGTTGTTGAGGTGAAGTACCGGTCTCGTGGTGTCGGATCATGCCCCTTTGCTACTGAATATTGATGTTGCTGCTTCACGAGGTCACTCTTTTTGGAAGTTTAACCCTTTCTGGCTTACATTAATGGGTGCTGACTCGGAATTGGAATCCCAATGGTGTGATTTTTTTCTCTGAGAATACCGGTTCCGTTTCCTTTGATATTTTGTGGGTGTCCTACGTGGTTCTTTAATTGGTAGGGTGAGAAGTATTAAAACTTTCCATAAGAAAAAGGAAGCGGAGCTGGAAAATCGTTGTAACTTGCTGGAACAGCAAAATCTGTCCTCTGGTTCTACTACTGCTAGATCCTCCTATATGGAGGCCATCTAAACTTTTATCTGATTTCCTCTTAGATAAGTCCAGAAGAAGCCTGCTCTTTGTTAAGCATAGTTATTATTCAGATTCAGATAAATCTGGGGCTTTCCTGACTTATCTTTCTAGGGAGGTTCGACCTGCTACAGTCGTAGCTCAAATTTGGGACTCCTTAGGTAATTTGCACTCCTCTACACCTGCTATTACGAATGTGTTCTATGAGTATTTTGCTAGTCTTTATTGCTCCCTGGCCCACTATACTTTAGAAGAATTATTTGAATATTTGGGACATATATCCCTCCCATCCATTTCCCCAGACAGCAGAGCGTTCCTTGACTCCCCATTTACTGTAGAGGAAATTGGGGTGGCTGTTTCTTCATTTCCCGGGGGGTAAGGCCCCAGGAGTGGATGGGATTCCTATTGAGATCTATAATAAACATGCCCTTTTCTTTTTTCCTAGACTCCTTGACCTTTTTAATGAACTATGTGACCTAGGTACTCTTCCCCTTTCTATGTCAGAGGCCATTATTGTTATGATCCCTAAATCTGGCAAAGATCCTCTTGATCCTGACTCTTATCGCCCGATCTCCCTCCTTTCTGCAGATATTAAAATATTGGCTAAAATGCTTGCACCTAGGCTTAATAAGGTAGTTGATGAGGTGGTGCATCCTGACCAGACTGGTTTCATGCCGGAGAATTCTACCTCACAAAAACCTAGGAGATTATATCCGAGTTTGCAGCTGGCGGACTCTGTGGATGACAAGGCAGTGGTGGTATCCTTGGATGCCGCCAGGGCCTTTGATTCTGTGGAGTGGCACTATCTTTGGGAGATCCTGCTTCGTTTTGGGATGGGACCTAGATTTATATCTTGCGTTAAATTACTATATTCTTCCCCTTTAGGGCGGGTCTGTATTAATGGATATGTTTCTCCTTCTTTTCGCCTCTCTAGAGGTACTAGACAGGGCTGTCTTCTTTCTCTGACTCTCTTTGCCCTGGCCATCGAGCCTTTGGTATGTCTTATCAGAAGTCACCCCGGAATACAGATACAGCAAAGGGTTGAGAAGGTGGCTCTCTATGCAGATGACATGCTGTTATTCTTGTTTGATGCATTGGAGTCTTTGATCGCCCTTCTCTCCTTGGTGGATTCTTTTGGACAGTTTTCTGGGTTGCACATTAACTGGAACAAATCTTGCATTTTTCCTGTTCATGGTCCTTCCTCAACTGTTGGGGCTGTGAATACTCCTTTGGAATGGACCCCCAGGTTTAAATATTTCGGAATTTCGGTAACGTCATCTATGTCGGACTTTGTCCCACTCAATGTCCAGCCACAAGTTGACTCCTTGAAATCCAAGCTGCATGTCTGGAATAAACTTCCCTTGACCGTTACAGGTCGGGTGAATTTGGTAAAAATGATTGTTCTACCCCAATTTTGTATGTTTTTCAGCAGGCCCGTTTATATCTCTCCTCGTATATTTCAACTGATAGATAGCTATATCTCCTCTTTAGTTTGGGCAGAAAAACGTCCTCGAATAAAACTTAAGACCCTAAGTAGGCCTAGAGTGTTGGGTGGCCTAGCACTTCCAAATTTCCGCCTTTATTATTTGGCCTCTCAATTAGCTCATCTGTGGGGTTGGGTTTTGGGTGAGGAGAGCCACGATTTGCCTACTTTCTTGGTACATACTGTTTCTAGAAGATGTTCCCCTTTGCAACTCTTACTTGACGACAGATGCCCAACGGGGGGAGCTACACTGGTCACACAGGCTCATACATTGTGGAAACAGGCCCGTGCTTTAGTGGGGGTGGAAGGTATTGATCCCAATTTGTCTTTATGGCATTCTTCCGCTCTTGGAGAATTGGCCCTATTAGATTGTAGCTCTTGATGGTCCAGGAGGGGGGTCTTCTCCCTCGGACAGTTATGTAGTAACGGGGTTTTTAAAACCTTTGACACTGTTAGGACTGAATTTGGGGTCCCGAATTCTATGTTTTTCCGCTATTTACAGTTTCGACATGCCCTATCCGTCCAGTTTTCTTCTGGTCCTCCGCAATTTACTCCTGATCCTGTTAGGGCTGTGCTGCAAGCGACTAGTGGTAGGAGATTGATTTCCCGAATTTATTCCTACCTCCTAACTGTTAATTCAGATGATGCCCTAGCACCACTTAGACTTAAATGGGTGGATGATTTGGGTCCATTAGATGATGAAGAGTTGTCTTTAGTGTTGAATAGTCATGTGTCTGCCACCTCTGCAGTGCGATTTCAACAGATACTATTTTTTTTATTATACAGGGTGTATCTTACCCCCTTATTACTGAGTAGATTTGGATCTGGTGCTTCTGATAGGTGCCCTAAATGCTCTACTACCCAGTGCTCATTTTGGTATCTCCTCTGGGAGTGTTCTGCTGTCCGGGTGTTTTCGTCCCAAGTCACCAACTGTGTCACCAACACGGGACGTGGTATTCCCCTTTTGTCCCCTAAAATGTGTATCTTTGGTTTGGGTCTCTTGGACAGGGCTAATCGTTTAACGGTCCAATATGTGATTAATGCATTGATTCTGCGAAAGATTTGTATTGCCCGCACTTGGATGGCATCTAGGGGCCCTACTTTTGCTGAGTGGTGTGGGTTGATGAATGAACTGGTGGGGTATGAACGATTTTCATATACTAAGCGTAACTGTATTCTCAAATATGAGCGTATTTGGGGCCCATGGATTATTTCTTCATATTATGTTACTGGAGGGGGGGGGGGATTTCAGACGCTGATGGGTTGGCACCCGGTAAGACGCCATAATAATGTCTTGATATTCTGAATCTTTATTTGTGATTTTTTTCTGCTAATTTGAAAGGACTGAGATTTATTTTGTGCAGATATTTTTGTTTTGTATTATTTATACATTGGATTTGGTTTTGTATTAATGAGATTATATGTTAATGGCTGTTTATTATTATGATTTTTTTTTTATTTAGGGTTCATTAGGAGTGGGGGGATTTTGCTTCTTGTATTGTGTTTTTTTTTTTTCTTTCTTTTCTCTCTGTTAGGGAAAAAGTTTTACAAATAAACTCAATTTAAATAAAAAAAAAAGATAGATGCATGCATCACGGATCTCCCTCACCCATGCGTGCATCAGTCTTTTTGTTTTTTAACAAATTACGCCGCTTGGGCGCACGATGCATCGGGGAGAATGATTGTATGAACATCGTGTGTCAAAAGCACCAAATCATGCGGCCAGGACTGCCAGGGAAATCGTAAGATGAATCTTTTCTTCTGCTGGTCGTACTAGTGTATGACCAGCTTAAGAACTATGCATAAACATCAGAGATATGTGCCGACCCCGTGTTTTGGTTTTGGTTCTGGATTAACTTTCAAGTTTTGTTTTTGGTTCTGGTTTTGCAAAACCAACCTCGTGTTTTGGTTGTAATTTTGGATCTGTGTTGTTGGGGCCTTTTTTGTTCCTACAGTATTACTAACCTCAATAACATTAATTTCCAGTAATTTCCACTCAATTTTGACCACCTCACAGATCATAAAATTGTTCACCAACATAGGCCAAAGGCTGGCTGGTTAAACTAAGCAAAAATGCACCAGCTCAAATACAATGCAGGTGTGCCGGCGGTGTCGGTAGTGCGGGGGTGCCCACGGCATCGGCAGGGCAAGGATGCCAGGGGCACTGGTGGCGCGGGGTTGCCTGTAGCATCGGCAACGCGGGGATGCCGGTGGCATGGGCAGCACGGTGGTGCCGGTGGCATGGGCAGCGCTGTGGTGCTGGTGGCATGGGCAGCGGGGAGGATGGCAGGTATTTTCCTTCTTTCCTGTGTCCATTGAAGTCTATGGGCAAGCACTTATTGGCTGAGAGCCGTGACAGACGGCTCTCTCAGCCAATCAGCGGTAAGCCTATTGAATTCAACCGGACTTTGAAAATTGGAGCCTGGGGCAAAACCACGAGATCCGTCTCGTGGTTTGCTTCAGATAGGGATCTAGGGCAGGCAGGGAGATCCGAGTTGTATCTCAGATCCCGGAATTTGGGCGGACTTGGTTCTCTGAGAACCGAGCCTGCTCATCTCTAATATACATTGCATATTTATAGTCATCTTATAGAAAAGACGATTGTAAGCGTTTACAATTTAAAGGGAAAAGAGGAACTAAAGAGAGACCTGGGAGGTGATTCAGAGTTGTCTGCAAATGTATTATTTACACTATGTATATATGCGCTTCCGATGAAACTTGTCACACTGGGCCTGATTCAACTGCGATTGGGAATAAGCAAACCCATCGCGAGTGATTGATAGGAAGTACCATTTGGGGGTGGTTACGGGGGTGGTAGGGGTCGGCGAAACGTAGGCGTGCCAGTGCATTTAAACGCCGTTGCAGGGGCATGCATAAATTAGCCTCTGCAATGCCATACGCAGCTTGTGTACTCACTGCGTGCGATGAGGTTAGCAATTCCTGAGTAAGGTCAGACCTTGTGCAAGTGAGCGTGAGGCTGCGATTGTATTAGATGTTACCAATGGTTTCGCAGTCTTGCTAAGTATTACGGATGTGCGTAAGGTAAGGTAAGATGGGCGTCCTTATGTTAGGCTGCGTATGGCATAGCGATCCCAGACATTAGCATATCTTCGCAATGAGACTGCGTGTGTAATTGCGATCGCAGTTGCGATCCATCCTGGATCAGGCCCACTATGCAGTCATTTCAGCTACACATGTCTAACACTTGCCGCCCCTTGCCCTTCACCAGGTGGGTCAGTGACATCCACGTGCTAGTGCAGTATAGTAATGGGTTGTAGGGTTGGATATGAATTTAGTGAAGGCGTTCCTAGTGAAGAACAGCAAAGGCCCTCTCAGAACAGCAGAGCAGTGACAGGTATAGAGGATGAACATGTATCACCAGGCCCTCCTCAGCTTCCGGCCTCATAGTCCCCACACCCCCTGCCATGGCTATAGACAGGGCCGGCAACAGAAATCTTGTGGCCTGTACAATCATGTTTTTGGGGACTCCCATCCCCTCCCAGTAGGTGCATGTGGGTCGGCATTTGGCTCATCCCCTGAGTCTCTCCAGCATCATCCTCAACTGTGTCTCTCAGCCTTATCCTCGCCTGTGTTGTAAAAGCCTCAACCATCATCTCTCCAGCCTCTTCCTTGCCTGTGTCACTCCAGCACCATCCATGTCTCCAGCCTCATTAGCTGTGCCTTTCCATCTGCAGCCATCCACTCATATCCTCTGTATCTTTCAGGGAGAGACCATCATTATCCCGTATCCCTCAGCTTCATCTGATTCACTGTGTCTCTCAGACTCATTTCACCACCATGTATTTCTGATTCATTCCCCAGCCACTGTGTCTCTCAGCTTAATTTTCCCCAGACCCTGTGTCTGTCAGCTTTATTTTCCCCAGCCCATGTCTCTCATCTTCATTCCCCAGCCCCTGTGCCTCTCAGCTTAATTTCCCTCAGTCTATATGGCTCTCAACTTAATTCCCCAGCCCCTGTGTCTCAGTTTAATTTCCCCCAGCCCATATGGCTCTCAACTTAATTCAACAGCCAGTGTGTCTCTCAGCTTCATTTCCCCCAGGCCCTGTGTCTCTCAGCTTCATTTTCCCCAGCCCCTTTATCTCTCAGCTTGATTTACCCCAGCCCCTGTGTCTGTCATACCCCCCTCTTTCCCAGCCCCTTTGTCTGTCACACCACACCCTTCCCTAGCGCCTGTGTCGGTCACACTCCCCTTTCTTCCCCAGCACCTGTGTCTGTCACATACCCCCCTCTTTCCCAGCACCTGTGTCTGTCACATACCCCCCTCTTCCCCAGCCCCTGTGTCTGTCACGACCCCCTCTTCCCCATCCCCTGTGTCTGTCACGACCCCCTCTTCCCCAGCCCCTGTGTCTGTCACACACCCTCTCTTCCCCAGCCCCTGTGTCTGTCACATACCCCCCTCTTCCCCAGCACCTGTCTGTCACATACCTCCCTCTTCCCCAGCCCCTGTGTCTGTCACGCCCCCCTCTTCCCCATCCCCTGTGTCTGTCACATACCCTCTCTTCCCCAGCCCCTGTGTCTGTAACCCCCCTCTTCCCCAGCCAGACCCTGTGTCTGTCACCCCCCTCTTCCCCAGACCCTGTGTCTGTCACCTCCCCTCTTCCCCAGCCCATGTCCCCGTCAACCCCCTCATCCCCAGCCCGTGTCAGTCATACACAATTCCTCTTCCTTGTGTCTGTCACCCACCCTCTTCCCCAGCCCCTGTGTCTGTCACCCACCCTCTTCCCCAGCCCCTGTGTCAGTCACACACACCCTCGTCCCCTGTCTGTCACCCCCCTTCCACAGCCCCGATTTCTGTCACACACACCCCTCTCCCCAGCTCCTGTCACCCCCCCTCCTCTCCATCAGCCCCTGTGTCTGTCACACACACACACTCTTCCCCAGACCCTGTCACACCCCCCCTCTACCGCAGACCCTGTGTTTCACACACACCCCTTCTCCCTCCTTCATCTGCAGCTTCCCACCACCTGCCTCGTGACTTTCAAGCCCAGCCTGGCCCCGGCTAATACTTACCTATTGCGCTGCCTGTGTTCCGCTTCTTGGCGGCTGGCTGTCAGACCCGGCTGGCGGCCCCTCTCTGATTCAACTGCGCGATGTCATGATGTCACGCATGCTGCTCCGGCTGCCATCCTCCCTGTCTCTACCTGTGCCGAGTGGATGTATGTAGCCGCAACCGTGCCAGGTGCCCTGCTTATTCACTGTTGCCTCTGCCACCTGCTGTGTAAGCAGTTTAACAGCAGGTGACAGAGGCAAGGGGGACACATGACCTGGGCTCCCAAGAATCCTGAGGAATCTATGCAGCAGCTGACCAGGGTCACAGTGCATGACCCCGAAGACCAGCTGACCAGAGCCCCAGAGGACATCACCGGAGCACCGATCTCCGGTCCCTGGAATCAGGTGTTTTTCTTTTTAACTATTTTTTTTTTTTTTTTTTACAGTAATCAGCTTGTGGTCTATTTAGACCACACAGCTGATCACTGGAGCCGGCTCCAGGAGTCTGGGAACCCAGGGAAACCCTGGATAACGCCATCTCCAGGTGGCATTATTATCACAGGGCTTCCCCCGGTATTTTTCACATTTTTATTTTTAGTAAATCTGAGCAGAACACATTTCCTATTACAAGTATAGGAAATACGATCTGCTTACTAATCTGTGAATTGAAGGGATTGAAATAGTTTTTCTCGAAAACGACGCCAATTGCTCTTTCATAAATGTATGTGATACTAAAATAATGTGAAACGGGTGTGAAAACACCCTTTTTCAAATTATTTTAGTTGAAATAATATTGATAAATAGGCCCCTAAGTCACATCTTTCCTAATGAACACTGAGCTTTCTGTTAGAGGGGGAGAAGTGGGTTGCAGTCATGTGCTGATCTGGAAGATGTACTTCTGATATGATCACAGTCATCTTGTTAGCTGCGGAAGGAAATAAAGCAGGAGGGGTTAATTAGTTATTTAAGGTCACAGTGACAGAGATCAGACATGATTAAAAAAAAGATGTTTCACCACAGATAACGGCAATCAGAATTTAAGAGGGAAGTCCAGGAACAGAGCATTTTGTACCTCCTGGAATGGGTCATGTTGGGAGATATGTGGATTAGGGGTGAGCGGGTTCGGATTTCTGAAATCCGAACCCCCCCGAGCCCCCCCGATCCGAGGCCGATCCGAGTCAGGCTCGACTTTTCCCGCCTGACTCGGATCTGAAATCGAGGCAAAACGTCATCATCCCGCCTTCCGAGTCTCGCGGGTTTTGGAACCTATATAAGGTACCCGCGTCGGCGCCATTTTCTCACTCGGCTGTGGACAGTGAAGAGGGATGGTGGGAGTTAGGGCTGGCTGGGCTGTGTAGTGGTGTAGTGCTGCTGTTTTCCACTACTTCAAAGTCCATAGGGGCTGGCTGTGTTGTGCTGTGCTGCTGTTGTTAATAGGGGCTGTGTCCACTACTTCAAAGTCCATAGGGGCTGGCTGGACTGTGTTGTGCAGTCAGTTCTCCATAGGGGCTGTGTCCACTCCAAAGTCCTGTGCAGTGTCCCAGTCCTAAAGGGGTGCTGTAGTGTTGTCCAGGGGGTGCTCTGTCCATCAGGGGTGCTCCCCACAAGTGCTAAAAAAATAATATTTTTTGTGTGTTTGTGAATTGTGTTCAGTAGCCGCACGTGCATCAACAAAGTAGTGCCAAGCGTGCGCCTGTGTCATAAGTAAAGGGCCGGCTGGCTTGACCGTTAAAGGGTGCTGTAACCCCCAAAGTACACTCCAGTCCAAACCAAAAAAATATATATTTTCTGTGTTTGTGAATTGTGTGCGCAGTAGCCGCACGTGCATCAACAAAGTAGTGCCAAGCGTGCGCCTGTGTCATAAGTAAAGGGCCGGCTGGCTTGACCGTTAAAGGGTGCTGTAACCCCCAAAGTACACTCCAGTCCAAACCAAAAAAATATATATTTTCTGTGTTTGTGAATTGTGTACACTGTGGCTGCACGTGCATCAACAAAGGAGCAGCGCCAAGCGTGCGCCTGTGTCCCATAAGTAAAGAGCCGGCTGGCTCATTTCTTAAAGGGTGGTGTAACCCACAAAGTGCACTACTCTCCAGCAAAAATAAAAAAATATTTTCTGTGTTTGTGTGCTCTTTAGCCGCACGTATATATCAATATAACATAAATGGAGGACCAAACTTTCTCCGATAAAAATAAAATAGGGAAAGATCAAGAACCACTTCCTCCTAGTGCTGTTGCTGCTGCTGGGAGTTGTTCATCATCCCAGAAAGGAAGTAGGAACATCACTACTTTTACTAAACAATTGACCCTCCAACAGTCCCTAGCGATGAGGATGAAGTACGACAGCAGTCATCCTGAAGCAAAACGTATAACTGAGGCCTTGACTGCTATGTTGGTGTTAGACGTGCGTCCGGTATCCGCCATTAGTGCAGTGGGATTTAGACAATTGATGGAGGTAGTGTGTCCCCGGTTCCAAATCCCGTCTAGATTCCACCTGCATCCTCAAAGCAGCAGCGACAAGCGTGCGTCTGTCTGTTAAAGGGTGGTGACACCCTCAAAGTGTGCTACACAAACAATAAAAATATTGTACTTTTTTTTTCTGTCTTTGTGAAATGTGTGGGCTGTAGCCGCACCTGCATCCTTAAAGCAGCAGCAACAAGCGTGCGTCTGTCTGTTAAAGGGTGGTGTAACCCTCAAAGTGCTCCAAAAAATCAAAAACTATTTTTTTAATGTGTTTGTGACTTGTGTGCGATGTAGCCGCACGTGCATCAACATAGTAGCAGCGCCAAGCATGCGCCTGTGTCATAAGTCAAGGGCTGGTTTGGACATCTGGTCCGGATTGAAGGACGTGCCAACAATTTCTGACAAGTCTACTGTCACTGCATATGATACTGTCCTCAAAGCAGCAGCGACAAGTGTGCGTCTGTCTGTTAAAGGATTACATCGGTGACAGCATCCAAGTAGGCATGTCAGACAGTCCGTACCTGTACTGGCAGGAAAAAGAAGCAATTTGGAGGTCCCTGTACAAACTGGCTCTATTTTACCTGAGTTGCCCCCACTCCAGTGTGTACTCCGAAAGAGTGTTTAGTGCAGCCGGGAACCTTGTCAGCGAAAGGCGTAGGAGGTTGCTTCCACAAAATGTGGAGAAGATGATGTTCATAAAATGAATTATCAACTCTTCCAGGGAGACCAGCCTCCAGAACGTACAGAGGGACCTGTGGTTGTGGATTCCAGCGGGGACGAATTAATACTCTGTGAGGATGAGGATGTACACACTGAAGAGGGTGAGGAATCGGTGGATGAGGAGGATGAGGATGACATCTTGCCTCCGTAGAGCCAGTTTGTGCAGGGACAGATTAATTGCCAGCTTGTTTTGTGGGGGCCCAAACGAACCAATCATTTCAGCCACAGTTGTGTGGCAGACCCTGGCGTTGAAATGATTGGTTTGTTAAAGTGTGCATATCCTGTTTTTCTTTGCATTATGTACAGTTTGGGGCCTAGTTTTTCAAACTGCCATCCTGTCTGCCACTGCAGTTTCACGCCTAGATGGGTCACGTGTTTGTGCCGCCCACTCGTGTCGCTTAGCATAGTCATCCAGCTACCTCGGTGCAACCTTTTGGACATAAAAACACTATTGTGAGGTGTGAGGTGTTCAGAATAGACTGGAAATGAGTGGAAATTAAGGTTATTGAGGTTAATAATAGCATAGGAGCAGAAAAACCTACAAATTCTGTGATTTTAGCTGTTTTTATGCTTTTTTCAAAAAAATACAGATCCAAAACACAAAACCCAGAATCCAAAACACGGAAGGGTGGTTTTGGCAAAACCAATCCAGATCCAAAACACGAAGAAAGATCCAGATCCAAAACCAAAACACAAAACACGAAAAGTGGCCGGTGCACACCCCTAATGTGGATATAATGGCATAACTAGAGCTCAGCTGTGTGGCCCCCAGCTCAATATTTGCAACGGGGCACCCACTCTATAATGGTACTAGGAGTATTATGCTTCCTCTGTAATAAATGGCTGACAAAGGGGATTTCTTTTTATATATATATATATATAATATATATATATATATCTTTATTGCACAAAAATAACATATTACAAAAATATTAAAAGGAAAAAATGTTTTTACATTAACACTTTTCATATATTTTCACAATTTTCTTTGCACTTCAATTCCATCTGGAAAAGTTTATTAATCTTTATATCCATCAGGTCCTTTATCCAGTTTTTTTTACATGTTTTTCGACTAGCCCTTAACTCTAATTATTGCACTTTCTTAATGCCTTGCATTCCCTTCATTCCATCTTATTTCCGAAAAACATTCCCTAATTCTATCTTGTATTGTTTTGGATAAGGTTTGGATATATCTACCCCATGTCTCATAAAACATCCCTATATTTTTTCCTTTCTGCATGGATGTCTCTACCCAATCCATTCTAAAAATGTAATATAATTTATCTAGTAAGATAGATATGGACGGTTTTGTTGGCTGAATCCAAGTCTGCAGTATCGTTTTTTTGCCACCGCAAATATTGCAAGTATTAACTTCTGAATTCCGACGTGTATCTTTCCTATCCTGAGGCCTAATATTAAGTATAGCCCATTCTAGATTTATCCTAAGATCTTTTTCCACATATAAATTTATGAAACCTTCAATTTTTTTCCAGAACCTCCTAATGATCTGGCATTCCCATAGACAGTGAATAATATCTGCCGCTCTCATTCTACATTTTACACATCTATAAGAGATTGATAGGCCTATCTCTCTTCGTCTCAATGGGGACAGATATGTCCTGTGTTGAATTTTAAGGAACATCGCCAGGAATTTGGGTATTGGAAGTAGTTCTAGATGCTTTACTCAACGCCTTATACAATGTTTCCAAAGACACATTCAGAGATTTCTCCTTCCATCTACCAATTCCTGTTTTAGTCTCTAATATCTACTAAATCCCTTACCATTGAATAATAGAGTGATATTGCTTTACGATTTATGCTATTCTGCATCAATAATATACAGTATCTAATCTATTATTCCAATCTCTCTCTCCCAATGTTCGCACTACAGTGCTTGAATAATGTTGGGCTTGGGTGATTGCTAAATTATGGGCCCCTATCCCCTCAAATTCTTCTCTTATCTGTCCGTATGTTTTTGTTTTTTTATTATACATGTCAACCAGTTGTCCAACTCTGCTTATCCCCATCCTTTTCCAAAGAGTAAAGGGGTATGTTGCCTCACCTACCTGGACATTTGGATTGCCCAGAAAAGTTAAAGGCATCGACTTATTTGCGTGAATTTTCATTCTACGTCTCAGAATATTCCATACTTTTCTAGTATTCATTAGTAATGGGTTTCCAAAGTTTTTTGGAACTACCTCCGCCTCTGTGGCGTGAAGAAATGCAGTTAACCCCATATTTTTAAGAAATTAACCCTCCAAAGAAGAATGTGCATAGTTATCTATTTCCTGAAGCCAGTCTTTAATATATCGTAATTGTGTTGATAGACTATACCATTCTAGATTAGGCAGGTTCATTCCTCCCTTAGAGGTAGGTTGTTGCAATTTGGGTATACTTATCCTTGCTTTTTTTCCTTCCCATATAAACCTAATGAATAAGCCATTAATCTTGTTTGCATCAGTTCTAGTTATCAAGACCGGCAATGACTGTATCGGGTATAGAAGCCTCGGGAAAGACGCCATTTCTATAAGGTAGATACGGCATCCGATGGATATAGGGAGGTTTTTCCACCCCCTCAGTTCTCTCTCGCAGGCCTCTATAGTCGATTTACATTAAGATTATATATTGAGTCTATCTCCTTCGGTATTTTAACCCCCGAGTAGGTTATAAACTTAGGAGCCCATCTTATAGGAAACTCTCCTGCCCATGATGGTTTCCTAAAGCCCGACTTTAAATACACTGCCACGGATTTATCTAGATTTATTGTAAATCCCGATGTTCTACCAAAGTCTGCTAATTTTTCCATCAAGGGTTTCACAGCCGATCTTGGATTTGTTATATATAGTAACAGATCGTCTGCAAAAGCCGTTATTTTAATCTCTCTGGGGCCTGCTTCTATTCCCCTCAAAGTTGGCCAATTTTGTAGGTAACTTAACATAGGATCTAAAACTAAGTTGAACATAAGTGGGGAGAGTGGGCATCCTTGTCTGGTGCCTCTACTCATCTTTACTATGTTGCTCTTATTACCATTAACGAGAAGAGATGTGTATGGTGAGTCATATAAAAAATTAATAAAGTTAATACATTTTTTCCAAAATTCTCTGGTGTTCATAACTTTATTTAAATAAGACCATGATATAGTATTGAATGCCTTATTTGCTGTTGTGCCTGGACTATAGCTGCTATGGCTGTTCTAATCCCTTTTACCACATGGTGGCCCGTTATAAAGCCCAGTTGATGGTCTGTCATTAATTCAGCACATATTGTCTGGAGTCTATTAGCCATTATCTTTGCCATAAGCTTACAGTCCAAGTTCCACAATGATATTGGTCTAAATATCATTTGAGGGTCCTTACCCGGTTTCAGTATCAATGTTGTGTGTGCTCTATTGAATGATGGATAGTCAGGGCTATGTGTACGTATACAGTATATTGAAATAAATCCAATAATATTGGACCAATCTCCTGCTGAAGAATTTTATAGTATTCTGGTGCTAATCCATCAGGTCCTGGGGCTTTTCCTAATTTAATCGAGGAAAAGACAGCCTGTATTTCCTCATTTGTAATTTCTCTATTCAGTAGCTCCTTTTGCACTTGTGAAAGTTTTGGGAGATTAGATTTTTCTATTAATTGATTCATTAAGGGAACCTCCTGTTGTGTAGATGTATATAAGTTAGAGTAATATTCATGGAATACCCTTATTATCTCTTCATTATTAGTAAGTAATCCCCCATTCTTTGGGTCCGTAATTGCCGTTATAATATTTCTCATTTTACCCGGCCTCGCCAGTGATGCCAATAATCTCCCTGAGCGCTTACCCCATCTATAGAATCGAGTTTTAGAGTAGTCCAGTGCTGTCTTTGCCTGGGTTAGCAAATTACTTTCCTGTATCTGTCTTTTTTGTTTATACTCCTTAAAGTTATTCTCTATTGGATTTATTAAATATTCTCTAAAGCTTTCTGATACATTATTGCTAAGACTTTCATACTTTTGTTTATTTTTCTTATAATTTGATATGTAAGATATTATGTGGCCTCTAAGAACTGTTTTAGATGTTTCCCAATATAGTATTGGGTCTTGTCTATGTTCTTGGTTATCTCCCTGTAATTCTAGCCATTTAGCCCTAAGGTATTTTCCAAAGTCTTCACAGTTATATAGGTATGCTGGGAACCTCCATGATCCTGACCCTTTCTTAATATTTGGTATATCTATTATAATATATATTAGAGCATGGTCAGATATGACTATCTCATTAATTCCAGATGTATCCACCTCTGATACTAGTTCTTCGGCCACTAAAAGGTAATCAATTCTCGAGAAAGATCTATGCACCCCAGAATAACAGGTATACGATCTTTCCAACAGATTACTTATCCTCCAGTGATCTAATAGGGCTTGTGTATTCTTTATATTAATTATGGGGTTAATTTGGGTATCTCCGTATATTTTTGATGGCTTAGATTTATCCAAAGCTGGGTTGTCCACCCAATTATAATTGCCCCCTAGTGGTTTGGACATTCTCTCTGGAGAAGCATCTGTGTAAGATTAGTAAATAATATATTTTGTGTTGAATTTGGGGCATATACAGTATATTTAGAAAAGCACAATTTTTTTGAATATAACCTAATTGTGAGGAATAAAAATCTGCCCTCAGGATCCTCCACCAAAATTGTATAAGACAAATGTCTAGCGAATACTATGCTACTTCCCTAGACTTAGAACTGTAATCTGACTAAATACATACTCCTATCCAATGGGCTCTTAATTTACATCCCTTTCCCTGTTCCCAATGGGTTTCCTGTATAAAAGCAATTTCTGTTTTATTTCTTTTCATAGGTTCTACTACTCTTTTGCGCTTGACCGGGGTATTCAAACCTCCCACATTCCATGATATAATTTTAACCCTTTGTGACATTAATGTTCTTTTAAATGGGGAGCACATGCTCAATTTTCTGCAGACCGTACCTCACTATTTAAGTCCTTGACTGACAAATTCCAAATATCTCCATTCACATAATATGTCCATATACCAAGAGGGGGCAATAGTGGACAACCAGAGAGAGTTTGTTTTTTTGTTTTGTTTTTTAAAACCATTTATTTCTATAGCGTGCATTATCTTATTTTCTATTACCTTATTCCCTTTTTTCCCCCAATCAGTGATATTATACTGCAACTTTAACTTCATTGTGCAAATTATAACCATTTTGATATAGCAAATTCCTTTGACATTTTACTATCGCCTTTGTGCAAATCTTCCTTTTCCACATTTTCCTTTTTCCAAATAAATATCTAAAGATTAAGCATTCATTAATATTATACTGTGAGTATACCTTCCATGTGCATGTTATACCCATTTTAATCAAAGAAGAAAAAAGAAAAAGAAAAAAAAACAAAACATTTGTCTCTCTATTATTTTTATCCCTTTTACCACTTTCCAAATTTTCTCTTTTGCAAACACGTATATTAAATTTTGCTTAGTGGGCCCTTTTCCCTTCTTTTTACCATCGTGTAGAAATATAATCTTCACTCTTTTGAGCTGATCCCTCTTTACCAAAGAGAGCATCCCCCCCATAAAAAGCAGTATTTACTACCCAGCATTTTACTTAAATCATACATTCCCCTGTTTATACTCTTTCAGATATTTTCCAACTCTCTCTATGCTTTTGCATCTCCTTCTCTCGGCTTTGTATTTATATATAAATGTCCCCCCCGAAGGTTTTCTCTATATATGTGAGCCTTTGCCTCTTCTGGTGTATCGAAAATCAATATCTGGCCATTTTCCATCAAGCGTTCCTTAGCTGGGTACCATAGTGCAAACCTTCTCCCATTCTCTATTAGCATTTTGCATATCGGTTGGAATGCTTTACGTTTCTGTTGCAGGGCTACTGAGTAGTCTTGAAATATCAAGTTATTAACTCCCTCTATTTTAACTTGGGATTGTTTCCGATATGCTCTCCAAATGTTATTCTTTATGGAGTAATCTAGGAATTTTACTATTGTTGGTCTTGGCCTATCATTAAGGCCCTCCCTCACTGGTCCCAATCGATGGGCTCTTTCTATTCTTAGATCTCCTATATCATTTTGAAGATTTAAAGCAGGTACAGTTTTAGTAATAACATAGCTCACTAGTGCATGATCTGGGACCGTCGCTGGTATACCTATAAATCGTAAGTTTTTTTCTACGGTCCCTATTTTCTAAATCATCTATTTTATCAAGGAGCCATTGAATTTGCTTAGAGTGTGTTTCTATCATATTTTGTGTCATCGATGCCTCATCCTCCAAATCATTAACACGTTTGAGGGTTCTATTCTAGTAGTATTTTCAGCAATTTTAGCCAAGGCCAAATCTAATGAGGCCTGGATTATATAAAGTTTTCTATCTATGGTGGGTAACAGGGTTATAGCCCCTTCATTTATTTGCGGCATATTACCCTCTGGTCCTTCATTTTCTGGGGTACGAGTAGGGGTATGAAGTGGCGTATGGCCTCGTTTTTGTTCTCGCACTGGAGAGGCCTGAGTTGCCTTACCCCCTCGCTGTCTTTGTTTACCCATTTCCGTATTTTGTGAGTTGGAGGATAGCCTTGTTCCACTCATCTTTATATATTTGTCCATACCCCGCGGGCTCTTTTCTGTTATCCTAACCCTCCTATACAGAGGGACAGTGGATTATTGATAGATATCCTTTTTACACTTCTATTCTCTTATACATTAGAAAATATTTACTAGCTCCTTAGCACTTCTACTTTTACTAGTTATACATATTTACTCAAGAGTAACCATCACTCAGTTATTCGAGTTATAAAAAATCAGTTTCTCTACCATGACGACAGAGGGATATGAAGAGAAAGAAAAACATAGAGTCTCTGTACCATTCACTACACCATATGGTATTTTGTTGTTATTATACCCATCCCACCAAACTGGTTCCCACTCTCAGTTCACCATGGAAGCCTAAAGAGGGAAGAAAAAAAGCAAAAGCGTAAAAATATATAATGCTCGTATGTACTTCTATTTTCCCATTCACAGTCAAGCCCATACCATAGTCCAGAACTTTATAACACAGGCCCTCATTCAGAGCCGTACGCTCTGAGCAGAGCGCACGCTCTGAATGAGGGCCGCCCTCCATGAAAATGGAGCGTCCTCCTGGATGCTCGTATAGCTGTGGGTCACCACCCACAGGCTATACGAGCGTGCAGTTTGATGGCCGCGATGGTCTTGACCATCGCGACCATCGAAACTGCGTACAAAAGCCTGTGGTTGAGTTTTTCAACCACAAGGCTCGGAGTGATTTTGGCTCTATCAGAGCCAAAATCACTCCCACTGACATCACTAGTGATGTCAGTGGACCGGCTTCTGACGGGAGGCGTTCCCACGGGAACGCCCCCGTCAGGGAGGCACGCCCCCAGCACGCCCACCAAAGGGGGCGTGCTGTCAGTCAACATCGACAGCACGCCCCCTTTGAAGAGACAATACGAGCGAAGGAAAATCCTTCGCTCATCGCGTCTGGCGCATGCGCACGACGGAGCTCCCTCCGTCGTGCGCATGCTCAGTGCAGAACATCGACCCACTTGCGAGCGGACAGCCGCTCGCGAGTGGGTCTGAATCAGGCCCACAGTCCCTCCAGTAATGCCTGGCAAAGTCAGCTGAATTGTAGGGGTACCTTACTATTTAGAGGTTTGGACCCTGAAAAAATACCAAAAATATAAAAAATAAAATAAAAAATGAAATGAATGATATATTGTACTTGCGTTACCAGATCCCATCCCGTTCAAGGATCTTTCTGTGTGCTAGCATTCTTTTTTTTTTCCATAATAGTTTTTATTGAAAATTTAGTATAGAAAAATAAATGAGGATACAGAATGAAAAAAAGGGGAAAAGGGGGAAGCCAGACATATCGCATAGCACAAAACAAAACATCATTGGTCAGCTTACAAACATTTGATTCATAGACAAAAAAGAGAACTTTTAATACACATAAAAGTAATTAGAAACAGGATACTAAAGGAATGATGAGTAGAACTACCCCGAGTCTGAATGAGGTGAGCAGAGAACACCTAAATCAACAGGAACCCTATAAATAGTGGAATGACCTTGTTTTTCCCTATATTCTCCCCACTGAAACCATTTCATATGGATGGAGTTAGCAGAGGAGGAATATTTGCTATCCAATGTTTCAAAAACAAAGTGCTTATGAACCTTGTTTTCTATCATTGTGATGTTGGGCAAGTTAGCAGACTTCCACCCCTGAGCAATTGCAGCCTTCGTAGCTATTAAAATATGTCCCATAATGTATCTCTCACCACAGGATAATGTCCCAGGATAAAAATGAAATAAAGCAGTTAGGGGCTCCGCAGGAATGGTTGTTCCAACTATATTACTTATCATGGAAAACACCGCATTCCATAGGGGTCGAAGCAGGGGACATGACCAGAAAACATGGAGAATGTCTCCAACCAAGCCACAGTTTCGCCAACAATATTGGGAGGCAGAGGGCCAGATTTTATGTTGCCTCTCAGGTGTAAAATATGCTCTCTGAAGTAGCTTGTAATACATTTCTGAATGATTAATACATTTGGATACTGTAAAACCAGAACAAAAAATAATATTCCAATCATCTTCAGAAAGATCTACAGCTAAATCTCTCTCCCATTTGATCTGGCATGGTAATTTCCCTTTTTTATTTATTCTTATCTGACACTGATACCACCAAGAGATACCTCCTTTATGATTAGGAGATTGGAAACGAAGCAACAGCAACGCTGGGAAGGCAGGTTTCTTAATTGGAGAAGGGAGGTGGCTTTGCAACCAATGTCTCAACTGTAAATATTTATAAAAATCCTGCTTCATTAGTCCAAATTGAGTTTGAAGAAACACAAATGGGGCAAGACCATTTTCTGTAAATACGTCACTCAGGGAAGAAAGGCCCGCCCCAACCCATGAACCCAAATACAAATCTGGAATCAAATTAGCTATCGTTTGGAGAGACAGATTAGGAGAGCTAGCATTCTTTAACACCCTATTACTTTGCGGGTTGGAATTCAGCACTCCACACTGCCCATATTCCACGTTTACTTTGATGCTGGACTTGGCCTTCTCCCTGGTAACCACTGCTGCCTTGTCCCGCCCAGCCTTCCTTCTCTCCCTTTCTAGGTATTCGTGGGTGCAGCCTCACCTCGATTCAGATCTCTGTTGTCAACCTCTCTATAGGGAGCCTGAAACAAAGACGTTTATCAAGGGGAATTATGGGGGTGCAGATCTCTACTGACGAACAAAGAGTCTCTGGCCACAATCTCTGGCACCAGTTTTTCTTTGGTCCTTAGTTGAGTCAAGATCAGTGTTGCCAACTTTGGCAACTATGGTCAGGATCCGGAATATCAGATCTCTTTTTGGCTCCAAAGTCCTCTGAGCCAGGCAGTATCTCAACCCCTGTATGTTGAGTGCGGCGTTAAGCTCTGCCTGCTCCACCCAGCCCGAATCACTGCTGGCGACCTCTCTATGGGGAGCTAATAGCAGAGACGTTCACCATGGGGATCGTAGGAGTACGCCCTTGCTCCAACGAGGATCTCTATTTCCGGCTCTCCTGCACCAGTGTCTTATACCCCTATTTGGGTCAGCTGACGGCAGCCTGGGAGAGAGGATGGGGCACCAGACGGGAGTGAACACGGGCCCCATCCTCTCTTAATACGCTCCTGGTAAGAGGGGATCAGTGTAGTAAATGGCTGCAAGGGTATGGGCATGGCCTGGCATAGAATGTAATAGGTAGCTGGTTTCCAGCTCTCCGGCAGTATCCAACTCTATCATCCTATGAGATGCCCAGTGGTGCCTTGCACCTGGTCAGCCCTTCTATAGATAGTACACTCCTGCCCAGCTAATAGGCAGTTTTGAAATTGTTGGGTTTGTTTGAGCGACCTTCATAGCTTCTGCCCTCACAGTAGGTATAACCATTAATCAGTGATGAGTATCAACTATCAATGATTTGCAACTGACGGCGAATGATTTGCTATCGATGCTGTAGATCAAATGGTTTTCTGTCATGAATGGCAGAGAGAATGGCAATATATATATATTTTTTTCCTTCTACACTGCTCAAGACATATGGCTCTGCCTAAGACATCCATTTAGCCCCATCCATTGCCTGATTGGCCCATCGTGTCCCACCTCCCAGCCGTCAGTGCCATTCCTTGTTCTGTGTGTAATATCCATCAATTATTTCCATCAATGGTTTCCTACCATCGACTTAGCCCACTGATTCGATGGCCATCTCTAGCTCACAGTAAGCTAAGACGTGTTCTAGTATGCTGGGGATGGACTTCCACTCAGGACATCTTGGGACTAATGGAGTGTACACACTTGATGATAAAAGTGAACGATATGAACGATAACGATATTGTTCAACAATATATCATACATATCGCCGAGAGGAAGGGGAGCGGGTGCCCGGGCTTGCTAGAGGGGCCCGGCACTGGGTACCCCTCCCTCTTATCTCACAGCAGCCCAGCTCACAGTGGGATACTGCAGCAGTCTCCTATGCCTGTGGGGGGAGTGATCACACTGATCGCTTCCCCCCCTGGTTTTGTGCAGGACTGAGGGGCTCACAGTGCCCACCTCCCCTTTTCGACCATTCCAATGTTGACCTTTTGTACCAATCAATCTTCATCCATGTCGACCTTTTAAACCTATCGACCTATTGCCTGACTACCAGTTGGTGTCTATCTTTTGACTGTCTATCAAATAGTGTAGATCTTTAATCCACACCCGAAACTGTAATTATGTCAGCACTTGCACCAGCACCATGCTGGGTGCAAGAGATCTGTCAGAAACCGGCTTCCTTTCTCTGTAAGTGCGCCTCAGAATAGAACAGAACTCTGGTTACACACCCATGATGCTCCCATGAGATGGATCTATTGTGTTCAACCGCAACTTTGCTTCTGCATATGCGCAGCTTGCTAAAACCCGCTATTTGCAGCCGTATATTGAGCTGCATCCAACTCAGAATCAGGCCTTATGATTGGGCAATAGGTTCTATTCAGTTCAGTGATTCCCAAGTAGCGTGTCAGGACACATTTGTGCCTCCATAATAGGTTAGTGTGAAATAAAAATAAAGTAGTTTCATGAGAACGATCTAAGCAAGTTGACATCATGCAATTGGGACGTTAAAGTAACAATATTTTGAAAATTAAAAAGAACTAGACAAAATGTTTTCCTTCTGAAGAAATTCTCAGTGAGAAAGAAACGCGTTAAGGGTGTCTCCAGACCAAGAAGCTATATCTGACCAGCATTGCTGAACTACGGCAGACTGATTTGCACAAATTCTCCAAATCTGACTTTTCATTGGAGAGTGGAGCGCCTGCACTTGATACTGCCCCACAAGTCGCAATTACAGCTAGAGGACACAGCTCACGGCGCACTAGTGCACGGACCCCCTGACCGCAGCTACAACAGCGGGCATTCTGTGCTAGTCCTGAGCTGCAGTATAGAGCGGGACCTGGTGTTCCACTAGCAGATCAGGGGGAATTACATACGAATCCGGAGCTGCAGTGATAGCAGTGTGAGCTGGCCTGCAATTAACGCCTCACGGACCAGGAGAGTGGAGCGTTTTGCACTTGATGCAGCCCCACAAGCTGCACTTATAGCTGGAGGACACAGCTCATGACGTACTAGTACCCGGACCCCCTGACCACAGCAACAGCAGCAGGCACTTTACACTAGTCCTGAATCTCATTATAAAGCAGGACTTGACGTGCCGTCAGTGGACCGGGGGAATATTACATGAGTCCGGAGTCACAGTGATAGCAGTGTGACCTAGCCTGCATTTAACCCCACATGGAGCAGGTGAGCGTACATAGACGGCGGAACGGCTCTCCTCGATTGACTGAATAAGGTGGGTCCTTGGGTGCAATTACAGGCTGTCTCCCTCCTCCCACGATATTTGGAAAGTGGAGCATTATCGCTCCAATTAACACATAGGTTAAAACCATTAAATGAGTCGTAATTATAGTCTTTACCATACAGATCCCTTCTACCATTGACATTGGTGGAGGGAGGATATATTGCGACTATATTATTGGTGGGTCTGACTATGCGGAATTTCATCATCAACCACTTGTCTCTTATGACAACAATATTAATTGATTATGTGGAACTATAATATGTGCTGTTTATTACCCTGAGCCACCGAGCCAGCTAGACTGTTGGAGTCCAGGTCGATTATTTTAGGAATTATCATGAATGGATATTAAGTTTCTATAGTGTAAGGATACATTGTTCTATGCCACTCTGTGACTTTGGAGATTAGATTTTATTTGAGTACATTGATTCTTAATAACCACTAATCTGCATTAGCTTAAATAGCTGATTTTCTCTACATATACGATATTATATATATATATATATATATATATATATATATATATATATATATATATATATAGAGAGAGAGAGAGTCTGGAGAAAGCAGCGGCACTCATGGTCTTGTTAGAAAATCAACGAAGTATATTCAAAAATAAATCACAGCTTGGAACCATGCTGTGGTTTATTTTTGAATACACTTCATTGATTTCTAACAAGACCTTGAGTGCCACTGCTGTTTCCAGACTGTTCAATAACCCTTTCAGAGGGCGCCTGGGCAGATTTACTCAGATTTGAGGAGTGCCACTCCGCATGTATTATATATATATATATATATATATATTCGTATATGTGTTATTTGGATTGTTTTAGATTTAATTTTATGACCAGTATACTGATTTGTCTATTGGAATAAATCTTTGTGATATCATAAATACATTGTTATTTTGTCTATACATTTTTTGTGTCTCACAGGTCCATTACAGGCGAATTGGCACTATCATTTGATTAAAATGTTTTTAATATGCATTCAGGGCCTGATTCAGAGCCGCTCGTAAGCGGCCGCTCGTTCTTTCGGAGCGATGTTCGCACATCTGCGCATGTGTATGGGTTTTAGTACGCATGCGCAAACCAGTCAGTGCGGTCAGAATTTGTGTGCTCGCAAGATAGCGAATGCCTGGTAATTTGAGTGACAGGATGAGGCGTTTGTGGGTGGTAACAGGGGAAGGTGCTTGAAAACGGGGAGTGGAGATCCGAACGCAGGCGTGCCAAACGGTCAAAACGGGCGTTTAATGGGAGTGCATAATTAACAAAGCAGCGTCATTGACCACGTCACTTGGGTGTCTCTTAGCCAGAACTGCTCGCATGATTGCGGTAGGAAAAACCAACCACAAGAATAGCGAGCAGTTCATTCGCCGTTCGATGTACTCGATTAATCTAATAAATAGCGGAGATGACGTATGATGCGAGCGGCCAGGGGGCGTTTTATACAAAAATAGTCCGCATATTTTGTTTGCTCGTTCAGACATAGAGGCGTCAACAGACCGCAAAGAGCGAACGGTCACTTTAAATAGCCAGCCCCTTTTTCTGGACGAGCGAGCGCAAATAGCGTCCGGCTCTGAATCAGACCCACAGTGTGCTGGCAAGAGGTTGGGAACCAGCGGTTTCTTTCTCAAAATTAATAATGTTTTTTCCTATTCCACACAGTGCATTTCCCTTTACTGGTCATGCATTTGGTTTTGGAGACTATGCAGCCCCATTGCCGGATTACCTGGGATATTATGTGAACCAGTACCGTCAGCATGAAGCCATGTTTTCAACTTTCAACAGAGACTATCCTTGCTATGAGTTCAGAGGTGAGTCGGCACCCAACGACGAGGTTCGTAGCTATGGGAGTAGCCATTCCACTGTGCAAGAAGTGGAGTTAGCAGAGGCCAGTGCTGCCACTTCACCCGGACATCCTGAATGCATTCAGCAGCTCACTGGGACTGACAATGAAGATGATTCCAAGTCCAAAATTCTTGTAGACCTGTAGATTTCAGGACTAAAGTGTTCTAAATAAACTCAACAATAAACAAATCTGCTGAGTTTATGTTCTGGAGATGCCACAGACTCTCCCCTTTAATACATCCAGATAACTTTGTGTTCCTATCCAGTTTTATGTAGTGTCTTACTCTTAATATATATGTTATGTGTTTATAAAATCAATGTTTTTAATATCTATTATATTTATGTTGGAAATATTCAGTTTCATTTTGTTATTTGCGCACTCATATTAATATATATGCTCCAAAAATGGTCAATACTTTTGACATACTAGAAGCAATACACCCTAATTTGCCCCACCTACAAGAACCCACAATGGCCCCTATCCTATTTCACTAATCAATGATCCGCACTCATCATCACTTTCAATCCCCTATCACACTTAACTTACTGTAGTTTTCAAAAATATCCCATATTCACTGGTACCATGATTAATCATCCTCAAATAATAATATACTAATCTATCTATCTATCTATCTATCTATCTATCTATCTATCTTTGTGTATGTTTCTATGTATATAATAATCGGTGGTGGTCTAAGGTGTGCACTACAGTGGCGGGACAGACCACCCAGAGAGAAAGACTATTGCATTAGGAAAATGGGCTAAGTATAAAAAAGCGGTGGAGGTATGGAGAGGAGAGGAGGAAGGATGGGGAGAAGCGGGGCTAGGCTGAGGTGTCCTGGCATATGCTAGGCTCATTTACTAGCATAGTAATACTGCAAAGTCTGTCCCGAGTAATGCGGGCCATACGTCTAATCCCTGATTCCCTCATGCTGATCTGCGGTGGACTCTGATGGTCGGCGATTTCTCGTGGGATCAGCAAAATACAACTTGTTAAAAATCCCTGGCTCACCAATTCATCAGCTGAATGGGAAATTGGGCCGATAGATGCCTGGTGTATGGGCTTCTTTCAACATGCTCAGTAGATGAAGGAAATCTCAGATAATGACATCATAGACACTGGTGGGAGAGGTCAGAGCTCAGACCAACTGTCAGTATCTCTACAGCAATGACAGGGAGATGGCGGGGAGAGGAACAGAGATGAGACAGACAGAGGTGAAAGAGATGGGGGAGGGTGACAGAGAGACGGAGGGGGTACAGAGACAAAGACAAACATAGGTTGCATAAGTCTGGATAGACACTGAAGCATGAGCTTGACAGACACAAGGGGCCATGATGCAGGAGAGACACAAGAAGGAAGAGACTGTAGAGACACAACATGGTGGGTGGGGGGAATAATGCTGGAGAGATACAAGAGGCCATGATGCCAGAGACACACAGGAACAAGAGGCAGTTGAGACACAGGGGGGGAAAGAGGCTGGAGAGAAACAAGAGGCCATGATGTGGGAGAGACACAGGGTGTAGAGATGCTGAAGAGACACAAGGGATCATGATGCTGGAGAGACACAGGGGGGAAGAGGCTGTAGAGTCACGTGGGGGGGCATGAGGCTAAAGAGATACGTGGGGGACAGTGACTGTAGACATATGGGAGGGGGGGCTTGAGGCTGGAGTTAACATTGGAGAATGGAGCTGGTGAAACACAGGTGAGATGAGGCTATATGGTAGCCACACTAGCTAGAGACCCAGCGTACCATGGATAACAAATACTAAGAAAAAAATACTACAAAAATTATACACACACCCACACATATGGGGATGTAGTCATAATATCAACATTCATGATATTGACACCACAACATCAACATTGTTGCAATATGGACATTGAACATGTCGGCATCTGCAGAGCGTGTGAAATGTTGACATGCTGTAGGGAGCTGAGGGTTAGGGTTAGGCTACAGGAGTGGAGGGTAGGGGTTAAGCACTAAGGGGAGGGCTAGGGTTAGGCTGCGGGATTGTCGCGAAGAAGTGTGTATGAATGTATAGAGAAGTTTAAAGAAGGTCGCACGAGTGTCAGCCATGAAGAAGGAGCTGGACGACTGTCCATTACTGATAAGAACATTGAGCGTGTATGTTAACTGATTCTGTTGGATAGATGAGAGACAGTGGATTATGTTGCAAATCAGCCATGGCTCTGCCTATGCAATAATCCACGACAGACTTGGGTGAAAACATCAGTGCATTCGTGGCTCGCAACTCAGCCTAAGACATTTTTTTAATGGGGGAATATGAAAGCTTGTTGACAGATGGACAAAGTGTATTGAAAAGCTGGGAGATTATGCCGAAAATATGTATCTTTCTTTACTGAAAGTTGATTATATAATAAATTCAACAGCCAGAGTGAGGATAATTTTTGACTCATCCTCGTAATTAGAGCAGCTCAGTTATGACCCTCATTGGTGAACTAAATAATTGCAATGTTCTCTTGCCCTTGTAGAAGTTACCCCCTATATTTAGTGTTGGCAGCTGGGTCTGTTTCCTTTTGTGAACAGCTGTTGGACTAGATATAGGCAGAAATGCTTTTCATGTTTCTGTGTTCATGTGGTTGGGAGCCAGCGAAGGCTAGCACTCATAAATCATTTGTCACTTCATTTAACTATTTTAGGTGTTATTTCAATGTATATGTAATTATTGATTACCTAATTTCTGACCTATTCAGGAACCTATCATATGCTCTAATCCACAACAGGGTTTCCAACTCTTGAAAATATTGTTCAAATTCAACAAGGATCTACATCAGTTGTTCCCAAACTTTCTGGAATCACGGCACCCTAGAGTATCAGCATTTTTGTCACAGCAACCGTAGGCCAAAAGTTTCTTATTGAAAAATTCATCAAAAATTATTACATTAAGTAAATTGTGCTTACCTGTCATCCTTAGGTTCAGTTATGTGGTGTTGGACAGGGTTGTGATTCTGTTTGTCCACACATTTCATGATTGGCAGCCTATCACATTCATCATAAATTAAATAATTTGATTTGATTCTGAGCCACCAACCCGTGGCACCCCTGCAAGTGCCCTGTGGCACCCAGTTTGGTAACCTGGTGATTCAGTACCGTAACAGAGCTTTTATGCCCTGTTCCGGCCACGCTTCCGACTACATTACATCAAGGGGGCGGGGTTGCCAGCCCTGTTAAGGACAGCAGCATCGCCAGAGCAACCTCAGGATACTCGGGGTGCTTTACAGGCTACCGTCTGCATGTCTGGAGATTCCAACGGGAGCTCCAGTAGCGCTACAGCACTGACACTGGCTGCAGGATGCCATTCCAGGCACCCTGCTAACCAGATGTAGGGACCATGGGGCAGCGTCGGTGCTACCTATAGAGCCCTGTGCTCTGTGCGGCGGCTTCACTTGCACATCCATAGTTACGGCCTCGCACTGATCTACATCAAAAGTGGTCTCAGGAATCACAAGTAATCCCAATAAGGATCTAATTATCTTTAGTGACCTCTACTTTTTTCTTGTAACTCTTGTCCAGTGGGAGTCTCAGGTCTCTGCTATAATTCCACCATTGCAAATACCCAACAGTTGATAAACATTCCGTGTTCCCCCGCATCTTATTCCTGACCTCAAACAGAGAGCATACACACCCCAATCTAGTCCTCTGCCCAAGATTGTAATTCTGGCTCTGCAGCTGCCATTTACACAGACATGTTTCAACTTGCCATTCCCACATAAAAAAAGCCCTAAATGATTGAATTACATTTGCTGTTAGCTTCTTAATAACACATGCCATTGACTACTGCTGTATGTCTCTAATGCAATAACAACTTTCGTCTGTTATAGTGTCTAAAACTCATATTTAAATATTTCTGTTTGTGGAAGGGATGAGGTCACCCAAAACTCACCTTAAGCAATCTTGGCTCGCTTATAGATGTGGGGCAGATTTCACAGTAATCATCTCCCACTCTAATGGGTCAGGTGGGATGACCAACTGAGGCCTAGAGTAGCATAGAAATCCACAGCTCTGACCCAAATTCACCCAAGAGCTGGGAAATATTATACCAGCATTAAAATAATACCACAGTGAGGAAGAGGGAAAGTGGCATGGTAGATATATTAACAGTATAAAAATGTGAGGGTGAGTATTGAAGATATCACCGGAATAAGGGGGCGGGAGGGTCAAGAGATAAGTAACTAAGGGCCTGATTCAGTCGATGGTGGGGCATTGCGCGTGCGCGGCGTGCGCAATGCGCGTTCGCAAGCCCCAGAGCAAGTGAGAAATTCACTCGCTCCGGGGCTCGCTACAAACGGGGCGGCTGTCGATGTTGATCGACAGCTTGCCCCGTTTTGTAGGCGGGGAGGAGGGGTGGCTGGACAAACGGAAGCATTCCTGAAGGAACGCCTGACGTTTGTGGACGGCCCTACTGACATCACCATGTCAGTAGTGAGCTTCTGGCTCTATTAGAGCCGGAAGCTCACTGGGGCTTGCAGCAGCAGACGAGACCCTACCACAAGGGTCTCGTCGCAAGCCCGATGGTCGTGACCATCACCTGGCCGCTCGCAAAAGCTGTGGGTGGTCACCCACAGCTTAGCGAGCGGCCAGAAGGCCGGACACAAAAAAAAAAATGCCCCTCAGACCTGCGAGCTGCCTCCGGCAGCGAGCGGGTCTGAATCAGGGCCTAAGACCCTGCATCCATTATAGATTTGCCATAGTGGTGGACTGCTTTTGTTAAAATACTAGAACTTATCAGGGCACCACTAGGTTATTATTTGGATTTGTCATCTCAGGTGTGTGGACTTTCCTTTGTGTTTAAAGGGCCGATTCTATTAGCCACAAGTTCTGTCTACAGAAGCCACAGGTTGCATTACATTTTGCAGGTTATTTCTATCAAGTGGTCTTCTGTGAGTCATTTCAATTGTAAAAGACTATTAGCTGCTCCCATGGCAGTAAGCGGTAATTCTACAGCGCATAACCTGGGGAAGTGCATGAAAAAGTGGGGAAATCATCCTGAACCCCAAAGTGGAAAAAAGATTGTATAACAGTACAGAAGGCTATTAATGGTCATAAGCAAAGTATTTTAGGGTCTTTTAAGGTGCCAAATGGCTGATATCTCCATTTTTTTAATTACAAAGTGAAACAATATTAGTGCGCAAGTGTTTTTTCCCCACAAAATTAAAGCCTCTAGATTATATTAGGTTACAGAAAAATACCTGTAATGTGATTTGTAAGCAAGTTTCAAAAATATTGGCAAAATACACTTGTAACTCCCATCTACAAGTTCAAAAACCCATTTCCTATCTATACAACGCCCCAAAATACATGTCCCACATAATCAACTGAAAATTGACATGTCATTATTGGCCAAATGACGTTATTTAAATGCCTCCAGGGGCATGATTATACATTGGGATGGGTGTACTAGAGGTTCTGCACCGAGGACCTGATTCAGAGGTGGAAGCAATGATGAAGTTTGCGCAGCTGAGCAATTATTTGCTACTGCTCATGTGGGACAAGCCTGAGGAACCCCAATGACGCAAGCTTACCACTGAGTGTATGCAGAGACCGCTGTTGCTAACAAAGTTGCTTGTAATAGTTCAAGAGTCAGACAGCTATAGGCGTTCCGGGCTGGGAAGCCGTGAGGGGGGGGAGTGGGTAACGGTTACACGGGTTTGGAGAGGCCGGGTCCGCCACTCCTCCCACTTCCTGTCAGCGGCAGCAGCGCCCAGCACACACTGCTGTGTGCTGGGCTGCAGTGAGTACAGCGAGACTACTGCTGCCGCTGAACGCAGCAGTCTGCACTTTTAACTGCACCAGATAGGAGGGGGGTGGGTAATCACACTGATCACGTCTCCTCTGGATCTGCCCCTGGCTGAGGGGCAAAATGGCATCCCCCTGTGGAGCGCACTGGCGGCACCGCAGATCATAATTGTCTTTTTTTTGCCAGGAGGTGTGGCTATGCCTCCTTACATTAAGCCACGCCTCCTTGTCATTTCTCAGGCCCGACTCTCTACAGATCTGGTTCTGGGAGGGTAACTGGGAGGCAGCTTGAAGTGAATGCAAAAAAAGCCCATCTCATTGGTGTCTTATGAGAGTGTCAATGGTGTGTCAGTGACCAAGGATACGTAGAGCCACAGCCACAGAGGCCATGATTAGAGAGAGCTCTGCGCCAGCCATAGGGCATTGTAAGTGTTGATGGTCATCACGACGGTGTACCGATGGTGGCATGTTTGAGTACACTACTGAAGGTGGGCATCTCAGGGCTTGCAAACTCTGGCATATGCAATTATAGAAGGGGAAGTGTGAGACTATCATATGCATATATGCACAGCAGCAAATCCGAATGAAATCACATTAGCGTCCACCTCTGATTCAGGTTCTGAGTTGCAGCTGCAATTTTCCCTTGGCATTTTCAAAAAAACTCAACGGGGCAGTCTTGGGAAACGAGGACGAAAATCTCTTATCCGCTGTAACAACGTAAGTTCCTTGCCTTCAGGTTCACCAGTTTCATATAGAAGACAAATAGAAGTGGTACCTATCAAACGGCCCTGTGCTTAGAAGAACAGATCATTAAACTCCCGCTCTGTGACTGACATCCCCAGAGCTCCCACACTCAATATAAAGAAAACTACAGGCACTCCGGTATGCCCAATCAGGTCTGTCCTTTGTAATGCCAGATCTATAAGAAACAAGACTGCCACAATTGCTGACCTTATTGAATCTGTAGATCTTTCCTGTATTACAGAGACTTGGCTAGATGAAAATGCAGAACCTATCTTGGAAGCTGCAGTTCCAACAAATTATTCTGTCATTCACAACCCAAGACTTAACCGCAGGGGAGGGGGAGTGGCCATCTGCTTTAGAAAAGCACTTAAACTTAGGGTCCACCCATTGGAAATGACCCACTCGTTTGAGTGCATCGCTGCTCTGAGTTCTACAGAATTAGGATTCAGAGTACTTCTCATTTACCGCCCCCCTGGAGATGGAAAGATATTTCTACAAGAATTTGCAGATATTGTTGCTGGACTAGTTCTGGAGCATCAAAGATGGCTGATCCTTGGGGATTTCAATGCATGGATTGATGATGAGCTCTCACACCTTGGCCAAGATCTCCTGTGCACAATGAATGCTCTGGGCCTCACACAAGTCATTCCTTCGGCTACTCATATAAGTGGTCACACTCTTGATCTTGTCTTCCAGATTGGATTAGATGTCTCTGACCTAAATATAAACGCAGTCACGTGGTCAGACCACCAATCAATTAACTTCTCAGTTGCAACCCCTCAAAATAGAACTTTACCCATGGAGTTGACAAGGTATCGTCCAAGGAGGGGCATGACTCCCCAGGCTCTTGCAGCAAACCTGGATCTTTCTGCGGTAATGGGGGCCTGTGATGATCCTTGTTTCCTTGTCCATTACTATAACAGGGATGTGACAGCTGCAATGGATATTATTGCCCCTGTGCGTATACGACCCCTCATGCCACACCGTCAAGCCCCTTAGTTTGACAATAGTGTTAGTGAACTCAAGAAAAGGGGGCGTAGACTTGAAAGACGATGGAGGAAGACGAACCTGGTAGAGGATAAGCTAACACTAATCAAACATATAAGAGAATATCAATCAACAATCACCCGTAAGAAAACAGAGTTCCTTTCAAATGAGATCAAGGCAGCAAACAATAGGCCGGCTCAGCTTTTCCGTACAGTGGAGATGCTTTGCAAACCAGCATGCCTGCAGCATGATGAAACCCTCTCCCAGTCAAGATGCAATGAGTTTGCAAAATTCTTTGCAGATAAAGTATCCTCCATCCGGGCTGGAATCCCCACAGTACCATTAAAGGAGTGCCAAACTACCAAGCCTGCCAAGGTAAGCCACCTGTCTCCCTGGAACAGCTTTGACATAATGGATGTAAAAGACATTGCTAAAATTATCAGAATGTTGCGACCCACCACCTGTGATCTGGACCCTGCCTCAACCAAGCTTCTCATAGGGTGTATAGATATTATTGGCCCTGTAATTGCAAAAATAGTTCAATGCTCTTTGCAAACAGCCATTTTTCCAGAACCACTAAAGGAAGCAATTGTTAGACCACTTCTTAAAAACGTAATTTAGACCTCGACTGCATGACCAACTATAGACCAGTATCAAACCTTCCTTTTCTAGGAAAGGTCATTGAGAAAGTGGTGGCAATGCAACTGGAAACCCAACTGTCTACCCATGATATTTATGAACCATTCCAGTCAGGATTCAGGAGAAGACATAGCACTGAAACAGCCCTGGTATGTGTGCTTAATGATCTTCTGATGGCAAGAGACAGAGGTGATTGTTCAATCTTAATCCTTCTGGATCTCTCAGCAGCATTTGATACTGTGGACCATGGTATTCTAATTGAGCGCCTGAAATATTTCTGTGGACTGGATGGCACAGTCCTTAGATGGTTCAAATCATTTCTCACTGGCAGGTCACAGAGAGTTTCTTCTGGAGTAAACTCTTCATCACCAGTGTCACTTCCATGCGGTGTCCCACAGGGTTCTATTCTATCTCCCATGCTTTTTGCAGTATACATGCTACCATTGGGTGAAATAATCAGACGTCATGGCCTGGTCTACCACTGCTATGCAGATGATACACAACTGTACCTGTCCTTTGCTCCAGGTACAAAGGACCCAATAACAACCCTAAATGGCTGCCTAGCTGAGCTTCAGGAGTGGATGAGTGCCAGTTGGCTGTGACTGAACCCTGATAAAACAGAGGTCCTTATGATAGGTCACAGGACAGGGCTACAGCATAGCCAACCGACAGGACTTACGCTTGCGGGATCAGAATTACAAAACACTGAACATGTGTGGAATCTTGGTGTTGTCCTGGATAGTGGCTTGACACTTAAACATCAGGTATCAGCCACAATCAAATCCTCATTCTTTCATCTGAGGAACACAGCCAGAATCAAGCACTTAATTCCCTCAGAAGATCCGCCTAAAGTCATACATGCATTTATCTTAATATAAAGATTTTTCACCTACTCAGCAAATTAATATCCATGTTAACTTCCATTGAAACCCATGTCAAATTAATGCGGATTTCTAATCCCAGAGCTGAGGGAGGGCCCATCTTCCTTGCCAAAGCTACTTTAGCTATAGGGCCTTCAAATACCCAGTTGTACCCGTCTGAGAGTGTTGCCGCGCATGCGCCACCGGCAAACCCCGCGCCTCTCGGTTGCCGGCATCTCAGCTTACAGCACAAAGCAGCTGACCGGGTCACAGAGCAGGAGCCCGATGATCAGCTGACAGGGATCCAGTGATCAGCTGATTATTGGCGCCGGCTCACAATTCTGCTCTGTCTATCAGAACAGAGCAGGAGTCGATAAAACGGGGGATTGCCCTAATAATGCCATCTCCAGGTGGTGTTATTATTCAGTGGCGTAACTAGGGTATAAGGAGCCCAGGGCAAATTTAAAAATGGAGCCCCCCATGTGCCAAAAAATGGGCATGGTCACAAGGGGCGTGGCCACTAAAAAATGGGGCATGTTAACATGACACACACCCCTATCTCCTCACTCTGAACATTCCTTTCCATTCCATATGCACCTTAATGCAGTGCCCCTTATACAGTCCCCCCTATGCAGTGACCCCAGCAGTGATCCCTCTTATGCAGGCCCCCAGTAGTGCCCCTTATACAGTACCCCCAGTATGCAATGTCCCCAGTAGTGATCCCTCTTATGCAGGCCCTCAGTAGTGCCCCTTATACAGTACCCCAAGTAGTGTTCCCCCTTATGCAGCCCCCCGTTAGTTACCCTTATACAGTGCCCCCAGTAGTGCCCCTTATACAGTGCCCCCAGTAGTGGTCTCCCTTATGCAGGCCCCCAGTAGTGATCCCTCTTATGCAGTGCCCATGTTGTGGTCCCCCCTATGCAGTGCCCCCAGTAGTGCCCCTTATACAGTGCCCCCAGTAGTGGTCCCCCTTATGCAGGCCCCCAGTAGTGATCCCCCCTATCCAGTGCCCCTGTAGTCGTCCTCCCTATTCAGTGCCCCCAGTAGTCCCCCCCATGCAGTGCCCCCAGTAGTGGTCCCTCGATGCAGTGCCCCAGTAGTAGCCCCCTCCCCAGTAGTGGTCCCACCCCAGTAGTAGTCCCCAGTAGAGGTCCCCCCCTGATGCAGTGCCCCAGTAGTAGCCCTCTCTCCAGCAGTGCCCCCTCACCAGGCTTGGTCTGAAGTAGCCCCCCCCCGATGCAGTGCCCCCAATAGACAGACACACGAGTATAGAAAAAAAAATCCCACTTACCTGAATCCCCACTCCTGCTCCAGCAACCGTTCGCACTACCGCAGTCCTCCCGGGCTGGGGCGCTCTGCATTATGGGAGAGACGTCATGAAGTCTCTCCCATTACCCACTGCAGGAGCCGGAAAATGGAGTTCCTGAGTGAGCTCCATCCCAGCTCTTGCAGTGGGCGCAGCAGCAGCCAATGAGAGTCTGTCTGACTCTCAATGGCTGCTGATTAACATACACATCGCTGCTGCACTGGCGGTGATGTGTATGTAAATACACCAGCCTGAGCCCGCCTCCCAACCTCCGCCTGGCGCTATTGGGTAAGCTCTCAGGGGGAGGGAAGGAGCTCGGCTGTGCAGCACAGGACTGGTGCTGTGCACAGGGAAGCCTAGCGCCGGTCCTTAGTAAATGTGTAGTGCTGACCGCACTCACTGCAGTCAGCATTACACTGGTTAACTAGGACGGGCACAGCCGGTCCCATGGCGACCACGGAACAAGCCCCAGCGGCCCTGCCTTAGTTAAGCCACTGTTATTATTGCAGGGCTCTCCCCGTTGTCTTCGAACTAAATAATGTGAAAAGGAGGTGAAAAAGCCTGTTTGGAGATTATTTTAGTAAAAATAATATTGATATATATACCAGTAAATATTATGTCACATACAACAGACTCTCAGGAAACAGGTGGATTTTTTGTGTGTGAATTTATCCATAGTGGAGACACTAATGGTACATTTACTAAATTTCGGTTTTGTGATTTTGGTCTATTTTGCAAAACAACGAAAAACAGATATTTAATAAGAGCAAAAGCAACTGAAAAGCTACCAAAAACATCGGACCAACAATCCATACTTTTACATAGATGAGTATACAATAAAAAGTAGTGGTGGCGGTAGGTGCCAGTTCCAACGCTCTCAGACAATTATCGCTTACCCCATTAATTCCTGAGAGTGATCAGCATTAACCTGTCATTATGTGCTAGCACTATCGCAAGTGTACAGTGCTGTGGGGATCAGGATTTTCGTTTTTTTTTTTTTATTACTATTTTCTGAAGACACTTGGATATCTACATGGACAGAAGAGACTCCAATCCAGGAGTTTGGTGAATATGAAATTTTATTTATTTTTTATAAAGGATTAAAACATACTTTGTACGAGTTCTGTCTTTATTTTAATATTTTATTTACAAACGGACTACAGGTGCCAGCATACCAGAGCAGGCTTACTGTTACCTGTAGTCCATCTGTAAATAACAATATTACTTTCTATTTTTTACACATTTACCCTGCATCCACAGCCACCAGGGGTTGATCCTCCAGAGGGAGGACCTTATTTTTGGGATCTCCACTTCCCGAGGATTTCCAGCCTTGAGCTGGTTCAGCCTGGTGCTGGTTATAGAAAAGTGGGGGGATCTCGATTTTATTTTCTTAAATTGAGAAAAATAACAATCTGTGACTGTAGGGTCCGCAATAGATCCACTATCGGCAGATATAACCAGGAGTTCTGCAGAGAATGGGTAGCCATGCTAAATAAATCTAGTTTTGATCTAATTATACTCGTAATAGAGAAATCTGCACGGGAGCTGTCTATTATTAATAATAAAATCTCTACAATGTAGTAAAACATCTGGATAGCCTCAAATCAGGATGCTCTACTGATTGGATTGAAAAACACTAATAGAAGTATATAAATGAGAGCTTATCAGATTTAAAAGAGATAAACTTACCACTGTGAACAAAGATTATCAAGAAGGTAAGGTTTACAGTTGGGCCACTAACAGTTCAAGGAATCCACAATATGCAGCCAAAAGCAGACATTTTAAGACCTCCAGTAGAAACAATACCTCTACTAGTGATCAAAAAGGGCCAGGTTCAACTAAGTGACAGAAGCTCTGTTAGGGGTAGAGACCTGCACTTAACGTGGGTTTACAAAAGAGCTTGCACATGCAGGAGGATCAGTTGTTGAGGGACAATAAGTAAATCACATAAGTCCAAACAATCCTAGAGATATGCGACTCCTATTCAGATATGTGACTCGCTTGGCACACAGGTAACATTGGATTGCGTGGTTCATACACTCACTCTTATGCACCGGATCTGGGGCAAGCTGCAAGGCTCCATGTATAATTGATACTGTGATCTGACTACTGCTGAGCTGCAGAATCCTTACCGAGAACAATAGCAAGGCTCTGTAAATAGATAGTAATGTGTTGTGAACACAGTAACATGAAGGTCGGCATTGCGCACCCTGACAGTTGATAAAGGTCCAATAACAGTGATATATGATCCAAAGGTAAATATGGAAACAACTGGTATTAACAGATCATCCACTGGTGCAGCAAAGACTTATGTTAAACTTCTAATGCGTTTCATTGTGCATGCCAATTTCAGCAGAAAAAATTAAGTACTGTTGTACTATTTTCTATATCCAGGACTCAAGTGTGTGTTTATGGGTTTCCTCCAAGCACTGCAATAGTGTTTGTTTTGTGTCTACCATAGTAGGTGAAGGCAGGGCCGTACCTCGGGGTATGCGAGTGATGCCATCGCACAGAGCGCAGGGCTCCATGACTAAAAGTGTGCTATTCGCATCACTGAGCGTTCGTTGGACATGCAGCTGGCAGCCTGTACAGCACCCCGGAGCATCCTGAGGATGCTCCGGCATTGTTGCTGTCCATACCAGCACTGGTGGACTCACCCCCTCAACATGACATCATATGACCTGCACAGGGCGCCTTTAAGTCCTGCAGTGGCTCTGGGTGAAGGAGTAGCTGGGGATGGCTGCAGTAAGCATCTGTGCCACCGATCCTGACACAAGGAAGTTGAAAGTGATGACTTGCAGAGCGAGGAACAGGGAGGCAGACGTAATAGTTCCTGCCATCTCTACATGGTTTTTTACAGTAATATAGTGGTGCCTACACTGTGTTATTGCTGCCAATCAAATTATTCAAACTTAAATAAAGTTGTCTCCCAAGTTTCTTGCAAGTCTAACATTGGATAATAACCAGGGTCAGGTCGGGAAGCAGCTACTCAGCAATTTCAGTTCATGTTAATCTGTTCATATATTTTTGGGATGAGTGGTGCAAAATATGCTTTTGCATCAGGGCCCCCCATTCCTTAGTCCTGCCAGTGAGAACACCCCTAAAGATCCAGCAACTGAAAAGTAATCTTTACAATGCTTTGCAAAACTAGGAGCACCGTGACCTGAGCACCTGCACTAATGTAGGTTCATCATTTGCACAGATTGATGCAAACATAATATTAAGGCTCTGTTACTCAAACATATAACAATGCACATTTCAAAGGATAGTGAAACATGCTTTCAATTACAGTGCACACAGTGATAATCAAAGAGGAAACATATGTAAGAACATACTTGTGTGTCATAGGCTGGATGTGTTACAAGAATTTAGGGCTCGTAGAAAATAAAAATGTTAAAAGAAAACCAGAAAACAGATATTCAGCAAATTGTTCATTTATGTTTAGAAGGGCATTTTTCCTTTACCATACCCGGACCACAGGGTGGCAAAGGCAGAGTGATGACATGGGCAGAGTGATGTCATGGGCAAAGTGATGACACGCCGGTGGAACTGTAAGCCCTAATATATAAATAAAAGTTTCAGAGCAGCTTTATTTTTTCTATTTTAAGATTTCTCCAAGATTGTCTTTGATGTGTAACCAGAAACACAGAGCACTATCCAAACAGTGTGTGATTTACAGCATGTGTGCAGCAACAAGAGACCAGTGCTCCTCTGTGCTCTACTAGTCATTAGTGAACATTATATGGGGCTAATGGGGAGTTGAATACAGGTCAGCTTTATGGCTGACCCCCCCCCCAAAAAAAAAAAAAATATCAGACAAATAATATATGCTTGAGGGGCCTTTTTATCAACACTAAAATAATGGTTTTAAGGATATTTTCCTTAAATACCGTTTTTTTAGTATTCGCTAACACACTTAACACAGAAGATATCACTGATATCTCTTGGTTAAGTCCGCCTGCGTTAATTTCCACACTCCCCATACATTAGTACAACAGTATGGGCACGTAGAAATTAAACTATTCATTAAATTCCGAAAATGATGTATTTTCGGAATTTGAAGGTGGCGTACAGCGGGTAATACTTACCTGATTTCAGCCTGAGCAGGTCCTTCCGTCGCTGCCTGGTCCCTCCCCTGGCTCCGGGTGCTGCTCTGACACAGACTGTGTTCTCCCGGCAGAACACAGTAAAGTAAAAAGAAAAACAGTGAAGATTAAAAAAAAAAAATTCTTCAGACGGGAGGTCGGGGTCCGCGGCTGTAGCGGCCAAGCAGGCAGGAGGGGGGTGCAGAGCGGAGGGGGTTGCTGCTTTTGTGAATGTAACGACGCATGCGCAGCACTAATTACAGCTGCGGTAACGTAGGACTAGGCAGGGAAAGTATCTATTTTCTGAAAAGCTGACATCGTAGAAATTACAGCTTTTCGGAATAGATACCTGTGGAGAGGAGGAATGATGAATTCCTTCGGTAATTAGCTAGAACTCCATGCGAGTTCTAAACCTAATTACCTCCACCAATTTTTTAGTAATGATGAATTACTAGCCTATTAAAAGTATTAAAAGCATAATCGTTTGCAAACTGTAAGCCATTCACTAGTTCCAGCAACCATCATCATCATGTGTTATATGTACCTTAGAATACAGTATCTCTCTCTGGCCCATTTATAATTTAATATTTGAGGGGTATTCCCTGAAAACAAGTTTTCAGGGGGTTACCAGCAAATATTAAGTATCCTGCAGATGTCTCTATCTGCTGCTGTACCTCCATTTCCACCAGTAGCACAACCCCTATAGGTTTCTATGGGGCATGTGATGCTGTCAGATTAACCAAACTAACTTGGTCCCCGCAGCAAATGCCATCCGAAGATGGCGTAAGCTGCTGTAGCCTATGGGCTACATATCGCAAAACTAGCCGGGACGCCGCACATGCGCAGGAGTCCCAGGATAGGAGTGAAGAGACCACTGACACCTCCCGGAACTTTTTTACATTCAGTTTTGAATTAAATCTATGACAATGTAGCCATTTATTAGAAATGCTGAGAATTGCATAAAGTACAAGAGAAGTGGTGCTGTGCAGTTGTCCAACATGCAGAATAACAGATAATGAGCATTGCATAAAAGACAAGAGAAGTGGTGCTGTGTAGTTGCCTCACCTACAGAATAATTACAGATACTGAACATTGCATAAAGGACAAAAGAAGTAGTGCTGTGAAGTTGCATCACCTACAGAATAACAACAGATACTGAGCATTGCATAAAGGACATGGTAATGTGCGCTGTGCAGTTCCCTCACCAACAGAATAACAGATAAGGTGCATTCAGGGGCGTAACTATGGCAGGGCGAGCGGGGCACGTGCCCTGGGCGCCGTGGAACCGGCAGTGTGTGTGTGTGTGTGGGGCGCGCCGCCGGGCCCGTCCTAGTTACCCAGTGTAGTGCCGACCGCAGTGAGTGCGGTCAGTGCTACACATTTACACAGAACCGGCACTAGGCTTCCCTGCGCCGGTCCTGTACTGCACAGCCTAGTCCCTTCCCTCTCCCTGAGCACTTTCCCAATAGCGCCAGGCGGAGGGTGGGAGGCGGGCTCAGGCTGTGCATTCTAACAAACACATCACCGCCAGTGTGGCGGCGATGTGTGTGTTAAACAGCAGCCAATGAGAGTCAGAAAGACTCTCATTGACTGCTACAGTGTCCACCTGCAAGAGCCGGGCTGGAGCTCACTCATGAGCTCTGCCTTCCGGCTCTTGCAGTAGGTAATGGGAGAGACGTCATGATGTCTCTCCCATAATGCAGAGCGCGCCAGTCCAGGAGGGCTGACGTGCGGACGGCGGGAGCGTGGATGCAGGTAAGTTTTATTTTATTCTACAGGGGGCACTAATCGGGGGGACTTCTACTGGGGGAACTAATTGTGGGGACTACTACTGGGGGAACTAATTGGGGGGACTACTACTGGGGGAACTAATTGGTGGGACCTCTACTGGGGGCACTCCATCAGGGACCACTACTGGGGAGACTACTGGGGGCACTATATAAAGGGCACTGCATAGGGGGGGACTACTACTGGGGGCACTATATAAAGGGCACTGCATAGGGGGGGCTACTACTGGGGGCACTATATAAGGGACTTACTACTGAAGGCACAAGGGACACTGCACTGGGGGCACTAAATAGGGAGGACCACGACAAGGGGCACTGGATAGTGGGGACCACTACTGGGGGGCTGCATAAAGGGGATTACTCCTGGGGGCACTGTATAAGGGGCACAACTGGGGCCTGCATAAGGGGGACCACTACTGGGGGCACTGTATAAAGGGAACTATGGCTGGGCCATTCTAGCAGCTTTATTTTCTATCTCTGAAACCAATTGAGTGTCCTTGGCTGTGTGTTTGGGATCATTGCCTTGCTGAAATGTCCACCCTCGTTTCATCTTCAGCATCCTGGTAGATGGCAGCAGATTTTTATCAAGAATGTCTCAGTACAATTTTCCATTCATCCTCCCTTCAATAACATGAAGTATGCCAGTACCGTATGCTGAGAAACAGCCCCACACCATGATGTTCCCACCTCCAAACTTCACTGTTGGTATGGTGTTTTTGGGGTGATGTGCAGTCCCATTTCTTCTCCAAACATAGTTATGGGATCCAAAGAGTTCAATTTTGGTCTCATCTGACCAGACTATATTCTCCCAGTATTTCACAGGCTTGTCCAAATGTTGTGCAGCAAACTTTAAACAAGCTTCAACATGCTTTTTCTTCAGCAATGGAGTCTTGTGTGGTGAGCGTGCATACAGGCCATGGCGGTTGACTGCAATACTTATTGTTTTCTTTGAAACAATTGTAACTGCTAATTCCAGGCCATTCTGAAGCTCTCCACAAGTGGTCCTTGGCTCTTGGACAACTCTTCTGATAATTCTTTTCACTTGTCTGTCAGAAATCTTGCGAGGAGCACCTGGTCGTGGCCGGTTTATGGTGAAATTATGTTCTTTCCTTTTCCCGGATTATGGCCCCAACAGTGCTCACTGGAACATTCAGAAGTTTAGAGATTCTTCTGTAACCAATGCCATCAGTATGTTTTGCAACAGTAAGGTTGTGAAGGTCTTGAGAGGGCTCTTTGCTTTTACCCATCATGAGATGTTTCTTATGGGACACCTTGGTAATGAGACACCTTTTTATAGGCCATCAGTGGGGACTGAACCAATTGATATTAATTCTGCACTGACAAGGGGCAGGATTGCTTTCTAATTACTGATAGATTTCAGCGGGTGTCTTGGCTTTCCATGCCTTTTTGCACCTCCCTTTCTTCATGTGTTCAATACATTTTCACTGTGTCATTTCACATTATTACACATAACTTAATTTATGGACATCTATGGTTTGATTTCTTTGCATGTGTGGATTGCATGGGTTGTTGCTGACATTTGGTGAAAATGTCATTACAATAGCCCAATTACAAATATATATATAAAACTGTTGATGTGTTGATTGCATAAAATAGCATGAGAAGCGGTACTGTGCAGTTGCCCCACATTCACAGCAATTACAGATACTGAGCATTGCACAAAGGACATAAGTGGTGTTGTTCAACTTGTACCGTTGTCCCACATACAGAATAATACTGAGCATTGCATAAATTATATGGGAAGTTGTGCTGTGCAGTTGTCCCACATAGTCATTTCTGATAATGAGCATTCCATAAAGCACAAAAGTGGTGCTGTGCAGTTGTCCCACATACAGAGTAATTACAGATACTGACAGGTTATATATGTGCAGTGCAGATGTCCTACATGTGTACACACAGTATATAGAAGTGTTACTGAGGATGTATGCAGCAACAGCAGGGATGAGGTAACATCTTCTATACATATTACATGGATGCTCTGCCCCTGTATGCAGCCAATGCCTGCATTAATGTCACAGTCCCTGTGAAATGTCTCCTGTCTCTGTGGATATATACAGTATGATTATTGCACTCCCCCTCCCCTCCGTGTCCTCCTCACACTGTACAGCAAGAATAGCAGTGAGGGAGAGAGACTCCCATCCGAGGGACCGCGCACGGTATAAATCCCCGGGCAGCAGCCGCCACGCGCCATACTCAGCAGTGTCACGGGTGGGAGGGTCTGTCCTGCAGCGAGTAGCGGGGCGCCGGCTTTGTGTGAGTCCGGGCAGCATCTCTCCGGGGTAGCGGCTGTGAGGACGGAGATGCTGCCGCTGACGCTGGATCTATGACGGTGGGGAGAAGCCGGGGATCCCGCGGATGGAAGGAGCTGCGTGGCTCGGGGGGATCCCTGTCTGGATGTGGATGTGGATCGCGATGTTGACATCACCTGCACCACCCACTGTGATAGGCAAGTGGACGAGGACACGCGTGGAGAAAACTCCCTGCATGTTCCAGAGACCAATGTATTATCCACATATCACTGCGCTGGCAGCTGCTAAATGACATGTAGCTCAGCCCTTCATACATGAACAGTGCTACATAGGTCAGGTGTGAGGGTGTCTATATGTCAGTATGTATGTATGTATGTATGTATGTATGTATGTGTTTTATATATATATATATATATATATATATATACATACACATACACACCCACACCCTCACACATGACCAATGTAGAAATGTTTATATATATATATATATATATATATATATATATATATATATATATATATATAGTATGTATTCATATAAAATACTTTGCAATGGATGTGTTTAGATGGGTCTTTCTCCTTTACACTTAGAGTGTGTATACACACAGTGTCACATATGTACATACACATACACACGTGTGTGAATACTACATTAGTAATCTGATAAGTCTTGCTTTTTATATATGTGCACGATCTAATGTGTACTGCCTACAGTATTTCAGCATGTACTGTAGGTGTATAGTATATACAGTTCTCCAGCAGCACATGCACTAGTCACACGAGCCTGGAGTGTAATGAATGTGTGTATACAAGTTTGTCAGGCAGCCTGTAAGCGTGCCCTTACTGGTGCAATATATATATAGCACACTATATATAGACGAGTGATGAAGAATTTATAGATGCTAACAGTAAGTGTGGGAGGACTTGGCATAGACTAGACCTGATGGATAGATCATCAGAAACCATCTCTATGAGGGGATTTTTGCAGATATTGTCAGGAAATACCATGGCCTGTCACACCTGTCATGTCTGATAAGGCGACATGTGCTACTTCAGTGTCATTTTGCTGAATGGGATACAATGAGCACATTATATTAACTGTTGGGTGTGGAGGTCTTTTGACATTTCCGAAAATGTCAAAAGAGGGGAAGGTTACTTTTTAGATTAAAAAAATTGCTGTATTACACATTTTTTACTTTCATGCACACTTGTGCCCCTCTTGGGACCCCGGTGTACAAGTGACTGTTTGTACCTCTAAACTCCTCTCTTTTGCAGGAAACTAATTTTCACACCTTCTATATTTTAAGGAGAGGAAAATCAGCCCCCTCTTCTTGATAAGATCCGCTCCCATTCTGAAGTGATAGAGCCGCGCTGGTTAACACCTCACCCTTTACGAAATAAGATCACTAACAAAGTGAGTTGGACTGAGTGTATGGAGACATGGCTGTATTCTGATCCATAGACAAATGTATATCTGTTATTACAAATGTAAAGCAGATTTCTACCTTCTGAATTTAATGTATAGGCTTGTACATGTTTTCCTGCAACTTTCACTCATGTCGTTGGTTTCTGTCTCCTGTGTTTTTCAACAAAGCTTGTTTTCTTGTCAGAACATTTAATAACAATACTAATTTCCGGGGGCATATCTTGTTTAGTATTGCAGTGAACTAATGAATATGCCGCCGGTATTTACCAAAACTTACCTGTCCGGCAAGTTCCCGCAGTGTCCCCCTTCTCGGTGGCGTTATCTGCTCACTTGCTTGCTGCCAACCACTCACGTGCTGCTAACTAATGCGCATAGTACTTCAACCCGTAGGGGACTTAGCAAAGCCTGGAAGGATGAAGTGGAAAAGCTTTGCTGGGTCCATAACGCTAAAGCCATCTATAGAGTGGTCTAGTCACAAACAGCTGTAAACTAAGTGTACCTCTGTTTACTAACAGAGGTACATAACCCCTTTTGCGAAAGCTAAAGTGGTTATGGCTCATTCTTAAACAGAGCTCAGAGTACTAGTTCTTGTTACCTTTATGTGGCCCATACAGCTTGTATCGGGGCAATTCCCATTCTGCCGATGCCTGGGTCTGGGGATCGTGAGAATCTATCATGTTGAACAATTTGGATTCCCAGATCCCGACCCAAAAATAATCGTAATCAGTGAGATGGAGATTGTTAGTATGTTTTTTTTTTTTTTACTGATCCAACCAACAAATCGCTGATCATCGGCGTTCACCACTCAGCGGATCGGATCACCACTGATTGGCGATGGCAGAACTGGGAATCGCTGTTTAGATGTATGGCCCGCAGTAGATGTGACACATAACTGGTCTGTGAATACTGTCATATGCAATACTCAAAGCATAGCTTTATATATATATATATATATATATACCAGCCTTGGTCATATCAAGGGTTACAGACATTGGATAACCAATATATCAAAGGCACCCTAGGGCAGATAATTCATTTAGAGATGTAAAAATAAAAACAGCCAATTGCATTACAGCTCCTACATAATATATACACTGGGAGCCAAATGTAATAGGGTGAGAGTTTAGAAAATGTGAGAGTTTAGCAGTAACTCTCTCACTATTACATTGGTCGAGTTTTATCTTCAAAATGGGAAAACATCTGGATGAGAGTTTAAATCGTGAGACTTTTTGAGTCTGAAAAACATGCGAGTTTGCTCTGTTGCTTTGTTTTCGGATCTATTACATTGGCCAAGTTTAAAAAGTGTGAGAAAACTCACATTTTCTAAACTCACCCTATTACATTTGGCCCCAGGGGGTCTTATAGATTGCTCCGTCTCTGCATCTTCAATGCACTAGCACACTTATGTAGACAATAGTGTAGTCTATGTTAAATTTGGCTGCGTATATTTACGTGTGTGTGCGATTTAGGATTTATTTAATACAAATATTATTTTTTTAGTACCCAGCACATGTAGAAGTGATGGTAACAGCAGAAGGGAGAGAGCTAATCCTATCTCTGCAAAGAAACGAGTGAGTATGTGTAATACCAGCAATAATGTACACAGTATAACTATAGTATGTCCTTTCTGCTCAGGAACTATTCTCCACCTATATGACATATGTCACTGCTCTCCCAGGTTGTGGATTTATAACCCTGCAAAGCTGAAAACAGTGTTTCTTATATATGATTGGTGAATGCATTTATATATTATTTGTGTGTGTGAGTTATAGGATACAATTTGCTAACAATTTTTTTTATATTAGTACTATATTATGATCAAATCCAGTGATCACATTGTGTTGAGTAGGAGTAGCGTTATATGACTGTAGAATGTAGTAGAATTACATTATGATCATGTCTAGTGGCTGGGTCATGCTGGGAAGGTGCAGTGTTTTCGTTCTGCATAGAATATAATAGATTCCTGCAATGATCATGTCCAGTGGACAGGTCACATTGGATAGAAATATTGCCTTGTGTCCATTTATAGAATTGTGTTATGATCATGTATAGTTGTTAGGTCATGTTGTGATGTGTAGTGTCCTATGCCTATATAGAGTGTAATAGAATTGTATTGTTCCCTCTAGGCTGTATTTGAAAGCGCTAAAGTGCATCCTGCCCTTAGGGCAGCACCCTGCTAAAACAGCTGCCCCCACCTGCGGGCCGCAGTGTCCCAAGGGGGGATTGTGGTTAACAGTCACTGGCCAGTGAATAGATGCCATGAGCATCCAGTGGTCAGGTAATGTTGGGGGGCTCAGTGTTCTATGTTTCTGTAGAGTGTATTGGAATTGTATTATGATCATATACAGTAGTCATGCCATTTTGGGATGTATAGTGCCCTATGTCTGTATAAAGTGTGATAAAATTGTATTAGGATCACGTCCAGTGGTCAGATAATGTAGAGGTGTAGTGTTCTACATCTGTTATGAGTGTAAAAGTACTGTACTATGCTCATGTTTAGTGGGTTGGGATGTTCAGTATATCTGTATAGTGTAACAGAATTGTATTATGATCATGTCCATTGGAGTCATGTTGTGGGTTCTAAGTTTCGATCTCTTATTATTATGTCCAGTGGTCAGATCTTATTGTAATGTAGTCCTAGCCCCAGTCACCGGGTCCGGCGTTGTCACATCACTGCCATCCATGCCCTCCCTGGCCGTGTCTGGCACCCCTGAGACCTATGAAGGCAGTTTTGCATATGGGCCTGGCGTTTCTCTTCTGACAGTTCCAATGACAGCAGAGCATGGGCGCCACCATCTTGGATTTCTTCACATGACTGAATTGGCCAACCAGATCCCAGCAGTCACACGTATATGATTAATTTATCCAATAAGCGATAGGAGCACACTTTTAAACCATCACCAGTGCCATGCTCATTGCCAGAACAACACTCTTTTTTTTTCTGGGAGGGGTATCCTGGCTCCTAGCTGTGGTTGCTTCCAGCTTCTGTTTCCTATCTGCATTTCCAAAGTCCTTCAGTATTTGTCTGCAATTAGCAACTATTTGCATTTACAAGTGCATCAATACCTGTCTGCATTTACCAACTATTTGCGTTTACAAGTGCATCGGTGCTCGTCTGCAGTTACCATTTACCTGTGTTTACTAGTGCATCCTGCAGCTTATTCGTTTCATATTCATCTCAAGTATCTACCTCCTGTTCTGCAATTTGCAGTAGAACTGGCCTAATGAAAAAATGCTTTACCAAGGCCTCAAACTTCTGCTACTCTTCTAACCACAAGGCTAATCCCAGGGGTCCTGATCTGAATCTACAAATTCCCAATGACGTGAGAGCTTGTCACACCTGTTAAATCCTGTTTATCAGTCTTTAGCAAGTCAGTGTATAGTTCAGAATGATAGATGTTGTAGGAACACCCTAAAGAATAATTTCTCTTAGTGTAAAGCTGGTTGAACACTAGTGTACCCGCTATTTCGCTGACGATCCGCGACCTCCCCCATCGGCCCTGCATGCAGGTTCGACGGTACATATCGTTAGCGGGGGCCATGCTGCCGAATGCAGCACAAACTGTATAAAGGTTAGAATTACTGCCTCACAGCACTGAGGTCCTGGGTTCGATTCCTACCATGGCCCTAACTGTGTGGAGTTTGTATATTCTCCCTGTGCTTGCGTGGGTTTCCTCCGGGTACTCCGGTTGCCTCCCACACTCCAAAAATATACTGGTAGGTTAATTGGCTCCCCACAAAATTAACCCTAGTGTGTATGTGTGTGAGCATGTGATAGGGAATATAGATTGTAAGCTCCACTGGGGCAGGGACTGATGTGAATGGCCAAATATTCTCTGTAAAGCTCTGCGGAATATGTGTGCGCTATATAAAGAACTGGTAATAAATAAATAACTACATTAATACATCCTAATGTAAGTTTATGCGTAGTTTCCTAAAAAGAAATAGCAAAATAGAAACATATGTATAGTCCTATGATCTGTTGGCTAGAATATAGACAGCACCGTAATCCGATTCGCATTCCCAAAGACCTACAATTGATATCAGTTTTTCAAATAATTTTTTTCCCACCTCAACACCCCTTCCCTGTGATGTCACTTACAAAAGACTGTGGGGTAGATTTACTAAAGTGAGAGTTTTTAGAAGTTGAGATGTTGCCCATAGCAACCAATCAGATTCTGGCTATTATCTAGTTGGTGCTAGTTAAATGTTAAGTAGAATCTGACTGGTTGCTATGGGCAACATCTCCATTTCTAAAAACTCTCACTTTAGTAAATATACCCCTGTGTGTTTGTTAATGACTCTTCTATGGCCTGTATTCAGAAATTGCTTCCTAAGCTGGGTACACATGATAGCCGTCATAGGCCAGGATGTGCAGTGTGTACGGCGCATGCAATGTATTGTTACATCGCATCGCACCATCGATGGGTCGCACCATCTTATGGAGTGTACTCAGCTTAAGTCAGAAATCCTTATAACGAAATATATTTAATCTTGTTACATCCTAGAATTAGTATATCATCAGCGACATAATTTCTGTCACATTTGCACAGAAAATGGTTAAATAGTATGTGTATTAGTTAGGAATATACTTTATTTCTAGATCTCCCCAATAGGTTAGCCTAGCTTTTATGTTTCTACCTGTGTATTATCAGTGTAATGTATTACATATTTCAGAGGCCCTCTGAAATATCAATGATTTTTTTATGTATTCCATGTATAGGTGCATTATAGGAAACATACTATACATCACAGCTAGTAGCCTTTTGTCTCTGCAAAACTTACTGTGCATTTTAGGTTATTTGGACAGTTCGCTGAAATATTGTATTATCTCACAGGCTTATCTTAGCTGCAATCACTCTTCTATTGTTATCAGCAACACTAACTTGTGATCTTGGAGAGATATTTACTAAATCCAACAAATTTCTGTGAGACATGACTGAAAATGTTGAACCAGCTCAAAATTTTATTGCATATGGGCGGTTTGTGGACTTTGAACTTGTGTATGGTACAATTGACCGGTGTCATGTTGTTCATCTGCTGCGACTACCCTGTACTGGAGCAGCAAGCTTCAAACTTGTTTCCCTGATCTTGAAGACATTAAGATAAACTGTGAAATGTTGCCTGTTTTGAGTCTAAATGGATGCAAATTATTGTATTTTGAAAGTCTTTTTTTTTTCTCTTTAACTCAAACAGCAAAGATGACTTTCTCCCAATTGAAAGTTCACCATTTGCATGGTAAACTGCTAAAATTACAGCAGTGGGTATCACAGACGGTGTAATGGTTAGCATTACTGCCTCACAGCACTGAGGTCGTGGGTTCAGTTCCCACTATAGCCCCATGGAGTTTGTATGTTCTCCATGTGCTTGCGTGAGTTTCCTCTGGGTACTCCGGTTTCCTCCCTAGTGTGTATGTGTGTGAGTATGTGATAGGGAATATAGATCGTACGCTCCCCTGGGGCAGCGACTGATGTGAATGGCCAAATATTCTCTGTAAAGCGCTGTAGAATGTGTGTGCTCTATATAAATAACTGGTAATAAATAAATAAAATTACGATATAAAGTAGCCATTAAGCTCAAACAAGGTCGAACTTGTTCTCCTTTTTCAAAGTTCACTTGAATTGTTGATCCAAATTAAAGTTTGGGAATTTATTACAAAACAAACTTAAGAAAAAGGTTGACAACTGCTTTGAAACAAATTTGATTATCTCTATCGATCATTATTCCAATTGAATGGATTAAAACAGCCACATTTAGCCAAGTATCATACTGTACTTCTCATCATTCTAGGTGGGAGATGCAGGAGGTGGGTGTTGCTGGTGATAACCATGGGCGTAACTACCATAGGTGCAAGGGGTACAGCTGCTGGGGCCCAGAGATGAGGGGGGCCCATCTTCCTTGTCAAAGTTACATGTGTTATTTACATTTTTCACCATTGGGTGATACATACAGGCACTTACAAACTTTTGCTACGGGGCCTTCAAATACCTAATTATGCCCCTGGTGATAACTGTCATGAAATGCGTCATTGTGCCATTGAGCATTGAGCGGTGTATCATGAGATACACCGCAAACCACATCATCAAGTTCCTGGAGCGCCTTCTTTACTGAACTTGGTACTATCATACATAAAATGGATGTGTGTGTGTGTATGTGTGTGTGTATATATATATATATATATACACATATATATATATACATATACATATACATATACACACACACACACAGACAGTCAGGTGCATAAATATTGGGACATTGACAGAATTTTCATATTTTGGCCTCTATTCACCACCACAATGGCTTTGAAATGAAACAAACAAGATGTGTTTTAACTGCAGACTTTCAGATTTAATCTGGGGGTAATTACATCCAAATCAGGTGAACGGTGTAGGAATTACAACGGTTTCTATATGTGCCTCCCACTTTTTAAGGGGCCAAAAGTAATGGGACTATCAACTCAAAAGCTATTTCATGGACAGGTGTGGGCTATTCCCTCGTTATTTCATTATCAATTAAGCAGGGAAAAGGTTTGGAGTTGATTCTAGGTGTGACATTTGCATTTGGAATCAGTTGCTGTCAACTCTCAATATGAGATCCAAAGAGCTGTCACTATCAGTGAAGCAAGCCATCATTAGGCTGAAAAATCAAAACAAACCCATCAGAGAGATAGCAAAAACATTAGGTGTGGCCAAATTAACTGTTTGGAACATTCTTAAAAAGAAAGAACGCATCGGAGAGCTCAGCAACACCAAAAGACCCGGAAGACAACGGAAAACAACTGTGGTGGATGACAGAAGAATTATTTCCCTGGTGAAGAAAAACCCCTTCACAACAGTCAGCCAAATCAAGAACACTCTCCAGGAGGTAGGTGTATATGTGTCAAAGTCAACAATCAAGAGAAGACTTCACAAGAGTGAATATAGAGGGTTCACCACAAGATGTAAACCATTGGTGAGCCACAAAAACAGGAAGACCAGATTAGAGTTTGCCAAACAACATCTAAAAAAGCCATTACAGTTCTGGAACAACATCCTATAAACAGATGAGACAAAGATCAACTTGTACCAGAGTGATGGGAGGAGGAGAGTATGGAGAAGGAACGGAACTGCTCATGATCCAAAACATACCAGCTCATCAGTGAAGCATGGTGGTGGTAGTGTCATGGCGTGGGTATGTATGGCTGCCAATGGAACTGGTTCCCTTGTATTTATTGATGATGTGACTGCTGACAAAAGCAGCAGAATGAATTCTGAAGTGTTTCGGGCAATATTATATGCTCATATTCAGTCAAATGCTTCAGAACTCATTGGACGGCACTTCACAGTGCAGATGGACAATGACCCGAAGCATACTGCAAAAGCAACCAAAGAGTTTTTCAAGGCTAAAAAGTGGAATGTTATGCAATGGCCAAGTCAATCCTCTGACCTGAATCCGAGTGAGCATGCATTTCACTTGATGAAGACAAAACTGAAGAGAAAATGCCCCAAGAACAAGCAGGAACTGAAGACATTTGCAGTAGAGGCCTGGCAGAGCATCACCAGGAATGAAACCCAGCATCTGGTGATGTCTATGCGTTCCAGACTTCAGGCTGTAATTGCCTGCAAAGGATTTTCAACAAAGTATTAAAAAGTGAAAGTTAGATTTAGGATTGTTTAGTTTGTCCCATTACTTTTGGCCCCTTAAAAAGTGGGAGGCACATATAGAAACCATTGTAATTCCTACACCGTTCGTCTGATTTGGATGTAATTACCCTCAAATTAAATATGAAAGTCTGCAGTTAAAGCACATCTTGTTTGTTTCATTTCAAAGCCATTGTGGTGGTGAATAGAGGCCAAAATATGAAAATTCTGTCAATGTCCCAATATTTATGCACCTGACTGTATATATTAGATGCCTAGCACTACAGCTGAAATGATCAGCAATCCAGGTGCCCCTCCTGCAGTGACGGAGTTGCAGCTATATATACAAAAAACACTGGATGGCACTCTGATTATAGACAATAAGATAAACCACACAGTAGTGGAGATCAAAGTTTCACAGGCTCTCCCTCTTATCAAGACATTGGAGCTTATTCAGACCCGGTCGCAAGCGGCCACTTGCTCGTACGCGGCCGATGTTAAGCGACTGCGCATGCAAATGCTTCGTACTGTGCGTGCGCGATCTACTCAGAGCGATCGGAATCTGATCGCTCGCCAAGCAAAGACAGCCCAGTGTAATGAGTGACAGGAGAGGCCGTTTGTGTGTGGTAACGGGCAGAACACTAATAACGTGGGAGTGGCGGTGCGAACGCAAGCGTGCCTGGATGTTTCAACGCCGTTTCTAGGGCGTGCATAATTAACAGACAGCGTCATAGTACACGTCATCGGCTTTTTTTTTTTACCAAGAAATCCTCGCAGTGCTTGCGGTAAGGTAAGGCAACCACAAGCACTGCGAGCCCTTCCAATGGTCCTCGCTGTACCAATGTTTATTAAAATTATTATCATCCTGGAGATGACGTGCGCTAGTGGGCGTCTCTACATACGCTAATGGGTGTCTGCATACACAAAGTGATTGCTCACAAGACAAAGTGGGCCTTTCCGAGCGAGCGCCTGCCACGCTGTCACTTTGCCGAATTTGCATACGAGGGGGCGAGCGATCGCATCTAGCGAGCGTCTCTGAATCGGGTCCATTATGTGTGTGTATATATGTATATATATATATATATTGTGATATAGTCGGGGTAGGGGTCCCTCTCCTGGGGTAGATGGACACCTCCTTACACACAGCAGCCAGGAAACAGCACACCAGTCCAGGGTTTTCGTGCAAGCTGGTCGGCACCAGTTTTATTGTGCAATATAAACCACAAAATAAATAAAACATAGAAATGAATCCTAGCACTTCTGGGTACTAACTAGACAGGTTATTCCCTCTACAAGTGGCAGGGCCTACTGCCTTACCACACACACAGCACTTCCAAATAACAGTGTCTCTGAACAAACCTCAGTGTCTGTTCTTCCCCAGGGTATGTGAGACGCTCAACCAAAACCTAAAGCTGGCCACACATCTAAAGATTATCTGTCCAACCAGCCAACTAGTTGGAATGAAAATCTGGTAACGTATGGGAGTAAATGATTATCAGCAATTTGCGCCTAAATGCCAGAAAACAGATGAAAATGGTCGTTCAAACAAGTTTGTTAAATGTTTGATCTAAACAATTTGTTCAAACAACAGTTTTTGTCCAATTTCCGGCGTTTGGGAGCAAATTGCTGTCACGAATGGTGCTTGAGAATTACCTGACTCAGGTGTTGAAGTGGATTCAGCGGAGACCAGCTTGACTGGAACCATGGTTGAGGTAAATAGCTCTATTTGCGAAAGAATTGTATAGCAGTGAGAACTGCCTTTGGTGATAAATGACAAGAACAGTAAACTTGTAACGTTGGAGTGGAATTAGTAGAAGACTTGGAGGAACCGGACTGGGACTGGCAGGAAGACTTGCTGAGTTGAACTGGCGAACTTGGAACTTGACTCTGGACTGGAATAACGTGGATTGAACTGATGAACTTGGAAGTTGACTCTGGACTGGAGTAATGAGAATTGAACTGGTGAGCTTGGAACTTGACTTCGGACTGGAGTATCGTGAAATGGACTTGGAATATCACTCTGGCCTGGAGTATCGTGAAATGGACTTGGAATATCACTCTGGCCTGGAGTATTGTGGAATGTACTTGGAATATCACTCAAGACTGGAGTATCGTGGAATGGACTTGGAATATCACTCCGGACTGGAGTATCGTGGAATGGACTTGGAATATCACTCCGGACTGGAGTATCGTGGAATGGACTTGGAATATCACTCCGGACTGGAGTATCGTGGGCTGTACTAGGAAGCACTGGTAACACACAGGAAACTTAGGATCATAAGTCATGCAACAACAATGGACATAATGCACTGGTTTGGGAACTGGTAGGATTTCTGGATTGCCAGGTATTGCTGTAGCAGGTTTTCTGGATTGCCAGGAATTGTAGTAGCAGGAGCCCGGGATACACTAGTACAGAGTAGCAGCACGAACCATACACCACAAGAAGTAACGAGATGTTCAGGCCCAGAATGCTATCAGGGGAGGATATACATACCCTGGGTCTGGCAGCAATTGGTGGATACGGACAGGTGGTCTGGCAGTAGCATTCTGAGTGGTGGAAGGCACAACATGCAGAGGGAGTATTCATCTCTACAGCACTGAGAATCAGAACCACACCTGTGATTCCAATCAAGACTAGCAATGCTCACAGACAGAGTAGAGCCCAGGTGAACAATCAGTGTGGAAGGGAATGCATACAGAGAAGTGTTGCAGCCAGCATGATCAGAGAAGATTCTCCAGGCAAATTACACACACAGATCCATGGAGCAGCTGGCAGAGGTAAGTCTCAAGGCAAAAGGTAAAAAACTAGCCAGGGTTATGACAATTGCTGATTGTCATTTGCTTTCATTCCTTACCAGATTTTCATTCCAACCAATCAACTAGTTGGATGGTTGGATGTAAGTTGGTCTTGTGTGTGGCCAGCCTTACACAGCTTATCTGAGCCACCAGGTGCAACTACTAATCAGCCTGCTCTCAGACTGAAAGGCCCAACACCTGGAATGGCCTGTGGATGGAGCCCTCCCTTCTCTTCTCACATCCACACCCCTAGAACCCATTATCCGGCTTTTACCAAAAGCTGACACTTCTGGTCTGTTTGGCATAACAGACATTCCTGGGGTTTTTAAAACACATATGATAGAAATCTGGGACACACATATATGCCATCCCAGACTTCACCAGTGCTCCCACCACAATATATATATATATATATATATATAATTATATATATACAGTGTTCTCCCCAGGCTGTTTTCTGCGGGCGCATCGCCCGGCAGAAACAGCTTGCCGCCCGGCACTTTTCCCCGCCGACCCCCGCTGTGGAACACTAGCCTCTGAAGTGACCAGAGGCTAAAGAAGCCTCCGATCACTTCAGAGGCCAGCGTTCCAAGTGATGCACTGCGTGGGTGACGTCATGACGTCACCCGTGACGTGAGGAGCCTTCCCCGCGCGTCTGCTGGATCTAGTTAGATCCAGTCAGCGCGCGGTAGCAGCAGCAGCAGCAGCAGCGGCGAGCGGGAGACCGACCAGCAAGTAAAGGTATGTGCTGGGGCCGGGACCAGGACCAGCCTGGGGGCAGTTTATAATGGAGCCAGCCTGGGGGCAGTTTATAATGGAGCCAGCCTGGGGGCACTAATTAAGCCTGGGGGCACTGCATAAAGGGGCCAGCCTGGGGGCACTATTTAAGCCTGGGGGCACTACATAAGGGACCAGTCTGCAGGCACTACATAGGGGCACTACTTCAGCCAGGGGGCACTGTATAAGGGCAAAGCTAAACTACAGGGAGCAATGCATAAAGGGGAAAACTACAGGGGGCACTGTATAAAGGGCACAAATACAGGGGGCACTGCATAATGGGCACTTTTGACTGAGAGCCAGTGGGGGAGCAGCCTGAGACATGTCGGGCTGGATTGGTCTGGGAGATACCCCTTTTCCCGGCGCGCGCATAATTGCGAAGGCCCCCACCCGGCTACTTCTGGATGCCACCCGGCTGGAAAAAATTTCTGGGGAGAACACTGATATATGTGTGTGTGTGTGTGTGTGTAAATATTGTGGACTTGTATTTTAGGTGAAGCAGTCCTTTCAGTGTCATATCCTGCTTTTCACTGTTGTGGAGGTATTAAGATCCTAAAAGCTTCCTGTCTGACATGATGAAAGTGAAATAATGATCTCAGTCATTTGTACCAGAGGATGCCTAGTTGAAAAGAACTCTCAGATCAATTTATTGAAAGCTACAAAGGGCAATTGGAAGGAAAAGCATGAAAGCCACATTTGCTTCACGCGGGGCCTGTTCTAAGTGTGTCTTTCATTTTGCATTGAGAGTCAGTAAGGCTGACATCTGTGTCTCTGTGACTCATATTTATCTATGTAGGCCAGATAACACTTCCTGCAGTTCTCATCCATTTGGCAGAAAGGACAGGATGACAATATATGGTGGATTCCCAGTTCATCCATTATACAAATGTGAGATTATATCTTTCAACTGGACACAAATCTCACTGTCCCTCTTTACAACCACATTGTTTTATATACTGTATATGTGCATCTGTGACTCCCCAAAGGGCCTGTGTGTTCATAAAGTTAATATGCCGACTTCCACACGGTGAAAGGGTCATGGCATACCACTGCGGATGTAGTCATGGAGAATTGGCGTTATGGCTGGGAGGACTGGGACATGTATTGGGAGTTTTGAGGACACGGGCAGTTTTATATCATCAGTAGTTTTTTTATTGAAATTTGAAATGACAAACAAGAATGAATAAAAGAAGTGGGGAACAGGGAAGGTACACAGAGAAAAAAGGAGTTGAATGGGGAGGGTATGACAGGTACATAGGGCCTGATACAGCAAGGATCCCAGTTGATATGTATGCAGTCGGCCTTGTTGTTGCTTTCTGCGTATGCATCGCAGCGCGCGTGCACGAACTAGCTATTGCGATCGGGACTGCGATCGCAGAGGATACGCAGACCCATGGTAGAGTGCAGGCGTGCCGGTGCGTTGCAGTAGCATGCATAAATTAGCCACTGCGATACCATACGCTGCCTTAGGCCTCAGTGCGTGCGCTGAAGTTAGCAGTTACTGAGTGAGGTCTGACCTGCCTTAACTGTGCATATGGGTCCGATGTTACTCGATGTTACCGATTAATTTGCTATGTTGGCTAAGTATACTGGTGTGAGTAAGGGGAAGTGGGCGTGCTTATGTTAGGCTGCGATCGCAATGTGAATGCAATTATTGGCATATCACCGCTAATATTAGCAGCTGCGTTGCTTGCGTATTAGCAGAATAGCGATCCATGCTGAATCAAGCCCATAGTCCATAAATCAAAACAAAATGCATGAACAGTCAAGAGCACGGCATGACATAGAGCAGAGTAAGCACTATAAAAGTAAAACACTCAATGACACAAGTTTGACTAGAAAGTGACAAAACACATAGGTGACCCAGTTAAAAGGAGCTGCAGTCAATGGTAAATTTGTGCCACTTGAACCATTTCATAAGAGACGAGGAGGCAGAGGTGGAGTAAGGAACATTAAGTGTTTCCATCTAGCAGTTTTTTTAATTATTTTTGTTTTTCGTATTTGTTGGGATGTATGATCGCAGTGATTTTAATAGAGTATATTATTGTGTTTTATGTTAAGTTATGTCTATTAGTATTACACAGAGTATGTGTGTCATGGGAGGGGAAGATATAGCTCTTAAGGCGGGTATCCACTACTAGATATACAAACGAGAGCACAATTACGACATTGAAATCGTGCTCTCGTTTGTATATATAGTGATGTGCCTAGTTCACTCTTTCAGTACAGGCACATCCATCATCCCCGCACATGCTGAACCTTACGAGATCGTCAGGTTGACCAGCATGTATGGGCGATGATAGATGTCGGAAGCGACCGGCGTGCACTCGCATCGCAGGTTGCTTCCGGACCAAAACATGCACGATGCATGCGCGGTTTTCAAGCGATTGCACAATAACGACGTCGTTATCGTGCAGTCGCTTGCTGAAATCGCCTAGTGGATACCCCATTTAGGGATACTGTTGTAACTGTGAATGATCTTTTAAAAACATGTTGAAAAATTGTTACATAGTCAATATTATGAAAACACAAGTATGTGGCGTTTGCAAGATTGTGTGTAATAACTTAATGGGAAAGACTACTTATTACAAAGTATCCTGATGTTTCGAAGGATGGTGATTATTGAACCACTAATACCATGAAGACACACCCTATTCTGTACAGTCACATGATCGATGCAAGCCAACGACTGGTCGCAAGTGGCACTGAGGTCGCATCAAAGTCCAACATACTTAATTTTTACACCACACCTTCCATTCATATAAATCTTTTTATTTTTCTCATAAAATACGCCTAAGTTATGTATTATGTGTCACTTTTGTATATTTGAAGCTTTTAGTGCATGGGTTGAAGCAAAGCTGGAATGTGTTAAATGCCTCCTGTTATAAATATGGGGCAAAACCCATAGTTGCCCAGAATTTTTGAGAGACTTACAATTTTGGGGGAGTTCTCCCGGAATAGTGGATAAAACACCTCCGTGCTGCAGGGTGGGCAGGGTGCGTGATAGTGCGCTTCACTGTGAAATGTGTCATTGCATCCCCAAGCTGTAATGCTGCAAATCACTGCAAGATAGTGTGGGGTGCAATAATGCAAATTGTAGTATGTCCCCAACCTTCCCACTTGGATCTCTGCCTCGACAGATTTCCCAGAGGCCTCCGAGCAGGGCCGGATTAAGGCTTGTGGGGGCCTCCTCCAAGCCACAGAGCCCCCCCCCCTTCCCTCCCCCCAGCCTCACGGAGCCTACCCCCACCACACCCCCCCTGATTACTTACTTTGAGTCCCGTGATACTGGCTCTGTGTTCTGAATGCAGCAGCACAGTCAGCACTGCTGCATAGAGCGCAGAGCGGCTCTTGATGCCCGACATCAGTGATCAGCGTCACGGACATGATGTGTCACGTGATGCTGATGAGGAGACTCGGGAGCCGCTCTGCGCTGCATGCATTAGCGCTAACTGTGCTGCTGCAGTCAGAACACAGAGGTACGGCAGCTTAGCCCCCATCCGGGAACAGGTGCCACACCAGCCTGTCTTAAGACGCCCACTTGTGCACGTCATCTCCAGGAAGTGTATGCAACCATCGGTACATCGGTTACCATCGGATGCGATCGCAGCGCTTGTGGCTGACCATACCCTACCGCAAGCATTGCAATCACTTCAGTGTATAAACCAGACAGGTGACGTGTACTATGACGCTGTCTCTAAATTATGCACGCCTCTGAAACGTCGTTGAGATGCTCAGGCACGCCTGCGTTCGCTCCTCCACTCCCCCGTTTCTAGTGGCCAGCCCCTGTTACCACCCACAGACGGTTTCTCCTGCCACTCACTCTGCTGGGCTGTCTATGTGCATCGAGCAAACGCTTCTCGATCTCTCGCAGTGCTTCGCACACGCGTACGCATGCGCAGAATGCAAAAATCGGCCGGCTACGAGCGAACGCCTCCTAGCGAGCAGGTCTGAATCAGGTCCTGAGTTCCTGCTGAAAAATAGCACTGCTCTTATATTATAAAACCAATTAAACCAAGCTGAGTTTTGAGTTTACATTCTTTAACTTACAGTGTGTATTTCCCATTTATTTACATTCCTGAATGTGTAGGAATAGGTCCCTATGGGATGTAGTTATGTTGCAGCCGCCGGTCTCAATACTGACATCTGAACCCCAACAAGGGACTTAAGATAGGCGTCGAAATACCGGCGCCTATCTTAATCCTGACGCCGGAAAGCCAGCCCGAATGAGATAAGTCCGGGGCGCCCTTAACGTTAGCCGCGGGGGGGAAGGTTCGGTTTAGGGAGCGTAGCGGTGTTAGGGTTAGGTTTTTTTGGGGGTGGAGATTAGGGTTAGGCACCCCTAGGGGGGAGGTTAGAGTTAGGCACCCCCTCTAGGAGGGTTAGGTTTAGGGTGCGGTAAGGTGGGGTTAGGGTTAGGCACCCCTGGGGGGGGTTAGGGTTAGACTCTAGAGGGGGAGGTTAGGGTTATGCACCACTAAGGGAGGGTTAGGGTTGGGGGGGTGGGAGGGGTAGGGATAGGGTACTTACCTCCCCTGTCGGGATCTTCTCCCTTTGGGCTGCCGGCATCGAGATATGAACTTCATACCCATTCCAAAGGAATGTATGGGGTCCCATTTATTTATTTTCATTTAAAATTCTGGGATCCCTACTTAGGAGCAGTGTTGGCATCTGATTCATATCAGCCACTATCTGCAGGTCCTTTATCACCAAGGATGGCCATCTCTGTGCAACTGGGGAAATTAAATGCTCAGTATTGTTCCATTCACTAAGGCCCACAGCTCAAATGACCAGAAATTGCATAAATTATAATAAATTATTGTTATGCTGTGCTTTCTGCCAGACGCCACCTGAGTTGCCTGTCTGTATGCCCTTGTCTGATGTGGGTGATGAGGTCATTGTTGTGACATCACACTGTCTGCACTGACCCTTCTCACAGTCATCTCATTGTCTGATAGATCCTGCAGTGAAAGCACTAAGGGCTCTTAGCTAGAATATTCCCCTCTGACATCCCTCATGCTTTTAGCTTAATTAAACCTGTATGCTAAACCTCCTTCCTCCTCCCCGGCACTGACATAAAGGAAGAAGTAGGGTTGGGGGAAGGGTGGGATATGACAATCCTTTAATGACATTATCTATCAGAAGGTTCCGAGAGAATAACGTCTGGAAGGAGGGGAAGGAAGAAAGTGAAAAGAAATATACAGAGTAAGCAAAACAGCATAGAGAGAGCTGATTATTCCACAGTCTCAGAACCTAGGATAGGTTTAATTGATGTAATGTACTGGGCTATAGAACATCTGTCATCATTATTCGCTGTATTGTTATGTGTTCAGAATTCTTCTGTACGGTTTATGGTAGACTTATTTTGTGATGGCTCTCTTCTTACTCTTTCGAATCACGACGCCCTAGAGTATCGGCATGTTTTCCACGACACCCCTGGGCCAAAAGTTTCTTATTGAGAAATTCAGCAAAAATTAAATATAGTAAATTGTGCTTATGTCACCCTTAGGCTCAGTTGTGTGGGTGGGTGACAGGGCTGGTCTTCTTTTTGTCCACAAATGTTTTGATTGGCAGCCATTAGCAATGGTTTTGCCTATGGCAATGACTAAAATATTTTTTATTTGGTACTGAACCACCAACCCAAGGCAGTTCTGCAAGTGCCCTGAAGCACCCCAGGATGCCACGGCACCCAGTTTGGGAACCACTGCCATAGGCAATAAACCCCACGCTAACTTTTGCGCCACATGTGGCTGCTGACGAGCAACACTTTCCCCACTACAGAACCACAACCTGCCACCCATGTGACCATAAAACACTCAATCCAGAAATATCAGGAGTCCTTTAAGCAAAATACCCAAACCCAGGTTATTGAGATGTGCATCAGAAGGTCTGCAAAATGGGGTACACTCTAAATTCAACATAGGGTGTCTTATCACCTTAGCACCTGACTCTAGAATGAAATGGGAAATTACTATATTAATCTTCCTAGAACTGTCCAAAAGCAATGCGGTCCCAAAAGCCCCTCCAAACTTGCTATGGCACCATCTCAGACCATACTACAGTTATAATGGGCCTCTTGGACTGGCCCTCTGAAACAAATCAGCCTTCATCTGTGAGATCAGTTGGCCTGAATCATTCTCACCCAGCCATCTGGTCTTCCCCACATTTTCACTACTGTGAAGATAATTTCCAAGACTGCCCCCCCCCCCCCCCACCCCCCATCATGAAACACCCTACCACCCAACCATCTAACCATGTGACCATGTGACCACCCAAAAAAAACACTTACCCTTTTAGCCAAGGCGCGTCTTGCTGAGCAGGTCTCATTTCAAGATAACAATTCCCGAATGTACGTCATTGCACTGTACAAAACACAAACTAACAATAATTAACTAGTAAACACAGCGCTACCTAGCTAAGGATAGGGGAACTGCATCCCAGGTGAAGGCAAAAACCACATGAAAACCATCAGCGTCTCAGGCCCCTTTGGAGGGGAGAAAAAAGGAAATACCTTCACGCCCCCACTTCAGAAGCGGCAGAGCAACATACATCTTGGGTTATCACAGAAAGAGCCAAACCTACAATTTATCCTAATCAACATACATCGTATTGTATATTTTCTGTGTGAACATGAGTGAAAACAAAGAGGAAAAATACCCATATATATATAGAAGCTAGATGCATTCTGTATAGAGAAGGATCAGCTATTGTGCTGGACCGTTACACAGCAAGTCTATGGGGCCCATTTATCAATGATAGCTTTTGCAATGCGATCAGGGCATGCCAGTAACGCCCATGATCGCATTGCAAAATTCGATCCTATCGGCTGGACGTATCATCCGGGACATGCAGGGACACGGGCGATGTGATGTCTCCGGGGAGCTGCCGGCCAGTGCAGGGGGTGCTGCACATGCACGGTCTCGCGGACTGCACATGCACATCCGCCATAGCCGGGGAGGGTTCTGGCAGATCCCTCTGTCGGCTAATTATGCGCGGTGTAGCCCATAGGCTACAGCGGCTAACGTCATCTTCAGAGGGCGTTAGCTGCAGGGGCCAATATCTGGAATGCATTGTGATCCCTCCATTACCTCTTGCAGACGGCTGCAAAAGGTAATGGAGGGATCACAGCAGGTATCGGCACCTGCTGTGGTCCCTCCTTAATACATTCTGGGGATACTTAATATTTGAGGCAAACCACCCGTTTTCGGGGATTATACCTCAAATGCAATGTAATAAATGGGCCCCTATGAGCTTCAGAACACCGTCCCTCCTCATCTTTTCCTGCTCAGTTTTGACCTCTAATTTTTGAGTTTAGTCACATGACAAGGTGACCTCACAATTCCTAGCTGCTGTGCTATCAGTAGGACAAAGCCCTCCATCCCCCTAATGAGATTTATTACAGTAACTGATACATCTGTGTACTGTGTAGCTGTATCCGCTTTTAACCCATTCACCATTAAATGGCTTGTAAATCAGTGCCATAATACACAGTGTAGACTTCTGCCATCAGTGCAACTTATCATGGTCTAATTGTCCTAATTGTTTAGTATTGTGCTGGTCATATACATGTGCCAAGACCACGTTTTACATTTCTACTAATCTTTATGCAGTTGTACATTGGTTTAGTCTGCTAGGATGTAATTCTACTACATTTGATCACTTTGACTCATGCATCCACATATTGCTCTTTGTCTGCGGTTTCGCTTTAAAGGAAGGAATCATCTCCCACACATTTTTGGGGTCTGGTAGTATCACTTCCCCAAACTGGTATGCAGTCAGACTGTCTCTGGTTAAAATGTCGACATTCACAATTTCGTCAGCAGAAGGCCGACATTGTTGATGTCATCATAGTTATAATGTTGACATCATTTATCTGGACACCTGGCAAATGTTGACATTGCCAAAAAGTCGCCGTTTCCATTAAAGTTAGTGTCAGGGTCATGCTAAGTGTTAGGGATTAAATCAGATTAAAAGCACTAAAATGTCGACATAACGAATGTTGATATGATTAATGTCGACATTATGGACCTGTCAAACATGTTCGATGTCAAGATTACAACCATGTTGACATTGTGCGTTGACAAAATATACACACCCTCCAAACTATATAATATAGTAATGCCACAGTAGTTAGCAGAACTGGGAAAGTATCAAGTAAAGATGCTCAAAAATATGCAGTTTGTACACGCCATTTGCCGCTCGCCTATGAGGTTCATATTTCAGTTTCATTTGTAAAATGATATAAAATATTTAAACTCTCACATTTTCAAACTCAGCCAATGTATTTAAGTCACAGAACATGCAAACGTGCATGTTTTTCAGACTCAAAAAACTCTCAAGATTTAAACTCTTCATCCAGGTGTTTCCTGTTTTGAAAATACAACTCGATCAATGTATTAGTGTGAGAGTTTTACTGCTAAACTCTCACATTTTCTAAACTCTCACCCTATTACATTTGGCCCTGATGTTTGTTGTTCACGGTTAGGAAACGTTAAATGTATACATTTTTTCACAAGTGAAACGGTTCGAACCATGGGCGTAACTGCAATAGGCGCAGGGGGTGCAAATGCTATGGGGCAGTGAATAGCCTCAAACATGGTCAATTCTGTCTGGAACTTTGCAAATCCATCTGAACAATTTTTTTTTTATTTTTGTACTAATTAGACAAACCGGTTCAAGAAATGAAGTGTGACTGGTTTGGGCATTTCTAGTAGCAAGCTACATAATGTGCCATCTACAGGCTGTTAATAGGTACTGCATCATTATTTAAGTAAACTGGATAGCTTGGTATAACTTCAAAATTGTCTGAGACCTGGATTGACCTGTAAGGGTATCCTTTATTTTTAAGCAAAAAGAATACAGCATTAACCACCTTTGTATGTTCTATTGGTAGGTTGTTCACATGTAAGCAGGATTGGGCACTGACCTAAATATTCAATGATTGATACATTCTCTTTAAAGTGATCCCGTAACAGATATACAGTGGCGTCGGCTATTGTGGATTCAAATGTTCATGAGAATACACCCTACCAATACACTAGGAAATAGTGACATCACTGAGGCATGAGGCACTTTGTGAAATTATAAGATTGGTTCAGCTCACCAACTGCTGATATCACTGTTTATATCTGATGGGTCCACTTTAAGTTAACCAATAGCAAAATGAGACATTAAATGTTTGCTTACATTATAATGGATTATGCGGATTAATTTTCTGTTTTTATGCTTGCTTTGCAGACATCTAATCCACATGGACTACAGAGAGACTCATTATAGCCCCAGTGACATTCCTATTGTTCGGACCCCCAATATGACGGTATGAGTTGGTGAATGATGATGATCATATTAGATACATTTATATTATTATTACTGTATATTTTGATTGTGCCGCAAAATTCTGTAGCACCGTACATGGGGGGAAAATGGAGCATAAGAGTATTCTCCTGGTATATGATGTCTGTGCATTGTGTGCTGTGGTGGTGTAAAAACATATAGTAAATGCAAGTGATACTATATATATTTATTATTTATTACCAGTAATTTATATAGAGCACACATATTCCGCAGCACTTTACAGAGAATAGTTGGCCATTCATATCAGTCCCTGCCCCAGTGGAGCTTACAATCTATATTCCCTACCACATGCTCACACACCCCAGGGTACATTATATGAAAATGAATTGCTGGTAGTAGGACACAAGAGGGTATGAGGCGCGACTAGCAGTAAAGATGCATTGAACCAGTACTTCCTTTTAAGGTCTCATCATAATTTACACAGATAATTCACAAATATCACGGTATAGTAATAGCACCCACTAAGAGACACCACTTACATCACAGCCCTGTACAGGTGATGAAATTATTATTTTTAATTTCTATGGTGGCACAGCGCTCTACATAGTGGACGGAACACACAGCAACATAACATAGTGCATGGGTGATTAGACCGAACAGTTATATTCACAGATATAGATAATTATAATCTGCAGATTACATCATTTATGTAGAGATAGTAGGAAGAGAGATGGTTCTCGCATATCGGATTGCTAGGAGGATGGGTGGCATATAATGGTAGAGTCATGACAGAGTGTGGAAGGATTGGAGCAGAACAGGAGAAACCCTGGAGCAGGGGGTACAGTTTCTAAAGTGCGGATTTATAGAAGTGGAGATGTTGACCTTAGCAACCAATCAGATTCTAGCTATTATCTTTTAGAAGGTGCTAGATAAATGATAAGTAGAATCTGATTGGTTGCTATGGGCAGCATCTCCACATCTAAAAGCCCTACTTTAGTAAATATACCCCCAGGAGTGGTAGAAGGTGATGGGAAAGGAGGATAGACGGCAGTTGTTGGCAGAGTAAACTGGGTGGGAGGGAGGTGATGTGGAAATTGGGCTTCAGATGTAGTGCGGGTTTATAGAATAGGAGATGTTGCCCATAGCAACCAATCAGATTCTACGTATCATTTATCTAGCACCTTCTAGAAGATAATAGCTAGAATCTGATTAGTTTCTATAGGCAACATCTCCATTTCTATAAATCCGCACTTTAGCAAATCTACCCCAGAGTCTCTGTATACCACTTCCAAGGCAATATAGATCTGTTCCCTGACATTCTGAACCTGAATGTATCACATAAGACCATGGTTCCCTTCCTACCAATTTGATCACACCATTTTGCAGATCTAAGGATAGTAAAAACTTCCCTTATCAATTTATTTTTATTATAAACCTTCTCCCCAACTACACCCAATAATAGCAGGGGCAAGAGGTGTGGAACCCACACCACTTAGGAGATATTTATTCCCCCATGCACCCATGCTAGTCCATTCTCTTGACAGTGCTGGCAGAGGTCTTTTGTGTCTCTGTACCTCTGACACTGAACTACAGCAGATTGGTTGGCTGACAGTGGTCTGATATCCTGGACATAGGGACCAGGCCTTTTCACCAGAAAAAAACAGCAAAAAGATAGCATAACCCCTCCCTTACATGCACCTGAGTGATATTCCTGAAGTGATTGAGCAGCTACCAACAATGATGGAATTTCATATTAAATATGGTAATTTACCATGGTAATACTTTGTTTTTGTTTTTTTTTTTCACAAGGATTACCATGGTACTTTGCATAAGGAGAAATATCTTAGAGCAATGGGGGCTTATTTATTAATGTCCATAGTTTTGCCCCATTCTTGAACATCTGTTATCGGGCCACGCATGCGCATAGGTCAGGCAGTTGGTGAGGGATTCAAAGATCCCTCTCCGGGGGAACTGAAACCTACAGTATTTGCTAGAACGGCTCTGACAATTACATTAGTTATCGGGGCCAGGCTGAGCTTTTCGAAGCTTAGTAAATTGGACCAGATCACAGACCCCATTGCGAATTCTGGGTACTTTAGTCTTAGTTTCCCCAATGCAGGGGATATCTCTGATGTTTCCTGAATTAGACATTTGTAGGCATGATACGTAAAATCATCATCATTTTCAGGAGGGACTGGTCACCTGCTTAATAAATAGGTACCTTTGGGTAAAATTTAATTTTGGTATAAAAGAAAATAGTTATTTTGGCTCATGGCAAATTCAGCCATTTTTGGGCAACCTGAAAAAGGTTATTGACTATTAATGAACATTTAGCTAATTTTGGTTATCCCGCTGAGTGTTAGTTACAGTATGTGGGCGTCATGGAGCCACTGGCTTCACTTGCTGAATATGGCAGCCATAGATATGTCACTGATTCCTAGTGAATCAATAGGCTACGTTCACAAAATGGCTGTCTGTAGTGGAAGGGTGCTGCACTTGGATAGGTTTGCATGGAGAATGGCATTTCTCTCTTGTCAGATATCCTACATACAGATGTGTTCTCATACATCTAGTCTCAATACACCACGCAACGCGACTTGCCTGGCGTGGGTGAGCCACCAGGTCAAGTACAACTTTGCTAGCGTTAGACGTTCTTTTTTGCTGAAAATGTGTCTAAGTCGCAGTGCGATGTGACTAGGACGCACCTGCAGAGTGTGCTAATTAATTACACAGGTCTGCGAAATTTAAGGTATTGAAAGCTTTTTTTAATAATACTTTTATATTCTTAATTATACTCCTGTGTACATCAAGATATAGTATATTGAAAAAAATTACCAAATCACATTTACCTATAAGGGGGTTACATACATTTTTAAGAAAAAAAAGTTTAATTGTTTTTGACATATTTATTGTGAAATACGAAGAAGTGTAGATGATAGCACTGTGTTTTTGTCTTAATTACATAATAAAATAACAACATAATCAAACAATAATAGAGACAAAAACCATAATTATTGAAAAAAATCGTTAATAACATCTTTAACGTCTTGGTGGAACCGTTCACCCTGTAGTCTCCGAGATTATTCGGGAAATGCTCACTATGGGAATTCAAAAAATTTACCTTTTATAGCATATTGCAGCCAAGGTTTCTGTAACTATTAAGTATTTCCCTGACAATTTCTTTGTAGTTTGGATCCTTGACATTGCCTAAAAATTTTGAAATCACTTGTTTGAACGAAGTCCACGCCGAAAGTTCCACAATATTCATTACACGCCCGAAATGTTAATATTTTAATAACTTTCTAATGTCGGAGCCTGTAAAAATGCCTTCCTTCAGTTTAGCATCGGATAGGTTAGGGAATTTGGTGCAAAGATATTTGAAAGTTTCTCCATCTTTAGGCAGTGCTTTTACAAATTGTTTCATCATTCCTAATTTTATATGTAGAGGTGGAAGTACAACTTTATTTGGCTCACTACTAAACTGGATTTGATGACATTATTTTTTCCAATTTCTAAACTTTTTCGAGCTGGCCAATTGTTTTTTTGCCAATGTAAATTTTTAGCTCTGCTATCCCATTCATAGAGAAAACATGTGAATTTAGTGTAACCTTGTTGCTGGCCAAGTACCATGCATAACATTTTAAGATCTCCACATATTAACCAGTTGTGTCTTGCATATCCAATCAGTTCCAAAACAGTTTTCAAATTTTCATGTTTCTTAAAGATAGACTGAATGTGCTAATGGTATTGGTTATATGTGACACATATGTGATATGTGACACTTGTATGTCTGTGTGCAACTGAATCTGTGTATTATTATTATTATCATCCTTTATATGGCGCCACAAAGGTTCCGCAGCGCCTTACACAGTACATAAATGAGCACACAAGAAAAACAAATAGTAATACAAAAACAATGTAGGACAAGGACATGGTTTATAGACATAGCTGCATAACACAAGCAGCAGGACATAAGCAACCAAGTGTTAGGCGCCGTTGTGGGGAGTTAGGAGTAAATTATACTATAAGTAAGGGGAGGAGAAGCACGTGAGGGATGAGGGCCCTGCTCATGAGAGCTTACATTCTAAATTGGTAGGGCAGACAGACAGGGGTGACACAGATGGGGTAGATAGTGAGGAAGGAGCATGGAGCAGTGGGTTAGGATATGTGCTGCGGAAGGTGTGTGTTTAAGATGACCTGATGTTATGTCAAAATTAAGTCCTTCATTCATCTATCTCTATGACAGAAAATAGATTTTGTTTATGTTATTTACATGAGAGATGTACAATATAAAGTTGTAGCACTTTAATGTTTGTGTTACATTTTAGCATCTATATGCATCCTGATAAAAAATGCAGTTATATTGGGACTGTCCCACCATCCTAATACAGTAGTGAATACTTTAATCCCAGCTGCTGGGTGCTATGCCATGCTTCTGTGAGTGGGTGCATCTCACATGCTAGACCCACCCACAAATGGGTGCAGCCATCCCCAACATGCTGTGGTCCCACAGGATGTTGCTGTATCCGGGCCCAGAATTTCTCTTGGCAGCCCAAGAGGTGACAGCAGAACCAGGAGGGAATGGGGCTTAGTTGTGGGGTAGCTAGGCCATGGAGGGAGGTGGTTGAGAGTGGAGGAACTAAAAAAGGCAGGGGCAGGGGAAAGAAGGCAGGGGAAAGAAGCAGAGGGTTAGAAAGCAGACTGATGAGAGAAAGAAGGGGGAACAGCAAGCGGAGGAGACAAGAGGGGGAGGATAGGGATGAATAAAGTAGAGGATTGTGTGGGCGCTGAATACGGGGGTGTTTGAAGTAAGAGTGTTCATGCTATGGACAAGGTAATAAGTAAGATGAAAACTGGAGTGGAGGCTGTGTGATGTAGAGACAGTGTGATGTGGAGGCTGTGTGATATAGACAGTGTGGATTAAAGTTGTTAAATGTTCAAAAATATAGATAAAAGAACAGTGCTGCTAATGTATGAGCGCAGCTCCAAAAGTGATATATAAAGGAGAGGTGTGTGAGTAGTGGGTGCAGGAATTAGTTATTAAACAAATGATTAAAGTGGATACATGTGATGCAATGGGAAAAGGCAATACAAACAAGAATTTATGTAGTATGAGGGCAAAATTACAATGTACTGAGCTGATCCAGTCCGAAGTTATGATCAACAAAGATCAATCAACAAGAGCAGCACACAGATAGGGAAGTATTTGCAATGTCCAAGCAGTGAGTGCAGTAAGGAGTTTCCTGGATATTCATAAAGCAGAAGATGGTGATTTTGGTAATTCACATAAATATGTTGCTTATTGTCGTTCAGAAACTGTTCTGGTTTTGAGTTCGTTTTCCCTCAGTTTTCGTCCATTTTAGCTCCGGCGTAACTCCGACTTAGATTATAAATGTAATTACAATTTGATAACTAACACTTTGAATCTAATACAGCCTACGTCTATGCAGCCTTAGGCCCTCATTCAGACTCGCTCGCAAGCGCTATGCGCTCGCAAGCAGGTCCATGGTGGGGCACTGCGCATGCGCCGCGTTCGCACTGCGCATGCGCAAGCCCTGGAGCGAGAGAGAATTCTCTCGCTCTGGGGCTCGCTACAAACGGGGCGGCTGTCGATGTTGATCGACAGCTGGCCCCGTTTTGTAGGCGGGGAGGGGGGGTGGCTGGCCAAACGGAGGCGTTCCCGAAGAAACGCCTACCATTTGGGGGCGGCCCTACTGACATCACGAGTGATGTCAGTAGTGAGCTTCCGGCTCTATTAGAGCCGAAAGCTCACTGGGGCTTGGGCAGACGAGACCCTACCACAAGGGTCTTGTCGCAAGTCCCAATTGTCGCGATGGTCAAGACCATCGCGATCATCACCTGGTCGCTCGCTAAAGCTGTGGGTGGTCACCCACAGCTTAGCGAGCAGCCAAGAGGCTGGCTTTAAAAAAAAAAAAAGCGTCCGCCCTAATTCAGAGTGAGCGCTCGCTTTTTGCGGGCAGCTCTGAATGAGGGCCTGAGTGGGCACAGTGTATAAAGCACAATGGAACTTGGAATGAAAAAAGCCGCGGCTGCTACATTGTAGACTCGGTCGCTAGGCTGCGTTTGCATGTAGCCTGCTGATATTTGCAATCTGCGCATGCATACAAGACGCACTGCGCGTGCGCGAACTAGTCCATGCGTTCGGGAAGTGTTCGCACCCTGTACACAGACGCTCCGCAAGCATGAGTGACAGGACTTGCCGTGTGTGGGTGGTGGATGGTACTGCAGGTGTGGTGGTGCGAACGCAGGTGTGTCTGCGTTGGAACGCCATTTCAGGGGCCTGCATAATTAAGATGCATCGTCAGCATACACGTCACATGGCTGAATTACACACAGCAGCACTCGCAGTGCTTGCGGTAGTTATGGTCAGCCACAAGTGCTGCATGTGGGTCCGATGTTACTCGATGTTAACGATTGTTTAATACACTTCCTGGAGATGACGTATGTTACTAAGGGAAATGGGCGTCTTGTGTCAGGCTGGTGGGCGTCTAAATACATACCGCGATCACACGGCAAGACATAGCGGGCGTGCTAATGTCTTGCTAGTGATCGTGTGATCCGCATACTTTGGCTGCTGACGGCTGCGTGCGAACGCATCCTAGCGAATAGGTATGAATCAGGCTCACAGATTCATAGACTCAGTCGCACAAAGACATACAAATGTCGCATATCAAATCAAGTCTGCTGGTGCCTCCTAGTCACATCGCATTGCGACTTATGCTGGCCATACAGGGTAAGATTTTCTGTCCAACCATCCAACTAGTTGGTTGGTTGGAATGAAAATCTGGTAAGGTATGAAAGCAAATGACAATCAGGAATTTGCTCCCAAACGCAGGAAAATGGACAAAAACTGTTGTTTGAATAAATTGTTTAGAACAAACATTTAACAAACTTGTCTGACGACCATTTTTATCTGTTTTCTGGCATTTAGGAGCAAATTGCTGATCATCATTTACTCCCATACGTTACCAGATTTTCATTCCAACCAATCAACTAGTTGGATGGTTGGACAGAAAATCTTACCGTGTATGGCGAGCATTAGACACATTTTCGTAAAAAAAAATACACTGCAAAAAAGACGCCCGGCACTAGCAGAATGTCACGGAACCTGGCGCGCTGAGAGGGGCTTTTTGGCGCAACTGCAGCAAAGATGTTTAAGGACACATCTGTATGTGACTTAGTAATGCCCCTGTTTACTTTTCTGCATTCTGCCTGTTCACCCTGAGTGACCTAAAATGTCCTGCTGTGAGAACTATTATTTGTTTTTGTATAATTCATCAGCACCAACTCTTCTTCTGGTGTACATCAAAACATGTCAGATATTAGCTCGGTCACAGGACGTCCTGTATAATCTGTGGTTTGTCCTATCCATACTGCTTGCTTTGTATATTTTTCTGCTGCTGCTGCACCATTTCCTACCTCAGATAAACTCTTGTTCCATTTTGGTTTGACCTGTAATCCCTTTCTGTTTCCTAACACACTTCTGAGGCCTGAGGCTGAATGTAATAGGGAAGTAGGTCAGGAGTGAAAAGTCATTGCTCTGTGGTCCGTTTGGATTCGCGCATACAGTGGGATTCCATATTTATTTATAGAACATGCAGATATTACCCACCACATGACAGACACAGAGGGTTAGAGGAGGACAGACCTAGAGTCAGCCAGACCCTTGGCCTCATACAGATGTGTTCTCATACACATAGCCTAATCACGCGGTGCCTGGTGCGAGCGAGCTGCGCCAAGCAGTGTAGCGTCTTTTTCGCTCTAATGCACGTCTTAGTCGCAACGTGATGCAAGAAAACCGCTATATGAGACTTCACTGATCAATTTGATATGCAACACTTGTATATCTGTCTGCGACTGCGTCTGAATCTGTACAAACAACTAAACTTGGCGTGAAAAAAGCTGCGGCCGCTGCATCATGACACTTTGTGTACATGGTCAGACTCAGTCGCATACAGATATACAAGTGTGCAGTCTCATGAAGCGGTTTAGTCACATCGCGTTGGGACTGAGACGCATAAGACCTGGTGCGCCAAGAAGGGCTGTTTGGCGTGACTGCAGCAATAGTGTATGAGGACACATCTGTATACAGATGCGCTCTGTGTGCAAATGCTTATTAGTTATTATTACAACATTATTGCAATTGTTTATAACACACAACTTGATCTGTCTTCAGAAAGGCCAAATAGTATACAGGCTTACTCACCCAGGATGTCTGGGAAAACAGAGAAGCTGCCCTGGACTTTGGAGAGAGTAGACACCCTCCCAGGTCGGCACACTTCCCTAGATAAGTGTTCGATCCAGGCCCCCTATAACTCAATTCTTGGCGCCATGCACATGCCATTTAGGCCAGACCCTCCAGCATCTCCCGGAGGAGCCAGGCACAAAGTCAGCAGTTATTCCACTTAGGAGGGAGCCAAATTGGACGGAACTGTCACTTAATAAGGACAACGGCTTGATCACCTGGGGAGAAACTAGCGCTGTCACTGGATGACCACATGCATAGATGTTTTGCTGATCGGCCCACTGAATATTCCAGCATATCCAATGGAAAGTTCATCTTGAGATAGTGGTATATGTGTGTATCATTTAATTATTGTCACCACTTCATTCTTGAATGCATTGTTGTTCTATGCATTCACTGCAGCTTGGATTTGTAAAATCTCCAGTGAGGACAGAGGAGATCCCTATGACAATTATAGCACAGACTCATTCATTTGTTACTGGTGATGGTGACATTTTCTGTTGGAACCTATTATGCTGTTACTTTATTCTGCTATGTAGTTTGTAGACTATGGGCCTGATTCAGACCCACTCGCGAGCGGCTGTCCGCTCGCAAGTGGGTCGATGCTCTTCACTGAGCATGCGCACGACGGAGGGAGCTCCGTCGTGCGCATGCGCCAGACGCGACGAGCGAAGGAAAGTCCTTCGCTCGTTGTGTCTGATCAAAGGGGGCGTGCTGTCGATGTTGATTGACAGCACGCCCCCTTTGGTGGGCGTGCCGGGGGCGTGCCTCCCTGACGGGGGCGTTCCCACGGGAACGCCTCCGTCAGAAGCCGGCCCACTGACATCACTAGTGATGTCAGTGGGAGTGATTTTGGCTCTGATAGAGCCAAAATCACTCCGGAGCTTGCGGTTGAAAAGCTCAACCGCAGGCTCCGGCTCGCAGTTTCGATGGTCGCGATGGTCACGACCATCGCGGCCATCAAAATGCACGCTCGTATAGGCTGTGGGTGGTGACCCACAGCTATACGAGCGTCCAGGAGGACGCTCCATTTTCATGGAGGGCGGCCCTCATTCAGAGCGTGCGCTCTGCTCAGAGCGTACGGCTCTGAATGAGGGCCTATATTAGGACAGGATGCACATATATCATACTTCTGTGTATATAACTATGATCGACATAGGTACGAAAAAATTTAAAAGGGCAGTGCTTTTACTAGCAAGACATGTCTAGTAAAAGCACTGCCCTTTTAAATATTGGGCATGAACACAAACAAAAGTGTTAGGTTTTACAATCCGTCACTTAGTAAATAAACCCTAAATCTTGAATTGGTAAAAGAAAGGTGCTGAAAGGTTAAGTTTACTGGCAGCACATCTGAGACTGCCACACTATACTAAATACAGTATCACAGGAGAATTGTATATTGATTGGAATTCTCTTATGAACAGCCTTTTTCTTAATGAGATGACTGCAAGAAAAGACAACAAAACTATTTATATCATACATTTCGGCCCTGATTATAGAATGAGGCATTAAACACCAAATGATCATTACTCATAGTGCAGACAGTGTTGTATGATGGAGTGCTTGCATCTGAATTAATTTACGGCGTGACTATACAAAGGAGAGTGTTATATATGAATGGCGCTGGCAGATAACCAGCTGGGAGAATTTCCCCTTTAAGTCTCTGTGAACTGTCATAAGCCTCTGGGAAAAATTCACTTCGTACAACTATGTCTTTGTCCTATGCAATTCCCAGTCCCCCAACATCATGTGTATTATATCAGCAGCAGGAAAGGGTTAAATCTTACTCGGTGAGGTCATCGCGCCCGCCTTATCCAGAGAACTTGGATTGGGTCTTTAGGGAAGCGGAAGTGATAAAAGAGATATAAGAATGTTGAATAGAAAGAGCCCAATGTTCATTGTCCGTTATTAGAATGTCTGCTTCCAAAGTGACCAAAAGTGACCACACTCATCTCTCTGTGATCTGGCCGAGATGTCTGACATTATTGTATGGAGTCTAGTCACTAGTGCTCTCCGGAATCTCCATTCTCCCTGTGCTATCGGATGTCTTGCCATCCTTGTCAGGCACGTGTCCACACTGCTGCTTCCCTCCTACTGTATTAGAGCCCGAGGTGATTCACACCCGCAGATGTCTGTACACAATTCTCTGTCCCTGAGCAACAGGTTTTCATATCTACTAGTGTTACAGTCTGTATTGCTTGTCTGATCGCCTGTTTTTGCATGGCTTGTTACCTTACTACCCCTGTGACCCTGACCTTTGACTCGTCTGAATAGAAGCTATCTGCCCTGTTCTCTGGCCAGTCTCCACCATTGTTTGTATTCTCTTACTGTTCCTTCAAATGTCGGCAGCTTCCTATTGATGCAAACCCAGGGGGGTACTATCTGTGGGTGTCCCGCTGTAATGTCCATCATACAGGTGAAGAAAGGACATCAGTTATACCCCTTTTATTCTGGCCAGGGTTGATTCCCTGGGTCGAGTGACCCGTCAATCCAACCTGGGTAGCGAGCAGGGTTGAGCACAGGAACGACTTGTGTAACCCTGCATTGTGAACAGGGGACCTGAGTCATTTGACCAGGGTCCTGTTCACAGCATAGGAAGACGCGGATTCCCAGAGCTTGGAGTTGATGTAATCTCCAAGCGCTGGCAGGAGAGAACCACTGCGCCCGTGTGCATTGTAAACGGCGTTGACCCGGGGACAACCTGAGTCGGAGCTACGGTATGAAAGGGGGTCTGTCCGGATCTGACTAGTCAGAACCGGGTTTTTGGTGTAAAAGGGGTATAAGATATCGCGCACCAGATGCAAATCATCATAAATGACATTGAAATCACAAAGCACAAAAACACTCAATACTATATTGTGTACATACTGTCATACACGTAGGGCCCAACACAGCTATTTTACCTGTTAGGGGACGAGTGTATAGCTACAGCTCTGTGCATCAAACCCAAAAGTGTGACATGTGAAATATAAGGTAATATATGGGTCCGTCAGAGCGATAGTTTATCATCGCAAGACACAAAGTTGGGGTCTGGCATTGTGTATTTCGTGCTAACAACCTGCTTGAAAATACCCCTTATTTATAGGATGACCTATATTCTCACATTATCTTTCTTTGAACTGCGTAGGTAAATTGAAAAAAAAAAATATTCTGTTTCCACTAGGACCACTGTTATTACCATGGAGTCGTTCAGGGGCAGAAAGACTCCAGTGTGGCAATCAGCACCTGCTCAGGAATCAGGTAAGGAGAAAACGCTGCCCCCACTGCAGCTACATCCGTGTGTCACGTTATTGCTTTCATCAGTGGATTATTAGCCCCGCTCTCCTAAGATTTATTAAACTTAACATTTCCATGTACTGGATTTAAAAAATCTCTTTGACACTATGGGGGAGATGTATCAAAGCTTGGAGAGTGATGGGGGAGATGTGCTAAGCTCTGGAAAGTGATACACTGGAGAGTGATAAACCACCAGCCACTCAGCTCCCAACTGTCATGTTACAGGCTGTGTTTGAAAAATGACAGTTGGGAGCTGATTGGCTGGTGATTTATCACTCTCCAGTTTATCACTTTTCAGAGCTTAGTACATCTGGCAAGAAATAAAGTACCAACCAATCAGCTTCTAACTCTCATTTTACAAGCTTGCTCGGGAAAAATGACAGTTAGAAGTTGATTGGCTGCTATGAGCAACCTCTAGGGCCAATTGTAATAGGGTGAGAGTTTGGAAATTGTAAAACTCGGCCCATGTCATAGAGCCCGAGAACATGTAAACTCGCACATTTTTAGACTCAAAAAACTCAGAATTTACACTCTCATCCAGATGTTTTCCCATTTTGAAGATAAACTCAACCAATGTGAGAGTTTATTGCTAAACTCCCACATTTTCTAGACTCTCACCCTATTACATTTGGCTCCTAGACTTTATCTCTCTCCAAGATTTGATAAATCTCCCCCAATATCCCAAGGGAAATATTTATCAAACCTTCTAAAGAGGACCAGTGGAGGTGTTTACTATAGCAACCAATTAAATTCTACCTATCATTTTATAGAATGTACCAGATAGATGATAGCTAGGATCTGATTGGTTGCTATGGGTAACACCTCCACTTGTCATCTTTAGAAGGTTTGATGAATGGTGGCCAATCTGATACTCTTCATGGGTCAAATGCAAGGCCCTCTATCCATCAAATGGGCTGCAGATTACCCAGTAAAGCAAGACACATGTCTTTAATAACATCACATGGCATGTTCATGTTAGATTAATAAGTGCTAGATGTTATAACAAACAAAGCTGACAAATCACTGTGACTTCTGGGTGACCAGATCTTCCACCAGCTTTTGAAGCTAAGTGTATATCTGGAAGAAGGACAATTTAGCGGAGAGGTAGGTTTTCTTCATCTGCCTGAAGTGCTTGTTGTTGCTAATGTGACCCATGATATACAATATCTGTGGAACAAAAAATATCCAGCTTTGCAACACATTGATATATAAAAGGGTCTCTCCAAAAATGCCTTACCCTATTTTAAAACATTAAAAGCCAGAATCATGCAGTTCTGTCCCACAGGTAGGGAGAGAGATTATGTCGCTGGTACTACACGGCCGCCATGCGCTGTGTGAGGGAAGTCATATGACGTGGAAGTTTGGGCAAAGAATATGATTTGTGGGTCTGATTCATTACAGATCGCAATTGCAACAACGCACGCAGATCGGCCGATGGTGCGTACTATGTATGCACCACAGTGCGCCTGAGTGAGTTGGCATACACTTACGCAGATACAAAGCCATCACTGAGTGAGTGACGGGAGGTCAGCGTTTGGGGTGGTGACGTTGGAGTGGTCGGAGAAACGCAGGCGTGCCTGTCCGTTTGAACGCTGTTACATGGGCGTGTGCATATATTAGCCACTGCGACAGCATACGCAGCTTGTGTACTCACTGCGTGCGACGAGGTTATCAATTTCAGAGTAAGTTCAGGACTGTTATGCGTGATGGGCCGATGTTACTCGATGTTTGGTATTACAGATGTGGGATAGCGGTAGTGGGCGTCTGTATCCTGGCTGTGTGACGGATTTGCGATTGCATTCATCAGCATATTTCCGCAGCAGGCCTGGGTGTGTAATCGCAGCTGCCATTGCAATAGTGATCTGTAGTGAATCAGGCCCTGTGTTCAGTGTTATTCCTGATTTATATCCCAGTGAGCTTCATCTGCTCCCCAACTATTATAACAGCTGGGGCAGCGGGGAGGCTTAGTGAGGAATAAAGCAAAGAATAGGAGCATATTACAGATAACAAAATGAGCTAAGGGCAACATATGAAGGTTATAGGGGCAGTAAGTGGCCCAAAGTTTTTAAACATATCATCTTTCATCATATCGGGTGTACAAGTATTTGTAGTTGCACATCTGCTAGAGAGCCACAGGTGGTCACGCAGCATGAAATACAGCATGCTGAGACTTGTAGTTCCACATCAGCTACAGAGCCACCGGTTGCCTAGATAGCATCAAATAGAGCATCCTGTGACTTATAGTTCCACATCTGCTACAGAGCCACAGGTAGCCCAAGCAGCATCATCAGCATGCTGAGACTTGTAGTAGCAGGAAAAAGACCTGTCGTCTCTGCTGTATAAAACGCTGTGTGATCAGTTTGTTTTCTTCTTTGTTTGCTTCTTTTAGGTTTTTTTTTTTTTATTTTTTATTTTTGCATCTCACAAATTGATGCTGGGCTATGTCAGATCAATAATTTACTGACTCAAGGGATAGAGAAATGTATTGTCTGTATGTAATAGAACGTCTTGTGTCTACAGGGGTCTTATAACACTTAGCAATAATCTAAGTTATGTGATGGAGCCATTGCCAGGAGACTGTCACCGGCACCTCATCTTCAGAGCAGAACATCTAGGTCTAGAAGGAGGAAAATGTGGACATGCAACCGCTAACCTGCAAAATGTATCCAGCCTCACATCCCAACGTTTTCATCATCGGGTGAGTGCTGGGCAAACGGCATACACAGCTATAGCAACAGCATCCCTTGCAATAATAATTTTCCAAAAGTAGAGATGAATGAAGAACAAGCCATATTGTTATAACTCCAATTAGATATGGTTTAGTGTGGGCTCATGTCAGGCTTACATAAACAGAAACAAACCCCAGCCTATTTACATACATACACATTAATAATAATTAATTGCACTGTACAAAATTGTGAACGAAGTGGTTTCCGGTGATATGATATCCCCCTAGTAATTACTTTTCCTCAACAAAATATTTCTACTTCAGTTTACACTCCCAGGAGATCAATGTATGAACAGATGTATATTATCTGGTGTCATACTTTTCATTAGCCAGTGATTTTCTCCTCCAACCTGATGTTCCAGGGCTGTGGCTGTCCGATACTGTAAATGTATATAAACAAACCCAACCACATCCCTTTAGTTAGCCAGCTATCTGATGCGGCCGTACAGAGGTTTAGAGTCATCTGTCCAAGAGATCTCTGCTCTATAGCTCAGACATGCAACATCTGTCCTCCTCATGCTACCCTATCTATGTCCTCATATAAATCTGTCCTCCGCAGGCTGCAGAATGTGCAGGAGCAGCCTGTGATGTACTGCTCATTGTATACATAAACCTTCATTGAACTATTAAGGACCCATCATTTAGGTTTTAAAAGTGAGAGAAATGACAGCTGTTATATTTCACAGTAAGACACTTCCAGTCTTTTAATGTGCTGTACGTAATAATCCCTTATTTTGTAATAAATATCTTTAATGCAGTGTTTGGCTATGAATGAATGCTAATGTTTTCAATTGTTCTCAGGTTTGGGTGGCATTGCTGCTTTTGCCGTTTATAAAGAACTTTCATTCAACAGCTTCATGACAAGCACTCAGTGCACCACCTCACACTCACACATATTAAATTAATATATACAAAATATAACATGCACAGTTATAGGATACTTAACAGCATAATATGTATAGTTCTATGAGTGTTCTTCTAATTAATTCCAGTCTCCCTAAAAATTATCCAATAACTGCCCTCACTAGCTACTAGTACTACAGGGGTACTCACCATCAGGGGTAGTAGGACTACTAGGGTACTCATCATCGCCATCAAAATCGTCCATCCCCGAGCATTGAGGTATAAATAATACATAGGGGAGGGAGAGATTCAATTCTCGGCAATGACCCACATACCGTCTAATAGAACAGCGCCCCCAGTGCCAAAATAACCAGGTATAAACATGGAAAAATTCCTGCTTGGTTTTACCTGATTTCAAACCAATGATCTCTCAAACATTACATTATCCTTGTTTTAAATGGGCAACAAAAACTAATAACACTCTTAAAAACAAAAATAATTTACTATAATACCCCCTTAAAATGTTGTATATTCTATGAACCCAATAATAATAATGTAATTGTGCTCCAGTTTATTGGTACTTAGAGTCTCTCGCTTTCCCATCATATCACGCACATGAAATCACTGATCTGTCACCTCTAGTGTGATTTTCATGGCCTGTCCCTGTACATTTTCTAAATTCCTATCATTACTACAGTTTGGAAGCAGACCTCTTGTGTGTCCTGCAGGTGAGGAGAGAGGAGACGGAGGGGGACAGATGTGTGGAACTTTACCTAGTTGCCGACCACGCGGAGGTAAAGTCGTTTGGTGTTTCATCTTGCAGAATGACCTTTGATCCTTATCACCACTTTCCAATTACCAGTTATATAGTTAGAGAAGGATCATTGCTGAATGTGTTTCGCAAAGGTAAAAGCAAAAATGTTACTATTACCTGATCTGCCTGTGCCCAGGTACTCAGAGTGCAAGTGGGTGGTGCCTGCCTTCTGTCACTTAGAATCACCAGTAAATTATTTCACAATATCCAATTCAGATAGATCTCTTACTGATAGCGAACAAAGCAAATTGGTTCATTCACTTGAAAGTAGTAGGAATATGCTGATATACTGTACTTTTGTATTATATTTTATATGTATGCAGGATCATTCTAAATGCCTCTAAACTATATTCAGATTCTGTTTACTTGGATAAAAGAAATACTAAGTTATTAAGAAGGTTAAAACCTTCAGTAAAACAATATAGGAAACTGTATTGCCAATGTATATTGTATTAAAGTTCTTCTATAACAGTAGTATTGCTAATCCTACATATATCACAGTGGCTTTTTAGAAGTGGAGTTGTTGTCCATAGCAACCAGTCAGATTCTACTTATCATTTATAGAAGATAATAGCTAGAATCTGATTGGTTGCTATGGGCAACAACTCCACTTCTAAAAACTGTCACTTTAGTAAATATACCCATAAGACTTTAGCTGGCCTATAGAGTCATTTGAAGTGGCCTTTCTGCAGTGTAAATATAGCTTTAGGTGTCTCCATATCTGCCTGGGCCCAGGGGATTTTCTGAGCAAGATGGGCACAGTGGGGAGGTCTCTGTACCCCATGGGCTGTAGAGGTCATGGTACTTAACAAGTCTAGAACCATTGGAGTAGCAACTTTGCTTCACTATTGGTACTATTATAATGACAGGGGTTCCTAATACCTCTGTCCATTATACCAAAAGAATTTTCACATATAGTTTAATTAAAAGACTCAAAAGCCTTATTCACCATTTTATTTTTAAATGAAAGATAAATCTGATCTTCTTATTTTTTTTAAACATCTTTGGAGCGTGAACATGTGACTTGGAGGGGGGAGGGGGTTATTTTATATTACCCACACACATTTTCAGTTTGGAGTTTATTTTTATAAAAACCTGACCTCACCGCACATTGCATGAGATTGTTACAGGACATTGTGCAGTTTATTGTTGTGCCGCCAACCAAAGGAGAGGGGGATGTAGTCAGGAAGCCGGAGATTGAAATGCCGACCGCCGGCTTCTCGACAGTGAAATCCCGGCATGGGACTAATGATAGGTGTCTAAATACCGACGCCTATCATTAGACCCACGCCGAAATCCCAACGCCAGGCATACCGAATGTAGGTAAGTCGGGCGTCAGGAGGCGATAGCTGCGGGGGGAAGGGTTAGGTTTAGGGACTCCCAGGGGGTCTTAGGGTTACTCACCCCCCCGGGAGGGATAGGGTCAGGCGAGGGGAAGGTGGGGTTAGGTTTAGGCACCCCACCTGGGAGGGTTAGGTTTAGGGTGCGGGGAGGGGGGGATAGGTTTAGGCAACCCTGGGGGGAGGTTAAGGTTAGGCACTACGGGGAGATTAAGGGAGGGTTAGGGTTAGGAGGGGGTGAGAGGGAAGGGTTAGAGGTCTTATTCACCTCTGTCGGGATCTACATGTGCTGGCCTTCCAGCGTCGGTATTTCATCCGGGCTTAGGTCCGGCAGTAATTCATACCGGTTCCGAGGAGAGGGAGCTATGTATATTCTATCCTGCTCAAGGGGGGCTGAAATTTGATTTCAAGTCACTGTCCCACTATAGAAGTGCTTTTCTCAATGGATACTGGGCCTGATTCAGAGCCGGCCGCTCTGACCAGATCGCTCGCTCTGACTCTGGGCCGGGCTACCTAAAATTGGAGCGGCCCCTTGGACGCTCGCATAGCTGTGGGTTACCACCCACAGCTTATGCGAGCGTCCATGATGATGGTCGCGATGGTCAAGACCATCGCGACCATCGGGCTTGCGACTGCCGCAAGCCCAGGAGTGATTTTGGCTCTATCAGAGCCAAAATCACTCCCACTGACATCACTAGTGATGTCAGTGGGGCCGGACCCAGACGGTAGGCGTTCCCATGGGAACGCCTCCGTCTGGCAGGCACGCCCACCAAAGGGGGCGTGCTGTCACTCACCATCGACAGCACGCCCCCTTTGGTGCGAGACCCCGAGCAACAGCTTCCTCGTCGCTCGCAGGGTCTCGCGCATGCGCATTTGGGTACCATCGACCCGCTTGCGAGCGTCCTGCGCTCGCGAGCGGGTCTGAATGAGACCCACTATCTGTTCCTCATTCCTCACTGTTGCTCATCCCTGAATTTTGTTTGCTGCTCTTCGCAGTGCTGTGAGCTGTGTAATAAAATACCCCCGCAATGAGAATCATCAGCCCACTGTTTAGTAAAATAACGCCTAGGTCACATTATACTGCCCTTTCTGCCCCGCTGCAAACTGTAAGCGGGGTGCTTACAGTTTGCCTAGCAAAAACACAGATGCCAGTGTCAAGCAATGGTAGTTAACAAGGACACAAATGAAGTTTATAAATGTACTTGTAGATGTCACTGGGCCTAGGAAGCCTGACATAAATATACTGCTTTCTAAGTCAGCGCTGTGATCAATAACGTGATGAAAGTTTCCTGGTATTGTCAGCTACACATGTGAACGGAAAGGCAATATATTGATTTCCATTTGTTTTGTACATTCAGTTTCAGAAACATGATTCAGACTTGGAGTGTACTCAGCGCAAAATGCTGGAAGTGACAAATTATATAGATAAGGTACAAATCTCAAATAGCATCATTGTATACGTAATGAAAATACTATGTATTGTTATATAAGGGCATACAGTGGTGATGAAGGGCGGGAGGGCGTCTTATAGAAATACATTTTACATAATGCTAAGAATAAGATTTATGGTGGTGGTGCAGCCTGAATATAGAATACTACAGTGGCTTGTTTTACTATTGGGTGGTTTAGATATGTTTGTGGTTGCTCTTGTAAAATGCCAATGCCCCATGCTCACTGACACTGCCCAAAGTTCATCTATAATGCTGTTTTATCCATGGAAGCATAAACATCATCACAGAGAACCAGAAGCGTATCTTAAAGCTGGGTACACACTAGACAATATATTAGACGATTTGTTGTTTTGGGACGACTCAGAATGACAAAAACGTCCACATCATCCAGTGTGTACGCACTATTGGGCGCTCGTGCAGTGCAGGCCAATCAGAAGATCTGACGGTCAACACCATGGTTTTGGATGCGGCAGGGGACTGATATATTGAGCGGTCGTGCACCAGATCGTGCTGTGTATAAGGACCGCCCGATATACTGTGCCGTAACATCGTCTGGTGTGTACCCAGCTTTAGATTGCACCAATGCTGGATATAATGGTTCTTTGGTTTCTAAAATGAAATTATTGTTTACGAAATGATTACTGCAGACATGCATACTCATGACATCATTACACACCTTGCTAATGCGCTGTTATGTGCCAAAGTCATTAACCGGCATAGGACGTTGGCAGGGTTCTGAAATGATACATTGTATTTTTGTAACTGAGTGAATTATTGTTTGGCTAGTTCTGCTCTTTTTTCATTCATTACAGATGATGGTTATAAAAGCTGTATGTATTATACCCCCCAGTTCTACAGGGCTCTGAATATCCGCATTGCTCTGGTTGGATTGGAGATCTGGACTGCTGGAGATAAATGCAATGTGTCTGAGAATCCATACATCACCTTACGTGCCTTCCTGTCATGGAGGAGAAAGATCCTATTACAGACACCCCATGACAATGCACAGCTCATAACGTGAGAATATCACTGCTACTAAGAGTAAAGTATACTATTGGTGTGATATGGGGAAGGGCCTTAGTATGAGCCCCAATTACTTTCTGGCCATTGCAGATGGCCACATTGCCTACTTCTTCCCTTTGCCGAGCAGTCGGGCTTTTGGTCCGTAGTTGATTTTTTGGATTAATTTTGTCAGGCTTTTTGTCTTGACTGGCGCGTCTGTTGGGAGGTGTGCCCTCCTCATCGAGGTGCAGAAATGTGGTGGTATTTTTTGGGGAGGCGGTTTAGTGCTGGGCATGTGCACGATGGATCTGGCACACCACAAGGTGCCATGGTCAGTCATCATTTCCATAGCTGCACCTCCGCTGTCTGAATGACACTTTTTTATAAAATACACTTATTTTAAAGTAGGCAGGGGTCAATTTAAGACATGAGGTGGCCCATGTGCACATTTTTTTGCACCAGCCCCCTTTACCGGAGAATATGGTGACAGCATATTGGCAGAAGATAGCAAGGACCCTGGCACAGTACCAGTATTTGCTTTCTTCTGCATATGTACCATATTTCCGGTGATTTTTTCAGAAATATGGCACGGGTAACCGTCGGGTAAAACGCAGGTCCCCTTTGACTCACCCTACACCCATTATAGATACGTCACTTGTCATGAAAAGATGAGGAACACTGTGCTAGTAAAGTTGTAAAACTGATTAGATGTGATAAAGGCAGTGTACCATCAGTAAGTACAAATCAATACGCAGAGTGCTGAGACTGCTGCTCTCTGCTGGGATTCTAGCTGATGTAAGAAAGCATACAGGCTCCCTCTGTGATATGATAGCTCCGGTTCCCTGGCCTAAGTGCTATGACCCACAGCCTTCCTGTATGGAAATACTAGGGTTTCCATCACTCAAGGAGCTGGGACATGACATCACTGGAAATGAGAAATAGACCTGTCTTCAAAGTGTTTGTTGACATGTCAATGTTGCTGATATAACTATCCCCCATTACAAGGGGCAGGTGGAACTTGCTGCAGATCGGTGCTAGGTGCTATTTAAAGTAGGGGTGAGCGGGTTCGGTTTTACTCGGTTCTTATCGCCACTTTACCGCAATTTCGGCTCGATTTCATTCGCTATCCAAAACACGTGTTCGGCGATAGCCAATAAAAAGATCCGAGTAAAACCGAACCCGCTCACCCCTAATTTAAAGGGATTATCCACTTAGGAGAAATCCCTCCCAATCAAACCGGAAATCCCCTCATATTATCTGAATCTTCGAGCTGGGTGCAGTGATTCCCGTCACATGGCAACCATGTCGACGCCACAATGTCTACATTAGAATATCGACACGGTCCAACATGTCGACGACAGGCACCATGTTAACATGTCCACAATGTTGATATCTGAATGGTGCCTTTAGAAATATCAACATTCCCAGAATGCCGACAGTTAGGTGCCACCTGGAAGGTAAGGGTTAAGCTGTGGGGCTTGGTTAAAGTTAGACTGCATGGGGGAGGGGGTTAAGGTTAGGCTGCATGAGGGGGGGTTAAGGTTAGGCACTAGGGGAAGCATTAGGGTTAGGACTAAAATACTTACTGGAACACCGCTCCGTCAAACATCTCTGCCGGAAATGTTGGTCACATGGCTGCAGGGACCCGGAAAACGAGGCTGGAGACGAAGCTACTGCTGGGACGTTAGGTCCACATTCTATCATGTCGATATGTCATCTGCGTAGATGTGATGAATGTCAACTTGGTCACTGTCGACATGCTGCATGTTGACATGCTGACCATGTCGACCTAATGCAGGTCGACATGATAACGGTTCACCTAACAATATACTCCACTGATCACTGCCTGTTTCCCCTTTTGATGAATAGAGCTGTATGGGCTTACATAGAGGTCTGTGCATGTACGGAGGCCTCCAGCACTGAGAACAGCGGTATGGCTTAGCTCTGTGGTGGCAGATAGACAAGGAGGGTGTGCTTGATTAAGAAGGGGTTGTCCATAGTGAATAAAAACTTTAGCTAAAGCAAGTTCTAGATGCATCTGGGCAAGTTTAGGTAAACCATGCCACACCTTGGTAATTTTGTGAGTTGTAAATGAGTCCCAGTGTGTTTCTGAGTTATCAACAGGCAATTTCAGGCAAAAGTTCTATATCAAATATCAGGAGTCTTTCCAGTAACCTATAAAAAGCAACATAGTAATTCTAACTAGGCAACATTGTCTTTTAGTGAAGTTACCCTTTTAAGTGCTCTGTATTTTGCTTCCACATTCACAAACGAGGGAGTAAGGTCTGTGATGGCCATTTACAACTGTTGTCCTGCTGTCTGTGGTTTATAAATATTGTACCATTGTGCCATGTTGTTCCATACACTGCCCTGTATTCGCAGAGATAATATATTGTATTGCAGCCAAATTAATTTTATTCCTGGGTTTAAAAACTCCTTGTTACTGTAGTTTATTGATTGATGTAATATGCCATATGTATAATTCTTTGCTTTTGTCTCCTGTAGAGGGCGCTCTTTTCATGGCACGACCATAGGATTGGCACCATTACAGGCAATGTGCTCGTCCTATCAGTCTGGAGGAGTAAATATGGTAAGACAGATCACTATTTTTGTTGAACTGTGTGATGGAGAAATGGCTTATTACTTGTGATGTAACATAGGCAACAATTAATAGTAAAAATGTGAATACTTTATCTATACTTAAAGTGCACATTCTATTTTAACACAGTTGAGACTCAGTGATGTCACTGGTTCCTAATTAAAAAGAAGAGTAATTGATATTATGTCATTAATAATTCAAGAGTTATCAGCACATCTGTAAATATTTTTAAGTTACCTTGTAATTCTTTGGTGTATATTGATCTTTTTGTTATGTATTTTCCTGTTACATTTTTATAGTAAAACCATCATTAAGTCTACCTATTGCATCCTCATTGTTGAGTACTAACATCACATACACACACAATAGTTCTTTTGGCGCTATTTGCTAAAATTGTTATTTGTATATTGTGTTTGGAGGACTACGGGGTCCCTCCATCTGCAATTATCTGCTGCCTTTTGGAAACCCAAGTGAGTGAGCGTAAGGTATCCCACCCATTTACATCTGTAAATATGTATTATATTATCCTGTAATTATCGCTGTTTATACTTGTATATACTCATGTGTATATGGCGCAGTATAGCTTTTGGCCAGATGCTTTCTATATACAGCCATTGCAGCAGCGCCACCTGGAGGCTAGTAGAAGGCACTGCACGCCTTTAAAAAAATCCAGAGAATTAATATAATCAACATAAAGATTTTCAGTCCTCTAAAATAAAGACTTTTGATGAGTTTTACTTAAATTTGTGACCTACCTAAAATACAGGTTGAGTATCCCTTATCCAAAATGTTTGGGACCAGAAATGTTTTGGATTTTGGAATATTTGGATATATGTATTGAGATATCTTTGGGATTGGGATCCAAGTTTGAACATAAAATTAATTTATGCGTCATACACACCATATACACATAGCCTGAAGGTAATTTATACAATATTTATTATTATTTGTAACAATTTGGTGCATGAAACAAAGTTTGTGTACATTGAGCCATCAGAAAGCAAAGGTGGAGACGGCACTCAAAAAGTTTCTGATTTTGAAGCCTTTCGGATTAGTGATGCTCAACCTGTATATTATTCTGGAGCGGGATCAAATCACAGCCAAGGTAGAAATTAAGCGGTATATTTACTGAAGTGCAGGTTTTTAGAAGTGGAGATGTTGCCCATAGCAACCAATTAGATTCTAGCTATTACCTTCTAGAAGGTGCTAGATAAATGTTAAGTAGAATCTGATTGGTTTCTATGGGCAACATCTCCACTTCTTAAAACCTGCACTTTAGTAAATAAACCCATAAGACTCAAGACTGTTGTACTTTCTGTCCAGCTCCAAATAAAATAACTGAACATAATTTATTTCGTAGATATCATTTGAGCAGATTCACAAACAAAATCTACACCTAATGGAGCACACACATGGTCAGATGTGTCAGATGAACGATTGAACGATTTGACGAACGATTTAACGATTTCTGACGGCATTAAAATGAATAGAATCGTCCAAGTCTGACTGCAAACACATCAGATGTTGGATATAGTTATCGGACCAGCGGGAACGCTCATCGTTCATCTGACAAACATGTCAGATATGTCAGATTTTCCTTCAGATATGAACGATTGAACGATTTTTAAAATCGTTATCGTTCAGATCTGAAGAAAAATTTGGTCGTGTGTCTGCACCATTACTTGACTTTAGAGAGCAGTATCTATGATGGAGCACTAGTGACACGAGAGGGACTTTGCTGTAAGCACATGTTAGATTCAGAGTACTTTTTAATGTAATCAGGATTATCTTTGTTGTTATGCAGGATCACTCGGACAATGCTATTGGAGTTGCAGCCACCATGGCCCATGAAATGGGTCATAATTTTGGGATGAGCCACGATGCTGCCGGCTGTTGCTTGGCCAAACCAGAAGATGGTGGCTGCATTATGGCGGCTGCAACTGGGTGAGAAAACCAATTGGTTCTATGATTTTTATTTTTACTATTTCAAATCTTTATGTCTAATGGCCACATTTAATATTAGTTAAGCAAGCTTGCTGCCTTCTTCATTTGAGGAGGATTTCACAGATCTGTTGCTATGCTGAGCTTTGCATAGCAACATATGTGTTTGTTAGCAACTATTGTTTACCCTAGCCACAAGGCATTCTGGGAGTGGTAGTATTTTGTCTTTTGCTGTAGTATTAGGAATTACTGAATGATGTAGGGGAATCCATACTAGGGGGAAACTTATACATTGTTTTCACCCCTGTAGTATTTACTTGCAGCCACCAATGAACATTGGTTTCATACTGTCTAAATGCAACTATAATTAAGTAAATTCTCTTCATTTGTGATACCAGTTTCTGTAGTCACTGTATACGGGGTGACATTGGTAGAATTGAGCTGGGACTCCTGTCTGTACAGTTATACATTATTATTTGAGCTTGCACCAAGCCCCAATTAGAAGTATAGGGTTTCACAGTATCCTGACTACATCAATAGGGATATAACTATTGATTATTGTCCTATATAATCATTATTGTTTGCTTTACAAGCTGCTATATAACCGGATAAAGAGTGGAACACAAAACCCATAATAGTGTCATTGTTGCTCCCCTTACAAGAGAGCATTGTGCAATGTACTGTACTGTTCTTGATGTAACCTTGCAGAGACCTGAAGAATTAAAAAAACACATATATGCAGACTTGTTTTACTATTACATCCCAAATGGTTGTCCGGTAATTATTTGCCAGTAAAATTGTCATGAATCTTATGTTGGAATAATCACAATTTCTTTCTTTTATTGGAGATGGGGAGTTGTATCTGCTGTATAATAGAGATGTTTATTAAAGTTAAATTGATGTATAACAGTGACTGTGTTAGGTGAATAATGGAAATGAGCAAAGTAATGGAAAGTGAATAAGTGGGGACTTTAAAGGTTGACATTTAACTATCTATTGTGTCGTTTCCAGACATCCCTTCCCCAAAGTGTTCAATGAGTGTAATAAGCGTGAGCTGGAGCGCTTCCTGCGCTCAGGAGGGGGAATGTGCCTCAGTAACACGCCGGACACTAAGACACTTTACGGGGGCCCACGCTGTGGAAATGGCTTCTTGGAGGAGGGGGAGCAGTGTGACTGTGGGGATCCTGAGGTACTGTGCAATGCAGATGATATGTAATCTGTGGCTCGCTGACTGGTGGTGAACTACAAGTTGCAGCATGCCCTGGTGGTCTCTTTCTCAACACCATCAGTGAATTTTCTGGGGCCTATCCACTTTAGGACCTTCATTATTTTATTCTGCCAATGTCACTTGTTTTTCTTGTGAGAGCTAGAACGTTTCTTTCTTGGAGTAAATGTATATGGTATTTTTATCTGTGTATCTTTGTGGCAGGCATCTAGATGATTACATACTTCATAGACCTGTTACCTGTTATGATTCATCAGTATAAAAAAAACGGATCAATTCCAACGCGCTCAAGCTGGGCACACACCAGAAAGATATATCTGCAGATGGTTGTTCATACACACTGGACAACCATCACTGCCATCTGGCTGGGGGCTCCGCTGGCCGTGGGTCACGTCACTCCCCCCTCCCTGGCGACCTGTGCAGCACGTGAGCTGACATAACGCTAGTACACACTGGCTGACTCACATATGATATATTGGCCGACTCACAATTGATCGGCCAATATGTCTACCAGTGTTTACCCAGTATTAGAAGGTATCCAACCGAATGCACTTACAAATGGCCTTCTCCAACCTGTGCCTACGTACCGGAACGTGCCTGTATGTAGATTTGTGGATATCTTGGAGGCATCTTATGGTTGGAGAGATGACCTGGGGAGGGCAAGCACAAATTGAGTACAGTAAGGGAATATACACATAAGCTGGAGATGCCACCTAATGTGACTTGGACACGTTCCCTCATACTTATTTGGCAGTATCATTTTTGCAGGTACTAGGGCCTGGTGTAAATTTATGTGATAGTAATGCAACCAGTAGCCCTGTCTAACCCAGAGAGCAGCAACCTGATACATTTCAGGAGCACCATGAGCAGCCCTCTAACTTGGTGCAGGGCCGGCCTGATATGTCTGTAAACAATGCCGTTCACTTACATATCAGGTGTATACAGCTGCTGATGCACTCGCAACATATTGCTCATCAATAGAATGAGCGGTATATCACCGAGTGTGTACCCAGCATAATGCTGTAAGATGGTGTTCACAGGTCTACTTCTGAACAATGTCTAGCAATCCAAAATAACCCAGAAAATGACTATGGATGGGCTGTGTCCTGCTTGCATAAGAATCCTGATCTTGCACAGATTAGGAAATATGTTAATTATATATCAGCACTGAGGTCATGGGTTCAATTCCAATCACGGCCCTAACTGTGTGGAGTTTGTATATTCTCCCTGTGCTTGCGTGGGTTTCCACCGGGTACTCCGGTTTCCTCCCACACTCTAAAAATATACTGGTAGGTTAATTGGCTCCCAACACAAATTAACCCTAGTGTGTGTGTGTGTACATGTGATAGGGAATATAGATTATAAGCTCCACTGGGGCAGGGACTGATGTGAATGGTCAAATATTCTCTGTAAAGCGCTGTGGAATATGTGTGCGCTGTATAAATAACTGGTAATAATAATAAATAAATAAATATCAGGGTTTTAGACACTCTGGGGTCTAGCTAAGCCTTGGAGAGAGATAAAGTGGACGAAGATAAAGTACCAACCAATTAGCTCCTAACTGACATTTTTCAAACACAGCCCGTAAAGTGACAGAAGCTGATTGGTTGGTACTTTGGCCCTCATTCAGAGACGCTCGCTCTGAATGAGAGTGGACGCTTTTGTTTCGAAAGCCGACCTCCTGGCCGCTCGCTAAGCTGTGGGTTACCACCCACAGCTTTAGCAAGTGACCAGGTGATGGTCGAGACCATCGCGACCATCGGGGCTTGCGACGAGACCCTTGCGTTAGGGTCTCGCCTACTGCAAGCCCCAGGTAGCTTCCTGCTCTAACAGAGCAGGAAGCTCCCTACTGACATCACTGGTGATGTCAGTAGGGCCGCCTACAAACGGCATGCGTTCCTTCAGGAATGCCTCCATTTGTCCGGCCACCCCCCACCCCGTCTACAAAACGGGGCGAGCTGTCAATCAACATCGCTTGTAGCGAGCCCCGGAGCGAGTGAATTTGTCACTCACTCCGGGGCTTGCGCACGAGTGCTGTGCGTGCGCAGGCCCTCACCATCGACCCGCTTGCGCGCGGGTCTGAATGAGGGCCCTTATCTCCATCCACTTTATCTCTCTCCAAGGCTTAGTACATTGACCCCTACTCTACCTGTCTACTGACTCAGGGCCTGATTCAGAGCCACTCGTTCGCTCTGAGCGATGTTCGCACAACTGCGTATGGTTTGCAATGCGCAAACCAGTCATTGCGGTCTGAAATCGTGCGCTCGTAAAACAACGAGGGTGGGTGGTAACAGGGGAAGGTGCTTGAAAACGGGGGAGTGGAGATCCGAACGCAGTCGTGCCTAACGGTCAAAACGGCGTTTAATGGGAGTGTATAATTAGTAAAGGAGCGTCATCGACCACGTCACTTGGTTGTCTTTTAGCCTGAACTGCTCGCAGTGATAGCGGTAAGAAAAACCTACCACAAGCACTGCGAGCAGTTCAGATGCCTCTCGATGTTCCCGATTAATCTAATAAATAACGGAGATGATGTGTGATGCAAACGGCAAAGGGGCATCTTTACAAAATAGCGAGCGCATTTTTCGGACGTTCGCTCAGACATAGAGGCGTCAACACACCGCAAAGAGCGAGCACTCAATTTAAATATCCGGCCCCTTTTTAAGAACAAGCGTCTGCAAATAGCGTCCGGGTCTGAATCAGGCCCTCAGTCTCTACACTCTACTGTTTCCCTAACAGCCTCTCCCTGTCTTTTTCAGCAATGTGGTAATCAATGCTGCAATGCTACAACATGTACTCTGCAACCTGGGGCTGAGTGTGCCCATGGGGCCTGCTGTCATCATTGCAGAGTAAGTCATCTCTACTTTGTTATGCAAGCAACATAAATAACAGGAGAAACAGTACGAACAGCTGAGAAACACAACCGACTGTTGTTCTATGCATATCCCGTGCACAGCGTAACATCATGTGGCACACATCTGTAGAGTAATCCCTCCGTGTAAAATTCCTGTTTAGCTGAGGCCACCTGGGTTCCTGTGTCAGAAGACATCCAGAGCCTGCGACCTGCCAGAGTTCTGCACCGGGGATTCTCCTGTGTGTCCTCCTAACTCCTTCCAGCTGGACGGAACTCCTTGCCAAAATGGAGAAGCCTTCTGCTACAACGGGAGATGTCTCACTCACCAACAGCAGTGCCGGCAACTATGGGGAGCGGGTGAGTCGCAGTGTAAACATAGATTCACAAACAAAATTGGAATAGGTTCCTGTGTTTTCCTGCGCCAATCGAACCCTTTGTACCACGGTTCCACATAGTGTACAACATGGCTCTTTTTATTTCAAGGGTCATATTTGTGGTGTCTGGTCTATCTGCACCATTGTCAGCCAGGTGTCTATTGTGAGCTGTGGTTGTGTTTACTAGTGGTTATTGCCACCTCTGAGCAGACTGCAAAGCCTGGCCTTGTGCACAGATGTAACCGCCTGACGTGTGCGTTCTGTGTGTATCACAGGAGCGAGCATTGCGCCAGATGTGTGCTTTGAAAAGATCAACGCAGCTGGGGACCAATATGGCAACTGTGGACGTGATATGAACGGTGAATTCAGGAAGTGTGAAGCTGGGTGAGTGAGGAGAATAACACACATGACTACCTGAATTCTCACTGGTGAATATGTGGTGTCAAATAACTAATTCACAGCATATAAAGCTAATGAGTTACAGTGCAGGAGATATACGTGTTCAGAGCATGTATATACCAGTCCTCCACCAACACAATGCATACATGAAGAGTACAGAATTTATCAGTCTATAAGGTATTGGTTACTGTGCTTACTCTGCCTTTGTGTTACTGTAACCTTCTGTTACTGACCACTCCTACCCGTGCAGCCAAGCCATTAGATGCTCACTGACTGGAAGTGTCAACTGGCTTCCCCTGTAGTGTAGGAGAGTAGTGACTGACACCAGTATTCTCCTTCTGTGGAACCTGGAACCATTTACACTTATGTGGTGTGTAGCTGCTGCAGCGTCTCTTACCTGGTGATTGTTGCCGGGTTCATCCTGACCACTTAGTATCAGGGTTGCAGGATCGCATGTAGAGCATTGTCTCGGAGCTGGGTACAACACAGAGCAGCCAGGGGATGGAGAGAGTGTTAGCTCTTATCTGTGGGACACAGGAATGCAGCAGGTGTAGGCAGGCATATTGCAGGAGTAGGAATATTAATGTTTATTGCTCATCAATACTCTTAAAAGAGATTCTATCCACAACACCCAAATAAAGACATGTATGCGCGCACTAAAATGGGTATTTACATACGTCTTTGGTAATCCAGTCCCTTGTCCCTTTAAATGATCAGTTGATCCGTTTATCTCCCTGACATAGTAACAGTCACAAATACCCATCATAACCATCATAATGTCTCTGATTCACTCATCACTATCCAGTTGAATTACATTCAAAACTTGGCTTATATGTTTGTGTGAATCAGTGACATAGTCAGCTCTACATCCTGGAAGTTGGGAGGTAGGTCTGTAATATACACACAAGTATATTATGCAAAAGTTCTGATCTAGTGTAGACTGCAAATTGCATTGTGAAAATAAATATATGGTTTGCATCTAAGGACTCCGCCTTTTGGTCATAAATGGTACTGCATCTCTTTTTATTTTTAACTTTTAAACATTTGTAGTCTATGCTTGGCAATATGTTCTGGCTTTAGGAGATGACAACTTGAGCACAACCACTGAGAAATGCAGGAGCTAGCTGGCCATCATGGTCGCCACCTGTGTTGCTCTGGTCAGAGCAGGTCAGAGGTATACAGGCCTAGCAAGGTGTTGAGGGAAAGGCAACAGGAGAATGCCCCTCATTAGACACTCCGTAGGCTCCTTCAGACATACTATGGAACCCACTACTTACTCTTCTGAATTCCAGGCATGTGTAATATCACCTGGGACAGTGATAGGGATACTACAGCTAAATTATTCAGTGGGCACCTTTAATCTAAAATTGCAAAGCTAAATAAAACTTGATCCATGATTTTTTTTTCTTTAAATATATATTTAAGTGTAAAACTTCCCATTGAGTCATGTTTCCCATTCTGAGTAAGCCTAGATCACCTAATACCTGGGACTGGTAGGAAATGAGTAGGTGCGAGCTCCAGTTGCATCCTAGTCTGAGAAGAGTCAGAAAATCGCTACCTGGGGATTATCTGGAGTCCATTTCTCATGCATTGTGTTTCTCATACACAAAATGTAGCATTTGAAAAGGTTCTAAAACATCTTAAGGTAGACATTACCAAGACTCCAGCTACACTGTGTGTTTTTCTGTGTAAAATAAACTCTTGAGAAATCTTTGCTTCCCAGCGTCCACTGAGGTATGTCCAGGTCAGGGAAGAAGGGGGCAGTCAAATAATAGACCGCAAATGACATTTCCTAGCCAGCACCTGGTTCATAGAGCTTATTTTGCTGTATTCCTAGGCACGCGAAGTGTGGGAAGATCCAGTGCTTAAGTTCTGCTCTGAAGCCAGTAGAGCACAGCGCTGTAGCAATAGACACCACTATCACCGTGCAGGGGCGACGTGTGCTCTGCAGGGGAACTCATGTTTACAGAATCACAGAAGAAGAAGATATGATGGATCCTGGCCTAGTCCTCTCTGGTACTAAATGTGGCATAAACCAGGTCAGACCCGTACTGTACATCTTTAGTGAGACACAGAACACCCCACAACATAAGCTATTTCATTTCTTATGGATCATACATAGAACCATGCTTCCATTGCAGACAAACCTTGATAGATTGGCTTTGTCTTCTCTATTTACAACAATATACTGTATGTCCATATGCTTAGCTATGAAGTGAGCGGTGTCATACAAATATGTTAGCTCTGTGGTAAGATAGACAGAGCTGCATGTATGTGGCCTTCCAGCCCAATACGTGCCCTTATGCATGATTGCGTAAGGTATGCCTGTCATAGCGTCATCTACACAGTGGCTGCAGCCATTTTGTGAGCTGGACCAATATTGAGAGAAATAAGGAGAAGGTAACACTGCAAATTTATAAACTAATGCCTTATGCTTTATCAGTGTCACTAGTATCTAATGAATTGAAAGATTGCATGGTATTGAACATTGGTTCAGCTCACAAAATGGCTGCCAGCTTGTATGTAAGTACAGTTTTTATATTTAATATACATCCCTCAAAAATCACCACACAAAAAAATACAAGAACATGTTTTTCTTTACTTGTGCAATGTAGCATTTTAGTTGCCTATTAAAATTTGTGTTTCCACTTAAGAGTGATTTTAGACCTGTCACGAGCCTGATTTTAGACCTGTCACGAGCCTGATTTTAGACCTGTCACGAGCCTGATTTTAGACCTGTCACGAGCCTGATTTTAGACCTGTCACGAGCCTGATTTTAGACCTGTCACGAGCCTGATTTTAGACCTGTCACGAGCCTGAATTTAGGCCTGTCGCTAGACACAAGCTATGGTCATGTGCATTATCGCTGAATTATATTGGATCTTATAATTTGTTTTCTCCAGCTTTGCTTTGAAGGACAGTGCAAAAACATCTCGTTCCTGCAAGTGGATGAGTGTACCAAGAAATGCCATGGAAATGGGGTGAGAGTCTCCAAAACATACTCATACTAGGGGGCATGCAGAAAAGCGAGTAAGCGAGGTGTTCTGATAACACATATTAGAATATAATATCATTTATGAACCACAGAAGTGCAAAACTAGAAAAATGCTCTTTTGTGATGTCACACAATAGTTTGGTGCAATTCTACCCAGTCTTATGGGGTAGTGCATGGACGGTGGTGCGTCTGCGGGTGCATCACCCGATCAGGGAAGGTGCATTAGATGGGCAGGTTCCTTGTTTGCAGCAATGTGCTAAGACAAGATCTCGATTTGCAGTATAGGTTTATTTAAACAAAATAAAGGGTATGCAGAAGGCACAATTAGAAGGGAGGTAGCTGCTTTATAGGAGGGAGCAGAGACCTTTTCCTCCCCCAAACATACTTTGTTTGTATGACACCTTTGATGTGATCAGATCTTACAGCTTTTTCTACTTTGTTAACTTCTTAACCCTGCATTGGAAGGAAAGTACATGTATAATTGCGTACACTCATTTTCAGAGCATGCCCAGAACAAAAATACACAAGGTACGCTCCGCAATCAGGGATACTTTGAACTATGCATCAGGCCTGTGGGGTTTATTGGCCATAGTGAGAAACTACGAATTCCATTTATACGTCTTTACATGTCTGACATAGCAGCGTATGTTTAATATTGTCCACTTCTCTACCTGTGTTTCTGGAAAAAACAGTAATAAAATACCTGCAAATGACACAGAACACAGGCCTTCTGCACACCTACTAAATCAGATTGTGTTCTATGCTATCTATAGGTTTGCAATAATAACCAGAACTGTCACTGTTTTCCTGGATGGAAACCTCCATACTGTAACCAGACCGGTAATGGTGGCAGCGTAGACAGCGGCCCAGTACCTGGTGATGGTGAGTCTTCCGGTTTCCTTTTAGGGTATCTGGGTGCTATTGCTAGAACCATGAAAGCTAACTGATTTAATTTTTTTGCAGGTTTACAGTCAGCGTGGCTCTGGGTATTTATACCTGTATCGTTACTAGCTGGGATCGCAGTGACTTTGTCCTTATACCTCTACAAACACAGGTGCTTAATAAGGCTCCATAAATCAGACAGCATTCCCGCAGCAGGTTCCCTGCACAAGAGGTATGTGCAATATTACCACATGTATTGTACCGGCCCCTATATAAATTAAAGTTCTCATAAAAGAATGGTGAGTGCCCTCATGTTAGAATCCCCAGATGTAGAAGGTACTGAATCTGTGTTGAACCACAGCAACCAAACAGATGCTTGCTTTCATTGCTTAACATGCACTCGACAAATAAGAGCTAGTTTCTGATTGGCTGATGTGGGTCAGCTACCAATAAAAGGGCAATCTCCGTATATATGAGCCTTTATATACTGCCAAATGTTTATTCCAAACTATGAAAGGTTGAAGCAATAAAAAATTCCATCACTTCTTAAATACCAAATCTATAAATGATGTTAAAAAGTAAAAAAAAAATAACTAGGATGGCGCCCCTAATATAAAACCTTAACCATAGAAAAATGTAGAAAGACCACGCTATTGTTTATAATGAGGTATTATTTCTGGATTGTTATGCAATTATATCAAATATTAGTTCAATTAATACAAAAGTGCAAACCCCCAAAACTTCAATGCACAATCACTACTGACAACACACTAATAAAAACCATGTCAATATGGTCTTTCAGCTACATAGTGCATGCAATCCACAGAATACAATAGTTGTGTCCCCAGCTCTCAGAGAGTGCTATGGTTCCAAAGCTGCTACACTATTTCTTGAATTTAACAATATTCACAAGAATCGTCCCTGCAGATTCCCTTTGTGTTGTTTATATCCATGTTCTTAGCTTTGTATACACAGAAATCTCTGCTTCATCTCACTGGTCATATGATTATATACAGTTCTAGTTGCAACACTGGTGTTACGCTGAGCAGGGCTTGCTGTTGGGCTAGATACACGCTATGAGACGGGTTCAGAATTACAGGAAAGTCTCCTCTGCGGACGGATCCTGTGATATTAAGCAACCGCACTGGGACCTGCATACGCACCTTTGAGCAACAGTGGGCGGTTTGGAGCTCGTACACATCTCTTGTTGTGGCTGAGTGGGTATAATTTGGACGCGACAAGGCGTTCAAATGTAGGATAAGTGTGCTGTGGGTGTGTAGATGGAAATGCGCGCAATTCAGAGTTGTGCGTAAGCAGACACTCGTCTTATTACAGGCGGGTCTGCGGCAGCAGGTTAGCGCACAAATCGGCAGCTAATACTACCGATGTGTGAAAAAAAAGCGCCACAAAATTGCACTTATTGTTTTTCAATAATATCTGAATAATTTTAGAATGGCGACGCCAAAATCGTTAGATGTTTGCAGATAACGTAGAGAAAAGTGATTTTTCTCTACGTTATCTGCTTTCGTACATACCGTGGTTCAATGAAAGCGTCAAATATCGCTGGTTAAGGTGCATTTGGCACTAACCAACTCTCCGTACATCTCCCCCAGATAGCGATGACGGCTACTTTCAGTGGGTAGTGGGGATGTGCGGTGGCATAGAAGGATACATGCGTCCATTTGCATTTATTTCCGTGCAATTCTGAACCAGGCCCTATGTGGAGGTTTCTATACATTATCATTATACTAAATGTATCATATATTTTGTCTGCAGCCCAAGCTCTGTCTGGGTCCCTTGCGGATTATTTTTAGTTGGCACCACACTATACACAAAGAAGATAAATGGAATCTCATATGACTTCACACCAGAGAACAGTGACTGTAAGCCGGAGAGAACACATGCTAGCTACAGTCAGTAGGGAGAGACGTAGTGCAATGGGAACCACAGATGCAGCCAAGACGACCTTCATCACAAGTCATATTGTGATTGCTTAGTAAATAGACCCCTTATTCACATCAGTGTTAGGAGACAGAGTGAACAGTGATAAGTTACCAGCCAATCAGCTCCCAACTGTCATTTTTCAAACACAGGGTCTAATTCAGACCCGCTCGCGAGCGCAGGACGCTCGCAAGCGGGTCGATGGTACCCAAATGCGCATTCGTACAACGGAGGGAGCTCCGTCGCGTGCATGCGCGAGACCCGCATAGCGACAGCCAAGCTGTCGCTCCGGGTCTCGCACCAAAGGGGGCGTGCTGTCGATGGTGATTGACAGCACGCCCCCTTTGGTGGGCGTGCCGGGGACGTGGCTGCCAGACTAGTGATGTCAGTGGGAGTGATTTTGGCTCTGATAGCCAAAATCACTCCAGGGCTTGCGGCAGCGAGACCCTACCGCAGGGTCTCGTCGCAAGCCCGATGGTCGTGATGGTCTTGACCATCGCGACCATCATCATGGACGCTCGCATAAGCTGTGGGTGGTAACCCACAGCTATGCGAGCGTCCAAAAGGCCGCTCCAAATTTAAATAGGACGGCCCTGATTCAGAGCGAGCGCTCTGGTCAGAGCGTCCGGCTCTGAATCAGGGCCACAGCCTGTAACATGACAGTTGGGAGCTGATTGGCTGGCACCTTATCACTTTTCACTCTGTCTCCTAACACTGCTTAGTAAATAGATCCCTAAGTTTTACTCAACAAATTCCAACTTTGATACCATGGGCCTGATTTAAAGATGAACAGAATTGCAGAGCCGCACACCGTTTCAAATGGAATTGTAGCAGGAGGTGTCTTTAGGAAACAGACACCTCCTTGCTGCATCTGGACTCAAGCTTACCGCAGTCTGACCGGTGGCTTGTGAGGCCAGGAAGTCTGCGTCAATGGACGCAGACCCTGGTCTTCAACACTCCCAGAAAACTGGGACAACATGCCCCCGTTTCTGGGGACGCAGACCGTCCTGGCACCGCCGCCCAAATGCTTCTGCCTGTCAATCAGGCAGAGGCTTGGGGAACTCCATGCGGTATCGCAGGACCTGTTCTGCACATGCGCAGGACCGGTCCTGCGCAGACCACTTACCATTGGAAATGTACTCTAACCATATCTCTGAACCTAGCGTATATCTCTGAATCAGGCCTCGTATCTGTTTCTGAAGGCCGGATAGACCACACTTGGATACTGTGGAATGTTTGCACTGTGTAGCTGCCTTTTGTTACTGTGTGCTGCTTTGACCAGTAGTGATTGTGCTGAGTTTTGGATTATTTGCATTTTTCCACGAATTGCACTAGTGCTTATAATTAGATTACTTTATAGAATATAATACAATGTATATGTATACAATGACGGGCTCTAACTAAAACTGTTTTAATCATTATTAATAATAATAATAATAATAATAATAATATTTTGTGACACTGAATTTATATAGGGGGATACTCATCAGACTGATTTTTTTTATTTAGTATTATTACAGAGAGTGCTATGGTTCCAAAGCTGCTACACTATTGAATATTTCCAAATATGGCACTTTTTAAGCTCCTTACCACATGCCCTGCTTCTCCGTGACCTCACCCCCTTTGTACGACTCTGGACATGGGACAATGTTTACAAAGAGATGATCTCTCAAGTCTAAGGCATTCTAATTGATGCTGCTCTCCCTAATAGTAGTCCCCATGAATCCTCCTGGGAGGTAGACCTCATCTCCACACGTGACGAGGAGGTTTGGGACGACATGAGACTGGCAATTGCTAAAACCTCCGTCTCCACCCGCCTCTAAGAAACTTCTTCTAAATTATACTACCACTGGCACTACCCCGGTACGGCTCTCCCAAATTTATCCCCTCTACTTCACCCCTCTTTTGGAGAAACTTGTCTTTGGGGTAACCTAGGTCATGTCTGGTGGACCGGTCCAGCCCTTGAACCTTTTTGGACCTTGGTTCATACTCTTCTGAATAATCTATTTGAGGCCCCGATTCCGAAGGATCCATGGATCTTCCTTTCAAGTTATCCCCCTCCTAATCTCAGCATTCTTTTAAACTGTTATCCCACATCTTAGTTGCTGCTAGAAGCCTGATTGCTCACAACTGGAAAAACCCTCTTCTGCCGTCCCTCTATGCCCTGAAATCACAAATCCGGCATATAGGAGATGGAAAATATCACCTGTTATCACCACAATAGAGGCCATGAGTTTATTCAGGAATGGGCTTCATGGCTTTCACATGATGGCACTTAGTCACCTTTGATTTCCACACTCACTACCCATGTTTGCTCCGACTTTTTCTTGGTAAACCTCTCTGGATAGGTAATTTTCTTCCTTTTTTACTTTCTACCCCAAGTGGCACCTCTTTCCTCCTTCCAATGCTTCCTGCCCAACATACTGTATGGTACTCTTTGTGGTATCTTAACTCCCTTGGTAGTCCTGTTCCACCCTACACTCTCACCCCCCCCCCCCCCCCACACACTAATCCCTTTATATGCCATTTTCTGTTCAACTTCTATATTTTATTTGAAAAATAGCTGAATTTGTAATGCTTATTATACTTGTATCTTCTCATGTTTTCGTCCATGAGCTGTCTAAATATAGAATTTAAAAAAATAAATAATAGAACACGAGAATAAAACAGAGGTCGTGCTCCTCTGTTATATACATGCCATGTGGATGAGGGACACGGCTGTCTTTTCTTACTGTATAACTTCACACATTGTAAATCTATAATAAAGTGAGCCATAGCATAGAATAAGTGTCAGCCACAAAAATAACTTGAGATTTGTCTTCATTCACAGTGACAGCAGTGATAAAGCCAGACCTGAATCTACCTCCAGACCCAAACCCCAGATACAGATGGTATGTTGCCAGGGTTGTCTCATGTTATTGTTGTCAAGGCAAGTCTAGAGTCAGCAAGGCAGCCAGTAGCAGTATGCCATGCAATATGGACTAGTCAGGCATTACCAGTATAACATGCAAAATGGACTAGTCAGGCAGTAGTAGTATGACATGCAAGCTGGACTAGTCAGGCAGTAGCAGTATGACATGCAAACTAGACTAGTCAGGCAGTAGTAGTATGACATGCAAACTAGACTAGTCAGGCAGTAGTAGTATGACATGCAAGCTGGACTAGTCAGGCTTTACCAATATGACATGCAAGCTGGACTAGTCAGGTAGTAGCAGTATGACATGCAAGCTGGACTAGTTAGGCAGTAGCACTATGACATACCAGCTGGACTAGTCAGGCAGTAGCAGTATGACATGCAAGCTGGACTAGTCAAGCATTACCAGTATAATGCAAGCTGGACTAGTCAGGCAGTAGCAGTATGACATGCAAGCTGGACTAGTCAAGCATTACCAGTATAATGCAAAATGGACTAGTCAGGCAGTAGCAGTATGACATGCAAACTAGACTAGTCAGGCAGTAGTAGTATGACATGCAAGCTGGACTAGTCAGGCTTTACCAATATGACATGCGAGCTGGACTAGTCAGGTAGTAGCAGTATGACATGCAAGCTGGACTAGTCAGGTAGTAGCAGTATGACATGCAAGCTGGACTAGTCAGGCAGTAGCACTATGACATACCAGCTGGACTAGTCAGGCAGTAGCAGTATGACATGCAAGCTGGACTAGTCAGGCATTACCAGTATAACATGCAAAATGGAGTAGTCAGGCAGTAGCACTATGACATGCAAGCTGGACTAGTCAGGCAGTAACAGTATGACATGCAAGATGGAGTAGTCAGGCAGTAGCAGTATGACATGCAAGCTGGACTAGTCAGCATTACCAGTATAACATGCAACCTGGACTAGTCAGGCAGTAGCAATGTGCCAGGTATAATGGACTAGTCAGGCAGTAGCAGTATGACATGCAAGCTGGACTAGTCAGGCTTTACCAATATGACATGCAAGCTGGACTAGTCAGGCAGTAGCAGTATGACACGCAAGCTGGAATAGTCAGGCAGTAGCAGTATGACTCGCAAGCTGGACTAGTCAAGCAGTAGCAATGTGCCAGGCATAATGGACTAGTCAGGCAGTAGCAGTATGACACGCAAGCTGGACTAGTCAGGCAGTAGCAGTATGACATGCAAGCTGGACTAGTCAGGCAGTAGCAGTATGACATGCAAGCTGGATTAGTCAGGCAGTAGCAGTATGACATGCAAGCTGGACTAGTCAGGCAGTAGCAGTATGACACGAAAGCTGGACTAGTCAGGCAGTAGCAGTATGACATGCAAGCTGGACTAGTCAGGCAGTAGCAGTATGACACGAAAGCTGGACTAGTCAGGCAGTAGCAGTATGACACGAAAGCTGGACTAGTCAGGCAGTAGCAGTATGACACGAAAGCTGGACTAGTCAGGCAGTAGCAGTATGACACGAAAGCTGGACTAGTCAGGCAGTAGCAGTATGACACGAAAGCTGGACTAGTCAGGCAGTAGCAGTATGACACGCAAGCTGGACTAGTCAGGCAGTAGCAGTATGACACGCAAGCTGGACTAGTCAGGCAGTAGCAGTATGACACGCAAACTGGATTAGTCAGGCAGTAGCAGTATGACATGCAAGATGGACTAGTCTGGTGTTAGGAACATGAACACACAGTCCTAATATTAGGGCATATTATTTTATTCTTCCTCTGCAGTGCCCAAAAAGCCCAGTCAATTTGCAGATCCACCACATGGTAGAAGAACAAAGACCTTCATCCAGTCATCAACACAAGCAGTTAGAGGGTGCAATTAGAAATACTGCTCCTCAAATAAGATTACCTCCACCTAACAGACCAGCCCCACTGCCTCCAGGTCTCCCACCGCATAAGGTAAAATAATACCTCAGGATAGTTATTCGGTGTAAACAGGTGTCTGGTATTCTACAGTCTGCAGGATTTAGCTTTGGATAGTGATAAATGTTGATAGTAATATAACTTGTAAATATACAAACTATATAGAAATCAGGCGCTCACAACTTAAAATGATGACTAGCAATATGGAATGATGAGAAATAGCTGTTCCTAGTAGTGAAATTGATCTGTAATTCCCACCTGATTAAAAATAATAATAAAGGTCTGAGTATAACGTCAATTAAAATATTGTATGAGACTAATAATATGTGTTATTAAGACTTGTATCAACTTGTCAGACAAAGAGCGCTAATATAGAAAAAGTATGACAGTTTATTAACATCACATGTACAATTGCATATACAGTCAGGTGTATAAATATTGGGACATTGACAGAATTTTCATGTTTTGGTCTCTAATCACCACCACAATGGTTTTGAAATGAAACAAACAAGATGTGCTTTAACTGCAGACTTTCAGATTTAATTTCAGGGTTATTACATCCAAATCAGGTGAACGGTGTAGGAATTACAACGGTTTCTATATGTGCCTCCCACTTTTTAAGGGGCCAAAAGTAATGGGACAAACTAAACAATCCTAAATCAAACTTTCACTTTTTAATACTTTGTTGCAAATCCTTTGCAGGCAATTACAGCCTGAAGTCTGGGACGCATAGACATCACCAGACGCTGGGTTTCATCCCTGGTGATGCTCTGCCAGGCCTCTACTGCAAATGTCTTCAGTTCCTGCTTGTTCTTGGGGCATTTTCCCTTCAGCTTTGTCTTCATCAAGTGAAATGCATGCTCAGTCGGATTCAGGTTAGGGGATTGACTTGGCCATTGCATAACATTCCACTTTTTAGCCTTAAAAAACTCTTTGGTTGCTTTTGCAGTATGCTTCGGGTCATTGTCCATCTGCACTGTGAAGCGCCGTCCAATGAGTTCTGAAGCATTTGACTGAATATGAGCATATAATATTGCCCGAAACACTTCAGAATTCATTCTGCTGCTTTTGTCAGCAGTCACATCATCAATAAATACAAGGGAACCAGTTCCATTGGCATCCATACATGCCCACGCCATGACACTACCACCACCATGCTTCACTGATGAGGTGGTATGTTTTGGATCATGAGCAGTTCCTTTCCTTCTCCATACTCTTCTCTTCCCATCACTCTGGTACAAGTTGATCTTTCTCATCTGTCCATATGATGTTGTTCCAGAACTGTAATGGCTTTTTTAGATGTTTTTTGGCAAACTCTAATCTGGTCTACCTGTTTTTGAGGCTCACCAATGGTTTACATCTTGTGGTGAACCCTCTATATTCACTCTTGTGAAGTCTTCTCTTGATTGTTGACTTTGACACATATACACCTACCTCCTGGAGAGTGTTCTTGATTTGGCCAACTGTTGTGAAGGGGTTTTTCTTCCCCAGGGAAATAATTCTTCTGTCATCCACCACAGTTGTTTTCCGTGGTCTTCCGGGTCTTTTGGTGTTGCTGAGCTCTCCGGTGCGTTCTTTCTTTTTAAGAATGTTCCAAACAGTAGATTTGGCCACATCTAATGTTTTTGCTATCTCTCTGATGGGTTTGTTTTGATTTTTCAGCCTAATGATGGCTTGCTTCACTGATAGTGACAGCTCTTTGGATCTCATATTGAGAGTAGACATTAACTGATTCCAAATGCAAATGTCACACCTAGAATCAACTCCAGACCTTTTACCTGCTTAATTGATAATGAAATAACGAGGGAATAGCCCACACCTGTCCATGAAATAGCTTTTGAGTTGATAGTCCCATTACTTTTGGCTCCATAAAAAGTGGGAGGCACATATAGAAACCATTGTAATTCCTACACCGTTCACCTGATTTGGATGTAATTACCCTCAAATTAAATCTGAAAGTCTGCAGTTAAAGCACATCTTGTTTCATTTCAAAGCCATTGTGGTGGTGAATAGAGGCCAAAATATGAAAATTCTGTCAATGTCCCAATATTTATGCACCTGACTGTATATCTAAAACAAAATAAAATAATAAAATATACAAAAAAATATGAGTAAAGTTAAAATATAGACACACAAAAATATACAAAAAAACAATCTGGTAAAAGTTGTGAATAGGCTTATGTCTGTATGAAGAAGAAGAGATACACCCCTGCAGTGGGTGTCTCTTACATACAAAAAATAAAAATATTTATATAGCCATATATGCTCCAGCTCCACACAGCAATAATCAGGTAGTGGAAACAATAGGTATGTCTGTCCTCTCATACAAGAGAAATTATAAGATCTGCATTGGTTTACTGCTTCAAATATATCTTAACACCTTGATATCTTACTTAACCAATATATAAATAAATAAAGACACGGACACCAGAGCTTGGCTAAAAAGGTCACAGCTTTTTATTTATAAATTATTAATCAACCTAACCAGGGTGGCTAAGAGACGCTGCAAACTCAGTTCTAGCTTTCACGCTGATCAGAATACTCGGAGGACTACTTAAAAGTCCCCCCTCTAGATGTACTAACGATGTGAGAGTCTCACTTCCCTCTAGGGCCAATCCGAGGTGCTACCGTACAGCCAGCACCCGGGTCCCCCGCACAGAGCAGGAAAAATTCGCCAGGGGCAACGAGGGTCAGTGCCCCCACAAAGTTGTCTTATGCCACTTAAAGCCACTGAGTTGCAGCGTACTCCTGCCAAAGCCGGGCCCTAAAAGAGACCGGCCCGCCACCCAAAAACCTAACCCAGGAACGAGAACAAGTCCTTAATAAACAAAGCTGTGCCCACAGCATTAAGATGTACCCCATCATGCCGAAAAAACTTCCCAAGCTCTCCGACCAGAAAAACATGCCTAATCGCCATTCCACCCAGAGACTCAACATGTCTCGTAATTGCCACATTCACCTTCTTCCGTGACCTATCCAACGCACCATGCTTGCGCACACCTCTCCAATTCAAACGCGGCATCATATCCGACCAAACAATCTGAATAGTCGGCCATCTGACACGCATCTCTTCCAAAACTTCACGCAGCCTCACAATCAATTCAACTCCTTTCAGCTGACCAAGATCATTCCCTCCAACATGGAGCACCAAGAATTTGTCCGTTCCCCATTTGGCAACAGATGAAACAATCAATCCTAGCACCCACTCCACACGTAACCCTCTCACACCAATCCAGCGAACACTAACACCACTCGGCCACAAGTTCTGACCCTGTGACAAGACATGCTTTTCCGCCCAAAAAATATAAGAATGGCCCACTAGCCACACTGTCACATCTTCATTTGCCAAATCTGTGGAAAAAGAGAAAACCCTAACCTTAACAACCGCACCATACCCAAAAACACAAACACAACTTTAACAACACATGGCAGCTAATTAGCAGGGATGCAAAATGTGGGGAAACTGGAACCTGAGTGAAGAAGAAAACCCAAAAAACCTTCCCGTGAACCAAATATGGGCCAAATCATGGCTAACGGGAGGAAAAATTAAAAAATCCCTTCACACCCCCAATTACTCAACGCTAGTCGTTGAACAATTGGCGGGTAAGCAACGCTTTCGGGTTGACGCCAGGAGCGCATCTACACCTTGTCGCAGCGCACATACTTCTTAAAAGCAGCCGACTTCCAACGCCCTACTTGCTGAATGGAGTCTGCTGAAGCTCCAGCGAGAGCCGCGCTAGTAGCAGCGCCAATTCTGAAGGAATGAGTACCATATTCTGATGGATCAGCCCCTAATTCAAGCAAGCCTTTCCTGAATACTGCTGCGAACTGGTATTTCGTGAGGGGTGAATTATCAGCGTGTAGCAACCATTGCGCTCCCCCCGAAGGGCGCTTTACCATGTAATCTGCCGCTAAGTGTACCGGACAAATATTCCGGTCCTGCTGTTGTTGTAAAGTAACCCACTTACCCCTGCCTGTTTGATCGGTTTTAGAGAAACGAAGCCGACAAAGCACCGACGAATCTCTAAAAACGATATCGCTCAACAAAAGTCCTGAGGAATTGGACGCCTTGCTGGAAGCTACCAGCTCACTAACTCTAACTCACTAACGTCTTTCATTTGCACCAAAAAATGCTGCTGCAAATGAAAGACGGAAAAGACAAGCCTCAAAATTATCAGAGGCCACCCTCCCCATAACTGATAACAAATTTGCCAACAACTGTAAGTCCACAGGCCGCCGTGAATCCGAACGAATGGGGAAAGCCTTAGCCCAACCGTTCATGGCCTTCGTTAACACAAAAGACTTGGTGGGGTTTATGCAAACCCTTCAGCTTACAAAAAAAAGAAATCCCTGCAAGCGCGGATCCCATGGAGGCCCTGGACCTACCCTGTTGACATCTTTCCCAAACAAAGGAAGAAATCAACTCATCCGCCGACTTACCCTCCTTCTCAAGGAGTGCACCATGAGTGCACCAATCCCGCCAAGCGGCCGAATAAGCCTTGAGAGTCGACGGGGCAAGCGATTGTAACACCAAACCTTCTAAGCCGGCCTGATGATCTGCCACACAAAAGGGGGGCACACCAAACCAACGTCAGAAGCCGACTGGACAAGAGCTTTAAAGCGCGCAAATTGAAAGCGAGGCAAAGCATCAGCAATTTCATTACAGACACCCGGTACATGTCTAGCTCTAAACCTTATATTGCCCTCGAGGCAGCGCAAAACTAAATGCCGAAGCAAACGTAAAACAAAAGGTGAGGACGAACGTTGGTTGTTGATGGCGTGAACCACTCCCAGATTGTCACACCAAAATACTACTTGGCAGTTACTCAGTCGTACAGACCAGAGTTCCACCGCTACGACAATTGGGAACAGTTCCAACAACAATATGTTATTCGTCAGCCCCTCCCTGTGCCAATCAAGAGGCCATGGAGCAGCACACCACTCCCCATTGAAAAAGGCCCCAAAACCAGACGACCCAGCCGCATCCGTAAAAAGTTGAAGCATACTATTCGCCAACGGGGGTGAAGGCCAAATGCGTTCACCATTGAAACTCAACAAAAAACGCTTCCAATTCCTAAGATCCTCTTTAATCTCTCCCGACAGGCGAATATACTGATGCAGCTGCGTCGCACCGACTGTGGCCCCCTCCAATTTTCTGCAGAAAACTCTACCCATGGGAATGATCCGACAGGCAAAGTTTAAGGAACCCAGGAGCGACTGAACCCTGCGTAACCTAACATTCTGCTGCTAAACATGACTCAATTAGTTCCTGCAGCTTCTCCACTTTATCCTTAGGTAGCCTGCAACAACCCGCTGCCGTGTCTATCTCTATGCCTAAGTACGACAAACACGCCACCGGACCCTCCGTCTTGTCATGGGCAACGGGGACACCTAACACTTTGAACAAAGCCTGCGCCGAAAAGAGAAGATCAGCACAAACTTCGCTCTTTCCTGGGCCTATAAACAGAAAATCATCCAAATAGTGCGCTATACCCATCTGGCCTGTACCGGCATACAGACACCATTGAAGAAAAGAGCTGAATTTCTCAAAATAGGCACAGGAAACCGCACAACCCATGGGCAAACAGTTGTCTACAAAATAACCCGAATCCAATTTAAAACCCATGAATTGCATGGCCTCCGGATGCATCGGTAACAAACGAAATGCAGCCTCTTTGTCTAGCTTTGCCATTAAAGCGCCACTACCAAAACTGCGAACTAAGTCTAAAGTAGCATCAAAAGATTGATACACTACACTACAATAGTTCCCAGGAATAGCATCATTCACTGAACCGCCCCGAGGATGGGAGAGATGTTGAATCAAGCGGAACTTACCCGGCACTTTCTTAGGAACCACTCCCACTGGGGATATACATAGGTTATGCAAAGGAGGACAGGGAAAGGGACCCTCCATCCTCCCCAGCAAAACCTCCGCACTAACTTTCTGCCTCAATTCCCCTGGGAAGTCCCTGGCGGAACGCAAATTCTGTGATGCCCTTATCCGCAAAGGCCCCATTATAGGTAAACGAAAACCAACTGTGTAACCTTCTAACAAAAACAAAGCATCCTCTCTACAAGGATATAACTTTAACCATCTGGTAAGAGAATCTAAGCATACCGGAGAAAAGGCTTTAACCATTTCCTTTGTGAGCCTCTCCTCTATCCTGTGATGCACTTCCTGAACCCCGTCGACAATCCTTGGCTGGATGCTCCCCCCCGCAGAGACGACAGGAGTGGCGAAAACGACAGCCTGCACCACGCGTACACTTGGAGTCATTATAGGCAAAACATTTACCTCTCCCCCCTCCCGCCGTCCCCTGTCTGTTGTTTGTGAGATTCTTACGAGGGGGAGCACCATCCAAGGGGGGCCGATGCTGCTGCGACACCTCCAGCCAAACCTCTACGTCTTTAACCCCAAATGGAATGAGGAGAGCACCGTCATGCTTCTTGCGAAATTGAGAGTCATATTCGCGCCATGCCAGATTACGAGACCTGACAAACATGTCGAGTACCAAAAATAAATATCTTATAATGTTAACATGCTCGCCTGCCCTGGTCTCCAAATAACATGTCGCGAAAATGAGCATTCCTTTCAACCATGTGTTGAAGCTGCAAAAGGCATCTTCGCCAATGCCGCCCGACTTTTTCGCCTGCGTGAATCCCTTTTTCATATCATCTGTGAGCGAAAAAAGGTCCACGAATTTTCCCCTGCGTATTCTGCTTCTAACACTTTTACGCAAGCCCCTAAGCACCGCCGTATTAGCACAGTGAACTGTGTCTGCGCCTGCTTCTTGCGCTTTAGCCCCTATCTCATCATCCTTCCTAGTATTGTTACTGGACTTTTTAGCTAGACGCCGCGCTACCATTCGCGCAATTTTGCGGGGGCGTGCAGGGGATCCAGAAGAGTGTGAAGAGGAAGAGGAAGAATCGGTAGAAGACATGTCATTTTCATGCTCACCAGAACCTGATGGGCCCGGAACTTCTTCTCCCACTTTATCTCTTGTTTCCGCACCTGTCCCGGTCACCGTGGTAGAAGGATCGTGCGCCGTTTCAGACAACGAAGACATTACAGCCACCGCGGTAACTTGCCCGCTAACCGCATCTGTACCTGAAACTGAAAGAGACGTGTGAGGCACCGGCAACGTGGACAAGGTAGCGATAGTGGGCGAGGGTGTCTGGTCCACCACCGGAGGGGCAATGCGAGGACCTCGAGCCGGAGATGCTTGACTGTTACTATCAACAGGGGGGTTCAAAGGAAACGTATGGGAAATAGGAGGATAAAGCACAGGTCGAAGAGGGGGTGCGGCCGGGGCAGAGGGGTAAACTTGCCAAGGCGGTACGTAAGGGTAATACAATTGCTGCTGTGTTAAAGCTGAAGGGTAGTAAATGGGGGGTGCTGTAAAATGTGCCCCGTACACAGACGAGGAAGGGGCTACTGCAGGGGAAGATAAAACTGGTGGGGCAACACCTGAACTCCATGACGCTTGGCTCCAGATAGGACCAGCCATGGAAAGGGGCATTGGTGACGCGCTCGCCGCTGCCTGACAACCTGCTGGCGTGAACCACGGGGGCTGATAAGCCGCCTGGGATACTACACTAATGGGTACCACCCCACCTTGAGTGGGAAACCAGCTGGGAGCTGGTAAGCGTGGCGCTATGCTGCTGTGCAGCTGACTGACCGTGCCGGCAAAATAAGGGGAGCTCACCCCCAAAATGGCGCCCGGCTGTAAGATGGCCGCCGGACCCGCCGTGTGAGCCAGGCCGGCAGGACCACCCAGCGCTAAAGAGGCAGAGGAGGAGGTATGCGGGGAAACAAGCCCGCCTCCCAGGCCCGCATAAGGCCATGCGGAAGGACCAGCTATGTGCCCGGCTGCAGCGTAGGGACCTGTCGCCGACGGGTGACTCGCGGAAGGAGCCCCCGCCAGAAAAGGTAAGAAGGGAGTGCTAGGAGGGGGAGAAAGGCTAACTATGCTGGGCAAACCTGGTAGAGGCGCGGGACCAGAGGAACCGGAAGGTGTACCCGGCGACAGGGTGGGGATGCTGTCGGTCGCGGAAGGAGGACGCTCCGCCATGAAGCCTAAACCTGGTGCAGTCTGGGGATGGAGAGGTGCTGGGGAAGCCTGCCTGCTGGAGGGCTGCAAAAGCAAGGGAGGGGGCGCGGCCAAAGAGGGAGAGCCTGTTTGTGCTGGGGGACTGCCGGGGGGGATGATTGATCCACCCGGAGACAAAAGTAAGAGGGCAGGCTGAGGAATGGGGGATGAACTGCGGGAGGGAGCGGAGCGAATGGGGCAGGCAAAATCAGCCAGCCGGCTGGGGGGGGGAGCAGAGCGGCGGGGCCGTGACATTATGAATGGAAAGGGGAAAGAATCGAGTGCTGGCAATGTGCAACAATGAGCAGACTAGCAACCCAGATACTTAGCTCATGTAAGAAGATCACTAAAGAGACTGAGCTGAGTTCTGGCAGCCCTTAAATAGACAAAACCTAGCTCCACCTACTAACAATCCTATAGGCTAATCCACTCAATCTGACACAAACAGTTTAACCCAGCAACAAGGCTGTCATCAGCACAAACACACAGCAGAAAACCAGCAATCTTACCTTTCCTCAATTCTATTCAAATTTTGTCCTCCATTAATTAAATTCCAGCTAGACTCCTAGCCAGTATAGTTGTTTCCACTTAAATAACATTTGTAACGACCAAAGCGAATTAACCGTTACATCAGCCGGCCGGCGGTAAGCACTAGTGTCTTGCACGAGTGGGGGAGAATTGACTGTGGCTGCACATGCTGACAGACAAACTCTGCTATCCACATTAAGATAGACTGCCCTCTATTGCAATACTCTTGAAATCAAAGTATATACTGCTGCACAAACTGATTTATAAGAATTACGGGGATGAAATATTTAGGTGGAAAGGGGTGTATCTCTTCTTCTTCATACAGATATAAGCCTATTCACAACTTTTACTAGATTGTTTTTTGTATATTTTTGTATCTATATTTTAACTTTACTCATATTTTTTTGTATATTATTTTATTTTGTTTTAGATATATATGCAATTGTACATGTGATGTTAATAAATTGTCATACTTTTTTCTATATTAGCGCTCTTTGTCTGACAAGTTGATACAAGTCTTAATAACACATATTATTAGTGTCATACACCTTTATTATGATAGTGATAAATGTTTAGTGGTAAATGATAAAGAAACTGGACTCATGAATTATAGAATTGTCTGACCGTTTAAGATTGGTTGAATCATCAATTGTTAGTGTGCAGGTGATAATATTTCAAGACTGGTAACGTCAGAGGGGATTTTAGCCACAATTTGGGTAATGCAGGCTTTAACGTCAGTTTTAATTGGATGTTCTTATTTTGTGTGACTAATCTATTATGACTTTGTTGGGACTGCAGAAAGTAAATGTTTTTCATCATTTTCAGGCATTACAACCCCCAAGAAGAGTCCCACCTCCGGTTCCTCCAAGTAGGCCGAGCCGGACAGCCAAGTGACCAGTGAGGACGTCCGTAGATAATCTTTGACAAAAAGTTGCTGGGACAAAAGAGGTTGTGTCTAAACAAAGGGTTAATTTTGACTCTGCACTCTTCTCTAATGACATATCTCAGATGAGATGAATAATACCACTGGCAAGAACATCTACAGATTTTCTGTATTTACTTGTACACTAAAATGGAGGCAGCCATTTTGTATGCTGAGAGAATATTCATGAGACTAGTGTCATAAGTGAGAAACTAGGAATTTTGTGAAGCAAGAAATGTTGTGATTCATATCTTAGTAATGTCACTAGTTCATAGTGAATCAATATTGGTACACCCTATAAAATGGCTGCCTCCATTGTTTGTATGCACAAATCCCAACAGTTATGATTTTAGTGAAACGGTCCCAGTTTTTGGAGTCTTCAGGGGAGGGGAGTTCAGAAGCACTAGACACGCCCATGAGGGACATAGTCACCACCTCATTATGGGTGGTCTTTCTCATTGTGCAGTGGCCAGTCCCACTTTCTGTGATGTCCTGATTTCAAAAATTGGAATGTTGGAAGTATAATGTATGTAACGAGTACACTTTAATGAGAGTATACAAATAAGTAAGGTCAGTGCTATAATTATGACAGGTAAAGAAAACAAGTATGAATATAATGCGCAGGCGTAAAAAGAAAAAAATACAGATTATTATGACCATTGCTGTAGTATCATGTTGATATCCAAACAAAAATTTAGCCCAGGGGTAGGCAACGAGTGGCACTCCAGCTGCTGTGAAACTACACATCCCAGCATGCCCTGCCTCAGTTCTGCTGTTAGTGCATGCTAAAACTGATGGCATTCTGGGATATGTAGTACCACAGCAATAGGAGTGCCACACATTGACTTCCCCAGAGTTAGCCAAACTAAAATCCTTCAGCAATTGAAGCATTTTCACTTAGGTGCTGAAGTCCTGGCAGATTATCTCCCAGTTATCTCCAGTTAAAAAACGTAGGTATCTGGGAACCTGTTCATTTAATAGCGAATAAATATATAAATACATATATCCACCTTAACACAAACTAAGGCAGACATTGTGGCAGGGAGGCCAAAGAGGTATAGGCACAGATTATTAACTTTAATAAAATAATATGTGCATAAAACACAGGATGTTATAATGCACCAACACTAGCCCCAGCTCCCTTAAATAATTCTTGTTCTTTATATTTATTTCTGTTTTAATTAAATATAATTAATATAGTTATTAACAATTATTCTAGATATTAAAATATACATTATGTTCATTAAAGCTGTTGGAATGGTGTAGAGGGCAAACAAGTAGCATGTATGTATTGTTTTTTTAATTCTATCAGTTTAGGACCTCCCTCTACTCATTCATTTCAGTTTTTCAATTGTACATCTCAAATATTGCTGGGTTCAGCCTTTTTATGTCTTAAATTAATCAGGAATGTGAGGGAATATTGGGAGAGAATTTCTTACATATTTCACGTTTAAATATTTAATTGCTTTGCTAGAACTGTGCTTCTCAGTGGATAGCGAGCTCTGGCCCTGATTCAGAGGCGGACGCTCTGACAGAGCCGGGCTTTTTTTTTTTTTAGAACGGCCTCCTGGCCGCTCGCATAGATGTGGGTGACCACCCACAGCTATAGCGAGCGGCCAGGAAAATGGTCGCGATGGTCAAGACCATCGCGACCATCGGGCTTGCGACGAGACCCTTGTGGTAGGGTCTCGTTGCCGCAAGCCCCAGAGAGCTTTCGGCTCAAACAGAGCCGAAAGCTCTCCCACTGACATCACTTGTGGTATCAGTGGGGCCGCCCCCAGAAAGTAGGCGTTCTCATGGGAACGCCTCCGTCTGGGCAGCCACCCCCCCGGCCCGCCCACCAAAGGGGGCGTGCTGTCACTCAACATCGACAGCACGCCCCCTTTGGTACAAGACCCGGAGCGACAGCTTGCCCGTCTCTATCCGGGTCTCGCGCATGCGCACGACGGAGCCGGCTCCGTCGTGCGCATGCGCTCTGGGCCGCCATTGACCCGGTTGCGAGTGCTCAGCGCTTGCGACCGGGTCTGAATCAGGCCCTCTATCTGATAGGTAGTAAAGGCTCTCCCCATGAAGGGATAGGAAATGCTTTCACCGATTCCTGATAAGTAAGAGAGAAATCCATGGTATGAAACAGCTGGGAATGCCGCCTCTGCAAACATTAAGGACCTCATTCAGTGTTGGACTTAAATGAAATTGAACTTGCTTTTTTATAAACTGTGCATGCGTTGGACGGTGGGTTGTGAAAGAGGGACAGAGATGCAGACAAAGTGTGCAGTAAGGACGTGTCAATGCAAAATGCCTCCCTAGATGGCCATCGGTTTGGAGGCTGAACACTTGCAGGTACTCGACCTCCGGTGCAAATTGTGAGCTGATGGTTATGACAGCTGCTGGTCATGTGTGAGATTCTCCCAATTATGCAAACATAGAACCTGATTCTAGACCCGCTCGCTAGATGTGTACGCTCACACCCAGCGTATGCAAATCCGGCCAACCCACAGCAAGGCAGGCGATCGCACGGCAAGGCATTAGCACTCCCACTATGTCTTGGTGTGCAATCGCTTTGTGTATGCAGACGCCCACCAGCCTTTCTTAAGACCCCCACTTGCGCACGTCATCTCCCGGATGTGTATGCAACCATCGGTACATCAGTGCTTGTTGTTGACTATTCCCTACCGCAAGCACTGCGAGCGCTTCAGTGTTAAATCCATCCAGGTGACGTGTACAACGACGCTGCCTGTTAATTATGCAAACCTGCGTTCACACTTCCACTCCCCCGTTACTGCTGGCCTGCCCCTGTTACCACCCACAAACGGCTTCTCCTGTTACTCACTCTGCTGGGCTCTCTATGCGCAGCGAGCGAATGCTTACCGGTCTCTCACACTGATACGCGCACGCTCACTGCGATGCGTACACATGCACAGGATGCGAAAATCGTCCAGCTACGAGCGAACGCATCCTAGCGAGCGGGTCTGAATCAGGTCCATAGTATCACTGCTGCTTCTACAATCTGATAGCAGGATTACAGTATTTGAACACTCATTTGTATAAAATAAATCTGGTTGGAAAGGGGAGGGCAGCTGATATTTTATTAGTGTGGACTAAATATTTAATATTTGCATCTTGTTCTATTTGCTTTTAACAAACTCCTCGCGACTTGGGAATCATTTTCTTCACTTTCTAGCCACTTACTATAATGCGTATGAAGCATGTAATGTGCTTTTGCCCATATTTGTGCTCACAGTAAATCCACGCCTCCTATTGCATTCCTGGCGTATCTGCTCCTGTTATTTGTAAGGGGGGGTCATTTGCTCCTGTGCACAGTTTGCCACAGCTGATGTTTGTGACCAACTCTGTATCAGTAGCAAAATGCTCATTTGTTTCTGGATGTATTTTTGCATTTGCACGTCCAACTCTGAATAATGTCTTACATTTCATTTAAATATTTGTCCTGTAAAACAATTTTTTGTTTATGCTAGGTAGCATAAAATGAGATGCCCAAATGCACCTAACCTGCATATTGTTATAATTATATGGGGCATGAATGAGATTATATTAGAAGGAAAGTGTAGGTGTTTATATTGCTGATGGGAGTGGGTCAAATGTGATAACAGGCTTAGTGCTTAGTGGTGACACTTGTCAGTGAGTGAGGCGGATAGCAAAGTCCTTTGTGGTGGCATTATGTGCATTTAGACGAGAAGCAAACACATGTAATGTTTAATGTATGGAGACAAGGCTGAGGTAACTTTTAGTGTAGGCCAAGGCCTGATTCTACCACCTCCAAGAATGTTAATTGGAGGGGGAGACATTTTCTCCACAGCTAGCAGGACGTAGGTTTACACCTTGCGCCCGGACGGACCATATAGGAGCACCAAGTCAAAACCATCATGCACCCGATGCGCTTCACAAATGAGGCTCTCTGCATTTAAAGTAACCTTCACTTTCATCCCAAAGTTCTGTCATGTGAAATAACTTCCAATGCACTCAGCACGCTCACAATGCAATCGCTTGGGAAATAACAGAGGTGACTTAGGGGTATATTTACTAAAGTGAAAGTTTTTAGAAATTGAGGTGTTGCCCATAGCTAGCACCTTCTAGAAGATAATAGCTAGAATCTGATTGGTTGCTATGGGCAACATCTCCACTCCTAAAAACTCTCACCTTAAATCTACCCCTTAGTTTCTACATAACAAAGAGAAACAAACTGGAGTAACACTGAGAAGTGGACTGCTCTTCTGTGATGGGATAAGGACCCTGGAGGTCTTATGCTATATTTTACGTTTTGCAAATGTATATTTGTTATTTTGTTATTTGATTTTTGAAAATTGCAGCCAAAAAGATAACCAAAATAAAGGTGCTGTTCGTGGTACTGTCACTTTAATGAAATGTATTCCTGGCAAGTGCTTTGTAAAAAAAAAAAAAAACACCAAACACACGATAACAATAAAGAGCCCAATGCAATGTTGGATGAATATCGTCCGTATGTGCTACCATACCGCAAGAAGGGAAATAAATGCGCTTATTCCACGTGACCGTATGCAGAGTTATACACCCGCAACCTATCCTCGTCATCATTATCAGTATGCACTAGTAGGCCATGTGGAAATGGGGCCCTACACTGCACACCCTGAAAATATATATAATGGGAGGTGCTACCTGTGGAGACTATTGTTGCAAACATACAAAAAAGAATTACAGATGCACAACTCCAACATTATTCATTATATATCAATAATACATTTTGCAATAGAATTTTGCAAATAATAAAAGAGGTTTTGGCATAATCATGGCCATGGTTATGGGCCTACCCACCGCGCCCAGGTAACCTGTGAGGGTAGGTCCCTAACATACTGAGGTTGAAATCCAGAGTGCAGGATACCCCCAAACCAGCCCAGCTGAGCCACCCCAGGGCATCACTCCAATAAGGGGCGGAATTCAATTGTTTTCATCCCCTATCGCGCCTGACGGAGCTATTCTATTCTTGCTCCTGTCGGGCACGATCAGCTGCCAAGCGCTACATTTCAGCTCGCAGCCCCTGGGGGATGAGAGCTGAAATGTGCGAAAAGTGACATGTTTGGGCGCCCAAACATCACTTTTCGCGATCGCGCCCAGCACTTTGGTCGGGTTTAGCTGCTTTACGCGACTAAACCTGACCTCTATGGGCGCGATCAGCGCGAAGAACGGCAGCAATTGAATGGCGGCCCGCGATCTCCTGTCACTTTAGACGGGAGATCCGGACCGCGTAATCAATTGAATTCCGCCCAAGGAATGGTGAAGTGTAAAAAGGTGTAGGATAGATAAGAGCAGCTGTTGCTGCATGTAGGGAGGTGAAAAATAAAGCTGTGCAAATAATACATATATATTAAACAATGAAAGTGCACTAGTAGGCAGCCTGTGGCACTCCAACTGCTGTGGAACTACACATCCCAGCATGCCTTACTGCAGTTTTGCTGTTAGAGCATGCTAAAACTGTGGCAGGGCATACTGAGCTGTGTAGTTCCACAGCAGCCAGAGTGCTACACATTGCTTACCCCTGCACCATCTTCTAATGGCTGCTTCCAGCAGGATAACGCGCCATGTCACAAAGCACACATTACCTCAAGCTGGTTCCAAGAACAATAGGTCACTTAAGTTCGACAATTCTCTCTCTAGCACAGGGCCCTTCTGAGCTCCCATCTGGCAGAACCCATAAGACAGGGCACCCTGTTATCTTCAACTGGACCTACGTCTGGGACTGTAGCCCAGGATTGTCCTGAGCTCCTGTCTGCCAGAATCCATCTTGCATAGGACAGAGATCTTTGAATAAAAGGAGGAAATTATTTCATACAGGACAATAAATTTAAAGTGATATTATAATCAACATATAGCTACTTTATAAAGAGGGTTAAATTCCATTTGTCAATTCAAGGTGGTTATTGGTGTAATGGAGTAATGTAATTAATACATAAAATGGGTTCTTTCTGCATAAGTGCAGAAGAAAAAATCCTTTTAGGGGCATACTTTCAAATAATTAAAACATATATATATATATATATATATATATATATATATATGTATATATATATATATATATATATGATAAAGACTAATGTATAATTTAATGGTAATTTGGTCAGGAGAGGAAAAAACACATATGACCATAATGAAGGGGATTTGAAATGTACTGAAGACTATAGGGTATGTTAGCCCTTGCTTTAAAATGCCAAATAATAATATGGGTTTAAAACAGAAGATATATATTATTTTATATTTCAAAAGTGGGTCAGTGCCACTTACTGTTTATCATTCAGGAATTGTATTTGGGGCACAGCACCAAGCACATATCATAAGGAGCAGGGTAAATGCCTAATTAATTGTTTGTGCAGCTAGGTGGCAAAAAATTGGACGGTGAAATAATAAGATACTGAGTAGCCAAAATGTTATGTCAAGAGGAATAATAAATGACATATGGTTTATGCTGGGCATACACTCTACAATTATCTGTCAGATATCTGTCAAATCTGTCTGTTGGGAAGGAAAATCTGGTCCGTTTTCTAGTGTTTGGGAGCAAATTTCTATTGTCATTTTCTACCATACATTACCAGATTTTCATTCCAACCAGCCAGATTGGACAGATATTTGACAGATAATTGCATAGTGTATGCCCAGCATTAGTATTCTTCAAAATATTTAAAATTTTATTTGTTAGGAAATTTCTTTTGTAACATATCCATTGATTTATACATAAAAGTTGTCCATTTAAGTTAATAAGAGCACATATAGAGATTGGATTCCAAGATAATGTTATTGTACTGTGGACCTCATTTAGAGCCACTCGCTGCTGGCGGCCGCTTGCTGTGTGTCGCGACATTGTATCATTGATGTAACCACAAGATTAACCTCAATTAATCTTGCGGCTACGATGTAGCGGTTCTCACCATAGACGTCTATGGGGATTTCTCACCATAGACGTCTATGGGACACACAGGCTGCTGCATTCAGCTAATCAGGGAGCTGCTCCGACGGAGATGCTCCCTGATTGGCTGGCGGTCCCTTCACTGACGGGGCACACGTGTGCCCCGGTCATTTACACGGAGCAAAGGTATGTGTACACACATACCTTTGCTCAGTCCGTATGGATCGGGTTTTTTTGCGGTTTTTTATTTTAACCCCTGGATTGCCTACTTGGAGAAGAGGACGTGATCGACTCATAGGAGAGGTGAGTATGGATTTTTTTTTTCAGGTACACCCCTATGGATTACTTCGGATACTAGGTGAGTATGTGTGAGTGTGCATGTATGTTTTATTAAAATTATACTTTCACGGTGTATGTTTGTTTATTTACGTATTTCTTTAGTTGTGGAACTACAAGTGCCAGCGGGCCCGTAATGCCCCGCATGCTGGTATTTGTGGTTCTCCAAATACCAGCATGTAGAGTAGGCTTGCTGGTACTTGTGGTTCTACAACCAAAGACAATATGGAAACTTTAATTTTACACTATCAACCCGGCACCCACCGCCCTAGGGTGATGGGGATAGCCCCGGGCTATCAGTCTAGGCCTGGGGTGCCCTGGAGAGGGGGACCCCTTTATTGGGGGGGTCCTCAACTCCCCAGGGATCCCCGGCCTGGACTGACTAGCAGTCAGGGATAATGCTTTGGCCGGGGAAACCGGTGAAAGGTTTTCCCTGGCTGTGGCATTATCCCCCTGCTAGAAAGAGTTTGGTGCTGGTTTTGCAATTTTCAGGGGACCCCTACTCGTTTTGTCCCCTGATTTTCCAGAACCAGGACCAGCTCAACAAAGCTCTGTGCTGGTTCTTAATATACAGGGGCCCCCCTACGCATTTTGGCCCCTGTATTTTTAGAGCCAGAACAGGCTTTATAAAGCCCGGGGCTGGTTATGCTTTTGGGGAGGGGGTGCACGTTTTTTTTTTGACACAGAAGCCATCACGGATCTCACTGATCTGTGATGGCTTCTCTAAAACTCGCACCTTTTAATGCTACTCGCATTAAAAGTTAAAAGGTGTCAGTTTACATAGTCCTAAACTCGCCTGCACTCGCAAATGCAGTAGCCTCGAGCTGAAAAGTTCGCAGGCTATTGAATTTGCGAGTTTCAGTACAAACTCGCACTTTTTAAAAGTGCGAGAAAGTGCGAGTTTGTACTGTTACTAAAACTGACACCCTATTACATTTGGCCCAATGTGTGAGATTATGTGTGGACTGTGAAAGGGGATGTAATTAGATATGGAAGCTATGTAGGTTATGTGGGCGGTTCTGGAATTTGATAAGCTTTCCTGAAGAGGTGAGTTTTCAGGGAATGCTTGAAGGATTGGAGAATAGAAGAAAGTCATATTGTGCGTGGTAAGGCAATCCATAGAGTGGGTGCAGCCCGAAGGATGTCCTGTAACCATGAATGGGAGCAAGCAATGCGTGGGGATAAGAGACGCATATCTTGTGCTGAGCGGAGAGGTCGGGTTGGGTTGGTGTGGTTTGGTTAATAGCCTTATGTGTAAGTACAAGTATTTTATATTGAATACAGTAGAAAACCGGCAACCAATGGAGGGACTGACAGAGCGGGCAGCAGACGATGAACGTTTGGCAAGGAAGATAAGCCTCGCAGCTGCATTCATATTGGATTGTAATGGTGATAGCCTGTTTTTGGGAAGACCAGTAAGGAGACTATTGCAATAGTTAATGCAGGAAATAATGAGTGCATGGATTTGAGTTTTTGCAGTGTCTTGTGTGAGATATGGTCGAATTTTATGTTCTTTAGATGTATATAACATGATTTTGAGACAGATTGAATGTGGCAAACAAAGGACAGTTCAGAGTCAAGTATTGCACCTAGGCAGGGAGCTTGGGGGGGTGGGATGTATTGTCGAGTTATCAACAGTAATAGAGAGATCAGGTTGGTAACTGTTATTGTCCGGTGGAAATATAATTAATTTTGTCTTAGAAATATTATGTTTCAGGTGGCGAGATGACATCCAAGATGAAATGGCAGAAAGACATTCAGTGACACAGACCAATACAGATGGTGATAAATCTGGGGAGGATAGGTAGATTTGAATATCATCCACATCCACATACAGATGGTACTGAAATCCAAAAGAGGGGATTAGTTTGCCAAGAGAGGTGGTATTGATTGAGAATAGCAGAGGACAGTAAAAGAGCGATCAGATAGGTTGGAAGAGAACTAAGAAAGAGCTGTGTCCTTAACACCTAGGGATTGTAGTGTTTGTTTGAGAAGAGAGTGGTCAACAGTGTCAAAAGCAGCAGAGAGATCTAGAAGAATTAGGAGTGAGTAATGACCTTTAGCCTTGGCAGTGACCAGATCATTTACTACCTTAGTCAGTGCTGTCTCTGTGGAGTGTTGGGAATGAAAGCCGGACTGAAGTGGATCCAATAAGTTGTGTGACTTAAGAAAGTGTGTGAGGCGGGTGTAGACAAGTCTCTCAAGTATCTTGGAGAGGCATGGGAGCTGGGAGATAGGATGGTAATTTGAAAGAGTGTTAGAGTTAGAATTTTGTTTTTTAAGAATGGGAGTAATCACTGCATGTTTGAACAGTGATGGAAAGATGCCAGAGAGAGATTACAGATTTTAGTTAGGGTTGGGGTGAGCACTGGAGCCAGAGCTTTACTGATTTGTAAGGGTATAGGAACTAGAGGAGAGGTAATTGAGTAGGAGGATGAGAAGAGTGTAGATACTTCATCTTCGTTTGTGGGGTCAAATGAAGAGAATGTGCCAGAGGGTTCAGGTAGGGAAATGAGCAGGTCATTAGCTGAGGAACAGCATACCATTTCATTTCGGATTTTATAAATCTTGTCCTTGAAATAGGAAGCAAGATCTTGTGCACGGATGATAGCAGGTAGTTTGGGTGCGGGAGAGGTAAGAAGCAGTTTAAATGTATTAAAAAGCTGCTTGGGCTTAGAGGCTTGAGCAGAGATTAGAGATTGGAAATATGTTTGTTTGACAGCGTCCAGAGCAGTACGATAAGAGTTGTAGATAGTCTTATATATAAGGAAGTCACTTGAAGTACGAGTCTTTTGCTACTGACGTTCTACTTTACGTGAGAGTTTTTATAGATGCCTTGTTAAGCTAGAGTGCCACGGTTGACGTCTAAGTCTACGTGGTGTGTGATAGGTAGCTGGAGCTACTTCATGGAGGGCTTTTTCTAGAATCTGGTTTAGGTGTGATGCAGAAGTCTCAGGAGACATGAATGTAGAAATTGATGAGAGTAGTTGTAGAGAGGTAGATAGTTGTTGAAAGTTAATAGCAATAATATTTCTGCGTGTTTTAGGAGGTATGATTAATTTTAATGACATTGAGGTTGATGTAGTGAAGGGGAGTGCGCAGGTGATAAGGTTGTAATCTGAGAGAGGGAAAGGAGCATTAGTGAAATCAGAAACTGAGCATAGTCTGGTGAACACAAGATCAAGACAGTGGTCCTCCTGATGAGTAGAGGAGTCAGTCCATTGGGAGAGGCCAAGAGAGGATGTTAAAGAGAGTAGTTTGGAGGCATAAGGAGACTGTGGACTGTAAATGGGGATATTGAAATCATCCATAATGATGGTTGAGATGTCTGAGGATAGAAAGTGAGGGAGCCAGGCAGAAAAATGTTTCAGAAATTGTTGAGGTGGCCCAGGTGGGCGATAGATAACAGCAACTCGCAGAGAGAAAGGGGTGAAAGTCCTGATAGAATGTACTTCAAATTATGTAAATGTGAGTGAAGGTACCTGTGGGAGAACTGTGTATGTGAAAGATTGGGACAGTAATATTCCTACCCCACCTTCTTTACAATTACCAGGCCTAGAGGTGTGTGAGAAGTGTAGGTTACCATATGAAAGTGCAGCAGGAGAGACAGTGTCTGATTGTGTGAGACATGTTTCTGATATTGCCAGAAGGTTGAGGTTAGTTGAAATAAAGAGATCATGGGTGGATGTTAGCTTATTGCAGACAGAGCGTGCATTCTATAAGGCACATTTTAGTGACTTGGAGGGTGAAGGGAGGCACACAATGTTTATGACACCTAATATGTAACAGGCTGGTATCTCAAATTAAGTTACAAAAACAAACCCCCAGATGTAGATGGTGATATATAGGGAAATTGTAAAGTAATTTCAGCGTCTGTAACCTGTTTCTACTGTCCTATCATGTGCAGAGCAGTGAATGGCAGGATAAGAGGACAAGTAATAGGGTGAGACTATATAGACGGAAGGACAAGGAAGGTATTTCTGCTTCAGGGTGAAACCTGCTACTGGTGCACCGATATGAAAAACATTGCAGTGCTCCCTCAGACAGGTTCCATGCTGTGAGAGAGCGAAGGAGGACAGACGGGTATATATGTAGATATCATTATCCCGTATGCCTCCCAGAGCCGAACAGAGGTCTCGCTGTACACCGTTGAGACCCCCCCCCCCCCACGCGTAGATGTGCGTTTCGCCATCAGTCTTCCTCAATACAGAGCTGGTGATCTCAAGCTGGTTCCAAGAACAATGAGTACAGTGTACTCCAATGAGCTCCACAGGGCCCTCCTCGCTACTATATAAAGTTAGCCTTCCAAACATGGCCACAAGGTACTTTTTTGGTGCTGTTAGTTCCTAGGCACAGGTATACACTGCACCAACGTACCTTGTGGTCTTGTCTGGAAGGGTGAATTAAGACAGCAGCCAGTAACATCTATTGTAGCCACGATAGAACGACTGTCATACCCCAATAGTGGTGAGCACTTGTTCTAACAAAATTTATTTATTTTCTTCTAAGGAACTTACATGATACTGTAATAAATCTGGCAGTATTGGATCTGATCTGCTTTTGGGCAGTTGAAATTCTGTAACTAGCTCAGTAGCATGTGTTAGTATTAATATGTTGTTGTATTTTTAAGTAAATACATCTGTATATAAGTACTCTGCCCATAGCAACCAATTAGATTCTAGCTATTATCTTCTAGAAGGTGCCAGATAAAAAAGTAGAATCTGATTGGTTGCTATGGGCAACATCTCCACGTTTATAAAACTGCACTTTAGTAAATATAACCCCTTGTCTTTAAGTAAGCCTGTAAGAAGCTCTTCAGGGAGGATAATGGTCATCAGCACAGTAACATTATTGCACCTGCTTAGAAACTGTTCTCTAGTTTCACTGTCCCCTGGGATCATCCACGGAAATGAGCTGTCCTCTTCCTTGCACTTTGCCCAGATGTGACGCTCTCATGTTGCTGCTGATCTTCCATATATAAGGGGATAGCAACTAACGTGGTAAAACGATGAGTGGTTGGATTTATAGTGCAGCAAATTACAATCGAGGAATATCTGAAATGCCAGGATCTTCTGGCTTTATATTGTTATATAGCAGCTCAGTGCCTTCTCACATACAGTACATCATTCTGGGATATGTTCTTCTCAAATGAATAACTCTTTGTGTGCAATTATCAAATCAGCCCCAGTTTTATCCACTCAGCTTGTACCCAGTGTACCTGCTCATTTTAAAGGGGCTGCCCCTCTTTAGATGGCGTCAATTAACGCCACATGTTTGCAACTTTTACTATATATGGTATATATATATATATATATGTATATATATATATATATATATATATTCCAATCTCACTTCCTTCTGTGCTTTTCAGCCATGTGTTTATATTACCAGGCAGTGTAGTTTATTTCTGATGACTTTGTATACGGCAGAGCACGTCACATCCCAGGACAACATAAATACACAGTTTTATTTATGGTGGACATATCCAATCCGGCTGCACATGACTTACACTGGCCTGTGAGTGCTTCCTCCACCATCAGCGAAAATAGACTTCATCATTTCAGAATAGCTTATTATTGTGCACTTTTTTATTTTGCACATTAAGCATGATGCCACCACTATAACATTGGATTAAACTCTTTTGCCAAGTCTGATCACTACACCAACAGACTGTAACATCCATGGGGCAATGGGCATTATACAATTGCCCAGTGGTGGGCAAAATACAACCCTCATGTAGGCCGCCAGGCAATCTGGTCCGACCCACTGCCTAGCAACCGTCCACAAACAACGTGTGGCCCACTGAGCAACAGCAACTCCACGCAACCTCCACCTTCAGCAGCTGCCGCTTAGTGTGTGGCTGGGCCATCAGTGGATACTGGCTCCTGATTGGTTCCATAGTCCACTGGGCAGGTATCTTTGTTCACCCATATTACACAGCAACAGGTGAGGAGCACATGACGTCACATGCTTTGGGGCTTGTTGGGTGCTGATGTTCCCTGGTACAGCACATGACATCACATGCGTTGGGGGTGGTAGGGTGCTGATGTTCCCTGGTACAGCACATGGCATCACATGCATTGGGGGGGGGGGTTGGGTGCTGATGCTCCCTAGTACAGCACATGACGTCACATGCATTGGGGGGGAAGGTAGGGTGCTGATGTTCCCTGGTACAGCACATGGCATCACATGCATTGGGGGTGGTGGTAGGGTGCTGATGTTCCCTGGTACAGCACATGACGTCACATGCGTTGGGGGGTAGTAGGGTGCTGATGTTCCCTGGCACATCATACGACATTGCATGCATTGGGGGGAGGGGGTAGGTTGCTGATGTTCCCTGGTACAGCACATGACGTCACATGCATTGGGGGTTGTTGGGTGCTGATGTTCCCTGGTACAGCACATGACGTCACATGCGTTGGGGGGTGGTAGGGTGCTGATGTTCCTTGGTATAGCACATGACATCACATGCAATGGGGGTGGTAGGGTGCTGATGTTCCCTGGTACAGCACATAACGTCACATGCGTTGGGGGGTGGTAGGGTGCTGATGTTCCCTGGTACAGTACATGACGTCACATGCAATGAGGGGTGGTAGGGTGCTGATGTTCCCTGGTACCGCACATGACGTCACATGCGTTGGGGGGTGGTAGGGTGCTGATGTTCCCTGGTACAGCACATGACGTCACATGCGTTGGGGGGTGGTAGGGTGCTGATGTTCCCTGGTACAGCACATGACGTCACATGCGTTGGGAGGTGGTAGGGTGCTGATGTTCCCTGCTACAGCACATAACGTCACATGCGTTTGGGGGTGGTAGGGTGCTGATGTTCCCTGGTACAGCACATGACGTCACATGCGTTGGGGGGTAGTAGGGTGCTGATGTTCCCTGGCACAGCATACGACATTGCATGCATTGGGGGGAGGGGGTAGGTTGCTGATGTTCCCTGGTACAGCACATGACGTCACATGCATTGGGGGTTGTTGGGTGCTGATGTTCCCTGGTACAGCACATGACGTCACATGCGTTGGGGGGTGGTAGGGTGCTGATGTTCCTTGGTATAGCACATGACATCACATGCAATGGGGGTGGTAGGGTGCTGATGTTCCCTGGTACAGCACATAACGTCACATGCGTTGGGGGGTGGTAGGGTGCTGATGTTCCCTGGTACAGTACATGACGTCACATGCAATGAGGGGTGGTAGGGTGCTGATGTTCCCTGGTACAGCACATGGCATCACATGCATTGGGGGTGGTGGTAGGATGCTGATGTTCCCTGGTACAGCACATGACGTCACATGCGTTGGGGGGTAGTAGGGTGCTGATGTTCCCTGGCACAGCATACGACATTGCATGCATTGGGGGGAGGGGGTAGGTTGCTGATGTTCCCTGGTACAGCACATGACGTCACATGCATTGGGGGTTGTTGGGTGCTGATGTTCCCTGGTACAGCACATGACGTCACATGCGTTGGGGGGTGGTAGGGTGCTGATGTTCCTTGGTATAGCACATGACATCACATGCAATGGGGGTGGTAGGGTGCTGATGTTCCCTGGTACAGCACATAACGTCACATGCGTTGGGGGGTGGTAGGGTGCTGATGTTCCCTGGTACAGTACATGACGTCACATGCAATGAGGGGTGGTAGGGTGCTGATGTTCCCTGGTACCGCACATGACGTCACATGCGTTGGGGGGTGGTAGGGTGCTGATGTTCCCTGGTACAGCACATGACGTCACATGCGTTGGGGGGTGGTAGGGTGCTGATGTTCCCTGGTACAGCACATGACGTCACATGCGTTGGGAGGTGGTAGGGTGCTGATGTTCCCTGCTACAGCACATAACGTCACATGCGTTTGGGGGTGGTAGGGTGCTGATGTTCCCTGGTACAGCACATGACGTCACATGCGTTGGGGGGTGGTACGGTGCTGATGTTCCCTGGTACCGCACATGACCTCACATGCGTTGGGGGGTGGTAGGGTGCTGATGTTCCCTGGTACAGCACATAACGTCACATGCGTTGGGGGGTGGTAGGGTGCTGATGTTCCCTGGTACCGCACATGACGTCACATGCGTTGGGGGGTGGTAGGGTGCTGATGTTCCCTGGTACCGCACATGACGTCACATGCGTTGGGGGTGGTAGGGTGCTGATGTTCCCTGGTACCGCACATGACCTCACATGCGTTGGGGGGTGGTAGGGTGCTGATGTTCCCTGGTACAGCACATAACGTCACATGCGTTGGGGGGTGGTAGGGTGCTGATGTTCCCTGGTACAGCACATGATATCACATGCAATGGGGGGTGGTAGGGTGCTGATGTTCCCTGGTACAGCACATAACGTCACATGCGTTGGGGGGTGGTAGGGTGCTGATGTTCCCTGGTACCGCACATGACGTCACATGCGTTGGGTGGTAGGATGCTGATGTTCCCTGGTACCGCACATGACGTCACATGCGTTGGGGGGTGGTAGGGTGCTGATGTTCCCTGGTACCGCACATGACGTCACATGCGTTGGGGGGTGGTAGGGTGCTGATGTTCCCTGGTACCGCACATGACGTCACATGCGTTGGGGGGTGGTAGGGTGCTGATGTTCCCTGGAACAGCACATGACGTCACATGCGTTGGGAGGTGGTAGGGTGCTGATGTTCCCTGCTACAGCACATAACGTCACATGCGTTGGGGGGTGGTAGGGTGCTGATGTTCCCTGGTACAGCACATGACGTCACATGCGTTGGGGGGTGGTAGGGTGCTGATGTTCCCTGGTACAGCACATGACGTCACATGCGTTGGGGGGTGGTAGGGTGCTGATGTTCCCTGGTACAGCACATGACGTCACATGCGTTGGGGGGTGGTAGGGTGCTGATGTTCCCTGGTACCGCACATGACGTCACATGCGTTGGGGGGTGGTAGGGTGCTGATGTTCCCTGGTACAGCACATGACCTCACATGCGTTGGGGGGTGGTAGGGTGCTGATGTTCCCTGGTACAGCACTGGCTTATTGATTCCATTTTTGGCCATTACACCATGAGTTTGTAAGCTCCCTGCAGAGTATTTGGAATATTTTGGCACACAATCCTGCTGATACATCAAGTCTCCAGGAGCGATCCAAAATTTAGATATATTGACAGTAAAGATTGATATAATTAGGTAATATATTTAAAAAAAAAAATTCAAATCCCACTAACAGAGCGTGTTTTCCATATCTCACAGGTGTTTTCATTACTGACTGACACGTTTTAGAACAGGCCTGGCCAACCTGTGGCTTTCCAGTTGTTGTGAAACTACAAGTCCCAGCATACCCTCCCACCAATCAGCTGGTAAAGAAAGTTGGTAATTGTAGTTTCACAACAGCTGGAGAGCCACTGGTTGGCCAGGCCTGTTTTAGAAGATCCACAGCTGGCACTAAAAATCTGGGTACACACCTAAACAATGTGCCGCCCTAGCGGCGATGCGATGTAGCTATATATCACATCACCGTAAACACTGCCGGCCCTGCTGTACGACTATGCGATACATCAATGCGTTGTCTGTGGCATCACCCCATCTATGTCACGGGGCCTTGGAATCTCGGGCCCTGGCGGCAGCAGGCGGACGGGAATCCTCCTGGTACCACTAGGGTCCTAGGTGTCCACCTGTACTGCCTTGTCGGTAATGCGGAACTGGGAAGATGTGACCGCAGTTCGCCCAATCGTATAGTGCACAGGTTTTTAAACTCGGTCCTCAGGACTCCAAACAGTGCATGTTTTCCAAGTCTCCTCACAGAATCACAAAGTGAAATAATTAGCCCCATCTGTGGATCTTCTAAAATGTGTTAGTGAGTAATGAGTACACCCGTGCTCCTGCTGGGTGACCTGAAAAATGTGACATGTGTGGGGTCCTGAGGACCGAGTTTGAGAACCACTGGTATAGTGTGTACCGAGGACTGGATTTAATAAGAAGCACTGTTGTATCTGATGGAAGGACATACTGGATAGCCTGCTATACTGTCCTGTGAGCAGTGATGTCTAATACATCCATATAAAAAAAAGTGTATAAAAGTTTCCTTCACTTAACAGAAAGAAGTTACATATAAAAAGTAGAGATTTAATATTGTATATAACCTTGTCACCCCTATTTGAGTAAGCTTACGGAGATATTGTTCCGAAATCCTAATAACAGGAAGTCTGGTGTGTGTATAGGTGAAAAATGTTCATATACTATATAGGAAGGAGGGACCTTACAATTCGGAAGCAGAACAGAGCAGTACACTGACTGGCCAGGCAAATGAAGCCTCTGCCAGCCCGTGCTGTGCGACTGCCATCTAGTGTCCACTTTGGAGTACTGCAGCACAAATGGAAGCCGCCACTCCGGTGGGGGAGGCCGGGGCCGGCTCCTCTCGTGATCTCATGGCCGAGGAGAAGGACGATGTACCGGCGAGCTGCCTGGATGTGAGCTCGGAGTTATTTGATCCCCTGCTGGCCCTCTACTCTCCTAAAACCCAGCTGCCCTTCCCCGATGTCCGCTGCTTTAACAACGTAGCCGAGTACGAGAGCTTCCTGCGGGGGGGAGGCCGGGGGAGGGGCCGGGCCAGGGCCGCGGGGGCTCCCAAGGCATCCTCACGAAAGGGACGGAAACCAGCGCCGGATCCGGAGCGTGTGGAGCGGCTTAAAAAGTTGATGTTGCCCGTGGAGGAGGGGGCAGAGCCTGTCAGACCACGCAGGAACAGGCGGCCCCCGAAAAATGTGCTCACCCGCATGCCCTGTGAGTTCCTGGGGCGGGGGGTTGTAGAACTAAAAGTCCCTGCAAGTCTCCAGAGCCTATTGTGGGAGCTCTAGTGCCAGTACAATGTAAGCCCAGACTAACAATATATAATCAGTGCACAGGCCAGGGGTCTTAGAGTCCCGTCTCTGCAGTTGTCCCCATATTTTGGGGGTATTAAATAAAAATAACGTATTTTTGGGGAACCTGTTTTTTATATTTTGCTAAATGTACCCATAAAATATATAACTTTCTATAACGGCAATATGACAGTTTTCGATTTATCAAAATTATCTTGGAGTTACAGTGACTCCGATTAGAACCCGTTCGGCAAGGAGCAAACAGGAAAGTGATGGCTTAGGCTGGGTACACACCAGAACGACATGGGCACGAAATGTCGTTTTCGCTCTCCCGCAGGTCGTCCACGATTGATCGTTCAGTGTAGGCGCATCAATCATCCCCGAACATGGCCAATCTGTCATTATCGGCAGATTGGCCTGCATGTTCGGTCGATGATTGATGTCGGAAACGACAAGTGGGAGCGCGCATCGCTGGTCGTCTCCGACATTTGGATGCTGCTCGAATTGTGGCTGATTACTGAGCGATTGTACTATTACGATGTCATAATCGTGCAATTGTACAGTGTAGTCGGCTAGTGGATGGGCACCTTTACAGTCATTTTACTGCCAGGGGTATGCCCGACTAATCTGCTGAACACGCATGTCTCATAGTGCGAAGCATGTGAAAGTATAGACTGCCAGGTACTAATCCGAAATTAAACCTGTATTTGCCTATAGGGTACAGCAGCTAACGCCATGTAAGCTTTTCGGAGTTTGGTCAATTGCCCACTTTGCAGTCACCATAGAAAGCTATGGGGGTTATTTTTGCATGTTCAATACCCCTGGGTTACAGACTGTCAGATAAAGTGTCTATCGGTCTGACAGACTTTCTATCTGACAATGTATGCACAGCTTATGGTGCATACACACGGTCAGATTTCTTATCAGATATGAACTATCTTTGACATGTAGGGCATGCATCGACGAACGATGCGGTTTCCCGCATGTCAGATAACTATCTCTGACATCTGATGTTTTTGCAGTCAGATTTTGACGATTTCATTCATTTTAATACTGTCAGAAATCGTTCAATCATTCATGAAATTGTTCAAATCGTTGTAAAAATCGTTCATCAAATCTGACCGTGTGTATGCACCATTATAAAGAATTTGTGGTCCTTATTTACTAGTTCTTGTATAATATGTGATATATATATATAGCAAACAGTTTTGTAATATAATGAGTTAATAGTGTTCACTGTAGCTCCGGTGGAAGGCAGGGCGCCGGAGCTAGAGAGGGCACCTTTGTGCGCGTGTCCGAAAAGGGGGCGTGTCTATAAGACGCGTCCCCTTTTCGTCACTCTTGGGGGCGTGCCCGGCACTTACGGACACGCCGGGCAGGCCCCAAGCGCCTCAGACAGGGAGAATACATGCCGGGCGCATGCAGACGGCACCCGCAGGCTGTGAGGGCAGGGCGCTTTTTGCCCTCCTTCTGGAGGGCAGGATGCTTTTTGCCCGCCAGAAGGAGGGCAGGGTGCCACGCCCTGCTAAAACAGCCTAGCGGGAACGCTATGTGAACATGTGATAGGATATATCTAACTCCACTCGCTGTTATGTTTTTCAGTGCATGAAGGCAGCCCTCTGGGAGAGCTATATCGTTGTGTACAGGACCGTCTCAAGGTCAAAGTTCATATCCGCACATTTAAAGGTCTGCGTGGCGTGTGCTCCGGATTCATTGTCGCTTTTGACAAATGCTGGAACATGGTAATTGGCCTTGGTAGTTCTCTCACTTGCTCTCAAACCATGAATTCCACCTCTTATAATCTGAGGGGAGGATATAACGAGTACAACCTAGCAGTTGTCTCAGGGATCAGGGAGCAGGGGTTACGCAGGAGTAAAATGTAGGGAATGAATTAAAAAAACTTTTTCCTTTTTCTTCAAAATATAAATAAGTGTTTGTTCCTTGTTGGTGGATGTAATAGTGTTTACGGTGACATTATCTGCCCTTTACGTCATAAACTACATGAATGAAGCTATAATAGTTTATATAAGGTGAACCATTTTGTTTGCAAATAGATTGATTGAGGTCAGTATTAGGTGAGTGTCTATGAGTCTATGTCCTGATTAAACAAGCAGGTATCCGACAATGTTATATGTATTGGACTAATTGGTGGTGTATGCGGGGTGTTACAAATATGTGTCTGGTGGGACGGCGTCCCGTATACACCTTGGTGTATCTCAAGGTATCCATACTTACCTATACCCACGTATCCTATTTCAAGTATTAATCTACTAGGGCACTGCGACCACATTTATTTACAATAAATAGCATCAAGCTTTTTGTTTAAAATACTCTGTGTAGGACATTTATTGCATTTTACTACATCCAGTGTAGCGCTGACCTCAATCAATCTATTTGCAATTCATGTTCTTAATTGGGTTGGGTATTCCCAATAAGGTCTGTAGCGAGCACTAATCACATACGAACCCCTACAAGTCTTAGCGCAGGTCCTCCTAACCCCCCCTTGGAACCATTTTGTTTGCCGTAGAATGACTTGGCATACCATATTAGTTCTATTGTGTAATGTATCTGCTTTTTCACTGGTTGTCACATTGAGCACAGTCTTCAGGTATCCATTTTTTTCCATATACTATGTTATGTGGGGAGTGACAATAGAGCTACATTTAAAATAAAAGCCTGTAACCATACTCCATGCAGTACATACAGAATGCTGCGCTCAATGCGGTCGCTCCGCATGTGCAAAAGTAGTGTTACAGCTGCTTCGCCTGTCAGTTTGTGTAAGTACAGTACAAGTCAAAGTTTGGACACATCTTCTCATTCAATGGTTTTTGTTTATTTAAATTATTTTCAACATAGTAGATTAATACTGAAGACATCAAAACTATGAAAGAACACACATGGAATTATGTTGTAAACAAAAAAGTGTTAAATCAAAATATGTTTTATATTTTAGATTCCTCAAAGTAGCCCCCTTTTGCTTGGATGACAGCTTTGCACACTCTTGGCATTCTCTCAATCAGCTTCATGAGGTAGTCTCCTGGAATGGTTTTGAATTAACAGGTGTGCCTTGTCAAGAGTCAATCTGTGGAATTACTTGCCTTCTTAATTTGTTTGAGTCCATTAGTTGTGTTGTGCAGATGTAGGGTTAGTACACAGTGGACACCACTATTTGACTACTGTTGTAATCCATATTATGGCACCAACCACTCAACTCCGTAAAGGGAAATGACAGTTCATCATTACTTTAAGACATGAAGGTCAGTCGATACGGAAAATTTCAAGAACTTTGAATGTATCCTCAAGTGCAGTTGCAAAAACCATCAAACGCTATGATGAAACTGGCTCTCATGAGGACCGACCCAGAAAAGGAAGACTTATCCTCTGCAGCACCTCTGCTGCAGAGGATAAAAGTTCATTAGAGTTACCAGCCCCAGAACCACTACTTAACAGCACCTCAGATTAGAGACCACATAAAGTCTTCAGAGTTCAAGTAGCAGACAAATCTCAACATCAACTGTTCAGAGGAGACTGCGTGAATCAGGCCTTCATGGTCGTATTGCTGCAAGGAATCCACTACTGAGGATGAACAACAAGAATAAGAGAATTGTTTGGGCCAAGAAACACAAGGAATGGACATTAGACCAGTGGAAATCTGTACTTTGAGATATTTGGTTCCAACAGCCGTGTCTTTGTGAGACGCAGAGAAGGTGAGCGGATGGTTTCTGCATGTGTGGTTCCCACTGTAAAGCATGGAGGAGGAGGTGTGATGGTGTGAGGGTGCTTTGCTGGTGACACTGTTGGTGATTTATTCAAAATTTAAGGCACACTTAACCAGCATGGCTACCACAGCATTCTGCAGCGCCATGCCATCCCATCTGGTTTGCGCTTACTGGCACCATCATTTGTTTTTCAACAAGACAATGACCCCAAACACACCTCCAGGCCATGTAAGGGCTACTTGACCAAGAAGCAAAGTGATTGAGTGCTGCGACAGATGACCTGGCCTCCACAATCACCCGACCTAAACCCAATTGAGCTGGTTTGGGATGAGTTCGACCGCAGAGTGAAGGAAAAGCAGCCAACAAGTGCTCAGCACCTCTGGGAACTCCTTAAAGACTTTTGGAAAACCATTCCAGGAGACTACCTCATGAAGCTGATTGAGAGAATGTCAAGAGTGTGCAAACCTGTCATCCAAGCAAAAGGGGCTACTTTTAATCTAAAATATAAAACATATTTTGACTTGTTTAACACTTCTGTTTACAACAGTGTTTCCAAACTTTGGTCCTCAAGGCACACTAACCGTCCTGGTTTTAGTGATATCCATGATTGAGCACAGATGGTTAAATCAAAATAACTAAGGTACTAATTAAGACACCTGTGCTCAAGTATGGTTATCCTTAAAACCTGGACTGTTAGTGTGCCTTGAGAACCGTGGTTGGGAACCCTTGGTTTACAACATAATTCCATATGTGTTCATAGTTTTGATGTCTTCAGTATTAATCTACTATGTTGAAAATAATTTAAATAAACAAAAACCATTGAATAAGAAGGTGTGTCCAAACTTTTGACTGGTACTGTATGTCAGATTTCCTCCAGTGTCTCATAGGTTAGACACAACCACCTTTATGTATTACATCTTGTGCATTGATGATTCGTATTTTTCAGGCAATGGTGGACGTGGATGAGACGTACAGGAAACCTGTCCTAGGCAAAGCATATTACAATGAGCCCCAGCTAACTCTGACACGGGTAATGTGCGCATATATATATTTTTTTATACGCTCACACAGGTGGTGGTGACCATATCAACCAATCAGAATTTTGCTTTCCTTTTCTTTTTAAAATATGTTTTTATTAAACACATCACAAATTTCACAATGAGTACAATGAGCAATAATAAAGAAAATGTCCACATAAGACAATAAGTATATAGTATAAAATGTAGACCAGGTTAGTATATAATATACAATACAAACTGTACTCTGAACTCTTACAAAATGACCAAATAACAATTTAATAAAAATAAATCAACAAATAATAATAAAAGTAATAAAAAAGCAAGGGAGGGGAGGGAGGAGGGTAACTCAATCCTCCAAAGGGGGGCAGCCTCAAACCCGCATAGACAATAGTTAGCGACTAACTTGAATATACTCATCCTCCAACAATATTCTGGTCTCATACCAAGCCGTGTGCTTTCATTTTCTAAACACATGAAAAATGAATGAACCTGATTGGTTGCTCTGACGCCACCTCTGATCTATTGATATATTCCAACCCCCATATGCTGAAAATAATTGTTTTTCTTAGAAAAAAGTGGTGTCTTGTTCTGTCGTAAGCACACAGCCACTAACTGATGGCACTCACTGCCTGGCTTACGCTGGCCAGAGGGAAACAGATCACAGAGCCCAGTACAGTGTGCCAGTGATTGCGTGTCAATGACAATTTTGCCATTGGGTCATCGGGTGTACATGTATATTACTATTAAATACCAGCACCGTAACTACATTTCCCAGCGCCCGTGCAGGTGAAGCCCCTTCCGCATGATGTCACATGGAAGGGGAGGGGCCACTATCGCCGGTAATCACAGCAATGCCCTTAGCATCTCAGGATGCTCCGGGGGGCCCTAGGCTGCACACCCTGAATATATATATATATATATATATATATATATATATATATATATATTTATATACACACACACACACACACACACACACACACACACACACACACACGTCCTTAGGATGAATGCACTCGTCCTATTAATCTTCCATCAACAAGGTGCTCACTCAAAATTTGCTCACAGTAAACCTGCTGCCATTAATAAAAAATCCAGGAAAAGAGGGCACACTTTATCCAAAAAATATTATACTTAAAAGCAATGCTGTAAAGCATAAATCCTCATTTATTGCTTAAAAAGGCAGAAAATATCTTCATCACCACCCAGTGTAGGAAAGTCGGAATTTCTGGCACAAGTAGGTAAAACGCCGCTCAAATAGCAGCATAGCTGATAAGAAACTTCCATAAACAATCCATCATCATGATTAAATCAATGTAGGAATACTCATTAAGTCTGTCGAGCTCGGTCCCTTTGGTATTGGGCCGTTAAAGACTTGCACCATAACAGCACAGCATCTCCACCTGTAACATCCAGAATAAACACCCCAATACAAGTGAATAAAGGTGGCACTCCAAGGTCTTGAATAAACAACAACTATGTCAGGTTCAACGTTTCAGTCTCCAGACATTTTTAAAACGTGAACCTGACATAGGTAATTTATTCAAGACCAAATAATGTGCAGTGAGAGCCGGGCGGTGGTGCACATCCCCAACAGGAACATGGACATACTGCTTGCACTATTATAAACGTTCAGAAGGCTTCCCACCCACCTTGTGATACACAGAAATGTAATTATTTACCTCTTGAATACGGCTGAGACGGGTGTAAAAAAGGTTCCGGGGACAACATGCTGCCACCCAAGACCCACAGACTGTGGCGCTCATGTACTGCTGGTGGCAGGATAATTCAGGGAAGCGTCCTTGACAGAACGGGAAAGAGACAGGTAAAATAGAGGGACAGGCAAAAAAAGGGGAGATGCAAAAGGGGGGATAAATAAAATCCAGACACAGCTAGCGACCCAGGGAATGACTAGTTTATTATCGTAGTATTAAATGTGTTGCATTTTACTTTCCTATGCATGTCAGTAACTCACCTGTCTGCTTTGTCATTTAGCTGTTTGACCGGTTGAAGCTTCAGGAATCCGGTCTACAGTCCTCTCTAGAAACACAAGGTGCTGTACCCAAGAGACCGGCGATACCTCCTCCATGTACAAGGGCACAGCATGGAGACCACACAGTCAGGACACTCCCCAGCAAGGATCCTAAGTTACGTGCCCAGAAGCCAGGCAGAAATCTCACCATAGACGATCAAACCAAAAAGGGGGTTTCTAGTGATAAACCCAGACAGCGGACTAAACAACGGAAAGAGAAGATAGATTATCAGCAGGTGTACACACGTCACATGAATCAGGTTTTTATTCGTGGAGAGAGCATCCTACTAGTGCATGTACCAGAATGAAGCTTTGCTCAGTCCGCAATACAAGATAAATACTGCAGTGTTTTGTTCACCTCCTCAGGGACCTGTCGAGCAACAGGATGCTTATATATCATGTGCACCGTCTTATGAGACCATTATCTTTGCTAAAGGAATCTTTGCTTAATTTGTTGCTATTTATATTCCTCAGTTGATAAGATGATTTGCATATCAGTGATGGTAATTTATCTGCTGCATTATGGTGGAAATACAGCCCATGGTAAAGCAGTTTTAAAATATTGACTTGTCTACAGGAAAAGCCAGTGAATTTAAATGCACAGTAGGCTGCCCTTTCATATCCCCATATTCCCCTACTAACAAGCAGTGATGCACTCTGGGAACAACATACCCTTAGTGCTGCAGAGGAGCTCATAAGTTCTTTCCACAATGATGTATTAGAATAAAGAACAGTACTTGCAGATCATCTTATCAGTTGGAAGATATAATATATAAAATGTGCAGAGAGACCCTTTTAATCTGGAGTTAATTGCAATCCAAATTACTCCAGTTGCAGCCATAAGATTCATTGTTAATGAGAAGAAACATCACTTGTATAATGTAAAGTTTATGGTTTTGGTTACCGATGAGCATTCCAGCAGGATGTAGTGTTTTTGTGCTATGCTATGTGGTACTACCTAGAGCACAGGTTCTCAAACTTGGTCCTCAGGACCCCAAACAGTGCATGTTTTCCATGTCTCCACACTGAATCAAGTGAAATAATTAGCACCACCTGTGGACCTTTTTAAAATGTGCAATTGAGTAATGAATACACCTGTGCACTTGCTGGGTGACCTGCAAAACGTGAACTGTGTGGGGTCCTGAGGACCGAGTTTGAGAACCACTGACCTAGAGGAACAGAAAACATGCATGCAAAATGCTAACAAGACCAACAGTGCAGATGGGATGAATGCAACATGGCTGATGGGGAACTAAGGTCCCAGCATGCAAAGTTCCCCAACTACCAGAGAGAGACAGGTTACGTATATCTCTATCTTTTAAGCATTGTGCTGGAGGGTATTGCTTGAATATTCTTCTATGTTGGGAAGGTATAAATATATATAATACACTGTGCTGTATGGCACTTTTATTTCCCATGTTGGGAGATTTACAGTTTAAGTTTAAAGTACACGTTGTCTTATGGAGGGGGAGAGTAGGGTCACATCCTACACGAGGAAGAATGGACGTTATGCCTTTGCTGTAGGATTACCCTCCTGTACTCCATATACAATAATGTTATTGTCATTTTGCACACCTTTTATACCAATGAATAAAAAGTGGGTGTGGTTTAGTTATTGCCACAATAAAGTGTCACGTTGATACAGTATATGTCATACAGTGATTCATTTTATTTTTACCTTCCTTTCCTCCTGACTGAATCGGTGCTCGCCGTATTTAAAGGAGAAAAAAGTTGCTAATTGTCCCAGATGATCTGCTGCAATAAATACAGATATCCGTATATAAAGGTTCCTTTTTTGCAGACAATACATTACTCTCGCTCACCATGCCTTTTCTCTGATTCTTGGAAATATCTACGCCAGCTCATAGAGCTAAACTTTAAATTAAATTAGAATTTAAATGGAAAAAGAATCGCTACAATATGCATCACATCTATAGAGCCAACTAACCCCATTATATACTTCACTCAGGGCATTCAGCTGTGGAATAGATATCGGCTGGGAAAGGCACAGGGACAGCCTACCTCACTTACAAGATCTCCTTACATCGCTTCCCATATCCACCTGCCCCCCACTATAACACTCAAAGAATACCTAAAAGTGTATATGTACTAAAGTTTGGCTCCTAAATCTGGCTCCTAAAAATCAATCTTTAGTTTATATAGCCTAACATCCTCTGTACCGCTCTGGGATGAGGCCATTACCACCCATGGCCTCCATTAAAGGGGCCCCTGACCTCTTCATTCCGCATCATACCAGAGTTTTTAAAACCCTCAGTTCAGTTGGTGGAAATATTATTTAAACCTTTCAGAGTGAGAAACTTGAAACCAGGAAAAAGACTCTTTGTCTCTAATGGAGAGATTCTGCTCTTGGTGATGTCCGGCTGTGTACGATGGAAAGCGAGGAGAATGTAGCTACATTATGGTTGGATTCAACTTAAAATTTCAGATTGGGGGGGATTTGGGGAACGTATAGACTGACTTGGTTCAAAGGCTGTTTCCTTGTGCTATATCGCACTTTTCTCAGGAGCTAATGGACTCAATGGGAAATCACTGTATAAGTAGAGAGTGGGAAATCCGAATCAAATATACTGTAACTCGCCTGTGTAAAGCCATGTGTGAGACGGATAGCGGTTTAAAATGACTTGTAGTTCTCCTACTGAAACCAATGGGCAGTGGCTTTGAAAACACTGTGAATGCCAATGATGCCAATCGGTAGCAAAACGATGCACACCCACTCAGTAAGTTTACGCCCAGGTCTTTAATGGTACAACTTCTTTTGTAACAAAACAATGGAACCTCCTGTTTCAAAAGGACCAAGGGTATCATCTGTTTGAATTACATGTCAATGCCATATAAGGGTTCTGCGCATAGGATTAGAGGCAATCCAGTATGTGCTTAAATTTGAACTACTGTATTTAGGCTTCATAGACTTTTGAAACGTAACAACTTTTTTTTCCAAAGAAAAGTGATTAGACAGAGGTACTAATCCAAATAGTCACTTTAATCCCCCCTATTACCCATCCATTGGCACTTTCAGTAGACCAGTTACACAGAACCCATTACCCTGTATACGTAATCAAAAGATCCCTGGTATGTCAAGAAATCACATACATGTACAGATTACACATAAAAGAGAATGGTGCATTTATTGAAAACAAAATCACAGGAATATACTCAGAATATGACCTAGGTCTAGATATATGACATTAACAAGATTAAAATGTGAGGTAACACTGATAAAATCTCTTTTAGAACAGATTTAGGTAACATATTATTGTGTGCCCAGGATATACATTACAAGCTGGCCACATTTTCCTTCTTGTTTCATCTCCATTACGATAAATGTTTCCCATGTTGCGGATTCTGTACCTGTGTCACCAGAACAGCTGCCTGAGATGCTCCAGAAAGACGTACATCTCCTTTATCAGACTATTAAGCCCTTCCACACATTCAGTGCATGCACAGACTAATTGGAGAAGTGCGGGGAACATTCCATGGTGATGTGTGTGTATGTAAATGAACAGGCTGATACATGATTTATGGATTTAATAATGTCCTGAGTGCCCCTTACATTTTAATCACTTGCAACATCCTTTTTAATATTCAATTACTTTATTAACTAATTAGGTCACTTGCAGACAAAGGGTGATCTGTATTCCGGCAGCAGAAAAAGCCGTTAATCTTGTCTTGTCTCCTAATTAAAGAACCAGAGAAACTTCTGCACTGAAGAAAAGGCCACAGCGCAATTTGGGGCTTATTGGTTTCTGTGTGGTCAGCCATGTTGACATACTTGATGTATTTGTGGTAATGCTCTGTAAATAGACCAAAATAATCAAACCTAGCACAGCAATCAAGACACTAATGGTAGCAAAATGGGTGTACGTACTTTCATGATTAAACTTCCTGTAGTGGCGCTAATTAATTTTGCACCATATTTAATGAACCGTCCTACAATATTTGATCCACTCCCTTGCTGAGAGACATTATAGGAGTGTAGGAATATAATTGCAGCACTTAATATGAATACGCAGAAATATTCTAGTCTTAGAACAGAAAGAAAGGGTTAGGCAGGTTACATGGCAATGGGAGGCTGCTAAAATTGCCATATTTCATTTGCTAGATGGTAATTGTTGCCTGATGAGACAGATTGGTAATATTATTTATTTTACACTTGTCATGTGACTTTCGAAAAAATGCATTGTGGCATAGTGGTTAGCATTGTTACCTTGCATTGCTGGGGCCATGGTTTCTATTCTGCCAAGGGCAGGGTAATGGTGTGTAGTTTGTATTTCTTCTCATGTTTGTATGGGCTTCCTCCCATAGCTCCCCCCAAAAAATATACTGGTAGTGTAACTGGCTTCTGATAAAAGTGACTGTTGGGTATGTGCTCTGTAGCCATTAGGCCTGACGAAACGCAGCAAATCTTGGATCCATGGGGAGGGGGCAGGGCCAAAATGATGAATCTCATATTGGCCCCGACCCATTCATATGGACCCTTGATTAAAGTATTCTCTCCCCATCCTGCCCACTTTACTAGGAAGTAGGTGGGATGCGGTAGACGGGGCCGAAACTAGGATTTTTGTCACCCGGGGCAAGACAGTAATTTGGCGCCCCCCTGGTAATGCCCCTGTAGTGCCGCTTACGGGGGAAAAAAAAAAAAAATTACTTACCGTAAACCCCGCTCCCACGTCCAGTCCGCTCGGCTGCTCCTCGGAACTATGGGAGAGACATCATGACGTCTTTCCCATAGTGCCTGTGGGGAGAGCCGGAAGCTGGAGTTCAGGAGAGAACTCCGGCTACCGCGGCGCTGCAGGGAAGGAGCCGGGCGCCCACTGGTAATAAAATCATGCACCTCCAGTTTGTGGGATCATCTGGGGTGAGATTTCCTCCTCTGCCGGGATGCCACTGTTGGGATTCCAACCGCCGGGCATGGGTCCGGCGGTAAATCATACCGATTCCCGTTTAGTACAGTCTATATCCTAATTTGTTGCTATGGGCAAATGTTTCAGTTTGTTCTTTTTAGGTTTGATTAATCTCCCCCATAATCCTTAACATACATGTAATATTCAATAGGTCTTACTGACTGAAGAAAACAGCAGCGAGGGTTTATTGTGACTAGGACCATACTTGCTGACTTTTTATCCAGAAGATATTAAAGGAGGGCCCCCATGTGGGCGGTGTGTAGGTGCCATGAATCACATCATTGTGTACCACCCCCCAACACACTGTACAGTTGTAAATCCCTGCCTTGTACAGCAGGGGGGCGGTGACCCGATTCTCTACAAAGTACATCATCATGCCCCCAGACCACCCACTTCTCTGTTGAAGCAGGCGGATGTAAGATGAAATGTGGGAGCCTCCTAGGCATTCTGGGAGAGGAGGCACGTATGGGTTGTGGTAGACAGGTCAGCAATAGAAGAGAGAAGTTTTTAGAGAGCATTTCAAAGCCATAGATGGGTAGCGGGACAATAAAGGCCTTGTAGGGCAGTAGTGACAGGTGGATATCGGAGAGTAATGCACAGGTCAGAGGTAAATTCAGGGCAGTGATATGCGGTGAGGTAAATTGCTGGGGAGGCACTGGCTACTATCAGAGCCAGATTTACACATAGTATATGAACCCGAGGGTACATGTGGGCATTATACAAAGGTGCAGCAGTATATAGTGCTGGGAATTTGGTGAGTTTTGATCAGGGATGTGCGGGAAAGGTAGACAGGGGAGGCAGTGCCTCACCCCCCATACACTTTTTACTCCAGAGTTTTAACTATAAAAATAATTTGAATAATACAAAGAAGGTATTTGTAATATTTTCTTAAATGTTTTCATTTTATAGACAAAACTTTGGAGTATACTTAAGTATGATAGGAAAGGCTCTGCCTCACATCACATCACTGATTCAGGGGGCGTAAGGGAGATTTCAATATACTTTGAAGTATGAAGGGGTTGTAGGTGCGGCGAGTGCAGACATCCCAGCGAGAGACTAAATTTAAGGAGTGACACAAAGGGTGGAGCTAAGGCATCCCCATGTGAGGGAGATTCGGGTTAGGATGGTTACTCTGGGCAAAACATGTGGACCATTAGGCAGCTTGAGACTATCCATGTGGAAATAGCAAAGACGGGTGGCTACAGCAGATCAAGCAAAAGTGAAGCTGTAGATACTGGGGGGTCTATTTACTAAGCAGTGTTAGGAGACAGAGTGAAACGTGATAAGGTGCCAGCCAATCAGCTCCCAACTGTCATTTTTCAAACACAGCCTGTGAGATGACAGTTGGGAACTGATTGGCTGGCACCTTATCACTTTTCACTCTGTCTCCTAACAAAGCTTAGTAAATAGACCCCTGGGTGTGGGAGGGAGGACGTGCTCATGTAGAAGTAAAGCCGGGTACACACTGGGACGATGTCCAAATCGTAACATATTGTGCAGTGTGTATGCACGACATACGTGCTCCTGTGCTTGCTTGAGACGTCAGGTTTTATGTGTTGCAGCTGCACAATATCGCGTATTGCCCCATTCATGTTAATGAAGGACGGAACGAGTGACCATTCCGTCATTCATTACGTCGTTCTGATGTGTACCCACTATACGCATGGCAGACATATCGTCCCAGTACACATTGGGGTAGACGTATGAAAAGCGTGCAGAAGTGTGTCAGTGGAGAAGTTACTCATGGCAACCAAACAGTTTCTACCTATCATTTTGTAGCATGTACTTGATAAATGCAACCTCAAAGCTGATTGGTTGCCATGGGCAACTTCTCCACTTACACACTTCCCCACTCTTTTCACTGCTTCATACATCAACCCCATTGTCCAGTGTGTACCCACCTTAAGATGTGAACCAGCAGGGAACTGTGTCATAGAGGCCAATGGAGTGAACCTCTGCAGAAAAGCCAATGACGTCAATAGCCGAAGAGTGTTCCAGGAGCATCATTGTGGAGAAGAGACTCTGTGACTTTGTTGAGAGTAGATGGATGATCAGGTCTGTGAACACTGCATCATTAGGTATAGGTATAATGGGGGCTGGAAGCCACATTACAGAGAGATGAATGTGGAGACAGAAAATTAAATGGGTGGGTGGGGTCTGACATGAAGACATACTGTATCCTTTCAAATTATTCTGATCAGAATGCAAAGCCATGGGCTGAGGGAGGAAGAGGACAGGGCTGGACAGGCAAGATCCCAAATCTAAATCTCTCTGCACCTTTTAAATCTGCCCCACCTGCAGCATGGTTTTACCAAGGGTACAAAGTTACTTGCTCATTTTTGCTTTGCCCCCAACTCAGAATCAGCCCCTAATAGTCTCTAGCAATCTCAGAAGTCATCTGGGTGATCTACATGTGTGACCAAATACGGCTCCTGGAACTCATGTAGCATAGCAGGTTCATTCAGTGTTGAGCACGCTTATCGCTATACCTCTGTATTTCATCTACCATATTTATTCAGTAATATAGCAGTTACACATATCAGTGGAAGCTAAACGGTTAGCCAGCCATGCTTTTCAGAAGACAGAGTTTAGGGGAGATGTACTAAGCCGTGGAGAGAGATAAAGTACCAGCCAATCAGCTCCTGTCACTTCTTTACAGGCTGTGGGGTCTATGTTCTAAGCCTTGGAGAGAGATAAAGTACCAGCCAATCAGCTTCTGTCACGTTACAGGCTGTTTGAAAGATGAGTTAGGAGCTGATTGGTTGGTACTTTATCACTCTCCAAGGCTTAGTACATCTGGCCCATAAAGAATATTTTTTTTTGTCAACATAATCAGTATATTTTTCATATTACACCACAAGCATTAAAGGAAAGGAGCAGCTCTTCTTTCATGAGACTTACGATGTAGTGCTCTTCTACACAACTATACAAAGTATACTTACAGACTTGTCACCAATCCTATCCGGGAGCAGCCCAGACAGGAGATGCTGCTCTCAGCTTCAGGGGGCGGGGTCAGACTATAGCCATCAATAGGCTATTCACATTAATCAGCCCCACCCCCTCCCTATGGCTGCATCAATTTCTCCTAAAATGTCCCAATCCTAGTGAAGTTGGCGGGATGCGAGAGGTCTGCCTACTCTTTCAGGGTGTGGGGTGCTACCCAAAAAATCGAGAGCCTCCCACAACTCCTGGGAGAGTAGGCAAGTATGATACAATGGGTTATCATACTTGCCTAATCAGCCATATAAAACTGCTCATCTAATACTTTTGTTGCCTGATTATATTGCAATATGCATCTTACCCAACTGCAATGGTGTCCGGGAATTGCAGGCGTCTGTCCCTGGTTACTTTTATATTCTCTTGGACATTTGTCCAGACCATAACATGGCTGCAGCAACAAGTGTTCTTTTAGTAGCACAGTCTGTCTATCCCAGTTATCCCTTTAAAAAGTTTAAAGTTCTATGTCAAAGTAAAGTGCATCTGCTGCTTGCAAATATATTTCATGTGTCAATCCAGCATACATATGAACGCAGCCCATCAGTTTACTGGGGACAATTGATATCATAAAGGCCTCTATTAGTCCAGTTCTTCAGCAATTTGCAGATATACCATTTCGTTTTGATCAGAACCTGTAATCTGTATGTATAGACGGACCACAGACGCAACAACCAGGTCACATTGGTTTTTTATAAATAATATAGGCTTGCTGGCATACGCACATATAACATTGCAGTAGGAATTGAATGACATATTGGAATACTGTTATTTAAGACTTAAGGGCCTGATGCAGAGCCATAACTGCTCCTAAATTACCTGCACAGAACTAATTTCATATAGTCACCTTTATGCAGTTGTATACATCTCTGTGGCCGGCCCGCTCCTAGCTATATGCTTGGTGGCATAGCCGTGACCAGTGCAGACTCGCACCAACCGTATCCAAGATGCAAAAGATAAGTCTGAGACCAGGCGTATTATCACAGCTCTGCATAGCCCGCCCTGCCATCAGCATGCCCTCAACTCCCTTCATAGGTACAAACACCCTCTTACCCCTCTTCAGCCTCAAGTGGGGATTCTACAGAGTTGCCTACAACTGTACATCACCCATACTTGGGCACACTCACTCAGGAAGCAGATGGTCGAAATGCCGACCGCCGGCGTCTCCGCCTGTCTAATCCTGGCAGAGGTCTAATGACATGTGTCGAGATCCCGACACCTGTCATTTTACCTACGCCGGTAGTCCGACGCCTGGCATATCGATCGAAGGTAAGCCGGGCACAGACAGACGCGGGGGGGGGGGGGGGGAGGGTTAGGAGCTCCCGGGGGGGACTTAGGGTTAAGCATCCCCGGGGGGAGGTGAGGTTTAGGCACTTACAGGGGGGGGTTAGGGTTCGCCACCCCTAAGGGAGGGTTAGGGGGGGGAGGAGGTTAGGTTAGTAATAGTAGAAATCTTCACTGCCGGTCTTCCAGCGTCAGGATTTTAACAGATCCCCTCCAGATGTATCTACTTCTACTAAAGAAAAACACAGCATTATAATTAACATTTGGGCAATATATATATATTTTTTCATCAGCATTAGAAATAGAACCCATCAGACCTATGACCCCCATACCCACTAGTCCTCCACAGACCACTCCACCTGAGTGCTAGAGCAAGTGCTCATTACCACAGCACGTCAAATGCAATTACCCAGGGTGTGGGATGTGGGGACTGCAAAGACTTCCTCCTTGGTAACAGGGCAGAATAAATGGAGTGTGGACCTGGGAATGCAAAATATATCCTTTCCCATAATTGTCTGAGCTGCAAAGCAATAGAATGTGAGGAAGTTGGCACATAAGAGCCAAAGGTGGCAGAGCCTATACAATATTATAAGGAAAAACATTACAGTAGAAATTTATGTCAAAATAATATATGGAAAATAGACATTCACATTTAACCCGTGTATGATGTAAACATGTTTAAGGTAATATGGAATGCATATGGCATGATTGCATTCTAGTCAATTAAGATATGTGCAGCGCACTCTGAACACGAGGCCGGCCGGCAGGCGTGCACCGGAGCCATCGATACCACCTATATGGCCGCTATTTAAGTTCAATGATAATATTGCTGTAAATACAAAGTACACAAAAATGTGTAAATTAAATGAACAAAATGTCACATCTAGGTGTTTATGATGAATCCTGCATCATCATTGTACAGATTAACTAGGACTGAACTTTTAAATACTGCAAGTACATCTGCTAACTGTGTCAGATGAGATAAGTCTATAGTCTTTACAGTCTATTCCCCCCACCACCACCCACCCATTGCTTCAGTCACCCTGCAGAAGTTGCTGGTATAACAGGATTGCGTGTGACAGTAACACTTCACAGCTCGCCAACTTCCATCTCCTCTGGAGCCTATGAGCTGAATTTGTCCCTTCCATCTACTGGTTTATTAATGAACTACAGGCTCTTAAGCAGATGCATATTCATTAGCTTGCCAGCTGTTGTGTAGATCCCAGATGCCAAAAGAGAGATATGCTAACGCAAACTATTTCTTTTCTCCTGACACAGAAGTAATTGTGGTCAAATTAGAAGAAAAAAAATGTTAATTGCACACCTGACACCATCACCGGTAATGGGTTCTGTACCAAACAAAAGAGCCTGAAAACAAGAACTTACAGGGAACTTTCAGAAAGTGTTTTCTGTAACAAACATGTTAGAATAAAAGTAACTGAAAGCTCTTTACGGGCACATAGGAAAATTAAACTAGATCCTAAATGTTATTCGCTGATTTAATGTTCATGTACTCAATCTATCCATTTGCTAGGAACCTGTAACATCACTAAAGCATCTTATGATAAATGCTTCAAGAGTTAGTGGAATAACCACAATCTACTGATCATCAGTTCCACATATGGGTGCATCTACTGGGCTGACATTAGCATTCTTGCATTGTAAGTACAATATGTCATTAGAAACGTATCACAAGTCATCTTCCAAAACATTTAACAAACATTTGAATGGATTTAATAATACAACCTAGTAACCTTGCCAAGGTTCATAAGCCTGCTATACCAAATTCTGCCAGAAGGTGTTGCTGTAGCCCCAGCACAGGTAGAAGTGTCACAGCATATTGTGCATTCAGAAATAAAATGCTAATTTGTAGTATGGTGCACTAACTAGCAAGGTGAGCTGTCTCTGAATATGGCTAGCTGCTTATAAACAAGAGCCGTGCATAGTCATCTCATGTACCGCTATAGCTAAATAGTACTTCACTGATTATAATCTACTGAATACCATAGCTATTGCCCTATTGTAGCAATCTCACACCATTAGCAATCATGAAGTTTGCATATTTTTGAATATTCTTTTTTGAATGGGGCTGGTTGTATTTAGCCAAGAGAAAGTCTAACTCACTGATTCCCAACCTCGGTCCTCAAGGCATACTAACCGTCCTGGTTTTAGTGATATCCATGATTGTGCACAGATGGTTTCATCAAAATAACTGAGGCACTAATTAAGTCACCTGTGCTCAAGTATGGTTATCCCTAAAACGTGGACTGTTAGTGTGCCTTGAGGACCGTGGTTGGGATACCCTGGTCTAACTAAACTAATTATTTGAAATATGCAAAGAATGAATCTACGACTTGTTTGCTGATAGACTACACTTACTATATAATAATCAAGGGTGGTCTGTCTTGTCCCAGTCATGCTCAGTGAGAGCGGGGGCGCATACTCCCAACTGCTCCCACCACAGTGATGGAGACAGGACAGATCAGCTGGAGAGGAGGACCGGTGAATATATACCGGGGAGGGACGAGGTCACCCGGCTTTATACTAGTTACAAATATCCTTCACTTTCAGAGAGGTCATATTTTATTTATTTATAACTAGAATCATTTGAACAGGATTTTCAAAGTAGAATCTTATTACACATAAGAGATGTGGATATTAAATAACGAGACTGATGCTATAATTTATGTTTAATTATATCAAGTACATTTTAACTCCATTCCCCTTCTATATCCACACACCGTTGTATGGATTCAAAGTTGCTAGAACACTGCTGTAGTGATGTTGAGTCACTGTTGCACCTTCTGGTACCCAGTCTTCCAAAATAACACCCTTCATATAAAAGAAAGCAAATAACATGGCTCTGAATTTGGATTTGCCTTCTTCATTCTTGGTGATGATGGTGTTTTCCAGCGCATGGACTGGTGTTTTGTCTCAGGATCAAACTGGAAGATCCATGTTTTATCACAGGTAATAACTATCTAAACAATGAGAAACCACTTCAATTGTTCCAAAATGTCTGTACAAATTTGCTTTAGATTTTCTCTCTGCTCGGCCCGGAGTAGCCTTGGAACCATCTTAGCACAAACCTTTGTCATGTTAAGATTGTGATGCAAAACTTGCCTAACACTTTCTTTGTGGATGTTTACCATTTCTGCTATCATTCGGACCAGAGTTGACTGTCAATTCGAACAATTTTCTCAATTTAATCCACATTTTAATTTGTTTTTGATGTGCAAGGCCTTCTGGGACGTTCATCTACCACATCCTCACGACAGTCACTAAATCTATTGTGCCACATAAACATGTGCACGGGACATACAATGTGCTCTGTAAGCCTCTATTAGCATGTGGAAAGATTCGGTGGGCCTTTTGCTCAATTTTACTAAAAAATTTTGAGATAACACATTGCTCTACATAGCCCAAGGTCAATGTTCCCCTGCTCCTTTTACTCACACAGTATAGATTATATTTTTTACAAGTACAGTCTTGTTATTTAATAGTCACATCTTGTATACTGACTGCTTTTAGAAACCCTTCTCCGGGTTAGGTACGGGATGCCAGCACTCGGGTTCCCGGCGGTCAAAATCCCAACGCTGGCATCCCGACAAGGTTGGGAGGTTGCCAGATCCGTCCCTTTAAAAAGCAACACATGAATTAGAGGTTCTGTAGATGGCTGACTTTTAGGGATATACTAACTATAGCCTATAGCATATCCTAGGAGTCAGCCATCCACAGAACCTGTGTAATTCATGTCTTGCTTATTACAGGGACGGATCTGGCAACCTTGGCCTAAACCTGTCGGTAGGTATCCAAACCATTCTACTACCCCTAACCCTTCCTCCCTCCCTGGTGCCTAAACCTAACCTCCCCTTTACCCCGCTACTTAGGGGCCTATTTAACAAATATTATTTGCGGTACATGCCCAGAAAACACCCGTTTTTGTGGGATACCCACAAATATTAGGGATCCTCCAAATGTACAAAGGAGGGAGATATCTGCTGCAGTCCTTCCTTTTCCGACAGCAGCCCCAGCCCCCATAGGTTTCTATGGTGGCGAATCGGTCAGATTTACCAAGCTCTGGAATGCTTTGCCACAATAGGATAACGCTATCTCTAGGTGGCGTTACCCTATAGTAGACTATGGGCTACAAGTCAAAAAACTTTTCGGAGGAAGAGAATATTAAAATATAGATAAGATTCAATCTTGTCGAAATAATAGATAAGATTGAAGACTATAGCAAAGTTCTTTAGCTGGCTGTCAGATGGACCCTTCTTTGATATCCTCCATTAACAATCATCAATTGTGTCCCTTAATTTAATAAATAGCACTTACATAAAGGAGAGGTGGCTTACCAACAAAGGGTTAAGATTCTTGACCTCAACCTATGGGTAATCTAGGTCTCCACACAATGGATACAAGCTCACCAGGAACCAACTCAAAATGCTCAAAATGGCCACCTCAGCCGTTTCCTAGCAATGGACGCTAAATACCATTTTTGAATCTCTGACCGATCCACTTCCACCATATAGGGTGGGCGCGACTGCATAGAGCGCAGGGTATTATTAAACTAAACAAAGTGACATTTTGTACACATGGGATGTGGTACACACAGGCTAGGTGTGCAGAGATTGTAAATATGTAATTTTAAAAATTGTTATAAAATAAAAATTAAACAGTTTTGTTTGTTTTCTTTTTAATCAGCAAACAACATACATTGGACAGAGGCTGCTAGTTTGTCAGGCTCTATTCATTAAACATCTCATTTGTCTTCGGAACTTAGTAGGTCGTTTGGTTTTCTGAAAATCATTAAACATTTACCCAGATTCTCAACAACTTGGACATCTCAATATTCAGCGTTTACCAGCATAGATGTGGGAAGTAGGTGGATTTAAAATAGAGGTGAAGGCGCCTCTAAAACCATTTGATGTTCTTTTATTTTTATTTTATTCCGAGTGTTTTAAGGCTGATAAAATGAACCCTCGTTCCCTGAGGACCCCAGCGAGGCGGAGCGCGCAGTACAAATTCATACACCATGTAAAAGTAAGTGGAGAAGATGTTGATGTAACAATACTTGAAAGGTCCTATTCTTTGAAGCCAATTTAAACACAGGGAATTGTTGAAAGATTAAAAACCACAGTCTGCTAATTACCCTCCGTTCTCATCTCTTATTCAGGTCGTGAATCATGTTCCATCACCATTAAGCTGCAGCCCATGAATTTTGGTCTAATTAGAAGGGTTGGAGATGAAGCGTAGTTTGGACGTGGCACCCTGCGCCCATCAGCGTCAGAAGATGTCATTAAACAATCTTAAATTATTTATGAAAATTACTTTGCCCAAATTGTAATTATTTCCTCTCTGTGTGAATGCTAGTGTGAGACGGCGGAAGGAATGAGGCAGGCAGGAGCAAGCCTGGGTCAGAAGGTTTAATGGTGGAAAACATCTGGACTACGACGGAGACAGGTAAGTGATCATTGCCTGGATAACACAGGGAGATAACAAAAGAACAGACCCAGTGAAGACGCCGATCCCCCTATTCTCTCCCCACACCTATACTGCATGGTAAACCTGATGCCATAAAAGATGCTTGTTTGTGCATTAAAAAGAAAAAATAAGAAGATCAGGAACAAATTTCTACCAGGAAAACATAAAAAAAAATCTTTTCGTTTTTGTTTTTTACATATTTTATTTATGTCAAGCCAATAAATTTCAAGGCAGCTCACCTTAAGTAATAATAATAATATAGATTTGTGTTCATCTCATAACTGATTCCCAACACCGGCTGCTGCCTTATTTACAAGGGAACGTTAGGGGGGGTGGAGGAAGATTAAGAAATGGTATATAAAATCTAAAATCAGTCTACAGAGAGAAGGACAGCAGCTGTGAGAGGAGCCCACACTCAACCTTTTAGCATAATTGCTATCCGAATGAGGGATTCTGGGAGTTGTAGTTTAACAACTAGAGCTTGCCAATGTGTCTGCTGTGCACCAATGTGGTGCAAGCACTGCTTCTAACGAGGGACACTTATAAAAGTAGGGAGCAGGCAGCGTCATGAAGAACAAAACGTTGGATCTAACAGATTTAGGAGGACTGATGAAAAACTAAAAAAAAAGAACTTTTTTTTAGGGGGACCAGAACAGTTTTAATATTTGCAGTCATCAGATCTTTAATGACACGGAAGATGGCGATGTCTAATGGGGGTAAAAGGGCTGGTATACTGTTGCTGTGCTGTCAGTGCCAATTTATAAGGGAGTAAGAAAAACCAACACAAGAAATCTGCTGTGACATTAGGGTTATGGAGGCTACACACTTGTGATCTGTTAACTGAAGTAGAGCGGCGGTTTCCAAACCACTTCAAAGCACAGCACTTTGTCCTTAATGGTTTACCGCGACAGGTGGAGGCCTGGCTGCGAGCCCGCCCCGACAGACGGAGGCCTGGCTGCGAGCCCCCCTAATAGATGAGGGCCTGACTGTGAGCCCCTCCCTAATAGGTGGAGGCCTGGCTGCGAGCCCCCCTAATAGGTGGAGGCCTGGCTGCGAGCCCCCCCCCAATAGGCGGAGGCCCGGCTGCGAGCCCCCCCCTAACAGGTGGAGGCCTGGCTGCGAGCCCCCCCCCCCCTAACAGGTGGAGGCCTGGCAGCGAGCCCCCGCCCCCTAATAGGTGGAGCCCTGGCTGCGAGCCCCCCCCCCCCCTAATAGGTGCAGGCCCGGCTGCGAGCCCCCCCCCCCCCCTAATAGGTGGAGGCCTGCCTCTACTTGTACAGATACCAGCTTAACTCCAAAATACCAGTAAAGATGACAGACAGCCTACCTCTCACACAGCACAGTCAGCAGACCAGGTCTGCACTGCAGGACATACTTTGGAACAGTGATAACTGTACAGCCCAGTCACTCTGGAGAAAAATAGATACTTTCTTATATATTTTACATTAAAAAAACAAAAAACCCTTTCCCGGGTGACTGGAGGTATGGAATACTAAAGTCCAGGAGGGCAGGAATGTGTCAAATTAAACGCAGGTTGTGTAGGTCTATTAACCACAGCCAAGTACCTCAGAACCCCAGAATTTAAAGAAAGAGGGGAAAAAAACAAACAAAAAACAGTGCCCTGTCTCGTATCCTGATGTCAGACAGCGTGTGTACCCGCTTTCACCTGTCTGGTACATAAAGGCAATATTGCTCAGTATAGAGCAGTGTCTCTTCGGATTGTAGCCCCATCTCCCCTCTACAAACTGCTCTCCTGTAAGTTCATTTTTAATTATAAAAGATATTTTCTATGGAGAATCAGGCACTGCATCCAGTCCTCCGCGTCACCCTCTTCTACTGTGCCAGCATGTGTGCGGCTGAGAATCCTCCATGACACAGCAGAGCGTGGGTAGGTTTGCATAAAGCTTCTATTTGCTGAAGTTGGCAAAGTTTGCGAAGGCATCCTGTTTAGGTGGCATGGCTCCTGGGGCCAAACCCATAGGCATTCCCATGTTAGGCATTGCCATCATGCCTTGGTTCATCATTGGAGGGATTCCTACTGCAGACATGCCCATAGTGCCAGTCATCATGTTCGGAATGCCCATAGCTCCTGGGATGGGGCCAGGCATAATTGGGCTGGTTTGAGGTCGGATGGGCATCATGCCAGGACTTCCAGTGATGTTCATACTGGCAAAGCTCTGCGGTAACATCGTCATGGGCTGCTGCAGATCTATAGAAGAAGAGATACGAAGTCTGTAATTCACACACCATGGTATTAGATGAGCCTTACAGTAATTTGCCACCTACACATAAAGGAGCGGCCCATTCTGCAGGCTGGACCAATACTCATCCAACGAACCACTGGGTATCAGTGAAGTTGTGCCCCTTCCCTCGGAGATTTGTGAGCATACTAATTAATAACACAGGGGCAGATATGGCAAAGGTAAGGCAAATATGTGTCAGACACAACCGAGTTCGTAGCCAGAGGAATAATATAGTGTTCCTGCTAGGCCGTTTTAGCGGGGCGGCGCGCCTGATTTTAAAAGGGCAAAATGCGCCCGGCCCTTTTAGCAGTGACCCGCTAAAACAGCCTTCCCTGAGCCTTCCCCACCCGCAGGCCGCAGTGTCCCATGGGTGGGAAAAGTTGTGGTTTTGCGCGCGGCATCTAGTCAGAGCTTGGGGGAACTCAGCACCACCGTAAGTGCTGGGGACACCTCCAAGTGTGACAAATTGGAGGTGTGTCAAAGGACACGCCCCACCCCCGGTCAGTCACACCGCCTTTTCGGGAGCACACGCACAGGGACTCCCTGCCGGCACCCCCAGCGCCCTGCCCGCAGTCTAGCGTGAACACTATAACAAACTATGGTTCTCATATACAGCCCCCTCTGATAGGCACAATAAAGCACAGAAATGTATTAAGGTTAGGGATAGCTTTTTAAAACAGACCAGTTGCCAACTCATGCCGAAGGAAGCTGTTCAATAAGCTGCACCAGACAGAGAGCAATTCAAGGTGTTATGTAATCATTTTCCGGAAATGACTTTTTTAAATGGATGAAGGTGTTATTGGCAATGTTATTAATGTTGGTAGTCTATTTACCGATATACTCTGTGTATAAAAATGCTACGTCCAGTTCTTAAGTTCTAATAATTATCTTTAACTCTAAATATCTTTGTTTTTTCTAAACGTAACATAACAATTAAAGAGGCGAGTGGATGAAGGTGTTAATTGCCAGTTTTTAGCTTATACGTAGACACGCTGCTCTCTGTGCTGCCTCTTAACAATTACAGGCTGGAAAAAAGCTACAGAAAGAAACATGGGAATTATAAAAACAGTCTTATTACAGATAACTAGCGTTCCCACTAGGCTGTTATAGCCCTGCCCTGGCTGATTCTAATGTACTACAATGCACCCTGCCCTTATGACGGAGCCCCGCTAATCACACACTGGCCTCGGCAGACCCCCTCATACTGCTGCTGTCCCTCTATCTGTCCCACTGGGGAAAAGTTGTGGATGAACACTCACCACAGGGGTATAGAGACATGCGCAAGGCATCTGTTCAAAGTGCCAGGAGAGCTTAGGGTTAAACCCAGCATCTCTGCGAGTGCTGGGCAAGCCTCGTAGAGTGGTAAAGGAGGGGCACACCCCCTTCACAGAAGGCCAAGTTCCATTTTCGGCCATGAGCAGATGTGCCCTCTCTGATGATCGGTGCCATGCAGTAGAGAAAACTAGCTACCTGATATATCCAAGTAGTTCTGGAAGTAATATACATATCCGTGAATGCTACTAGACAGAGGCATAACTAGATTATAGTGGGCTCTATAGCACCTGTCTAAGGTCCCTTATGTACAAGCCAAGGGTGAAAAATCTATATAAAACACAGGGAACTAACAGGTAAGATGGGTTCCCCTCAGCTGCAGGCCCCATTACAGCTGCATCCCCTGCACCCATGGTAGTTCCGTCCCTGCTAAAAGATGTAGAGCATTCACATTTTAGGTATTTTGGTCCTTTAAATAAAGAAAATAAGAAGGAATAATGATAATTGCAGTTTTCTAAAATAGGGCACGCAGAAACCATTGGAGTAAAGCATGTTAGCTGTACAAGAACCTTGATCCAGTGGGTTACTCCCCAGTAAGCCCATCCGTCTGCAGGTTTATCCACGGTAGGAAGGGAACACTTACTCTGTTGCTGCATCATGGCGTTTAGAGAGGGCTGGGAAGGTTTGCAGGTCTGCATTCCTGGTATGAGACTGTCCAGTGAAATGTTGACACTTGGATCGGACCAGGTGGATGGGAGAGTTTTGCCTTGAGCCTTGAGGTCATGTGCAGGCAGCGTGTTTTGTTTCTGGAGGCCGATGTTCTGTAGGGGCTGAAGAACAGTACGTTACATTTCACAGGAAACTTATACTAAAAGTGAGAGGTCGGCTAATCCCTGGAGCTAGAGAATCAATGGACCTAAAAAAGTACTGTGGATGACCAACTTTTTGGAGTTCTTTCTATTGATGTAAATGGATACGTATCATCTCTGGCTCCAGAAAAGTTCCTGCAGGAATCTAGATTTCACTACCTGGCTCCAGAATTCTAACCCTGCTGGAATCTTGTGAGACCTAGAACTCAGACACTGCTCCCACAGCCCTTTGTACACATGCACTTCTAGGTTCTACATATATCACAATAAGGTCAGCCATTTATGGGTTTGGCCCCAAACAACCTCATCAGCAGCTATAAAGAAACCTGCTTTGATGACAAAGGAACATTTCAGGAGAGCCTGGACAATTGAATTAAATAAACCCTGAAGGGAGAACACCTTACTACTGATTATCAGTTGATGAAATAAAAGTCCCACACATTATTGATTGCAAGCCATCAGCTCAGCTGTACATAGGATGGGGTACTAGTCACCTGAAACCAGGCTTGGCCTACCTGAGATCTGGACATCGGAAGCGACACCCCTACAGTGCTAGAGCTCATCATGGACAGGTTCATGCTCTGGGACGCGCTTATGGAGGAATGTGTAGGCCCCATTATATCAAAGATGTCTGTTGTGTTAGATGCAGCAGGGACAGGCTGGGGATGGGCAGCAGCGAATAAGTCTGTGCTATGCTGTGAGCCCCCCACAAACAGATCAGGTAAGGGTCCGGAGGGCTCTGTTGCTGGTTGGTTGAAGGCTCCCCAATCTCCAAACTCCCCATTGCCTGTTGGTGTTGAACCTGGGAATACATGAAAGAAGAATAAACCACAGCTACTTCCAAACACCTAGTTGTCAGGTCACCACTGGTGAGAATCGGGTGACGTCACCTCCACCATCTTTACAGCACCTTCTAATATTTTGTTAGTAAAATACTTTTAAACAACATCTGCTGGTTATTCCTGATCTCATCTGTACAGGGTAACACCAAAAATACAAACGCACTCAAGCAATCAAAGGGAAGGAAAAGCAAGAAGTCATTTCCTTTAAATCTGATGTGCAAATAGTATATGTATAAACAGGGAGTTCTGATGTAATAGCTTATAATGTCATCTTAGTGTTCAGTAGGAAATCTTGTGTATGATAAAGGACAACACATCTCCTCCTTTAAAGGGTAAAGGTGCGTACACACTGGACGATATTACTGAGTGATTGCACGATTACGACATCGAAATCGTGCAATCGCTCATTAATAGTGCACAAATCGTGCACCAAAATGTAGGAAACGACCAGCGATGCGCGCGCCCGCTGGTCGTTTCCGACATTGTCCATCGCCTGAACATGCAGGCCAATCTGCCGATAACGACAGATTGGTCATGTTCAGGAATGATGGAGGGTGCCTGCACTGAGCGACTGATCGTTCAGTGTGGGCACTGCAGGGGATCAGGAACGACGGTACGATTACAATGTCATTATCGTACTGTCTTTCCTGATCGCAGAGTGTGTACGCACCTTAACTTATACTAGACATCACCTTAGATTTTGGTGAAAAATGTATATGCTCACATCACTCTGACTATAGCCTTAGAGTTTACAGTAGGTGATATATTATCTAACATACAGTATAACCAAACATTAACATTACTGGGATGCAGTCACCATGACGACATGATCACAAATTTGACATCTGCAGAACGCTGACATTAGGGTTAGGGGTCTTAGGGTTAGGGGTTAGTGTACTGGAACTTTGCATCACCTGACACTGCCGAACTCAGAAGACACAGCTGCACAGACGTAAGTGATCACCGCACGGAAACACTGTTTTGCTGACATTTCGTCAGTGTCGACTTGCTGCATGTCGACATGAAGAACATGCCGAACCCAATATTACTAATGTGTAGGCTATATATTGTAATGTAAGAACAAAAAAACTTACAAACCTGAAACTAATTGTCTAACATAAGCTGAAAGTAACACATGATAGACACTCTTGCAAGCTTAAGGGCAGTATGTATATAGCATGGGCTAAATCTATTCTTTACCTTGTGTTGCTGAAAAGATGGAAGACTGTGCAGCGTTTGAATTAAAATCTGCAAAATCACCAAATGGATCTGATGTGGAACCTATATACAAAATACAAGGGCAAATATAAATAAAAGGGGGGACGGACGGGGACTACAGAAAAGTAGCTTATAGACCCAACAGCAACAATTGCTCACTGGCTAAGCATCATGGGAAATGCAGTCTGACAAAGGTCACATCCAGGGACAGAACATGCTAAATAATGTAAAAGTAACGGCAGCCTGAGCAGTTATAAACTTGTTTAACACATTGGTTTAATAAGTTTAAACTTTGCACAGAAAGCATCCAAGCACCGGCTGTACTTCTGTTATTTAGTAATCAGGAACATGGCTACGCCGCTTGATGCTTTTTGTGACAGCTGAGATAGCCCTATTATTCAGTAACCTTCTCCATGTAGATCACCCTCAATGTATTCAGCGCCCTTCATCCGTCTGAAGGTTAATGCCATGTAGTCAGGAGTTATAGGATAGCGAGACTGGCAGAGTACGGGGACACACAGCCTATTGTACTGGTAACAGCTACGTATGCTTTAATAACCGGGAATAAACTACACTTGATGAATCCCCTTCCAGATAATGGAACGCTTTCAATGATGTCGGCCCTTACAAGTCAGATTTATCCCCAATGGCTTATTCAAATAAGCATATATAAAAGGTGGAAGCACGCTTTCTGTACGTACAGTAATAACCTGGGTGGGTTATCTGCTCACAGAGAGCGCGCTGTTGTTATGGCGACAGCCTTGGCCGCACTATACCCTGCTGCTCACACTTTCCCATACGCCCACATGGCAGCTCACACACACAGTAACGAATCACTGGTGGATGTGTAAAGGTTTTGTCCCTATTTAAATAATGGATGCGTTTCCCATCACTATTTTTAATGCATACGAACTTGTTTATCTTTAGTTCTCCTTTATATGAAAAGCATTAGGATAAAAATAAATGCATGAACACATCGCCATATATAAAACGTAAAACTTTCCCCTTTTACATAAGATACAATAAAGGGAGCCCTGGTGCCCAGGTCTGTACTTGACAAAGATGTCTACGCTGTGACCGTCCTCTCAGCACAGCTGGCAGGGCAGGTGGCGCCATAACATCTGCCCAGCACTCAAACATCCCCAAAGACCACTTTTGACGCCTGGCGTAATGCCCAGGCTGCCACAACTCTACAAGAAATTTTAGCCATCTGGCACTGCCAACAGGACGGAACATAAAACGGTTCTTCATGGGAGATTACTGGGGGCCTAATACTACAGCACAAAACTCAGATGCACACAAATAAGCTTTATGATCTCAGCAACATGAATGAACAATGAGGACTGAAGAGAGAATACGCTGTGTACACTAAACGGGAGAGTCTGCAGAAATCAGGACTGGTTCTTGAGCTGGCCCAGGTCCTTGGTGCAGGTTACACATTCCATTCCTCCTCCCCACCCGCCTGCATACCTGATTTCTGTCCTGAATTAAATAGTAGATCCACAAGGTCATTAGAGGCCTTCTTATTTCCTTCACCACTAAGCGTCTGGGAGAAAAACAACAAAACACGAGTGATCACCAACCGTATCATTATAATATACAAGTACTTTATTTACTAAGCCTGAATGATGTTGGCAGACAAAGCATTTCAGCACCCATAGCCCTGGAGCTAGTGGCATTGAGTGGCAAAGATGCCAGGGTACAATAAGGCGGCTAGGGGGGAAAGGATGTACAATATGAAAGGGGCTGACCTTGGCTGAGGGCGGCTGACTAGTGGCAGCGGTGAGCTCTGGGCTGGCTTGGTCTCCGGTGTAGTGTGCCGCTGCTCCGAGGTCGATGGTTTTGGACTGGTTCCCTGTACGTTTGAGGCGGGTGGTGGTAGTCTCTGTGGCCTGAGTAATGTGGACATGCTTGGTGGTGACCGTCTCCTCCTCGTCTTTGAACTCTCCGGTCTGTTTTACTCGGTTGGCTTTCTTATCTTCCTCACTGTCACTATGAAGTGGTTGAGAGATCCATTAAAGATTTTATTCCTCTGAATTGTGGTCTCCTAGCAGTGAACTTATTTTTATGCACTTTAAATATTAACTAAATGATCCCCACACCCCAAATAAAGTCTATATACAATTTCAAAATATAGAGTCTGTAAATAAGAAGTGTTTGTTAGACTAATACAACAGCCAGAATAAAGTTTAGGATTGTTTGGGGGTGATGTAGCTCCTGGCTTAAGTGCACGTGCTGTAAACCCGCGATTAACTGATTTCTGCTCACATCCTCCTGAGGTTGCGAGCAGAAGGCAGCACTAACTGTGCTTTGGGGCTAGTGGCGGTGTTACCACGTGTGGTACAACATCGCACCCGGGAGATGCAGTTTGCTGCATCTAAGCCCCGGGCATTAATAGCGGTAAGGTTCAACTTCCAGGTTAAGTGCCAGGTGTGATGCAGCCAACCAGTTAGCTCCAGGCACTTAACCTGAGAGCTACATCCCCACTATGATGACTGAATTTTCCCCCCTCCCCATGACAGGGTTTTGCACCTGAGTAAGCCTAAGTTGCCAGGGCCAAGAAATCTGCGTCGGAAGACAGATTTCCTGGCCTCAGCACGCTCTATCTTGTAAAACGTTGCCGCCCCTGCCCCCAAACAGCCGCAGCTGGTCGACCAAGCTGCAGCATCCAGAGCACTGCCAAGAGGGTTCCAGTGACAACTCAGTATATGCGCACTGTGGCCCCAGCGAACGAGCGGTCCCTAGAACATTGGTCACTTGCAGGGACCTTGTGCGGGTCTGAAACAGACCCACTAATCAGTTACATGTAAGTTTTTATTGGTGTGTAATTGTAATTAGTTACCACAACAATAAAATTATAAAAAAATAGTATAATGACAAGCGGACATTCATATGCTTATCCAATATTCAGTCCATCAATTCACTAGTACAAGTGATATCAAAGAGGCATGAAGTGCCTCCAACCTCAATGATGTAATTACATCCAGACAGCTAAGCTGCATCCTAATGAATATGAAGCTTGGCCCACAAAATGGCGCCTTTACCGTGTGTAGCAGATAGAGATCACTCACCTGCCTCTCTCGGGAGAGTCCTCTCTGTCTTTCCTCCTGAACTTGTTGATGGTATCGTCTATGGTGCTCCCGATCTTGTCGCTCAGCTCCCCCAGCTTGTCACTGAATGGGAAACCTGTCTTACTTTTATCCCACTCCTCATCCCATTTAGATTTAGGCTCCGTGTCATATCGCTCATCTATAGGACATCAAGGACAGACAGGTTAATGTGCCAGGGCGCACACACATCAGAGGTTACACTCACGATTCAGCAGGGAAAGGAATTAAACGTCACTTCAAAACTCTGTGACCGTAACAAAGTACAAGTTACATCTTTTATATAGGACACAGGAATCAGAGGTCATAATTCCTTATGATGATGATATATTAATACTGGTGTACAGGTAACTGTGCATTAATGTGTCTGTAACAAAGGACAGCCAGGTATTGGCTTTTGCTACTGAAACCTAATTGGTTGCTAAGGATTACCTGTGCACCAGTGTTCATAAGAGAATATTAAGCGTCTTTACACGAGAGAAAAATCATCACTGAGTAAATCATTAGGGAGCAGAAATGATTGGTTCCGGGATCACCCCATCAGGTACAGGCTGCTCATTGCCAATATCTACAAGCGATTCTTATTTATCCAGAAGAAGGAAGCAGGTTAGCGAGGTACAGATGCAGGGACCCGGTGTCTGTGCTGCCCAGACGGCGGGTCCAGTTTGGACACAGCAGACTGAAATAGCAGAAGCTGGAGAGGCATACTGCAAGGAGAAGCCCAATAAAGGTTTATTAAAATACCTAAACCAACAATCAAGGTTTTTAACCTATGGCCCAGATTCATCAACGAGTGATATTCTTGTTATCTCTCGTTACTAATCATAAATGGTGCACCAATCAGCTCCTGTCAAACACATGACAGTTAGGAGCTGACTGGTTGGAGCAGCATTTAAGATTAGTAACGAGTGATTATAAAATACAACAAATGATATTCTTGTTAAGAAAATAATACATATTCTAAACAAAATGAAAGGAAGTCAGAGCTGGCTGATGCCATGAGAGACTATACACCAGTCTCTTAATGCTGGCGCTGTTGCTGACTACAGGAAAAAATAATGCAGATGCACACATAGAATTTCTCCTCTATCTCCTCATTATAGATTCTACATACAGACAGTCATTGTAGTAGGAAAGTAAATGTGTATGTGTGTTAAGTAATGTAAGCCAGACTAAAGGTGCATACACACACAACGATTTTTTGAACGATTATCGTTAACGATATCGTTTATCGGTCAATCGTTGAAAAAATCGTTCACTTTCCAAGTTAAAATGATGAATGATTATCGTTCATGCGCGTTCACGTTTGTAGTTCAGTCAGACTGACCAACTCAACGATTTTCATTAAGGGAATATGCAAAAATCGTTTGTAGTTAAAAAAAAAAAATCGTTCATTACACTTTAAAAAATCTGACAGAAAATCGTTCATAAAATTGTTGGTAACAAAATCCTTGTGTGTGTATGCAGCTTCCGGCAACCTGACACTCGACAGCTGTGGTGTAATGGAGCATACACACGGTCAGATTTGTCAGATGAACGAGTGAACGATTTGAACGATCTGAACGATTTGATGAACGATTTTAACAATTTGAACTATGAATGATTTTTAACTGCATTAAAATGAATGGAATCGTTCAAGTCTGACTGCAAACACATCAGATGTCAGATATCGTTATCTGACCATCGGGAATGCACATCGTTCAGACATGTCAGATTTTCCTTCAGATATGAACGATTTTTTAAATAGTTAATGTTCAGATCTTAAGAAAAATCTGACCGTGTGTATGCACCATAAGTCCCAGCACACCTGCCCGATGCTGTTGAATCTTGTGGCGCCATATGAATAAATTATAAAAGGATTTTGGGTGCGTTAGGTCAGAGATATCCATGAGCACGCATAGTATTGTAGTTCACCCACTTTCTTTTTTTCTAACACAAATTTAAGTGTTTGAAAATAAAAACATGAAATGAATTAAGTGGCCAAGCAAACCCCAGTCATCCAGCAATAGTCCACAATCTGTTTTTACTGGCTGGAGGTGTAGTCTCTGAATGTGTGACCTCCACTAATATATACGCTTATTGTGTCCTTACACATATGCTTTCACCTTCGGGGAGCACCTATAATGCACAGCTCTGTAATGCAATGTCAGAGAGGAGACAGTAACTATACGCTGCAATGGAGGCATGTCCCTTACACAGAGCCAGCACAAGAAGAAAGTATTGGGAGATTATACATAGGTGGTACACTACACTTCATGAAATAATAATCAGTGGGGTAAGAAGTCCTTCTGGCTACAACAGTAATGGGGTAAACAAGCTGCTTTACAGTGCGCCAAGTTTTTCTGCCTCCATAAAAACAATATTACTGTATCTTTCCAATGTGTTCCAGATTAACATCATTCTAACTTGTATATGCAGAGATAGAGCGTAAAGCCATATAAAGATTCTTCTAATAATCAGGAAATGTTATATGCAGAAGCTTTACCACATATGCAAAGAAACAGTTTGAATCCATACATAAACCTAGTTATGTTATCTCTCTCTCTCTCTCTATATACATATATATATATATATACATACATACATACATACAGTATCTCTCTCTATATCTATCTGCGGGGGAATTCAATTATTTGCGATGTTGAATAGAGCTGGGAATGAGTTCCCGGAGCTATTCAATTTCCCGCATTGTTAACCCCCGACTAGAGGACTTCTGCTAGCATGCTCCAGGGGTGACAGCAGAAATCAGACTAAACTAGTGCCGCAATGATAGTTTCCAGAATTGCGACCAGCACTTAAGTCAGAAAATGCAGGTCACCGTGTCTAAGCACCTGGTTTAAGTGCAAGGCGTAATGGGGACGAGTGACTAGCTCCGGGAACTCATTCCCGCCGCTATTCAACATCGCGTTCATTTGAATTCCCCCCCTATATCTCTATCTGGTGTCTTCATGACCTGATGCTCTTATACTTAGATGTCATTGAGGAATTGCATGACTGTATGTTAGTTTTGCAATTTAGGGCCATATTCAATTTGAGGCGAAAAGTCCGACCTTCGTTTTTTCCTGGGATAAAGTATCGGGCGCGTGCCCGCTTATCCCAGTATTCAATTAAGAATCAGCGAAAACGGGACCCAGCAGAAAGGTAAGTATCGAAAAGTCCAGTCACTTTTGGGGAAATCAGCCTGTCACCCCCCCAAAAGATGGTCTGACATGGGGGATCACTACGGGTACCCCCGATTTGGCATGCTGAAGGTAAATGGGGTTTTTAAACAGCCGCGGCAGGTGCATTAATGCATCTTTGAAGAAGTGGTGAAGAATAGCACTTAGCTTTTTTTTTTTTTTTTTTTTGTGGAAAAATAACTAGTCCCATCAAATTTGGGGTACATGACAATGGGTGCAAGCATATTTTTAAGTCCCTAAAGTCATTTTTTAAAATTCTTCAAAAATCCACCTGCCGCATCCACCCGTATTCTAGAAAACACCTGCCGCATACTTGGGGACCCCCCCCTTTGAAATTGAATATGGGGATAAATGAAAATAGCGAAAAGGACGTCATTGGCGTCAACTGACTTTTCGCTCCAAATTGAATATGGCCCTTAGAAGGGGTTATATATCCAGGTATAAATGTAAGGTTTCTATATGTTTTTACAGCAGGACATGGTTACTAAGTAGGCCTGTTATACATATTTCATTCATTCCCAGATAAGACCAGGGACCTCATTCAGACCCGCTCGCTAGATACGATCACTCGCATCCAGCGTATGCAAATTTGTCAAAGTGACGACATGGGAAGCGATCGCTCGCCAAGGCATAAGCACAACCACTTTGGCTGTGCAAGCGATTGCTCTGTGCATGCAGACACCCATTAGCGTATGTTGAGACACCCATTAGCGCACGTCATCTCCAGGAAGTGTATTACAACATTGGTACATCGAGCACCATCGGTAGCGAACACAGCGCTTGTGGTTGCCTTACCCTGCCGCAAGCACTGCGAGGACTTCAGTGTAAAAAACAGGCATGTGACGTGTACTATGACGCTGCCTGTTAATTACGCACGCCTAACAAATGGCGTTGCAACACTCAGGCACGCCTGCGTTCTCACCTCCAGTCCCCCGTTATTAGTGTCCTGCCCCTGTTACCACCCACAAACGGCCTCTCCTGTCACTCATTTCACTGGGCTGTCTTTGCTGGGCGAGCGAGCGGGCTGCGATCGCACAGAGTAGTTCGCACACGCGCAGAACAAAGCGTGCGCAAACCATCGAGCGGGTCTGATTGAGGTCCCAGGTTTTTGGCTGCACATTTATGAGCTCTGACTGTACAATGCCGTAAAGAAATTAAGTTTTTAGCTTATCAGGTAAACAGGGGTCATAATTCTGACCCCATGTTATGTACACTTTCTTCCTATATACAAGCTGGGAGCACCTAACACACCTGTCCATTATATCTAGTATATCATCATATATACATCTAAATGGATACAGCTGAACTAGTATATTGCCTTCTCCTGCAGGAGTTTATAGCAACAGAACATTTATTAGATAAGGTACAAAGCATTGTCACACATGGCTTGTGGAGGGTGCCTTTCATTGCAGTATGCCCATACAATGCCAAGCTATAAATCACTGGTTCCCACTGCCCATGGCGATTTGTGCAGCACACACACAGTACTCACTGTATCTGAACCCCCCAGCACTCTCAGATGACACCCCAATATATTTGTCCTTGTTCTTCTTGGCTTTCTTCCTCTCCTCTCGGAGGCGGTCGTCATCTTGGACAAACTCCACCATTTCTTTCACCTTCTGTCGGATATTGATGCCTTGGTCTTTGCCGTTTTCATCTGGAAAAATTGAACAGTAATTGGAAAACCGCTAATTATCCCGAGTGATATTGTAGTGCCAAGTCCATAAGAGCACTATGGTATAACACTGATTTAATTCCAATATATCTGGTCTATTGTCTGGAGCGCTCTAATAGCTTAAACTTATCTATTGCCCTCAGCAGGTTGGGTTCTGCTAAAGGAGACAACTGGGTAATAAGCTTTGAAAAGGGGCAGAAGCACACCTGAAACAGTCAACCTACACCTCCTCTCTGGGTGAACTCATCGGTTCCTTAGGCCTCCAGTATCACCTCTAGCTCTTATCTCCTGATCTCACGCCTCCTCCCCTCTCCCGGGTGTCCAGGTGCCTCTCTGCCATCTCCTCCTGGATGTCAGAGTGCTTACTCAAACTCAACATGGCCAAAAATTAATCATTGTCTTCCCTCCATCTAGAGTCTCCTCACCTCCCGACCTCTCTATCACTGTCAACACCACCACCATCTCCTCTGTTCCCCAACTCCGCTGCCTGGGAGTAACTCTTGACTTTTCCCTCTCCTTCGCCCCCCACATTCAATCTCCGCTATGTCACTCACATCAGAACCTTCCGCTCCCAGGATGCCACCAGATCATCTCCTGCATCGACTACTGCAACATTCTCCTCACTGGACTCCCCTGCTCCCATACTGCTCTTCTCCAATCTGTACTTTATGCTGCAGCTAGACTTATCTTCCTCTCCCACCGCTCCACATCTGCCTCTCCTCTCTGCCAATCCCTTCACTGGCTCCCCTTTCCTTACAGAATCCTTTTAAAAATTCCTAACCATCACCTACAAAGCCATCTTAAACTCCACAGCTCCCTACATCTCCATACACACTCCCTCCCGCCATCTCCGGTCGGCCAATGACTGCTGCCTTACTTCCCCTCTGGTTACCACATCTCAGATCAGACTATTTCCCAGCCTGCCTTGTTTCAAGATGGCACTAAAAAAAAAAATATGAGATATGGTAAGAACTTACCCTTGTTATCTCTATTTCTACGAAGTCCATAGGGTTCCACAGGATACCTTGGGGTATAGGTGTGACGTCAGTCGCTGGGCACCATAGAGTTAAGCTTTTCAGCCTCCCAGGATGCACTAGGGTCCCCCTCCTATACCCTGCCCCCGAGCCAAGGCACTTCAGTTAGTTATCAAGCCATAGGCCGGAGGAGGAGAAGGAAGAGAGAGAAAAAAGATCTGGACACATACAAGAATCACATTCTCACCAGAGGGAGACGGAAAACCGGTGACCAGAGCAAAGCCCATCTGCAGCACAGGTGCGACAGGGCGGGAGTCCTGTGGAACCCTATGGACTTCGTAGAAATAGAGATAACAAGGGTAAGTTCTTACCATATCTCATATTTTCTACTTCAGGGTCCATAGGGATGTCCCAAAGCAGTATCCTTTAAGGGTGGGGACGCTCCTGTGCAGAAAGGAGAATCCGCCGCCCGAAGGAAGCATCCTGAGAGGCGAAGGTGTCAAACCTGTAATACCTCACGAAGGTATGGACAGAGGACCACGTAGCAGCCTTGCAGATCTGAACTGCCGAGGCACCACGTCGAGCTGCCCACGAAGGACCCACAGACCTAGTGGAATGAGCCTTCAGAGAAGGAGGGACCGGTAGGCCTTCATGAAGATAAGCTTCAGAAATAGCCATACGGATCTAGGCTGCCAAAGTTTGCTTTGAAGCAGGCCAACCCTTTTTACGGAAGCCATAGAGGACAAACAAAGCGTCCGACTTCCTAAACGAAGAAGTGCGGTCAACATAAGTCCTTAAGGCCCGCACAACATCCAAAGAGGCCTCACCCACGGAAAGACCCGGTGAGTTAAAGGCCGGAACAACTATTTCCTCGTTAACATGAAACTGGGAAACAACTTTGGGAAGAAACTCGGGCCGAGTACGGAGCACTGCCCTGTTCCCATGAAAAACCAAGAAAGGGGGTCTACAAGAAAGAGCCCCTAACTCAGAAACACGTCTGGCGGAAGCAATGGCCAGAAGGAAAACAGTCTTAGCTGTTAGACATTTAAGATCCACTGAGCCCAGTGGTTCAAACGGCGGTTCTTGGAGAGCCCTCAGGACCACAGCCAAATCCCAAGGCGCCACAGGTGGAACAAAGGGCGGCTGAATGCGGAGAACACCTTGCATAAAGGTGCGCACATCCGTGATTGTAGCAATCCTACGGTGAAACCAGACAGATAGGGCCGAAACCTGTACCTTCGAAGAAGCAAGGCGAAGCCCATGATCTAGTCCCGCTTGCAGGAAGGCGAGAATCCGAGACAGACGAAACTCCCACGGTGCATAACCTCTCGGTCGACACCACTGGAAGAATGTATGCCACACACGATGGTATATCCTCGCGGAAGACGGTTTCCGAGCTCGTAACATGGTATGCACCACAGAGCTGGAAAACCCCCGGGACCTCAGCATGGCCGTCTCAACAGCCACGCCGTCAAAGACAGCCAAGTCAGATCCGGGTGAAGGCAAGGACCCTGAGCAGAAGGTCCGGTCGTAGCGGCAACCGCAGAGGACTGTCCACGGACAGACCCTGAAGGTCTGAGAACCAGTGCCGTCTGGGCCACGCGGGAGCTATCAACAGGAGCGTCCCTCCTTCCTGTTTGAATTTCCGGATTACCCGTGGAAGAAGAGAGACCGGAGGGAACAGGTATGCGAACCGGAACGTCCACCGGACGGACAGAGCATCCACCAGAGACGCCCCTTCGTCTCTTGTGCGAGACCCGTACACCAGCAACTTGTTGTTGTGCCGGGACGCCATGAGGTCGATTTCTGGAAGACCCCACCTGTCCACCAGTAGTTGAAAAACGTCCGGGTGCAGGGACCATTCCCCCGGATGAACGTCCTGGCGACTTAGAAAGTCCGCCTCCCAATTTAGCACTCCCGGGATGAAGACCGCTGATATGGCCGGAAGATTGCGCTCCACCCCAAACCAGGATCCGAAAGACCTCTACGAGAGCCGCCCAACTGCGAGTTCCTCCTTGCCTGTTTATGTAGGCCACGGTGGTAGCGTTGTCTGACTGGACCTGCACCGGGTGACCCTGGAGAAACCGCTGTGCCTGCTGGTGAGCATTGAAGACCGCACGGAGTTCCAAGATATTTATTGGAAGCTCCGCTTCTGTCGGCGTCCACCTGCCCTGGAACAAGTGTGGACCCGAAACTGCTCCCCAGCCCCGAAGACTGGCGTCCGTTGTCAACAGGACCCAATTTGGAACCCAGAACGGACGTCCCTTGTTGAGGTGGGTCGTCTTTAACCACCACGCAAGGGACAGGCGAACCTCCGGGGTGAGCACAATCGTCTGGGACTTCAGAGACGGAGGCAGCCCGTTCCACTTGGACAGGATCAGGTGCTGCAGAGGTCTGGAGTGAAACTGGGCGTATTCCACCATGTCGAACACCGACACCATGGAGCCCAGTAACCTCATCGCCGAGTGTAAGGACACCTGGCGGCTGTGCAGACAACTGCGCACCCTTGACTGTAAAGCAGAGATCTTGTCCTCCGTCACGAAGATCCTTTGCTGTCCCGAGGCCAATAAGGCTCCAAGATGCAGAATCCTCAGAGACGGGATTAGAGTGGACTTCTGCCAGTTGATTAACCAGCCGTGCCGTTGCAGCAGTGCAATGGTCAGGTCCAAGTGGCGTAACAGGAGCTCTGGAGATCCTGCCACCAATAACAGGTCGTCCAAGTACAGCAACATGCGGACTCCCTGCAGCCGCAGAGAAGCCGCCATGACCGCCATCACCTTGGTGAAAACACGTGGTGCTGTCGCCAGGCCAAAAGGTAACGCCCGAAACTGGAAGTGGTCCCTGCTGATTGCAAACCTGAGGTACTGTTGATGGCGCAAAAGAATAGGGACATGCAGGTAAGCGTCCTGTATGTCCAATGACACCATGTAGTCCCCAGGTTCCAGCGCCAGAATGATGGACCGTAGGGTCTCCATCCGAAACTTCGGGACACGCAAAGACTTGTTGAGTGCTTTGAGGTTGAGAATCGGACGATATGACCCATTGGGTTTCTGTACCAAAAATAGATTTGAATAGAAACCCTGGCCCCTCTGGGAGAATGGAACAGGCACTATAACTCCAGCCTGGAGCATAGTGTGCAATACCTTCCGCAGCTCCGTAGCCTTGTTCCGATCTGATGGCAGACCCGTGGTGAAGAATCGAGCCAGGGGTCTGTGCCGGAAGGAGAGGGCGTATCCGTGGGAAACCACCTCCAGAACCCAAGTGTCTGTCGTAGTGGTCGACCAACACTGGGCGAACTGTAGCAGGCGGCCTCCCACCCTGGGATCCCCAAAGGGAGGCCCGGACCGTCAGGCCGCAGGCTTGTCATCTGGCTTGGGGGCCGGACGTCTGGTACTCCATGCCTGCTTCCGGGGCTTGGCCGATTTCTTAGGACCAGCCTGTCGAGGAAACGACTGTGGTTTGGGCCTGCCCTGGGCCCTAGATGACCGAAAGGACGAAGGTCCAGAACCAGAAGGAGCAGCGGCCGACGGGAGACAAGCCGATTTGGCTGCCGCCAGCGTGGCCACAATCTTATCCAGATCCGGACCGAAGAGAACTTCTCCGGTAAACGGCAACGCATCCAGACCCTTTTTGGAATCTGCGTCCGCCTTCCAGGATCGCAGCCACAAGGTGCGACGAGCAGCTACCGCTGCTGAAGAAATCCTAGACACCAGAGTACTAATGTCTAGGGCTGCCTCGTTGATGTAGGTGGCCGAATCACGGAGATTGCCAATCAACTCCGCCTGTTCGGCCAGACAGTCGGATTCAAAAGAAGCCTCTAATGAATCCGCCCAGCGCTCCATCGCTCTGGCAACCCAGCAAATGGCCATAGCCGGCCGTGCTGCCCCCCCCCGCAAGGGAATAAGCGGACTTCAGGCAGATTTCCACCTTGCGGTCCGTAGCATCCTTAAGGGAGGACATTGATGGCATCGGCAATGTGGCACTACGAACAAGACGGGTCACGTGAGAATCCACCTGTGGAGGGGATTCCCACTTTGCAAAATAATTATCCGCGAACGGATAAGCCACCGCCAGGCGTCTCTGCGGCTGGTATCTTTTGCCAGGCTGTTTCCACGCCTCCTCTAAATGGTCCACCAACTGACCCGAAAGAGGAAAGACTGTGGCATCGCCCTTCACATCCTTGAAAAAGGCATACTTAGATTTAGCCGCTGGGGGAACTTCGTCCTCAATCACCAAGGCTGTGCGGACCGCCCAAATAAGTCCAGGAATATATACTTTGGACTTAGCATCAGCGTCCTTAGTATGGAGAGGTTCCTGATCGTAAGGATCCAGAATCTCCCCATCATCAGACGTCCCCTCGTCATCCTCATAAGGAGCCGACAGAGACGCCACCGGCCGTTTATGCGGCCGCATCACAGACTCCCCTTGCAACACATCCGACAAGTGCTGTACAGAACTCGTCAGGGAGTTAACCCACGCTGGCTCCTGAGAAACCGGGAGCGGGGAAATAGGGAGACTGTGGGGCACCACCAATTGTCGTGGGAAACCCTGCATGGGTGACGACACCACTGACTGCTGGGATAAACCCATCGGTGTAAACGCGGGCTGCGGAGCTAACTGGCCCACTAAGGCTGTAAGCGCCTGAGCGAAACAAGCCCAGGGCGGCTCCTGTACCGGTGCTGTAACCGTAAGAGGCCGCGCCATGGACAAACACTGCCGGCAAAGGCCCTCCGCGCTACCCTCCCCCTCCGCTAACGGTACTTTACACGTAGTACACTGTAGCCGGAGGGGAAAATCACTTTCGGACATGATGGCACCACGTATGTGACCTCTCTCACCAATTATAACTTAAATAGGCGAGAGACCACCCTGCAGCACCGCAAGGGCTTGGCAGAAAGAACAGGGACAGTAATAAAGCTGACAGTTTTGAGAAGATAAAGTTACAGGCAGCAGCGCTAGCACAGTCACATACAATGCAAAGAAAATCAATTCCTGCACTAACAGCGCTGATCACTCAACTACGCAGACACAGGGCCTGGTAGGACACAGCGCTGCATACACAGACCTGACCACAGCGGAGGAGAGGTATGCGGGGGGACCAAGACCACGATGCTTCCGTCCAGCGCTTCCAGCAGCGTTCACCATGCGTTCTGGAGAAGATGGCCGCCGAGGAGCAGAGAGGAGGCTGGCCTGGGGGACGAGCGCTGCCACAGGACCAGTCGGCAGCATGCAGAGAGGGCTGTGTGCAGCGGGGGAGGCACCGGCTGTGAGACAGGGAAGGCGCGCTCCCCTGGCATGCATTTAACCCCTGGGACGCCGCAGCGCTACCGCTCTGCTGCGGTCCGCTGTCCCAGGGGGTAGTGGAAAGCGCAGGTTGGTCGCCTGGCTCCACGCTGCAGCCAGTCCCCAGGGAGCCCCCTGCCTGGGGACTTAGGACCATGTGACCAGGGGGGACCCACCGCGGGACCCCGCTGCTTACCTTTGTCCCCCTTGGATCCGGTCATGGTCCGGAACATCTGGGATCACCGCTAGCTGTGACCCCAGATGCTCACCAGCATCCCCGGATCGGTACCGGCGTTCTGGTACCGACGGGGGTGTGGGGAAGACAGCATGGACGTCAGGATTGACTGTCCATGCTGTACATCCAGATGTGCAGCCACAGCTGCACTGAAGAAAGCTTCAGGGGCTCTTCTAGCCCCCACTCCGACAGGTGCACCCGACGCCGGCCGGGCACCAAACTAAACTGAGGTGCCTTGGCTCGGGGGCGGGGTATAGGAGGGGGACCCTAGTGCATCCTGGGAGGCTGAAAAGCTTATGGTGCCCAGCGACTGACGTCACACCTATACCCCAAGGTATCCTGTGGATACCCTATGGACCCTGAAGTAGAAAACACCTGTTCATGAAAGCATATCCATCCAACATTTAGCCGTGTCACCACATAGTCTACCTCACCCTCTTGCACTCTCCAATTCTCTCACTCGTGCTTCCTGCCCTTATAGCTCCCCATACACTTGCTCACTCCTCAAGTCTTCCGTTTGTCTCCCCCTTCCCTTTAGACTGTAAGTTCCATGAGCAGGGCCCTCCGCCCTCCTGTTCTCATTACTTACTTCTCTTGCACCACCAGCGACACTCTACACCTCCTTGGGCTCTCTGTCACTGGGCTCCACTCCTGCAACCTAGACCCATTTTATGTGCCCATGCCGATAGCTACAGGTTTCAACTTACGCTGAATATTTCCATTGCACCAGTGGCTCTGTTGAGATTTGTAGTGCTAATTGTTACCTGTCCACTGTATTGTACTGTACTGTTTTATTGTTTTGCCTCTGTACGGCGCTGCGGACCATGTGCAGCACCCTATAAATAACGTTTAATAATAGTAATTATAATACATCACAGTTCGTCAAAGTCCGCCATTATAGTCCAGGTCTTAAGGATATCTATGCTTGAGAACACGTGTCTAAATTAGTACATCAGTCAATTTGATTTTACTATTTTGACTCAAGCATGGATAGCCTTAAAACCTGGTCTGCAATGGCAGAGTTTGGGAAACACTGACCTATATAATACAAAGGAGTATTTCTGCACACTTATTATATTGACAATTATTTATGTGGACTTTATGAGTTAGCAATTTAATAAACAGTAAGCTTATATTTCCACGGTGTAAGGCTAAAAGGAACGCTACACTAACTATGGGGTGAGATGCATCAAACTTTGGAGAGAGATAACTAATCCCTTACTGTCATTTTTCAAACACAGCCTGTAAAATGGCAGTTGGGAGCTGATTGGTTGGTACTTTCTCTCTCTCCAAGGTTTGATACTCCCCCTATATCTTTTTCCTCATGATGCAAAGGGGAAGGATTAGTGATGTCACAGAAGTTTGGAGCCACTGACTGACACAACCACGACAGTCTGGTTCCTATTGAATTAACAAGACTGCCTTCTCATTATTATTAGAGTCCCCAAAATGGCTGCCCCCTTGAGAGTAGCTTACAGACCAGTTTTAAGAAAATTACTTTAAAAAGCTTTTCTAGTAAACAGCAAATAGGTCAATACCATTGGTTAGAAATATCATAATTAACCAATTAAAAGAGGGCAAAAAAGTGTTTCTCTGTAACTAGACAATGTCAAGAGACAAATGGGGACAAAATGGCTTCTAACCACATTTCTATCAAGATCAAAAACTCTTAACACAGTGTATAAGTTTTTACACATAAAGCAGTGAAAGCTGCAAAATACTCACTTATGCCGCGTACACACTAGAAGATAAAGTGAACGATCGTTCATCGCGTTCATTATCGTCCAGTGTGTATGCAAGATATCGTTAAGGATGTGAGCTTCCGCAGATCATTAACTATGTCTTTCATTGCCCGTACTTGCAGAACAACCGGATAATATCGTCAGGTTCGGGGATGAGGGAGAGTGCCGTCACTGAACTGTATCGTCAACGATATCGTTTAGTGTGTAGGCTCAATGGTGTTAACGACATTGAGCCCGGCAGTGAAGGTGAAATACTTAATGATATGCTACATTTATTTATTTATTACCAGTTATTTATGAGTTATTACATGAGCGATATCGTTAAGTGTATATGAGCCTTTAGAGACCATTCGTATTGTAGAAGCATTTTTTCCATTGCCTAAAAATGAACAAGGCGACTATGCGGTCTTTGAAAGAGTTAAAACTGCTGAAAGAAATATCTATATATCACAGCTTCCCATGCCTCCTCCTCATTAATACACCTCCACTCCTGTCCCCATTAAAGACTACGTGAAAGCACGCACAAAGAGCCAATTTCTAGCAAATTAACACGTTTTACTGGACAGACTACACACAGTGCACTCCGGCTTCTAATTGCTGATAACCTGGCTGTGAGAGACCCAGCCGCTTCTTGGAGTAGAAGAATATTACACCAGTCGCCTGCACTGTACCAAACCACCCTTTTTTTTACTTTAATTTGAATGTATTCAAAACACACCCGGCTTTCCTTTGCACTGTAAATATTATTTGGCGTAGGCTAGAGGGATAGTGAGGTAAAATAAACCCAGCTTCAAACAGTCGTTCTTGTGTGTTGGAGGGCCGACCTTTTTCCTGGTGTATAATTAAAGCGCTCCCTTTTCTCTCTGCCGCCACAGGGGACCAGCCTCTGGTGCATATATTAATATAAACCTAGGCCGCTTGTGTTGTGCTGCTTGTGTTGTTATTGGGTTTCTCCTCTCGGCAAAAGTTCTTCTCCTCGCTAATTAATACTCTAGGGCCCCGTGTCTTGGAATCTGTTCTTCACACAGCCTGCAGCGGCTCGGGCCCAATTAGGCCTCTGCAGCCTGTGAAGACGTTCGGGTGAGTGACAAGTCCAACAACTGCTTTAATTTGCTCCCTCCCAACATTTTTTTTTTGCTAATACTCACCTACAAAGTGGTAATTTTCCATGGATCGTAAGTCATAAATGTGCTCCCTGGCGCTTGTGACGACTCGCTCCGATCCGTTCCGTATGAGGTACGCCAGCAGCAGCATGGACTGGAGGAAGGGGAGAGAACAGGGATGTGCAAATTAGCAATTTCACTCTGTAGAAGTGAAGCTGGAGCCACAGTGAAATGATAGTGAGCTGTAACCCTTCGTCTGCCAGGACAATGTTACCCATGAGGCTAAACGAACAGCGATCAGGTTTATATAGTGGCAGCATATCTTGTGGCATTTAGTGTTACTTACCCAAATTTAACATGTCAGACATATGGTAAGATCTAACTAATATTAGCCACATTTCTATTACATAACTCAGATACGTCATGTTTTGTGAATTTTGCCGTAATCACAGAAACAACATCTGTAGCCTGTGACTGACGGGCTCAGAAACTCCCATATGAAAATTAAGCTTGTCGTCTTGTTAGGATGCCTGTCCTTCTAGATATGTTGGTTAGTGCACTTTACAGCCTGCTGGTGTCATTGTGGCTACTGCCGTATACATAGGAAACCCTCCGTAGTCAATGGCAGCCACGCTTGCAGGCTAGAAGGTGGTAGATGCAGCTACTCAAAACGTTCACAGATGTGCGCATAACTTTTGAATGTTCCGCTGCAGTGATGGCCTGTGGCCGCTGCTAACCTCGGCTCTACATGAGAACTCAGAGCAAATACACAAATTCTAGCCTAAACTGACCTAACACTAGGGGCTATATTTACTAAAGTGAGAGTTTTTAGAAGTTGAGATGTTGCCCATAGCAACCAATCAGATTCTACTTAACATTTAACTAGAACCTTCTAGGAGATAATAGCTAAAATATGATTGGTTGCTATGGGCACTTTAGTAAATATAGCCCCTAGGACTTACACATTCCAAATTAGACTGTTTATGTACAAATGACTGATCTTGTCGTATTAAACATATATACACTATTAATATGCAGAGATATATGAACCAAAATAAATGTCAGATTTTGTCAGATTTATTTATTTCTTTTAAATCCTAAACCACTTTTGGTGCTAGTGTGCGTCAAATAAAATGGTTCCACCTTATTTTCATCCGGATGCCTAGTTTTCAGATTAGAAACCTTTAGAACAGAAAATTGTTAGTGCGTTATAAGACAAAAGCCAGCCACACACACTGCGATATCGAGTGAGTGGCCTTATACAGATGTTCCCCACACACTATTCCTGCAGTCACGCCAAACAGCCCCTCTCGGTACGCCAGGTCCTGTGCAACTCTGCTTGCGCCCATCGTCTTTTTTGCACCTTTATCTTCCAAAAATGCATTATTAGCCACACGGCGATGTGACGAAAACGCACCAGGAGACTGCACTGATTTAATATGATGGTATGTAGTTATGTGACTGGCAGCAATCCCGAGGGTAGAATGACAGCTAGGAATTCATGATAGGCATCGAGATACCGGTGCGGGGAGGTGGGTTAAGTTTAGGCACCCCTGGGGGGAGGTTAGAGTTAGGCATTAGGGGGAGGTTAGGGAAGGGCACCCCTAAGGGAGGGTTAGGGGGAGAGGGGAGGGTTAGGTTACTTACCTGCTGCTGTCGGGATTTCCTCCCTTTGGGCAGACACTGTCGGTATTTGAACTGGCGGCTAAACAGCCGCTGGCATTTCAACCCCATTCCAATATGATATGCGACTGTTCTGTTATGATTCATTTGTCACACATAGATATACAATACAAGTGTTGCATATCACATTAATCAGTGGTGTCTCCTGGTGCGTATTAGTCGTATCGCAACAGACGCATTTTTGGGCAAAAAAAAGAAGTTCAGCGCAAGCAGAGTCACGCGGGACCATGCTGCTCACTCACGCCAGGCATCTCGTATCATGGCATATTGAGGAGACATCTGTAGCTCTGCATATAAAGTGCATAACGATCAGACAGGAAGTCTTTGTGCGTAGATAAAAGTCCTCCCCAACAGAGATTACCTCAAATATCTGTAACCTCTACACACATTGGAAGCAGACAATTTCCTCACTGAACCTTATCCATGACAATCTAATCCCATCAATCTAATACACTGTAGCTCAAGTCGAGCCCATCTCGGCGTTCCAGGCAACTCAGCCGCGCCGTGTCTCTCGCTCGCTCAAAATGTGCGTCTTATTCTCATTTACAAAACAACTGGAAGAGAAGAAACAAGCTAGCTCGCACTGATCAATCTGATGTGCGATATTTGTATATCTGTGTGCTTCTGAGTCTGCATCTGTGTAAGAAGGGCTCTGATGCGAGCGGCCGCTGCTTTTTTTCACGCCAAGTTCCATTGCATTTCATCTGTGACTTTGCACGTCCCTACGTATCTGCGCCCAGCGTCTCTAGCACACAGAGTGGTGTTTTTCTGCGCCTGCGATGCAAATAAGATGCAAAATGTAAAGCAAAAATCTGGTACGCTACCCCACTCGGAGCGTTTTAATTGCGCCGAGCGTCTCACGCCGTATGGCGAATAGACGCTAGGTGTTTGAGGACACATCTGTAGGGGGACTTACCAACCAAATATTCATGAGGTACCAGGTTTCCAGTGAAAAGCTGCCCTTTCATGAAGAGCGGTCTCCTCACACAAAGTCTGCATTGCTGTGTGTAGGTGACAGGTGTAATATAAATAACTCTGCTACCAAAAGGACATGATTAACGTGAGGACTGCCGTCATGTTCTGCTTTTTCTGCAGACTCCTCATTGCCCGCTTGCTTCGTCTCCCTATTGTACACTACGGCCAGCTATATTGGAGCTTTGTCAGTAGAGGACACTAATAACATGCGATCGCTTTCTAGATTTCATTTCACTCGTCCAAGAGCATTACAGTAATTGCACATTCTGCGGGATTCACCGGCGTTAAGCATATGGGGCAAAGACACAGAAGCTATTAAATGTGAATTATGGAGCAGGTCATGCTTCCAATTGACTCCTCTAGCGAATGAAAGTGCACATGACTGGAGACAAGTGTGTGGGGCGGAAGTCGGAGCGTGTGCTCAGATGTGCTTCATAATCAAGATACAGATGGAATGAAAAATGGCTGAAATTTCACAGATGGCAAAATAGATCTAAGTATACTCATTGTGCGGGGGAGGTCAGGAAAGTAACATCAACGGAAAGGTCATAGAACTACGAGTGTCACAATTATACAGAGTCATTTTTCATTCAGTTTATTTTTAATACTTAGAGAAAAAAAAAAAATCACCATATGTAATCAATTTACCAGGCCTCTCTGCTAAGCAGTAAAGGATATATTGCTATGATAAACTGCGGCACATTATAAAAGGTACAGGATACCTTCTATGTTATGCAAGTGGCCGAGATGTTTCACTGCCGGTGTCTTAACATGATCACAGTCATACACATTTAGAATATGCTGGGAAGGGTGTTCACTACATTTTTGGAACATGGCTACAAGGATTGCATTCATTCTGCCACAAGAGCATTAGTGAGGTCAGGCATTGGTGTTGGGTGATGAGGCCTAGCTCGCGGTCACAGTTACAATACATGCCAAAGGTGTTTGAACGGGATGAGGGCAGCATTTTGTGCTGGCCATTGTCATGCTGAACCAGGGAAGGCTTCCCCCAAACTGTTGCCGCAAAGGTGAAAGCATTCCATTCTCTAAAATGCCTTTGTATGCTGTAACAGGAATATTTTCTTCCACTGTAAATACGTGGCCCTGGCCAAACCACGAGCAGCCCAGCCAGATGGTGACGTTCCTCCTGCTCCAGGTGATTGCTATGCTGGAGTTTGACATAGCACACGATATTCTGAGGCGTGCATGTGGCTGCTCGGCTAGGACACCGCAATTAATGAGGCTCCAGAAGATCAGATCTCATGCCTTGCAGAGGTAGTATGGAACATGATAGTGAGTGCTGCCACTGAGGACAGATGATTGCACTTCAGTAATCGGTGGTTCCGTTCTGTGAGTTTGTGGCCTATCACTTTGTGGCCAAGGTGTTGCTGCTTCTAGGTGTTTCTACTTCACAGTAGCAGATGACTGGGTAGCTTGAGCAGAAATTTGAATGACTGATTTGTTGGGAAGGTGGTAGTGCCACATTGAAAGTCAAAGGGATCTCGGTAGGAGCCATTCTACTGCAAATATTTGAATCTAGAGATTGCAATGGCTGTATGCTTAATTTTATGCATCTGCAATGGGTAGGGCTGAAATGGCCAAACATGCTTATTAGTCCACATACATTTGGCCATGTTGTGTATGTAGCAGATATGGACAATGACGTGTATCCACTTCTTCTACATACAATAGAAGCGGCCATTTAGTGCACACTATTTACTGGGAATTAACGACATAACTGACATACGAGGCACTGGGATGTCACTAGTTCAGAGGCTGCCATCACATGAATATTGATTTATGCCACAAAATGGCTGCCTTCACTGTGGGTGCTCTTTAAGCGTCCGCTACATAAAGCTCAGGGAGCCATTTTGTGGCTGCCTATTAATTCTGTAAGATTTAGTAACGTCACTCATGGCTCAGTGACATCGCTAGTGCCTAGTGACTTAATGAGACTGAATATTTGTCCAGTCCACAACATGTCTGACTCCACCACATGTAGACAGGTCCAAGTGTCTTATATTTATCATGATATTGCCTATTTTTGTAGAGCTAAAAACATACAGAGTGTAGTGGAACCTTGATTATAAAAACATATATGGTCATAAATTAAAATTATCTGGACGTTCACAAATTGCTATATATTTAATATGAAGGGGAGAATTCAATTCGGCAGATGTGGTGCCGGAGATCACGTATCGTCCAATTACAGTAGCCCTGGCGTGGCAAGCATTCTTGTGCATCCCAATGGTGGACTAGGTAAAACTTGTGATGCGGGTGGGCGCAATTCGCTGTTTCGGTATGCTGGTGATTGCCAAAATTTTTTTTTTTTTATGATTTTGATACAAATAGATAAAAAAAAATATATATCACATAAAATAAACACAAGTTGCCCATCTTAAAACTATAATCTTAACTTCGCTCTGTATGTAAGAGAGCGGGTCAGATGAAGACTGGATGTGGTAGATTGCAGAAAGTGAGCAAAGTTACTAGCATCCTACTTCCAGCACCAGCTCCCCCCTTCCCTGGAGTACTGAAACTGAGATTTCATTGCACAAAAAAACCCAGAAGGAAATGTTAGTAATAAAAGTAGAGAGCCTGGACGAGCCCGGCAGCTAATCCTCAGAAGAGAGGCTGGATGTATAACTAGTGTGTGTGAACGCATTAAATATTAACGGGAACAGCTCTCTAGGGAGCGTGGGGAGAGACTGCACGGTGCACCCTGCAGGCTGCGTTACTGAACCTCCTGCTTCCAGTCACCCTGAGCAGCAAATCATCTGCTGTGTAACATACATCAAACCTGAGAGCAGGTGTGTGTATGATATACGTGTACACATAAACATTGCAGAAGTATTTTATCTCTTGATACATGTGTAGAGAGAAAAGCAAAATATTCTACATTATGTCAATTATACTGCTCTCGCAATAAGAGGATGCAAAGCGCTTTTCTGTCTCCCACCAAAGCATAAAAGATGCTTCTGGTTTAACATTGTAACTATGGAGTATAAAGGAAAGAAGTCATGAACTGAATCAATACTGGCGAATGGTATTATAGGGCAATTACCAACACTGGAGTAATGTGCGCCAATAAAGTTGGCCTATTGCAGAGCTACTAATGGCAGGCAGGAATATAGATGTGTAACACATACAGAAACTTGCCAGAACTGTGCAGGAACGTCCGGTATAGAATAAAGGCTTGCACTCAGCTGTACAAGTGTCTCACTGGACTTATCTCTAGACCAAATTGACTTATGAATGTTACAAGTACCCGTTTAACCTGCAATTTAGGGCCCGATTCACTACGGATCGCGACTGCAATAGCGATTACGCACGCAGTCTCACTGCGATAACATGCTAATCCATTGCGATCACTATGCAGTCGCAGCACTACATAGGGACAACCACCTTACCTTACACACATCAGTAATGTTTAGCAAGACTGCAAAACCATTGGTAACATCGCAGCCTCACGCACACTTGCACAAGCTCTGACCTTACTCAGGAATTGCTGACTTCAACGCACACTGAGTGCTCAGGCTGTGTAAGGTATTGCAGTGGATAATTTAGGAACTCCCATGCAATGGCAATGGCATTCAAACACACTGGCATGCCTGCGTTCTGCAGACCACCCCCCGTCACCACCCACAAATGACACTTTGCAGAGCCATCGCAGAGTGATTGACAGGTAGTCACTGCGATCGCAGTCCCGATCACAGTGGCTAGCTCACGCACTGCGTGCATGCGCAGTATGCAACAATCGGGCGATTGCGTGCGTAATCGCAGTTGCAATCGGTAGTGAATCAGGCCCTTAGTCTAGATTGTACTACAAAGCTGGCCTGTGATGGATAAGGTAAGCCATCTCGGGAGAGAGCATAGTACAGCCTGAAGACTAGATGTGACCGTTAGATAATAGAGTGCTAGCTTCCAGGCCAGCTTTCTCTGAACATCAACACTGCTTCTGGTCGGACTGGAGGAAGCCATTCCGTGAGAGTGCCTATGGCGCTGGATAAAAAGTTTCTTCCAGGTAAACTTTGTGCTTTTTTTTCATTTTAATATAGAGAACAAGATACCGTATAGTAAAGCAAATGATAAACCTTAGAGGACCTAGTGACAGATGCACAGCCTAACATTAACGATCTGAAAGCCACTGGGGACTTCATGTATTAAGACATGAGGCTGCACTTTTAATGTTATACAGGGCTTAGAAATCCAAATTCACTTCATATCCATAGGACATGCAACAGGGGATATGTCCTAATACTACAAGTCATCTTAATGAGCAGTGATGTGCTGAACTAGCGCTCACACCAATAATAACTTGTGCTTTATAAATGCAATTATTAATGCTGACAATTATTAGAGGCATTGTTGATAAAGAATTATGTGATTAACAGAACAATTAAAATTCCCTTTTTTTAAATCCCTGGAGAGACAGAAAATACATGATATTGTATTGTCATTTGTAAATAACTAGGCACGTTTCTCATATAGATTTACAGCACATTACCCGTCACTGTGATTTAGATCAATACAAGGTATACAGTCTTGGGGCATCACAGTTACAAATCACCCATTACCTTGTAAACTCTGCGCCAATTCTTCTTGTTGTCTTTCAGCATTCTCGTCCACAACATGTTCATTAGCTCTGGGAACTGCTCATACATGAATGTTGCCCTGAAACAAAAAAAGATGTTCAGATAATTAAGGATTATTTTTTTTTCTTTAAGCTGTTGTCACTAAGATGAACACTAGATGGCAGTAGATAACAAAGATCAGCAGAAAACAAGGTTCTCTTATTAACACAAAAATTTCGGTCTTGATTCAATTTCACATTTGAAATCAGATACACTTGTACATACATAGGTCGCACACTCCTGCGCTGTGCATCATGAACTTTGGACTTATAGACTTATGCAGCACTCACAAACGTGCCAGGCATAGCATTTGCATAGTGCATTTCTATAAACTAGCTACACAGACCCTGTTTCTCATTCCCTACAGGTTGGTGGCAAGGTCATCACTACACTTTTTAGAAAGTGGACCATGCACATCTAATGTCCCAAATTCAATGTCACAGAAAGTGAAAACAGGATTTTGGTATTTACCGTTAAATCCCTTTCTCAGATTCCAAAGGGGGCACTAAACTCTCAGTACAGTGGGGTATAGATGTGGGATAACCGGGAGCTGGCACTTTAATAAATTTGAATAGTAGCTAGCTCCTTCCCCTCTATACCCCCCTACAGGTCAGTCTTAATAAACTGTGCTGGAGGAGAGCTGGAAATAAGAGTAACAGAGGAGAAGAGAACTAGAACATACATAAACAAGCAGCAAATATGCAAACAAATCAAGCAGACCTTAAAGAAAAAACTGACTGTCCAAACCTGGCAGAACAATAACAAATGCAGGTGGAACAGCGCCGGGTGGGTGTCCAGTGTCCCCTGTGGAATTGGAGAAAGGGATTTAACGGTAAGTACCAAAATCCTGTTTTCTCCTTCATCCACTAGGGGGCACTGGAGTCTCAGTACAGTAGGGACGTCCCAGAGCTCACATCCCGGGCGGGAGAGCGCTGAGAACCCTGCAAAACAGCACGGTCATACTGTGAAGCAGTTGCCGCAAACGTGTCAAAACGGTAAAACTTTGTAAAAGTATGCCGGCCTGACCAAGTGGCCACTCCACAAAGCTGGGTCAGGGAAACCCCGCGGGCAGCCGCCCACGAAGGCCCCACCGAGCGCGTAGAATGCGCTGTGATTGAAGTAGGTGGTTGCTTTGATGCAGCCAGATAGGCTTGTCTGATTTAAATTAGGAGTAAGGGGAACTGGAAAAATTGACGCACTGAATATTAATAGTAGAACATAATGTAATATAATGTAATAGTGCATCAGTAAAACATGCCGGGCAGTGGAGGTGCTCACTAGAGTAAATAGCTGTATTGAAGAAAAAGGAAAAGAAAAAAGAAAAACTATTTTGTGAGCACTCGTTATAAAGATGAAATATTTTAAAACAACTTTTAATCTAGTCAAGATAAAATATAAATCTCTGTATAAAAGGACAAAAGACAAAACATATAACATAAGACAACCCAAATGGGAAAAAATCTGACGGATATATTTATTACAATCTATACATACATAAGTAGTTGAGTTCAATAACCCATCTAAAAAAATAATTAATTATATATATATATATATATATATATATATCCCATCAGGGTAGCAGGTAGATTTGTCACCTCCACATGTGACCTATGTAGGCATAGTTTAAATCAATTGGTTATACAGGCGGCGAAGATCTAAAGCAGTGATATAAACCATATATTGCTTCAATGGCACAATTAAATAAATACCAGTTTGTATGATTTAACTCCTCATAAGAATGAAATATCAGGACGGTCGGGAAAAAGTGCTGCCACCTATAATTCTACTTCTCCTCACTTAGCTACTAGCCATCAATGAGGAGTGAGAGATCATCCAGGAGCAGTAGTGAACCCCTAGAAACAACAGTGTAACCGCAACGTTACTCAATATTTCGCTTCTGCTGTTGAGGGTCTTACATATAGCATTGGACCCCCAATAAGAGAGTTACTTTAAATGAGTTTGTCATCAGCTAATAGAATGGATTGAGAAGAATAGAATTAGCATAGACTAATATAAACCTACTGTTTCATCATCCTATATATGTGAATCTATCAGTAGTCCAAAAAGCATGATATTTACCACAAAGGGCATGTCTTACATAATGACAGAAAAAACAATCCTGGACTGATAGTACATGTGGGATATAGATCAATTCTATATGATAGAGTATCCATGCCATAGGCTTACGGTATATAGAGGCACATATGTAATATAAATACCATTAAAACTTACATACATGAATAGCATGGCTGACACTTATTTATATGTGGGATTATTTTTGCATGTCCTTATTTATAGATTAACTAACAGATATAGTATAAAACATGAAGCGACATATGCCTTCCATATACGATGATAGTGCTTAGAGGTAACTTTCTTTCTAGCCCTTAACATAGTAGGAATCACCCTGGAAGGGATACCCTTCTTTCTTAAGCTAGCCCTTTCAACAGCCACGGCGTCAAACTAAGCCACTTTAAGTCCTGATAAATAAACGGACCCTGCTGCAGTAGATCTTCTTGCAGAGGAAGAGGCCACGGGTCGTCTATCAGTAGAAGACGTAGGTTGGAATACCACGCCCGTCTGGGCCAGTCTGGAGTCACCAACAGAACCTTCACCCTTTCTCGTTTGATTCTTTGCAGCAGACGAGGAAGGAGTGGGAGTGGTGGAAACAGCTCCTTGTCGGTTTCAGTTTGTCTACCTGTTAGAGCATCCACCGCCACTGTCTGTGGATCTCTTGTCCTGGAGCAGTAATGTGGCAATTGATGGTTCACTCTCGATGCCATAAGATCTACCTGAGGGAGACCCCAACGCTGAATCAGTTGTTGGAAGACCTGTGGATTCAGCATCCACTCTCCCGGATGAATGTCCTGTCGACTTAGGTAATCAGCCTCCCAATTTTCTAACCCTGGTATGAAAATTGCTGATATCGCTACCGCATATTCCTCTGCCCATAGAAGAATGTGGCTTACCTCCCCCATGGCGGACTGACACTTGAAAATTGCACTCTGATGGCCTGGCCCTTCAACAGAGGGTGTGCCACCTGAAGACCATAGAACACGGCCCTTAGCTCCAGAATGTTTATGGGCAGTACTGCCTCCAGCCGAGTCCAGCGGCCCTGAAAGTGGCTTCCCTGAGTCACTGCCCCCCATTCTCTCAGACTGGCGTCTGTGGTGAGGAGAATCCATTCCCACAATGCAAACCTCTTGCCTGCCAATAGGTGAGAGGAATTCAGCCACCAAAGGTGAGATGCCCGAGTCCTGGGTGACAGTTGAACTCGCTGGTGAAGGAAGAGGTGGGACCCTGACCACAGAGAGGAGGTCCAGTTGGAATGGATGGGCATGGAACCTCCCGTATTGGATGGACTCGAAGGACGCAACCATCTTTCCCAGAAGGCGAATACACAGGTGCACTGATACCCTGCAATGTCGCAGTATCAATCGCACCATGTGTTGGATGGAGGAGACTTTTTCCTGCTGAAAAAATACCTGCAGATGAGATTTTTGGTAATTCAGGATCCATCAGTGTTGCAACAGAAGACTCTGTGTTACCCGGATGTCTTGCAGTAATTGAGAGACTGACGGAGCCTTGAGGAGTAGGTCGTCCAAGTAAGGGACGATAGTAACCCCTTGTATCCGAAGAAGGGCCATCATTACTGCCATGACCTTCGTGAACACTCTTGGTGCTGATGAAAGACTGAAAGGTAAGGCCTGGAATTGAAAATGAGAGGCCCGCACTGCAAACCGAAGGAATGCCTGATGAGGAGGCCAAATGGGTATGTGGAGATAAGCATCCTTTATGTCTAAGGATACGAGAAACTCGCCCTTCTCTAGCCCTGCAATGTCGGATTGCAGGGACTCCACCTTGAACTTGAAAGTCAGCAAATAAGGATTGAGATGTTTCAAGTTCAGAATGGGTCTCACCGAGCCATCCGGCTTGGGAACCACAAACAAGCTGGAATAAAAGCCTTGACCATGCTGGTGGATAGGGACATGCACAATTACTCGAGAAGACAGTAGCTTTTCTATTGCCTCCTGTATAACAACCCGTTTGTCTGCAGATGCCAGCAAACCGGTTGTGAAAAAACGAGGAAGAGGTTGGATCTGAAAATCCAGCTTCAACCCCTGAATAATGATGTCCTGGACCCATGCGTTCTGGCAAGACTTGATCCAAACTTCTTTGAAATTGCAAAGGTGAGTTACCACCCTGGGGTCCCCCAGGAGAGAAGTGAGCGCGTCTTGCTGGACGCTTAACTGAAGCCTTATCCTGCTAGGAGGATGATGCAGTGGCTCTACCCCTGCCTCTGGAACCACGGGAGATAGCGGGAGCATCTCTGCCACGGTTCCTGAATACGAAAGGACGGTCCGGCAAAGGGCTTCCTGGGGGGAGGAACAGCAGATGGGAGATAAGATACCACCTGTGGCTTGAGATATCCACTTATCCAGTTCCGTTCCATTCGCAGGAGAAGCTCTGTTTGGGAGCGCTTCCACGGCTCTCTTGGATTCCGCATCCGCCTGCCATTGTCGCAGCCACAGGGCTGAGACAGCCAAGGCCAAGGATCTAGAGGAAAGACTACAAATATCCTTAGAAGCCTCTCCGAGAAAAGCAGCAGACTCTGCAATTTGTTCCGCTAGAGGAACCAGATACTCCGCCGGAGTCACAGTTTTAAGGCCCTCAGCGAGCTGCGTAGCCCATGCTTCCACCGCCTTGTTGACCCAACAGCTGACTAATGCGGGTCGAAGAGACACCCATGCTACAGTGTACATTGACTTCAAGGTAGTTTCTAACTTCCTGTCAGAAGGCTCCTTTAAAGACACTGCCCCTGGAACAGGGAGCACTGTCTTTTTTGACAGACATGACACTGAAGTATGCACTGAAGGAGGCGTTTCGCATAAATGCCTGCTTTCTGCAGAAAAGGGATAGTATGATAAAAGCTTTCTTGAAATCTGAAACTTTTTATCTGGGCGTTTCCACGCTGAGGTAAGGATCTCGTCCAATTCCTCAGACACTGGAAAGGAGGTTACCTGTCTTTGCTTTTTATTAAAGATAGACAGCCTAACCTCTACAGGATCCCTGTCCTCAACATGTAACACCTGGCGTATCGCTGCAATCAGCGCCTCTACCCCCTGATATACAGGCTCCACCTCCTCTGGCGCCTGTTCCTCTATAGGTCCTGTACCGCCCCTTCCTCTGTATCAGGAATGTTGTCATCTTCCAGATCATCCCACATAAAGAGGATTCGGTATTAGTCTCCTAGCAGGGACACTAGAGGACGATGCCGCGGGAGGAACCTGGGCTGACATAACCCTTGTGAGCCCTTCCACAGACCTGGCTAAAGACCGCGCCTAGTCTGGTTGAGAAGGCAGACCTTTGAGATCTTTCAACCTCTCTCTCCCTGCGAGAAGCTTCTAGCTCTGCAGACATCTGAGACATGACTGATGGAATTTGATCAGTCCATGAATTTTGTTGGGATGCTGCAGTCTGTGTCTCTGAAACACACTTCTCACACAACAGGGAACTGGATGATAGTCCCTGTGTAAACTTCTCTGCACGATTCTTACAGGAGAAAGTTTTTGTGCAGCCTTAGATGTCATTCTACCACTTCACTGTACACCGATACACAGAGTAAAGACAAACACACACGGAGAGACCATTTGAAGAAGAGATAAGGGTATAGAGGGTGATTATGCTATCCACCCCGCCCAACCAGCGCTGCTTCAGAGACCAGCACTATAAACACAATATAATGCTGTAATCACTGTGTTAACACACTCTGACCTGGGCAGACAGGTCTCTTTCTCTGCGTGTGTCAGCAACCTTGTGTTTGTAAAATGGCCACCAGCCTCCTTCTGGAAGCGCTGGGGCTGCTGGGAGGCAGGAGCAGAACTGCGTGTTAGGCTCTGCCCCCTCCGTTCTGGCGCCTTTCAGCGCTGCTGCTTAGTGCTTTTAATGCCTGCATGTCATTTCCTCCTGGTCACCTTGCTACTCAGAGTTCCAGGAGTCACTAACCTTCTGCTGCCAAATACTGCCGGCGGCAAGCTTGCTAGTGGGGGAGCGCGACGAACACAGCACGCAGCGCGTCTGGCTACCCCCCAGAGACAGTGGTCTCTGTAGCTGAAGACCCCAGCGTGCGCTGCAAGCAGCGGCGGTGAGGTCTCTCGGCAGCTCCAATGAAGCAGACAGGGGCAGTGAGCTGCCTGTCTAATCCTCATGCTGATCGAGGATCCATTGATTTTTTAGCAGAGAGCTCTTGTATGTGATCAGCTCCCTTGGCACAAAATTAAGACTGACCTGTAGGGGGGTATAGAGGGGGAGGAGCTAGCTACTATTCAAATTTATTAAAGTGCCAGCTCCCGGTTATCCCACAGCTATACCCCACTGTACTGAGACTTCAGTGTACCTAGTGGATGAAGGAGAAATATAACATTTCTAACATTCAGATACAGAAACGTGAATTGTAGAAAGTATAGCTGAGCCACAGGGAAAGTTCTTGATGTGCATCCACTGACTTCACTTACAGTGAGCAGGAAATCTTGTGCTTACATACCCAGCAACAAGCACCTATTGGGCTTATGTATTAACGTGATGTCATGTTTACATACTGTACATCTGATATCTCAAAGACACCATTCTAAGATCTGCTTTCATTGCTCAACTTTTCATAGAAAAGTGAAGTAGTCATCTTGTCTGCAATAAGTACTAACGACATAACTGAGATATGAGGCATTGGGATGTCACTAGTTCAGAGGCTGACAGAACACGAATATTGATTCATGTCACAAAATGGCTGCCTTCGCTGCCAAGCCGCAGACACCATTATGTCGACAAGCGTTAGAGCAATGTACGAGCGCCGGCACTAGAACTGTAAGCCCAATCATTTATCATGTTTACAATTGTACTGCCGACACGCATACATTGTTTCAAGTAGCATTTCACACTTGCAGACATAATGTTCCATACCGATTGTCGACAAGATAAATTAAACCCATACTGTGTAGGTACAATCATTTTTTTACATTTTTCATTGGGGGGGTATGGATCAAGCCTTAGAGAGAAAGGTCCTGTAATTTTACAAACTGTGCTAGAGAAAAAAAACTACAGACGCTGATTGGTTAGTAAATTAGCTCTCTCCAAGGCTTGATAAATCTTCTCCCATATATCATTGGCATACGGTTTGAACAACGCTGACCACATATGCACCAAGCCTGCAGAGTATCGGGATCAGGGTCCAATCTAGGCTGCACGGGGGACAGATTAATTATCAGACCATAGCATGTAGTCCATACTGACCAGATTCTGACATTTTTCTAGTACAGGTTAACAGAGTGAGTGTTCAACTGGTTGCTACTATATAATTTGTGCGCCAGTTCTTATAAATAGCCTGTTCTTATTTCAACTATAGTTACGAGTACAAATTACCTTAAATGACGTAATAAAGTATGTGAATGTCAACTCTGCAGCACATTAAAGGGGAAATGTTTTGCTACAGTCTCAATCATGTGGTAGCACATTATTAATGGAGAGAGTTCTGGATTGCTTATTAAAAAGGACTATTCATTTACTGCCCACCCCACTGATTTCCTGGCCTGTGCAGCACTGTATGAGACAGGAAGTGAGGTGTGCAGCACTGTATGAGACAGGAAGTGAGGTGTGCAGCACTGTAAGAGACAGGAAGTGAGGTGTGCAGAGGAATGAATGCTCCAAAACAGCACGCATAGTTTCACATAGTTTGCATTCTAACTTTAGTCAGCTATAAACCTATAAATATTCACCAGCAGTTGTTAGGGGAGGTCATGTAGTAGGTCAGTGACTGTACTATATTGCTGCCCTGGAGTCTCTGTTTGTACCAGGAGTGCCACCCGCATGTAAGACTAGCAAACATTGATTGCTTCTAATGTTGGCAAGAAACTGGAGATTGATAATCTCTCTAGTTTTAGATTTACTCCTTGGGTCAACAATCAGAAGATGAGCACTAAATCAACAGCAGCTAAAATATAAAAAACAAGAGATATGGTAAGAACTTACCTTTGTTATCTCTGTTTCTACGAAGTCCATAGGGTCCACAGGGTTGACCTTGGGTTATAGCTGGAACAGGATCCATGGGCACCACACAGTTAAGCTTTTAGCTCCCAGGATGCACTTGGGTCCTCCTCTATACCCCGCCCCCGAGCCACAGGCACCCCAGTTGGTAAGCAGCCTAGGCCGGAGGAGAATATGGAACAGAGAGAAGGAAGACTGGAACACACAAGAAACCATACTCACAGCAATAGGAGACGGAAAACCGGTGACCAGCCACACAGCCCATTTGAAGCCAGGTGCGTCAGGGCGGGCGCCCTGTGGACCCTATGGACTTCGTAGAAACAGAGATAACAAAGGTAAGTTCTTACCATATCTCTTGTTTTCTACTTCAGGGTCCATAGGGGGTCCACAGGGTTGACCTTGGGGATGTCCCAAAGTAGTACAACTAAGGGCAGGGACGCTCCTGTGCTGAAAGGAGTACCCGGCGCCCAAAGGATGCATCCTGAGAGGCAAAGGTGTCAAACGCATAGAACCTCAAAAACGTTTGAATTGAAGACCAAGTGGCCGCCCTACACAGCTGAACAGCAGAAGCGCCACGTCTAGCAGCCCAAGAGGGACCCACAGAACGAGTGGAATGAGCCTTAACAGAGGCTGGCACAGGTAAGCCCTCCTGTGCATAAGCCTCACAAATAACGGAACGAAGCCAACAGGCTAACGTTTGTTTGTTGGCAGGCCAACCCCTCTTGTGAAAACCAAAGAGGATAAACAAGGAATCAGACTTCCTAACCGAAGCCGTCCGGTCTACATAAATTCTAAGCGCCCGGACCACATTTAAGGAAGTCTCACCAGCTGAAAGATCAGGGGACTGAAAAGCTGGCACAACAAGTTCCTGATTAATATGGAACTTCGAGACCACTTTGGGCAAAAACTCAGGACGAGTGCGGAGCACCGCTCTGTCCTGGTGAAAAATTAGGAAAGGAGGGCGACAGGAAAGCGCCCCCAATTCAGACACCCTCCTGGCCGAAGCAATTGCCAGGAGAAAAACCGTCTTAAATGTCAGCCACTTGAGCTCCACCGCCTCAAGAGGCTCAAACGGAGGACCCTGCAGGACCCGTAGCACCACCGCCAAGTCCCAAGGAGCCACCGGAGGCACAAAGGGAGGCTGGATCCTGATAACACCTTGGAAAAAGGTGTGAACGTCTGGTAGTATTGCAATCCGCCGTTGAAACCACACGGACAAGGCGGACACATGAACCTTCAGAGATGCAAGGCGTAAGCCGAGATCCAATCCTGACTGAAGAAATTCCAAGATCCTAGAAACTCGGAACACCTGAGGATCATAAAGTCTGGACTCACACCACTGAAAGTAAGTGTGCCACACTCTGTGATAAATCCGTGCTGAAGCAGGCTTGCGTGCCCTGAGCATCGTACCAATAACCGAACTGGAGAAGCCCCGAGACCTCAAGACGGCTGTCTCAAGAGCCACGCCGTCAAAGACAGCCGACCCAGATCCGGGTAAAGGCAGGGCCCCTGAGACAACAGGTCCCGACGTTGAGGAAGAAGGTACGGAACGTCGATGGAGAGGCTCCTCAGATCGGAGTACCAAGGACGTCTGGGCCAGGCCGGAGCTACCAGCACGAGCATGCCGCCGTCCTGCTTGAATTTCCGCAGAACCCGAGGAAGCAGGGATATCGGAGGAAACAGATACGCCAGGTGAAAAGTCCATGTCAGCGACAGCGCGTCCACCAGACTTGCACCTGCGTCTCTTGTCCTTGACCCGTAAACGGGCAACTTGTGATTGTGACGGGAGGCCATCAAGTCCAGCTCCGGCAGTCCCCACCTGTCCACGAGTAGCTGAAACACCTCTGGGTGAAGCGACCATTCCCCGGGATGCACGTCGTGACGGCTGAGGAAGTCCGCCTCCCAATTGAGGACTCCGGGGATGAAGACCGCCGAGATCACTGGAATGTGACCCTCCGCCCAAGACAGGATACGAGACACCTCCGACATCGCTGCCTGACTGCGAGTTCCGCCTTGGTGATTGATATACGCCACCGTGGTGGCGTTGTCGGACTGCACCTGTACCGCCCTTCCGTGAAGAGCGGGGCCGGACGACTGCAGGGCCTTGTATACTGCCCGCAGTTCCAGGATGTTGATGGGGAGAAGTGCTTCTTCCGCTGACCAACGACCCTGAAGCGACAAAGAGCCGGTCACTGCCCCCCAACCCCGGAGACTGGCATCCGTCGTGAGCAGGACCCAGTCCGGGACCCAAAATGGGCGCCCCTCGACCAGATGAGCTGTCTGAAGCCACCAAGCCAAAGATAGCCGAACGTCCGGAGACAACACCAGCACCTGAGAGCGGATCCGGTGAGGTAACCCGTTCCATTCTGATAGAATCAGCCCCTGCAGGGGCCGGGAATGGAACTGGGCAAATTCCACCATGTCGAATGTCGACACCATGGACCCCAGAACTCTCATAGCCGAATGGACCGACAGGCGGCAACGGCTCAGGCAACTGCGTATCCGCAGCTGTAGTGAGGCGACCTTCTCCGGAGTCAGGAAGATCCTTTGCTGACGCGAATCCAGCAGGGCTCCCAAATGAACCATCCGCTGTGATGGAATCAGGGAGGACTTTTTCCAATTTATCAACCACCCGTGTGCTTGCAGGCAAGCGATCGTCAGGTGGAGATGTTGAAGCAGTACCTCCGGGGAGCTCGCCAGCAACAGGAGGTCGTCCAGGTACGGCAGCAGCCGTACATTCTGGTTCCGAAGATGTGCGGCCATGACCGCCATAATCTTCGTGAACACCCTCGGTGCCGTGGAGAGACCAAAGGGTAGCGCCCGGAACTGATAGTGGTGTTGAAGGATAGCGAACCTCAGATACCGCTGGTGTGAAGATGCTATCGGAACATGGAGGTAGGCGTCCTGGATGTCCAGGGACACCATGTAATCCCCCGGTTCCATCGCCAGAATGATGGAACGTAACGTTTCCATCCTGAACTTGGGAACTCTGAGGAATTTGTTCAGAGACTTCAAGTTGAGGATAGGGCGATGAGAACCATTGGGTTTCTGCACCAGAAACAGAGACGAATAATACCCCGTCCCTCGTTGTGATAGAGGAACGGGAACAATGACCCCTGCTTTCAGCAAGGACTCTATAGCCTCCTGAACCTGTAACGCCTTGGTCTTGTCCTGAGAAGGACTTGTGCAGAAAAACTGGTGGGGTGGTCTGTGCCGAAAAGACAGGGCGTACCCCTGGGAGACCACTTCTCGAACCCAGGCATCCGTGGTGGTATTGTGCCAGCACTGGGCAAATAGAAGAAGTCGGCCTCCCACTCTGAGGTCCCCCAGAGGGAGGCCCGTCCCATCAGGCCGCAGGTTTATCTTCCTGCTTGGAAGAAGGGCGCCGAGCACTCCAGGCTTGCTTCTTGGGTTTAGAGGCCGTCTTACTCGCAGACTGTCTCGGGAAGGACTGACCTTTCGCCTTACCCTGAACCCGAAAGGAACGAAAAGCCGAACTCCGAACCTTAGCAGGCAGTGCCGCCGAAGGGAGGAAGGCCGACTTGGATTTAGCCAGGGTGTCCACTATTTTGTCCAAGTCCGGACCAAATAGTAATTCCCCATTGAAAGGTAAGGCCTCCAGACCTTTCTTTGAATCAGAGTCCGCTCTCCAGGACCGCAACCATAAGGATCGGCGGGCAGACACCGCTGCAGCCGATACCCGCGAGGTCAGCAGACTAGCATCTAAAGAAGCTTCTCCAATGTAAGAAGCGGCGTCCCTCATTTGTCCCAACAACGCCCGCTGGACATCCGGAGCGTCGTCCGGGAAGGTATCTTCCAATGCATTGGCCCACCCCTCAATGGCCTTGGCCACCCAGGAAATGGCCATGGACGGTCGGGCCACCGCCCCGGAGAGGGAGTAAATAGACTTTAAGCAAGTCTCAACTTTCCTGTCCGTGGGATCCTTCAGCGAGGATATCGACGGTAATGGTAAGGTGGCGCCCCGAGTTAAACGGGTGACATGGGAATCCACCGCCGGTGGAGTTTCCCATTTTTTACAATGTGCCTCAGGGAAGGGGTAATTAGAAGCCAACCGCTTCTGAGGAAGGAATCTCTTACTGGGCGCCTGCCAAGCTACCGCCATATGATCCGTCAACTGATCAGACAGGGGAAACACCGCAGAAGCCACCTTAGTTTTTTTTAAACTAGGAAACTTCGACCTAGGAACCGGTGCCTCATCCTCTATAAGAATAGCTCGCACCGCCCTAACTAGTGCTCGCACATTAATGGACGACTTGGTATCCATTTCCTGGACCGAGGCGTCCGAGTCAGTGTCATCAGGGACCTCCCCATCATCTGAGGAACCCTCTGAGTCCGATACCTGAGCAGCCCGTGCCATGAGTGGGCGTTTAGAAATCCTAGAAGGCATGTCAGTCTGCAACATTGACTGAAAAGCCGAGGAAGCGGCCGCCAAATTTTGCACGGAGTTGGAGAGCACATCCACCCATGGTGGAGGCGTCGCCATAGGGGCCTGAAAAGGTACCACAGGCTGCTGCGGCACAGGGGAAGCCTGTATATACATAGGCAACCCCCCAAAGGGACCAACTGATTGAGACCCAGGAGGACTCCGCAATAACTGCGGGACACCCGGGGAATGGGGGATGGTCGGCTGGGGCACCGCCCTAGTAGGGAGAGCAGTCGGGACCGACAGACGGTCCGCAATAGACACCAGCACTTGAGAAAACATCGCCCACGGTGGTTCCTGCGCCAGAGAAGGTCTGGATGGGCCAGGAGCCACCTGGCATCGACTACACAGGCCATCCTGTGACAAATCCTCCCTATCTACTCCTGCAGAACAGCGTCCGCAGGAGGCCAACACCGGAGCCACTGAGCGCTCAACCTCCTCGTCTGACATGACAGAATATATTATATATCTGGCACCAGGGTAGAAGTAAAACGCACTCACCGGTGTGCTGAACAACAGCCCACAATATGGCACTGAGTAGCACACAACTGTATGTGACGGACCTCACAAATACGTGATCTATATAAGTGAGGTCAGTAGAAACGCCCCTCCCCCACACACCTGCAGGGCTTGTAGGAGAAGTAAAGGGATAGGTATAAGCTGACAGTAAGCGGAAAATAAGCACAGACAGGCAGCACTAGCAAAAAGTCACATACCATGCAGGAAGATATACTCACTGCACCTTTACACTACAATCAACCTGCCCAGATTCAGTGTCTGGGAGGGCTATAGTGCTGTGTACGCTGTCCTTAATCAGGGGAGAGGTACACAGGGGGACCGGTCCGCGTGCTCCCTGAGATCTGCGCTGCCACTGGGAAAATGGCCGCTGGAGACCTCAGAGGAGGAGTGGCCGAGGAATCTGCAGCTCAGCGACGCCAGACTGCGTGCTGAAAGGCGCGCTGAGCTGAGGGGAGGAGCCGCTGACAGGGAAGGCTTCCTCCCCTGGCTGGCCATTAACCCCAGGGATGCTGGCTTCCCGCTTGCCGGTTATCCCTGGTGGTCTAGTGGTCCCACGGGTTATGGGGGGGGCCCGCCGCCACTGCCAGCAGCCTCCGGTCTGTCCCCCGGACCGGAGGCTAAAGGACTGCATTTAAGGCATTCCGCGCGCCGCCGCTAGCCAGCGACGCGCGGCTTACCTGAATCCCCGGCGACTCCGGCAGCAGTCCTGGGAGGTAGACAGAGTCCGGCTAGTACGGACTCTGCCCTCCCGCCGCGATCCCCAGATCAGTACTGGCGTCGCGGCGCCAGTCGGGGATCAGAGCGGCAGCGTGGGCGTCTGTACAGACAGCCCTTCGCTGCCGTCTGTAGTAAAAATAGATTAAAAATAAATAAAATTTAACTTAAAATAAAAGCTTTTGGGGGCTGCTCCTGCAGCCCCCCTGCGCGGTGACCGACTCCGGCCGGGCACCAGCTTACACTGGGGTGCCTGTGGCTCGGGGGCGGGGTATAGAGGAGGACCCAAGTGCATCCTGGGAGCTAAAAGCTTAACTGTGTGGTGCCCATGGATCCTGTTCCAGCTATAACCCAAGGTCAACCCTGTGGACCCCCTATGGACCCTGAAGTAGAAAGACATGTACCCCGAAGTTGGATCCTGATTTTAATTTTTGAAAGTCTCCTACGGGTCCATTAACACAATAGTTTTTGTCTCTCATAATGTGACTGGGAACCTCTGCTGGCAGCTTCTATAACAATTTCAGGAACACAGGACAGAGATACCTTACACACAGAATAAAATTGTGCTGAGCCATCCAATCAGGAGTTGCCTGACATTTCACCACATTGCCAGAACCTGCAGTGTGGAAATGGACCATTTCATATCCATAATAGGTTTCTGCCTGTCCAGAGCTGAAGAAAGCAATTACATGACACCCACCTTGCAAGTGAGGGCCACTATGGTACAACCAGTCCGTATCATAGACTGTATATTTAGCTTTGCAGGAAGGGCCCCTCAGGTAGTTTCTGGAACTGAAATCTGTGCACTGGCAGATTCCAGACCAAATATCTACAACCAATTTCCCCATAAATAATCAGATGGATCTAGTCATTCCACAATCAACCCAAATGGCCACATTCCCTGTGCTACAACTAGAGTGACTGTTTCCAATCAGATACCGGTTGAGATTGTCACTTTGTGACTAAACAGACTGCCATTTGTGGCCATAATGCCTACAGCGGACCTAATTGCCTGTCAACACCGTAGCACCTAAGATCACCTTAGCATATAGCAAGAAAATAGTGCGACAGACGACTGCTGAAAAGCAAACATATGATTGGCTGATCAGAGTTACAGTAAATGAATGCGATTTCTATAATGATGTTTTACAGCCAGGATTTTTTTACAATGAATGCGTGCACACTAGTGAATATGAGAGTTACCTACACGTTAATCGGATACATTAGCCGATGTTGATACCCCAAGGCTGATGTGGATCTGTGCAATAAGCATCACTCCAGCTATTTTAAATAAACCGTAATACACCACAAAACGAGAAATGTATTCCTATTCCAAGCACAGAAGACAGGGCGAATAAAGTTTCCTGCCCCTGCTCTCCACCTTCACAGAAAGTTATAACTGGGAAAGAATTGCCTCTCTTCTCCGGGGAAACCAGCCATTACTTACTTAGCTATCTCTCCCATGAGCTGCCCGGAAGGTCCCCAGGGGTCATCGTTGGTCGCCTCTCGAACCTTAGACTCTATCTCTGAATAATTCATCACCACATTGGTGCTGCAAAAGAGAGAAAACACATGTGATTAGCATTTGTCCTGAGCCGTACATAGAGACTTAATAATAACACTGGGCTCCTTAATGAGCTGCTTCTACAGAATGGGATGGACCGTGCCTAGTACTGCGGATACCCTGAGGACACCTTACAATGCATTTAACTTATCTACGAATAAGGGAGGGGGGAGGTTGTATTCCATTAGGATCTGGAATACAAATGAGACCAGGGATCACACATAACCCTTGGAATTAGTCCAGCATAAATGGCTTGTGGTCAACATAAACCGATCATACTGAGAATGTAGAGATTTCGGGTGGCAGGATGCCCGTGGGGGAGCAATACCTGCCTATTACTCTTACTGCCTCTTAGTAATGAGGAGATAACAGGTTACAAAATAACTGCACTTTGATTAGAGGGTGGAAAAGACACTAAGTTCTGTCACAGCGAATGGCACAAGTAACAACCACCTGCCTGTATCATATTCTGATTGTCCCAGGTATGACTCGTTTTGGGAACAAAAGGGTTAAACTAAACTGCAGTTTTGTTAAGCAGCAGACGTTGAGTTAAGGAAACTCAACTATAAGTGGCTTCCATCCAAAGTAATTAAATACAAAACACATCTTGGAAGGAGGGGACCCCAGGCCTTCTCTTCCTTTCCCATGTAAAGATCAGACCTCGCTCTGTGCCATACCCAGGGTCCCGGTGACCTCAGTGCAGAGAAGGAATTTACATCCAGATGTGGAGGACTGGTTGGGAGGAGGCAGGAGCAGCTCGTTAGCATAAAACCTTCTGTGATTGATATGGATGTGATATTGGAGGATACACGGCGTAGTTGAAGGGAGGTGCTGTCCTTGTGGGTTTGTTAGGGCCTCTTGGAAGGAAATCATGTGGAGATTTTTTTGGGGGGGTTAGGAAGGAGCAGCCTGTGATGGCAGTTCCTTGGCACCTCTACAGCTTCAAGTCTCAAGGAATTAGGTTTGTGTGACAGCAAATAAATCAAGTTACATACTGGAAAAAGCGGGCTCCTGAGCATATGGATTCTGACCCCGTTCTGGGAGAACAGTAAACCCTCCAACACCGTGGGAGACCCACAAAACTGTGGAGGTTTTCAATGTGTAAGCACATTTCAGTATATGAACCAGAAGAGAAGAATGCCTTGCGGGAAAACTCTGACTGGAAGGATGATAAATTATCAGCAATACACCAGGCTTCATTACACTGGGCCATATCCGTTCAATATATTACAACTTATCCCAACAAGAACAGAGACCTCCACAATCACTGCAGCTTCACCTTACATCATTACATAATGCTACATATAGAGGACACAAGCAGCTTTACCATTACACTTCATTTGTAGCCGACACACAGTGAGGGCAGACATAAGTGAGGCAAGAGGCATTGGTACCTCTTTTCTGTATAGGGCAACTACTATTTCATATTTACTGATCTTTTACACTACCGCGATTTACCCTCCAGCATGTTATGATCAATAAGCCTACTGAAAATTATTTGTATAGCCCGTTATGTACCATACCACATGGCAATAACTAGCTAGGAACACAGGTAATATCTTTTCTGTCAGTTCAGTTCATCATTGCCACACATAAAACTGCTAAGTAAATATACTGTGACTCGCAGTGGGATACCACGGAGGACACAGGATCCAATTAATGGTCCAGGCACAGCAGTGGACATTGATAAAGACAATGTGAAAGCAGCAACTTTTTCATGTCCACGTCATTATAATAATAATAATACCCTTTCAGACATACTGAGATTCCCGGGATTTTGGCCTGCCTCGGCCAAAATTCCCGGGTCTCATGTCTGTGTGAAAGGTACCTACCCGGGAATACGTTCCCGGGTAGCCGCCCCTGCAATCGACCAGGGTTTTTCCCGGGACTTAATTACCCTGCTTCTGTCTGAATGGAATGGTGCTACCCGGGAATTTACTACTCCCGGGCAGCACCAAGAAGCTTTTGCATGTAGCTGACAGCACAGAGCGTCTCAGCGCTGCTTTGAGCTGACAGCGCAGAGTGTCCTATAGGACGCTCAGCGCTGCTGCTTTGAGCTGACAGCGCAGAGCGTCCTATAGGACGCTCAGCGCTGCTGCTTTGAGCTGACAGTGCAGAGCGTCTCGACCAAATACCCGGGAATTTGCACAGGAGAAATTCCCCGGGTCTGAGCAGGAAATTTCCCGGGTTGTATACCTGAAAGGGGTATAAGGGACAATTTCATATTAACACTGTCTGATAATATCAGAGTGTGAAACACAGTTACTAAGTAGGTCTAATTAGATGAAAGGCTAATTGTACCAAATTATGAACTTGTAACTAACACCCTCACCTCCTACAACTAGTTCTGCGTTTTCTAACACAATCACTGCATGAGTTGTCAGCGCTGGATGAAACTTGGGTAAGTTCTCTTGAACTAAGGGGCCACGTCGTGAGCCAACCGTTGCTATTTGGGATAAAGCTGATGCAAGTTAAAAACCAAAACAAAAAGTTTTTAAAATGTATGTAATATGCCTGTTACACACGTCATGCCTGGAGAAGGGAGTTTAATCTCACTAGAATAGGGGGTTAGCAGTGAACAAGCGATCCAGGGGGTGAAAAGCATCTAGTTGTCCAAACATAGAAGGATCTTCTGCATATCACCACCACATCAGTGCAGGCATTTATGAAGGTAAAAAGGTACAAAATAATTGGTCCTTTCCCATGCCACTGTCTCCAAGTATGTAGCTACAGGCACAATGTAATTCATCATCTGAAAAATAAACTGGGAGACCCTAGGGACTATGCGGACTCATTTGCTGATACGAAACAAATAAACACCTTGTTACTATTACTTGGACACTAGTCCGCCCTATATTCTATCGTTAATTGTTATGGATCTGATATTCTAATTGGATAGACACCAAATAAACCATACTGACGTCATTCTCAGACTTTGGATGCAAGTTAAAGTAAGATGTATGTACTTGTGATGTTTCGAGAAAGCAATATATAATTTAGCCGGAGGAAGTGGCCTCTAGTGGATCAGCCACCTTTTAATTAATACCCCTTTCAGATTACAATGCCGGGTCGCACCTGGAATTTTGACTGGGGGTCCAACCCGGATGCAACCCGGCTCAGTCCCTTCAGGCAGGCAGCTTATTCCCGGGTCGGCCACATCGCTGCACATGGGTGCAGTGCCGGCACCACATGATATAATCTCCAAGCTCCGGCTCTGCCTATGCTGTAAATGGGTCCCGGGTTAGATGCCTCGGGTTACCCTTTTACACAACACAACCCGGGTAGATCCCAAATTTAACCTTTGTAACTACCTGGGTTCAAATGTCGGGTTGGGTTTTTTAAATTTTTTATTAAGGACCCTTTCAGACTAAGCAAAATCCCGGGTACATGTGATTTTGCCAATAGTCTGAAAGGGGTATTAGCTACATCACCTCCTGAGTGCTGGGATTTTATATAATATTCCGGTATCACCTCTCGGGATGATTTGTACATTAGTTTTGTGGTAATATCACAGCACAAGAAGCACAGAACAAGTTGCAGGTAATTCTGGCAGCCACTAATCCATGATTCCCATCTGCGGCACTTGTGGAGTAATCCGTGGCTGATGGAAGCTCTTTGGCGAGCAGTAGAGATAAGCAATTTGCAATGTATCACTTTTTTTAAAGTGCACTTAATGGATTCTTAAAACCATTCATTTATAATGGCGTGGTCCTTTCAAAGGGGCAGTATATATAGTTTAAGATCCATTTACATACAATAGGACACTCCTAGGACCTGGTGGAACTTGCTTCATTCTAGCACTACATGGAGGAGAGACAGAATGGGAAATATTAATGGAAAATTCTAGCTGTAAACCACAGGGTGATGCTTTGCTGAGATGATGGGAACACTTCACCATGTGATGTTCAACTCCTGACCTGTGATGGAATAGAACGTGACAACCAGGAGTGTATTTACTAAAGTGAGTTTTTAGAAGTGGAGAGGTTGCCCATAGCAACCAATCAGATTCTAAGTACCATTTAATTAGCACCTTATAGAAGATAATAGCTAGAATCTGATTGGTTGCTAATGGTAACAACATCTTCTAAAACCTCTCACTTTAGTAAATTTACCCCCAGTTTTTGATAATCTGTGAAAATGATTATGAAAAACAGTTAATTATATAACATTATTATTAACTATTTAATAACCTAAAGTGACTATACACTACACTAAAATTGACATTTACATAAAATTATTGGTGAAATAAACAATTATTGCAGTCTGAAGACATTTGTTTCATTTATTTTTTTAGAATGCACTTATCTTTAGTTTATTAATAAATAATGAAAGTTTTGTTTTAGATATAGAATAATGGGAGCAAATCCTCCTCCCTCTCCTATTGAAAGTGCAAATGTTGTATGAAGGAAATTACTTCCTATACACTGTACACTGACAAAACGACTCCCTCTACTTCATTTCCCCTTAATGATGATAATATGGAGTTATCAGTAGTACGCCTATACATAGAATATGATTAACTCTGAATTTAAAATAACGAAGTCAGAATGATATTTGGAAACCCTAACAACCACCCACAGTCAAAAATCACACAATTGAACTGGGCCAGTTCTGGTGCTGGAATTCCAACTCTCTTTTCAGATTCAGTAGTTTGTGTAATTACATAAGCATACACAAGAGGGCTCCACTAAGCACTGTCCATTGGTGCCAGGGAGCATGAAAGTCCTGGATTGTGTCACGTCTCTGTTCCCAGACCATAAGATGATTGCCTCAGGTACATAATAAAGTGAGAAGATTGTTTTAAAGCAAACCTTGTTTACAACAAATTGCAGTTCATGACCTTTCATAATACAGACTAACAAGCGCCCTACAGCCTGCGTTGGGCCATTGGATGAACGAGCATTATTAGTGCATAGAGTGGATAGAAGTACGAGACGTGGGCAGCTGACACAAACCACCTTTCACCTGGTCCAGTGATGTGAAACATACAGCCCTCCAGCTGCAGTGGAACTACACATCCCAGAATGCACTGCCACAGTTTTGCTATTAGGGCATGCTAAAACTGTGGCAGGGCACGATTGGATATGTAGTTCCACAGCAGCTGGAGGGTCACATGTTTGACACCAATGACCTGGTCAGATGCACTTTAGTTTATAAAACTTTATTAAAACCATTTCTTAAGAAGTGTTGACTTATTGGTCATAATAATCCCACACTAAATAAAGAATATTTATACTAAACTCTATGGCAGATTGTCATTTTGTACTAAAAGTAGTTATATATTACGGAGGTCGCCACATTCCAGCATTACTGTTGTAAAGGACGTAACACAACTATTAAAGCACAGAAGCTGATTACATTTTCAGGACTATAAGAAAAACAACAAACGACTGTACAGACGTGTCCTTCTATATATATATTTGCTGCAGTCGCGCTAAAAAGCCCCTCTCGGTGTGCCAGGTCCTGAGAGACTCTGTAGGAGCCGGGCGTCTTTTTTGCTGAAAATGCGTCCAAGTCGCACCAGCAGACTGTGCTGATGATTTTGATCTGCGACACTTGAATATCTGTGTGCGAGTGAGTCTCTGAATCTGTATACGATGTGCTACAATGCAGCGGCTTTTCTCATTCCAAGTTCTCTGGTGGTTAATATACAGACTCAATATACAAGTGTCACATACAGATGTGTCCTCATACAACTAGCCTCTTGCATATTAAACAGTCCTTCTAGTCACGCCATGCTATGAGTAGATAGCGCAGAGCGTCTTATTCGCACAGAGATGCGAATGGGACGCACAAACAGCTTCTGTTGATAAAAATGATATGCAGCATGCCTATATTCTGTGTGCGAGTGCATATGCATGAGAAACACTACGTTACAGTCACAGCCGCTGATACTGTAACGCAGCATATTGCATGCAGATACACCCGCAGTCGCACATAGAATATAGGCATGCTGCATATTATTTTAACCAGAAGCTGCCTGTGTGTCCCATTCGCATCTCTGTGTGAATAAGCCGCATTTCGAGATAAAAAGTCACACGAAAAGATGCTCGGTGCTACCAAGTCACATGGCTCTCATACGTTACGTGTAACGCGACTTGAAGTGCACAGAGGATAGATGTACAGTATGTGGACACGTGCATCAAATTAATTAGCACAGTCTGCTGGTGCGTGCTAGCCACAAGGATTGCGACTTAGGGCCGTATTCAATTAGCTTCGCACTTGCGATAAAGTTTTGCATGCCGTACTTTTCGCCTACACCGCGTATTTTAGCCGCGGAAACGTATCGTGCACGCCCCTGCTATTCGCCGTATTCAATTCCAAAAGACGCGAAAACAGCGACAAGCAAATTCAGAACAGGCAGAAAGTGGTGTCAGAATCAGGGAAATCAGCCTGTACCCCCCCAAATAGATGCACTGACATTGGGGATGAATGTAGTAGTGCCCGATTAGCCCTAATAAAACTGTTTGGGGTACTTAAATTGGTACAATTGCCACGAATTAGCATATTTGCACAAGTGGTGAAGAATGACATAAAGCAGTATTTTTTAGCGAAAATATGCAGTCCTGGCAAATTTGGGGTACCTGAAAATGGGTGCTAGCATGTTTTCATGTCTTAAAGTTAACTTTTAAAAACAGTGAAATTCATCCCCCAAAAAGCACCTGCAATCCCCAAAACACTTGACCCCTTCTTAGAGCACCCCCAGAACCTTATTTCTCTAGTTTGCGAACTTTGTGATTTTTCACCCTCAAATTCAAAGTACTTTTTTGGGGTGCTCTTAAGTTTTTTCAGGAATTTTTAGACGCAATCGTCCAAAGGGTTCTGAGAGGTTTCCCCACCTTTGCACCCCCAAACAGAAATTTGCACTTCTTTTCTCCTGCTATTCAGAGGCAAATCTTTTTCCCTTATTACATTGCATTGACTTTCTGCGTACGTGAAAGGCGGCTGAAATTGAATACAGCGATAATTTTCCGACAGGCGAAAAGCCGCAATCCACGAAACTTTTTCACGGATCTCGGCTTTTCGCGTCTAATCGAATACGGGCCTTAGACACATTTTGGAAAAAAAACAAAAACGCCTGACGCTAGCAGAGTAGCACACGACCGGACAGCTCACTCACAGCAGGCAAGTGGCGCAGGGTGGTGTACTGAGGCTATAAGTATGAGGACACATCTGTATGCTGAAGATAGCACGGTTACTATAAAAGGTGACATTCTGCTCAGAGTGTTTGTCTGCCAGATCAGAGAACTAATTTGGGAGACATTATAGATCTGCTCAACAACAAACTTTGGGAAATTATTAGTCAAAAGAGTATATATGCTAAAAGACTTCATTATCAGATTACAGGGTTTACATGTTACAGGACAAGTAAACCCACATGACAGTAATACATATCTGATGCTGGGTATTACTGTGCTGGAAAATGTATTTGAAATAGCTGGACTGTCCATACTTAATATTGTCCATCATGTTCTCTGCTATGTATGTGCTTTTCTAATATGGCAAACACTGCTTGGCAGAGACTTCGTTGAAAGAAATGCACAGTGTGGATTGGAAGAAACAGGGGCGGAGTCAGTGATGTCTGTGAAGTGACTGCAGTTTCAGCTTTTTGACCTGCATCAGGACACTGTGCTATAAATGTGTCAGGAAGTTCCGCTGTGTGATGGATTGGGGATGGAACACTGTGACAGAAAGAGAGCACTGTAATGGAACGTCAGGACCGAACGCTGCTGCAAAGGGAAACTTCATTTCTGTGAAACAGTAAAAAACGTGGTTCTGTAAATCTTCCATAAAATATGGACCTGCCATGTGTCAGAGTGGGAAATTCCTCTGGGAGGCCGGGATAATCCAAACGCTGGAACTTGACAAACATTAATCCTAGACAGCACAAATGTAGGGAGGTTATGTGTTTTCATAATTATGAACATTTACTTTTTTAGTTCCCAAATCTTGCAAACTGTATAAAAGGATTCAATTTCTATTTCTTCAGCTGCGACGGGATAATACAGCCGTGTACATAACCAGAGCGCGATAAAAGTTTAGTCTAGTCTGCCAGATCTATAATTACAGCTCTAATTGCATAATAATTGTAGATCATTACTGCGCAGCCTGTGGTGTCAGACACACGCATACTTCGGGCAATGCGAAGCGCTGATCACACTGGCTACATATCAACTGTTCCCATGTCCTTTCTCTCACCCAAATCTTTGCAATTTGGCTCAATGCTAAATAAATAAATGGTGCGCACCGCACAGACGTCTTTAATAGGCAAAGTAAACATTTACCTCTATTGCTTTTAATGCTCTGCTGAAATCCTTTCCATGGTAACGTCAGCCCTAACAAGAAAAAGGCTATTGACTGACAGAGAATAGAGGGTGACATTTCCATAAAGGATATAATCCATATAACCTTCTACATAAAATCAAAGCCATCCAGGATTATTAGTCATATACTAAAGTGTACCTGTGTTGTCTTCACACAGAGGCGGCAGCCATTTTATGAGCTCAATTCACGAGAATGCAGCCTACTTACCAGACACTAACGACATTACTGAGGCACAGAGTGCCTTATGCCTCCATAAGGTCACTAGTTTCTAGTGAATTGACCCACAAAATGGATGTAGGAAATAGGTATACATTATGAAGCTTTGAGATGCACAAACAGCTCACAGGCCTTCAGTTGCCCATCACCGCTTTAGGTGCCAGGTGTGTTATTTGCAGAGAAACCTGCAAATGTTAGTTCTAGAGAGTAACCTCTTGGAGCAAAACTATTTAACATACTAAAGAGTTTAGTAAGGCAAAAAGAAATGAACTGAAAACAGAATGCTGGATCGGCTCGGGGTCAATGTTCACAGCAGGCACACCCCGGAGAGGAAGCCATCTAGCAGAGTGCTCACACCCAGATGCACCTACCTAAACAATTCTAATTTCTGCTAAGTTGTTCCACTAGCAGGAAAAAATACACATTCTCTCAGAGAAGGCAGATAGCACAATATAGCCTGTCACAAATTAACTTTCTACTTCGCTCTTGTGTAATAACTATTGCCTGTCCTGTCACATTAATACTTTTTCCCTTTGAATGACACAAATCTTTCCGACATAGTTACCAAGAAAAACAATTGGTGTCTTATGAGGAAGCACCTAGAACAATACTGGTACAATATCATTGGCCACAAAACACAAATTGCAATGGCCAAGAATTAACTCAAATCCATTGGATTCATTTGTGGGCATTGAGAACAGTTAACCCAAAAATGACAAAAGCAGAATTGCGACGTAGGGACAGATCTTATCCCATCCTTTGAGCCATAAGGTCCCAGAGCAATAATGGCTGTTGGTCTGTCTGTAGTGACCCGTTGGTTAGAATATGCCACATGTGACCCGGATTCCTGCCAAGAATTCATGGCTCAATCTGTCCAACTGGAATCCCGTGTGTAGCCATACTGAAACAGATCAACCCCATGTGTGTTAAGCTATAACCTGTGGATTTTAATGTGAAACTGTGCACTACATGATCAATAAACTTATATTGCTATTTTGTACAAGCATCTAATCGCCTAAGGGCGGAATTCAATTGTTTAGTCCCCCTATGCGCCGGACAGGAGCTAATCAATTGTTGCTTTTGACGGGCGCGATCAGCTGCCGGCGCTCCATATCTGCTCGCGCCCTCCGGAGTGGTGCGAACTGAATTAGGCGAAAAGTGACCGAACGGCATTTTTCGCGATCTCGGGCAGCACTTTGGTTGAGGGGTAGCCGTTTTATGTGGCTAAACCAAACCTCTATGGGTGCGATAACAGGCATCAACTGAATAGTGCACCGCGATCTCCTGTCACTTTAGCCGAGAGATCGGGCACGCTAAAACAATCGAATACCGCCCTTAGAGTTCAATGACACCACTGACATGGAAAGTTTTAGGTATGACACGTACAAGGCCCAGTTACGGCATAGTGTGCAGTTTAAATGCTACCGTCTGTATTTTTTAAATATTGTATGAACCTGCATTTTAGGCTTAGAGACCTTTAATAACAGTGGTTCATGCAAACACAGTTCCTTTACGAGAATCGGATTACTCCAGGAAGCAGCAGGTGGTGTTACTTTCAGCTAACAAATAGGACAATTCACCTAGATCAGATCTCACAGCACTTTCCAGTAAGTCATCAAACATTGAAAACAATATTGTAATAGGATGGAACATGTCCAAAGTCTGACATAGAATCGTTTACTCTCAAATGACGAAAGTAGATTTGTGACATAGCACAAAGCTTAGCCTATCCCATTCTTACAGCCATGAGGCCCGGGAATGGTCATGCGACTGAATCGCTGGACGCAATCCTGAAGACTAGACTCAGGTGCAACATTTCCAGTGTTCTGTGATAATAATTGTGCTACGTGTATTCATGTCTTGGACGTCTACCAATGTAGATTAGAAGAGCCTATGGATAAGTCACAAATGCTAGGATCAACAGTACTTAAAACTTTACAGCAGTTTCATTTTTTTGGGTGCACTTTCTAAAGATCTCAATCATTTGGGCTGCTAGAAAGAATACAGGTTGACTGATGGTTTTATCAGATAGAGATGAAAATTCTTCATCATTCTCCAGCCTTTGTATGGAAACTGCTGCTCTACAATTATTGAATATCATGGGGTATGGCATTACACAATTACCCAAATGCAGATAATAACGGAATTGAAACGGATCAGATTATTACTGGGCATGTGTCTCTATACTGGGCACCGATCCTGGTGCTTTAGTCAAGTGACCAGATCGGCAGGTGTATGTCGGGCATTTGGTTTTACAAACTCTCCTAAGAAACACATCTTTTATGAACGTTAATTAATCTCCCTTCTGGAGATGTCCGGTGATGAGACATCCTTTGCAACTTACCTGCCAGGAACTGTAAGAACTGAATCCACTGTTTGGCTTTCTCAGGCACAATATGATAGTATAAAACACTGTAGACCTCATTCCATGGGTCAATCTATGGGGGCGATTCCATTGTACTTCAAGGCCCAATATTGCAACTCAACTGTTTTTGTTCACCCATTAATTATCTTGCTTATTGTATTTGTTGTAATTAGACAGGGTTTAACGGTTGAGCCCATCTAAAGTTCCCAAACAGCAGTTTGGGCACCAAAAATCAGGACTTAACACACATTTCTGATCACCTCCTAAGGAGGGGGCCAGCAGAAATTCCAACGGCTATTGTGCCCGGAGTAGCATTTGAATTGCTCTGTCGGGCGGCCAGCACTGACAGCCGTCGGCATTAACAATTGAATCGCCCCCTACTGGTCATTCCATGTCAAGTGGACCAGGGGTGCCCACAAGGCCATCTTCAATTTTGATAAAAGAACGTTGGTATATATGTCAAACGAACGTTGGGAAAATTTTAATTCACAATATGCAATAGTAGCAAAACTATGGCCCTCAAAGTGGGGGTGAGTGCAACTGTCACCGACTCCGCAGTGCACAATCAGCAAGTTGGGATGATCATCAAAATTGGTTCACTTAACATGGAATGACCCATATCATCACTAAAGTTCCACTATAGGCCTGTAGCGCTGAAAGCTGGAACAGCACAAGTTACAGGAGGTGTCTGAAAGCTCCAATCCCTGGTGTGTAATGGTTCCCAGCAAGAGTGGATACATTTTTAATATATAATACACTGGGGAAGGGAGATTTATTAAATCTTCCTTTTATAGAATGTACTAGTTAAATGATAGCAACCAATAAGTTGCTAGTTAAGGGCAAATTCTCCTTTTTAGAAGGATAACGATATTCTGCCCGGAACCGGTATTCAAATCCCGACGCCAGAGGACCGGCACTAGAAGATCCCGACAGAGTAAGTATTTGTACTATTTTTAACCCTTTTCCCCCACCCCCCCCTAACCCTCCTCTAGGGGTGCCTAACCCCCCCTTCTAATGCCTAACCGTAACCTCCCCCAGTGGGTGTCTAACCCCCGTATTCCCTAGCCTGACCCTAACCCTCGCGGGGGGGTGCCTAACCCTAAATCCCCCCCCAGGAGCCAGTAACCTAACCCTCCCCCTGCCCTGCAGCTGTCCGACCCCGCGGTCTGGCTTACCTTTGTTCGGTATGCCGGGAATCGGGATCCCGACATACTGATGATAGGCATCGGGATTTCGACGCCTATCATTAGTCCCTTGTCGGGATATGTCAGTCGGGAAGCCAGCGGTCGGCATTTCAACCGCCAGCTTCCTGACTACATACCATTCTGTCCACAATCCGACCAATGCCATGTTATCTGCCAATGACCACATTCCAAAACATTTTTGAGCAGCTTGCAAATTGTTAGTTATGAAAATGCTGGCTATTAAATTTGGACCTGGGCTATTAACTTTGCATAATTTGATTTTATGGTAATAATATGAACTGTGGACAAAGTGACAGCAGAAACAATGCATCTAATGTATAACTTAAAGCTGTACGAATTCTGAGATGCACTTTGACTATATCGCCGGGCCTCTAGCATATGCCGTATCATAGCTAAGTCACTGTGTCACTCCTGTCTCCATAACAATCTTGATGCCTAAATAATCTGAAACTTCTGAACAGAAACCTGGGCTGACAAAAGTTCACTATCGCAGGAGATATGACGTGGAGAACCGGTTAGTCTGGTATGTTCTTTACTGGAAACTAGATCAAGTGTCTGATGATGCAGAAGAAATACTGGGAGGAAAGTGACAATCTCTGCGTGCAATATGCTTTCTCCAATCATTGCATAGCTGCTTGTATTTTAAATACAAAAGTATTTCATTCAGAAGTAATTTGGGGAATTTGCACTTTACCAGCAAGTGATGAACCACTATCCTGGTGTTTGCTGAGGATAGTAGTTCAATTCAACATTAGCAGAAGTGAATAGGTAAGGTAAGAGCAGGGGGGCGACAGGGGGTCCTAAATAACCAAGACCCTCTATACCCAGTTTTTCTTTTAATTGGATGAGGGGAGTTGAATATAGCCTCCCTTTAGCAGCTCAAATTACATCAGTCTGAACAAGAAAATTAGGCTGCAATATTATAACCACTGGCAAAGGACCAGTCTGCAATTAAACAGCATTAAATGCTATGAACACCATACGATACATATCAGGTCACTGTGACCCAAATCTGGCTTTGTGTCCCACGGAATCCAATAACATGTTTTATTTAATTGCCTTCTGTGAGTTTTTTCAGCAATTTGGCAAAAAGGCCATTACTGGCTTCTGATCTAAAACCTATTAATAATGATCACATTCAGCTGCAAGAATATGGAACCTGTGGAACTGTAAGTAGGTTCCTTTAACACAGGAGAAACATTTCAGAAATGTTATGACTTGCCCCCACCATCTAAATTTCTGGAATGCTTAAAAGGGCAACGCTGTGTAAACCGGGCCTTCTGTTCAGCAGGAAAATAAGCCTTTAATCAGACTACGCGATCCTGAGCTCACACGAGTCAGCTTAGCAGCATGCTATCACTCATGGAAGCTGTGTGACCAGGAAACATGTGACAGACCAGGGTGATCATTGAAGCTAATTGTGGTACCAGCAAATAGGAAGAAAAAAGATAAAACAAATACATTATCACTTGGCACAACAAACAGCAGTCAGAGTCTTTCTCCTGAAATTTGTGCATTCAAGTCTGATATTTCCCAGCTCAGTTGTTTAATGTTGGTTATTAAATCCTAACTAGCCTATTCTGCCTCCTAGATCGCGACAGAATACAAGATGATCCAACCTGTGCTATTGTCTTATCACTTATTTGCTTGAATTGTGCAACTTGCACTCAAATGGTCAACAAGGATTGTGGATGGGTTGCTACGTATTACTACATATCTGCATTCTGATGGTAAGTAAATATTTGCTTACTTTCCCAGAAGGTCTGGAAGACTAGAATTCCCTGACTGTGAAACGCGTCACTAGATAAAAGCACACTGACCTATTATATGGTCGCGGACCTCATTCTAATATTCAAATAACCTCGACTGTACCTATACACTTATGCTGGGAGTGTATTATCCCATATATATAATACTCCTGTGTGTCAGCTTTAAGCTGCCCATCCACTGCTAGATGCGGGGACGACAGCACGATTACGACGCAGTCGTCTCCCGCGGTGTGAAGTGCATACACTGAACGTTCAGTGTATGCAGATCAATCATCCCCGAACATGGCAACATGACGGAGGTCGTCAGGTTGACCGTCATGTTCGGGGGATGATGGATGTTAAAAACGTCCAGTGGGCGCGCGCATCGCTGGTCGTTTTTAACATTTTACTGCCTGATTTGCGGGCGATTACCAAGCGATTGAGCGATAAAGACGGTCATTATTGCTCAACCGTTAGGTTTAATCGTCTAGTGGATGGGCAGCATACATTTTTCAAACTACCACGCACATCAATACTAGCAGACATTACCTGAAAACTGGTATGATGCCGCTCTCCCAAAATGTAAAAAAAAAAAAAAAATTGTTTTAAACTCATTTCTGGAATTGCGTTTGGCAGAGAAACGGTATCCATTATCGTGCAAACATCTGCTTTGTCCTTAGGAGACCTGTAACCTGGCCATAGTCAACAGGAAACGATTCCATGTTCAGTCTCAGCGATACAAATGGTCTTTGTGCTGCCTGCACCATTCACACATACACTTCTAATGTGTTTGTTCTAGGAGGAGATTATACAAGACACGGAATAGAGGTTCCCAAACTCGGTCCTCAAGGCACCCTAACGCTCCAGGTTTTAAGGATATCCATGGTTGAGCACATACGGTTAAATCAAAAGACTGAGGTACTAATTAAGTCACAAGTGCCCAAGCATGGTTATCCTTAAAACCTGGACCGTTAGAGTGCCATGAGGACTGAGTTTGGGAACCTCTGTCCTAGAAGCAAAAAAGTGCCAAGGTGTTTCATTAGGATCAATGGCACCTGTCCACTTCTATTTGCAATGCAAATTATTGTAAACCCATTAATGTTATATACCTGCAATTCTAATGCCGGGTACACACTGGGACGATGTCGTTACGATATGCGCGCTCCCACGGTCGCATGTGATGTCGTCATGTTTCATGTTCTGCACATCAAACCTGACAACATCACATGCGGCCCCATTCATGTTAACGAAGGACGGAACGAGTGATTGTTCCGTTGTTCATTACATCGTTTAGAGGTGTACACGCATTACCAAATGTCGGCCCAACTGGGCAACATATCGTCCTGGTTCACATCGTACAGTGTGTACCCACCTTTACAAAGTAATGTGCAAGTTATACAATAATGATATCTAGTACATGGACAAGTGCTATATAGTAATCACTTGATATTTATCAGAGGCAGGCAGCATGATACATTTCCAGTGAACATAATTAGCAAAATTTAAGGCCAAAAAAAATCCCTATTCATCAAAAAAATAATTCCACGCGATATGCAGCTGGGTTGCGCATATGTCGGCCATTCATGGTAATGCGGACAACACAAGTTTTGCCTCACACCTCCATGGGCAGCGTGGGAAAACTTGCGATGCTGGCGGACGAGATGTGCTGTTCCGGAACGGCATATCGCGTCCATCACATAGAATTAAATCCCCCCATCAGTATCCACACAGACATATACACTTGCCTGTACTACTCCATCTTTAACCACTTCATGCTACTCATACGCCGAGTTTGTGACAGACCAGAGGGGGATTGGCTGTATAAAGATGCTACAGAAATCAGACTTATTCCTCATGCTAATATGTATTGCTGAAATCTCTTTATACGCGCCTTGTACATTGTGTGTTAAATTGTTTGTTCCTAACATTAGCTACTACATTGGGAAGATATTTGCACAGGCCTGTTTTAACACATTCCACTACAACAGCCTACTATATCACAACACAAATACCGCAATTCAACACATCAGTGAAAGACTGGGGGCCTATCCAAGTTCTGTTTATGCTGGCATGGACGGTGGCATGGTGCTGCCAATAATGAATGCCACGGTGACGAAACAAAGGAGAAAGATGATGAAGAATGATATTGGCAATACCTAGGCTTCATACAACCTGCAACATAAAGGCTCAGCTTTGTAGTACTGGGACGCTTTTCCAGCACAATATTTGTTTTTATAGGATGGCACCTCTAATTGTTCATGGAAAAGTATAGCTAAGGTTACCGGAAGACTAGTACGTAGCGATCGCTGCCAAAACATTTGTACCCCTAGTTTATGAAAGTCACAAGGGAGGAAGTGGGGGCTCCACTGCACCCTTTTACGTAATCAATAGACTTCTGCAGAGCAAATACTCCACAATCCCTAAACCTGTTTGGAGCAGCATTTTGGTGAAGTTAAGCTGCTTTACGTTACATAACCTAAGACAGAGGAAAGGAAAAAAGCAGGATGCAATATTAAAAGGAATGGGACATTTTAGCTGGACTGCTGGGGATTTGGCTGGGTAAGGTATCTGTAATGGAGAACTATGACTAAATCCAACTAAAACATTTAAAATTACTCCAGTGTTCCCCAACCTGGCTTATCTACAGGTCACTCATTACTATGTTTGGCAGTGCTCATCAGTTACCAGAGCAGCAAGTGTAATGGTCAAGTCACTCATTAACTTGCATGGCAGTGCTCCGCACAGTTAACTACGCTGCTCGAGTGTTAAGCCGGGTACACCGGGGATGACCTAGCAGGTACACACTGGACGACTTAAAAGAATTTGTGGTAAGGATTGCTCGTTATCGGCAAATTCATTTACAATGTCGTCTAGTGTGTACCCGGCTTAATGGTCATGTCACTTCTCATTACCATGCGTAGCAGTGCTCCTGTATGAGAAAAAATAGTGGAAGTCCTGCACAGAAAATATTAGATCTTATGAAGGATTAGTGGCAGATTCTACCTAGGGGCTGCTGGACTGCAGCCCTCCAGTAAAAATCTGCCACTACGAGTCCCCAGTGAGCTCCATTCCTGGGGGCCGCACTGAGTTTTGAAACCCCCATTCAGGCACTCACCAGCATTAGCGCAATCATCCTTAGCAGGGCAGTCGCAGCAGGGAGCAGGAGACAGTCCCCCTGTGTAGACCTGCCATGTATGTGTTGGCAGTGTAGTTGCTTCCTATTGGAAACCCTACCTGCTAATCTCACACAGGGTGGCAGTGTCAGGGGAGGAAACTCCACCCCCTGTGGGACTGCCATTCCGTTATGCTGGCCACACACACAGCGATATTTTACCCGATCTGGCCGATTCCGACACATTGGAACGACAGATCGTGTAAAATATGGCCAAATCCTGAGTAATTTGTGAGTCCCCACTCCCGATCACGATGTGATGCGCGGCCCCGCTGGTCGCACACCGCATCGTCAGATCTGCCGTAAAATAGGGCAGATCTGACAATCTGGGACACAATGCACTGTAAAAGTCCGGATGCAGGAGAGATCGTTTGAAGATTGGAAACCAAATCTTGTGGAGATCGTGTGCAGAGCTGCCAGGGAGAGTTTCAAGGGAAATCGTACACATCGGCTCATCGTGTGCAGATCGCTATGTCTGTGGCCAGCTTAAGAGCTTCCCGCAGGAAACCTGCTCTGTGCTCATCGCTGGCTGTAATGTGCTTCTAGGGCTGCACACTGTGCAGCCCTAGAAGCAGTTATACTCCAGCTGCGCATGCGCTCTTTTTTTTTTTTCATTCCCCTCTATTTCTTCCCCGAGCCCGGCTTCTGCACATGTGCAATAATAGGGTGTCTGGAGTCCAGGTCAGCGCTGACCTAAGCTGCAGCCCAGGCAGTCCCTCGGTCTGGTAAAGGTAGGAATCGCCACTGTGGAGGATCGACGTGAACACACTTGTTTGTAAAAATACGGAGAGCAATTAATGGCTTTATTGTTGCAACTTATACCCCTTTTACACCAGAGCTAAAACCCGGGTTATTGCAGGGTTAACCCGAGTTTCTCCTTGGTGTTAAAGGGTATAGGGCTGGATTTCCGGGTTGAGTGACCAAGCAATCCAACCCAGGTAATTTGCAGGGTTTAACACGGGAATAACCCATGAAACACTGCAGTGTAAACTGCGCGATCCGGGTCACGATGACCTGGAGCGCAACGCATCCCGTCCGATTGGCTGGCTTCAGTGGCGTTTGGACGTCATCTCCAAGTGTCCACTTCCACGCCAGAAGAGCCGGGTCACTGCAGACCCGGCTCCAGTGTAAACGGCGCCGACTCTGGAATTTCCTGGGTTGGCGCCTGCTAAATTCCGGTTCTGATCCGGTTTGGAACCCTGTTGAAACCTCTGGGTCAGACCCAGAATTTAGGCATAAAAGCAGTATTAGATGTTTCTCCCCAAAGAGTGTTCACCAATATTATTTTGGGAGAAAGTGATTTAGTTTGCTTATATCGCTATGATCCCCCTAGGAGGCATATTGATATAATGTCGGGAGACAGTTTATTAGCAGTATTTTTAAAATGGTATTTATAAGTATCTTAATTAGTATTCCCTAAGACACAGAACTGGGATAGGACTGTGTACAGTAAATCAAATCGCCGTATCTGGCCATACAGTTCTCAATTCCCCTTGCTGTAAATTATGCAGAGATACATGTAGTTGCTCCATGTTGCAACATTGTTGTTATTGTTATATTGGTTCTAAATTTTAATATTGGGGTCAATCTAATAAGGTGCTTGTTGCAGCTTTCTCTGCAAATTCGCATTGTGAATTAATTTTGCAATCCAATTAACTCGCTGGAAAATAATGAAAGTGAACGCGCATTTTTCCGTTCGCTCATCCCCGAGACTGAGAGATGGTAGGGAAAAGATATATTTTAAGGTTACAATCAATAGTAGATATAATGCTATTCTATTGCTGACATTACACAAACATCCAGCACCCCGCAGGGAACAGGTCGACACCGTTTCGCTGTAAGCTCTCTCAGGAAGACTTTTCAATGTACAATATACCGCAGTTTTACTCAAGTATTCCTAATTCACAGTAACAAACACACTAATAAATACCATTATAGTATATAATTACCCTTTATACACAACACACCTGGAGCAAACTTGTTTTTAATGCCCTTATTTGACATATATACACATATATATATATATATATATATATATATAATATTTAGCTGATTATAAATAATTTTATTCTGTGTCAATATTTATATTGGATATACAAATAAAAGTTATGTTTCAATATGGGTTTCTCAAATAACATGACATTTAACAACAACTATCTGTGTCATTGAAGATAACTTTATTGTGAGTTCCTCTAGTGCGCCTTATGCACTCACCTTTGCCCTCTTCTTTGTACTTTACAACAGCAGTGCTCCTCAGTTACCAGAGCTAGAGGGGTGTAGGGGTGGCAGTCGGGATGCTGACAGTCTAAATGCCGATCGTCGGCATCCCGGCAGGGATCTAATGACAGGCGTCGAAATCCTGTGAAGGTTGGAGGGTTAGACACCCTCTTCCCCCCGGGAGGGTTAGGCACCCCTGGGGGGGAGGTTAGGGGTAGGCACCCCCTGGGAGATTTAGGGTTAGGCTGCGGGGAAGGGGAGGGGTTGGGTTTAGGCACTTACATTGGGGGTTAGGGTTAGGCACTTGGGGGGGAGATTAGGGTTAGGCACCCCTAAGGGAGGGTTAGGTTAGTAAATAGTAAAAATATTTACATGTTGGGATCTTCACTGCCGGTCTTCCACTGTCGGTATTTGAACCGCTGGACATGCGTCTGGCGGTATTTCATACTGATCCCGGGTGTAGTTATCAGGTCTCTCCTCATTACCTTGTGTGGCAGTGCTCCTCACAGTTACCAGGGCAGCAGGAGTGTAATGATCAGGTCACTCATTCCCATTGTGGCAGTGCTCCTCACAGTTACCAGGGCAGCAGGAGTGTAATGATCAGGTCACTCATTACCCATTGTGGCAGTGCTCCTCACAGTTACCAGGCAGCAGGAGTATAATGGTTATGTCACTCCTCATTACCTTGCCTGGCAGCATCCCTCAACAACTGTAGGATGTGCTCATTGATCTCCTATTCTGCAACAGTGCTCCTCACAGTGATTGCAGTATAAGGTACACAGTGATATATGTGTATAATCTTATTAACTTCCATAAAAGGGTTCCTCAGTGACTACTCCATACCTCCCCCCGATGGTGCCTAACCCTAAGCCCCCCCACCTCCCTCCCTGCAGCCTAACCCTTACCCTCCCCAGGAGGTGTCTAACTCCAATTTCCCCATGGGGGTCCCTAAACCTAACCTCCCCATCATTATGCAGGGCGTCAGGATTCCAGCGTCGGTATATATTGACACCCGGGATCCCGTCCGCTTGCATATTAAACGTATCTGTTATCTCATCACAGTGACTGTAGTAGGTGTACAGGGATCCCTTATATTTAATGAAAAGCTCCCCACAGTGACTGCAGTAGGATGGTCATCGCTTTATAGGCCATAAAATACCCCACACCCCTGTCCGGTAACTACTACTAAATCAGAAGCAGCTATGTAAAGATTCCTCAGCAATGAGGAATTCTGACACCACTGCAAACAATAAAAACATTTGCTGTTACTGTATGAACGGCGTCATTTTTATTGCTCGCAATCATGCTCCTATTTCCCCTTTTCTGAGAAATAAGACACTCTGCCGGCTCACATAACTCAGATAACCATCACGATTGGGTTTTGTGAACGAGCCATTGTAGAACATTGCTTACACGTATATATTTTTATCACGTAACTCATCCAACTATAACGTAACGCGTAAACCCCCCATGGTAACTATAAAATGTTGACATGGTCAAAATACCAAATATATATATTTTACATCTAAACGCTGGATAAAAATAAAACATTTATAATACATATTCTTGAATTGCAGCACAAACATTATAAGCATCTGTTCAAAACACCACATTGGTCGTACTATTCTCACATTGATAATGACAAAAGGCGAATAAAAAAAAAAAAAAAAAGTATTATTAAGAGACAATGTAAAGGGCACAATACAAACAAAGTACAATCCCCATGGCCATGCAATACAAAGAGGCTGGCCACATGGGATGCAATCGGGAAGCCGGCTGACATTATACCGACAGCCGGCTTCCCGACTGTCATATCCAGGCGAGGGTGAAATGACCGGGAGGGGGGGGGGGGGGGGGGGCGGGGGTGTTAGGATTAGTCTAGGGGGAGGGAGGGTTAGGCAGCCCCGGGGGGACTTAGGTTTAGATAGCGGGGAAGGGTGGGATTAGGGTTAGGCACTTGGGGGGGAGGTCAGGGTTAGGCACCCCTAAGGGAGAGTTAGGAAGGTAGGTTAGGTTAGTTCACACTTACCTGGGGACGGTCGGGATTTCCAGCGCTGTCGTGCTGCCGCTGCCGGGATCTGTTCCACTGTCGGCCTGACGCTGCCAGGAATAGAACTGCCGGCCACATTAACCCAGTTATTTAAAGGTTATGGCATTTGAAAAGATAAAGTAACTTCTTATTAGTGAGTGAATTAAGAAATTATTTAACAATAAACTTACTGGATAATAAATTCTGTCCCTTGGACTACTATGGAGGGGAGGAATTCAATGCGATGCTCCGAGGGAGGGACAAGTCGGCCATATACGATAGGGCCGACATCGCAAGTTTTCTAGTCTACATTACACTGCAGTCAAAACATTTTAAAACGTTGTACACACTCCCTCCTGTAAACGCAGATCCTTACTTTAGCTGCTCGCAGTCACTTACAGGCGTTCTGCTGCCAAGGCTTGTGAAACACCAAGGATCAGCATTTACGGAAAGGATGGTATTAAATGTACTTAGGCCAGTGGTTCCCAAACTTTTTTGACTCGCGGCGCCCTAGTGCATCAGCATTGTTTTCACTGCACCCCTGAGCCAAAAGTTTGTTATTCAGAAAAAAAATGTAGTGAAGGAAATTGTGCTGACCTGTCATCCTTGGGTTCATTTATGTAGTAGTGGACAGGTTTGCGCTTCTGTTTGTCCACATATTTATATTACATTGGCTGTAAATAATTTGATTTGGTGCTGGACCACCAACCTGATGCACCCCTGCAAGTGTCCTGAGGCACCCCAGGGTGCCACTGTGCACTGTTTGGGAACCACTGAGTTTTTACAGAGAGATTAGGTTTAATCATCATCATAGATAATCTATGGTGACTGAGAGCTGTCAGGATGATTTCCCCTAAAGTAGCCAGTATAGTGATATAAGATGAAGTGATATAGGGGTCTATTCATGTAGAAGTGAAAAGCCCTTTATCAGTGATAACAGGGATTTTCATGCTTTTTCCCATTCATAGAAGGGGTTACCGTGCAGAAATCTCATATTTCTGCAGCGGTTCCCCTGGTTAGTGCAGCTAATACTTCCCCATACACTATATGTAGAACAGAAAACTCTGCTTTCCGTTTTGCTCCGCAAAATCCATTTGCCATCTCAGGATGGAGTAAAGAAGCTTGTTAGGGGATAAGAGCAGTATAGACAGCCCAGGGCATATACCAGGTCACCTACTCCTGACTGCCCAGCACCCACTCTGCCCCAGTGAGCCAACCAGCACCTGCCGCCACTATTTTAAGCTGACCCGGCATATGGTGAGTCACCTCCTAATTACTGCCGTGGCCAATGCTCCCTCACTATGCCCCTATCTAACCAACCCCCACCGCGATGATCCGGCGCATGTGCAGAAAATAATAAGCACATTACAAAGGCGCATGCATCAAAATATAATGAATTAAAAAAAAAAAAAAAAAAAACTTGAACAGAGAAAAAAAAACAAATGAGAACACCAGACCAATGCACCAAGCAATACTGCATCGATTCGCAGAAATAGGTCAGGGTACATGATTTGCTACTTAGCAAAGCTATCAAACTGATGCGATCTATAGTGAAAAGTAGCAATTCTGTACCACACCATCTACTTGAATAGACCCCATAGGATGAAGTAAGTGTCTGCAAGGAGGGCACTTTATTGGACAATCACTGACTCTCTGTAAGCTGACACGATGCTGCCATGAGTATGAGCAGACAATCATACCAAGGGATCAGAGCAGGAAAGCACAGTCAGGCTGTAGTACATAAACAGTTCAACACAACCGGCAATGCACATTCGTGGGTTTAGTGGTGCAAATAGCGATGCGCAGTAGAGAAAGGAGATACAGTCAGGTGAATCATCTTTCACCATGTTGTGGACAGACAAGTGCACATGTGGCATTATCTAAAGAACTCTACATCCCCAAATAATTCTTTCCAAATACGAAGAGTTTTGTGGTTCCGTAATGTTATGGCCCACGCATGTTTTTGGCCTAGCACGGGTACACTCAGAATCAATGCAAATGGCTACTTAATGATACAAAGAGAGCATCTCAAATTATATATGCACTACTTCCCTGGCAGGAGGGATTTCATTTCTGGATGACCACAAAGCACGTGTGCCAATGGTTCAATGAGCAGGGCACTGATGTCACTACACAGCTTTCTCAGCCACCAATCGGGCATTTATGGGGCACTTTGGAATAATGCCTGGGACAGCATTCTCTACAGTCACCAACCAGTTGAAGGTGTCTTAGAACCCTGTGGAAAATTACAGCACAATTCTTTTAATTTTGCAGATATTGAATAATAAATGGCACACCATCATTAGAAGTTGGGAACAACATTAGAATTTCCGCTAGGCCGTTTTAGCGGGGCGCCACGCCCTGCCCTACTTCTAAAGGGCAAAAAGCAACCTGCCCTCCGGCACGGCGCCCCACTGAAACAGTGCGCGGGTGCCGTCCCCACCCAAGGGTGGGGAAAATTGCGGTATAGCGGTCAAAGCCGGTGAATGGATGCCGGAAGCAGTCGCCCAGCATCCGTTCACACTGACAGCAGTGCTTCGAGGCAGCCCGGCATGTCCGTAAGTGCCGGGCACGCCCCCAAGAGTGACGAAATGCGGACGCGTCTTAAAGACAGATGTGCCCTTTCTCCGGACCTTTCTCCGTCTGGTGACGATGTGATGACTGCTGTACAGGACTGGTTTGAGGGCCAATCACCGGACTTTTTCATGGACGGAATCAAGAGGTTGGAGCAGCGATGGGAGAAGTGTATTAAAGTAAATGTAAATGGAGACTGTTGAAAAATAAATGCCATTTGAACTTACATTTCTCTTTTATTAATAGTCAGAACACAGACTATTGGATCCACCCATGTAAATGGCACAACAGGTTCGGGACATAGCGGCAGAACATGGTGACCTATAACCTATTAAGTGACTTTATATCACGGTTTCTATTTTTTACCACCATTGTATAATAGGTGTCAAATCAATACAGACACATTGTGATCACAGGGACAATTTAAGGTAATAATTTACAGTAAAAGACTAACAGCCCATAAAAGACAAACAGCCCATTAAACAATTACACAGATAAGGAAAAGAATAATTTGAAAGTAGGGGAAAGGCGCAAAGTAGGTCTCAGGCCAGTTAATGTTTGGCAGCATTAACACTACCAAAGTGGTAGGACACAATCATATCCTGGAGTATGTAAGAAGGAAATCTATGCTGGCATACATTCTATTCTGTGATACACATCACTCACTATGGGGGCAATCCATTCATTTGCGGGAACTTAACTCCCAGGCTGTCGTGCCCTATGAATAGAGTATACTTTCCCTTTTATGCAGCAGCTCTCCCAGTCTGTACTGTAGGGTACACAGCACCCTCTTCTACATGCAAACCTCATGCACCAACTGTTCACATCTTTGCAAATCAATACTTGTATCCTGTCCAATTATGGTTTGTTTTTTTATGGGCGTGGACAGGGATTTGCCTTATTTCCCAAACCTGATTGGTCAGAATGGAGGTTCATTTGCATTGACTGAACTGCAACAGTATCTTTAACCTTAGCAATCACTGGAGCTTTAACAGCTATCAGGTAGTCTAGATCTCCATAGAGAACATACCACCAGTAGACATGAACAGTTTCCTGAACACTGTATGGACCATAGGCACGACTTGTTGTGTTCTAAGACCATCAAACATTTAGGAAATCAGGGTGTGCTGACGCCATTCAATATATTCACTATAGAGATCTGAATGTACAGTATGTCTAGCATAAAACAACTCCTCGTGTGCATTTACCTTAAAGAAAAAAAGTAATGGTAAAAATACCCATAGAACCAACATTTGCCACTTGGTCCTGGGCTATGGTGATGTTTTCCAAGATGGATTAGGAAAGCGTAACAGTAATGAAGCAAGGTAGCATGTCATATGGACATAATACAAGTGTTGGATATTGTAGCCAGATACCCTGTATCCTCAGTGTTCAGTTAGAGAGAAAAATAAGCAATGATTATGCCATATGCACAGATACGATCACCTAATTACTTTTTTTTATTATTCTTCTTTATTTAAAGAGATAATGAGAGCAGACAGACTGAACATGTGAACGGACATGTGACTGCACATAGCATTAACAATGGGCCACATTTTCCAATGTAAAAAATGCAATAGAAATCAGAACATATAAATAGAACCAATAGAAAACAATGTGTAGGGGGTATGCGGGAGGGGGAGCCTGGACTTCTTGAGAAGACAGAGCATCATATCATATCATGTGCCGAAGATATTATTATACAGATGATGAATAGCACCTACCCAAGGTAATACAGTAAGGAAGGATGAAGTGAGGAGGGTGGTCCTCTCCGCCACACATGGGTCCAATGGAGGAAGTATAGGGTCAAGGGTGAGGGGTGCCTTTATAGGAGAGCCATGGAGGCCACACTTGGGCACCAATTTACTTTTGATGACAATTTATTATTATTATTGAGGATTGATGGATGGATCATCACATATTTTAGGCAAACAGCTACAAATTCTAGGAAAAGCAAAGCAACTGTCTAGTATTCTAGATAAAAAGATCCCATACCTATACATTCTATATAGCTTCAAAACTATATGGACAAATAATTCACTATAATACCAATGTTATCTCAATTCACATACTGCTCCTTTTGAAAATTTTACAGACTATCCACACAAAGTGAAAACCCTCATTGTGAATCCTCCCGAATTAATTAAGTCCTCAGGAAGTATCCCTAGCATACAAACTCCACTTCTGGGAGAGGGAGACACTCACTGAGATGACTGACATGCTGTGGCTGTTTGGGGACTGGGAAGGGGTGGCAACGGGCTGCTTTTTTTAAAATTGGAGGAGTAAAAATCGGGTAAAAAATTGGAGGGGAAAAAATTGGAAACAGAGGTGTCCTGGGAAAAGAAGCATCCTATTGGATAACTACATAATTTTTACCCAGAAGCATCATTGGGTCACCCAAGAGGGTGAGAACAGAAATAATGGGCACAAACATTGAATAGCTCCATCAGGTGCCAAGAAAAGGGTATAAATGTGCCACAAGTAAGGTTTTTTGCGTCCAAAGTGCACTTTCGGCAGTGCGCCAAATAGTTTAGACGTGTTTATCTGCTTCACGTGTAAACTGCTGCTTCGTTAAAATGGGATTTTGGTACCTACCGGTAAATCCTTTTCTCTGATTCCACAGGGGACACTGGAGGTGATTACGCTGGGGTATAGAAGCATGGATAGCTGGAGCTGACCCTTTAAAATTTAGAAGTGTGGAGCTCCTCCCCCTCTATGCCCCACCATCCCTCAGTTTAGAAAATGAAGACCGAGAGGAGGTGGAGAACAAGCGGAGTGAAAGGGAGAGAAGAACACACAATAACTGAATCATACAACATACAGAACAAAACCAAACAGGCAGGCATAGAGCACAGAGGTGGGCGTCCAGTGTCCCCTGTTGAATCAGAGAAAAGGATTTACCGGTAGGTACCAAAATGCCATTTTCTCTTTCATCCACTAGGGGACACTGGAGGTGCTTACACTGGGGACGTCCCAAAGTTATCCCCACGGGCGGGAGTGCTCTGTGGCACCTGTAGAACAAGGCGGCCAAAATGAGACGCCGAAGAAGCAAACGTATCAAATTTGTAAAACTTGACAAACATGTGAACTGAAGACCAAGTGGCCACCTGGCACAATTGTGACGTAGATGCTCCTCTACCGGCCGCCCATGACGCACCCACAGAACGTGTGGAATGAGCCGAAATTGACGAAGGAGGCCGACGGTTAGCACTAACATAAGCTTGATGAATAGTCAGCCGGATCCAACGTGCTAAAGTCTGCTTAGACGCTGGCCAACCCCTTCGAACCGCATCATACAGGACAAAAAGCCACTCAGACTTACGAAGGGAAGCAGTCCTGTCAACATAGATGCGGAGAGCCCTAACTACATCCAAGGTAGAACTAGAGTCCTCCACCAACGATGGTACCACAATAGGCTGACTGATATGGAAAGCCAACACGACCTTAGGAAGGAAAGCGGCTATCGTCCAGAGTTCCGCTCTATCCGCATGAAACACTAGGTAAGGAGGTTTATAGGAAAGAGCCCCCAATTCCGAAACCCTAGGAGCCGAAGTGAGAGCCAGGAGGATGACCGTCTTCCAAGATAGGTACTTAAGATCAACCTCCTCCAAAGGTTCAAAATGGCCGACTGAAGGAACAGAAGAACTAGATTAAGATCCCAAGGATCAATTGGATGTACAAAAGGAGGTTGCACGCGCAAGACCCCTTGAAGAAACGTCTGCACCTCAGGAATGAGGGCCAATTTCCTTTGAAAGAAAATGGAAAGGGCAGAAACCTGCACCATTAAGGTTCCCAAACGAAGGCCAGAATCCAGACCCGTCTGAAGGAAAAGCAGAAACCGAGATAAGCAAAAGGTCCTAGACGGAAGATCCCGACTGGAACACCATGAGATATAAGCGTGCCAGATGCGATGATAATGCGCAGCCGAAACTGGCTTCCTGGTGCATAGCATGGTGGGAATAACCGCGTCTGGGATAACCCTACGTCTTAGGATATCGGTTTCAAGAGCCACTCCGTTAAACGCAGCTGCGCTAAGTTGGGGTGTATGAATGGGCCCTGCTGTAGAAGATCTGGGCGCAGAGGAAGGGGCCACGGATCGTCTGATAATAGGGACCGAAGGTCCGAGAACCAACTTCTCCGAGGCCAGTTCGGGGCCACGAGAATTACCGAGGCTGACTCCTGTTTTATTCTTTTTAGAAGACGAGGAAGAAGTGGAATCGGAAGGAAAAGGTAAACAAAGTCGTAGGTCCACAGACTTGTCAGAGCGTCTACTGCTTCCGCCTGTGGATCTCGAGTTCTTGACACGTATACTGGAAGCTGACGATTCAATCGTGACGCCAAGAGATCCACCTAAGGACATCCCCATCGACGTATCAGCGCGTTGAACACGTCTGGATGAAGCTTCCATTCCCCGAGATGGACATCCTGTCGATTTAGGTAATCTGCTTCCCAGCTGTCCACACCCGGAATGAATACCGCTGACAGGATTATCGACTGATTCTCGGCCCACCGGAGGATCCGAGTTACCTCTCGCATAGCCATGCCACTCCGAGTCCCTCCTTGGCGGTTGATGTAAGCGACAGCCGTCGCGTTGTCGGACTGAACTCTTACCGGATGAGCCTTTAGCAACTGTTGCCTCTAACAGAGCATTGTAAATTGCTCTGAGTTCCAACACATTTATGGGCCACTTCTGTTCTAGAGGGGACCATCGACCCTGAAAGTGATAATCGAGGACTACTGCACCCCATCCTCGAAGGCTGGCATCCGTGGTTATGATGATCCAGTCCCACATGCTGAACCGTTTTCCCACTAACAGATTGCTAGATTGCTCAGACGGATCTGTCGATGTAGGAACAGATGAGACCCTAACCCCTGTGCTAACAGGTCCGGCTGAAACACCATGGAGTGGAACCGGCCGAACTGTAGTGCCTCGAAAGCAGCTACCATTTTCCCCAAGAGACGCAGACAAAGCAGCATTGACACAGTCTTTGTTTTGAGGACCAGCTGAACTAACAGTCAGATATCCTTGGCCTTGTTTGTTGGAAGAAAAATCCTCTGAGATTTCGTATCCAATATCATGCCCAGAAATAAAAGTTTCTGGGATGGACTGAGATTCAACTTCTTGAAGTTGATTATCCAACCATGTTGGATTAGAAAGTGATGTGTCAGTAAGGCATGATCTGATAGAAGAGGCACCGATGGAGCCTTGAGTAACAGATCGTCCAAATAAGGTATTATGTTCATTCCTGATGACCGAAGGAGAGCGATCATGACTGACATGAGTTTGGTGAAGATGCGGGTAGCCGAGGATAACCCGAACGGCAATGCCCGAAATTAATAATGATCCTTCAAAATGGCGAAACGCAGAAAGGCCTGGTGTGGTTCCCAAATGGGAACATGGAGATATGCGTCCTTGATATCCAGGGATAATAGGAACTCCCCTGGTTCCAAGCTCGCTATTACTGACTTTAGAGACTCCATCTTGAAACGATACATCTTCAGATACCGGTTCAAGGACTTTAGGTTTAAGATGGGCCTGACTGAGCCATCCGGCTTGGGTACTACAAACAGGTTTGAGTAAAACCCCATACCTCGTTGAAGTTCCGGAACTGGAACTATCACAGAAGATACTACTAGAGACTGGATAGCCTCCTGTAGAACCTTGGCTCTTTCTGCCTGTATTGGCAGACTTGTAGTGAAGAAGCGAGGTGGAGGGGAGGTCTCGAAATCTATTCGGTACCCCAGGGTAATTAGTCTTCGGATCCATGGTTCTATGGAAGTCTGGTTCCAAACTCGCTGAAATCTTTGCAGGCGGCCTCCCACTGCAGATGGTCCCAGGTGGGACGGAAGACCGTCATGCCACTTGTTTCTCAGCTGGTTTAGGCTCTGGTCTACGAGCAACCGTGTGTGGACGACCTCTACCACCTCTTGGTTGCGTGGGCGCACCTCTGTCCTACCACGAAAGGAATGTGTCGCCCAAAAGGAATTAAACGAAGGTCCCATGTAATTTCTTCTGGGAGCCGGTGCAGCTGACGGGGGGAAAGAATATTTACCCCCTGTGGCTTGGGATATCCATTTGTCTAATTCCGGCCCGAACAGCATGTCGCCAGTGAATGGTAGACTTTCCACCGCACGCTTGGATTCTGCGTCAGCTTGCCAAGCGCGTAGCCAGAGGGCTCTGCGGGCCAAAATCGCCGAAGCAGATATGAGAGCACTAATCTGACTGATATCCTTTGAAGCTTCTCCCATGTAAACTGCAGATTCACGGATGTGGTCTGCTAGTAGACGTAACTCTGCTCTGGAATTACCTGAGTCCAATCCTGTAATCAATTGATCGGCCCAGGAAACCATCGCCTTGTTAACCCAAGCGGTAACAAGTGTGGGCCTGAGTTGAGCACCCGCTGCTGTATAAATAGATCTTAACGTTGTCTCCAACTTACGATCCGACGGATCTTTTAATACTGTAGCTCCCGGTACTGGGAGTGCTGTTTTCTTTGAGAGACGGGAGACAGACGCATCTACTGGAGGAGGGTTTTCCCACTTCTCCATCATGGATGAAGGAAAAGGGTAACTAGATGAAAACCGGCGCGGAATCTGGAACCTCTTATCCGGCTGTTTCCAAGCCACCGAGAGCTGTTGCTGAAGTTGCTGCGAGAACGGAAAAACTGCAGAGCTCTTCGGTTGTTCGTTAAATAATTCAAACTCCTGTGATGGAGGAATTATATCCTCAGGTAAATTCAGAGTCTTTCTGACCGCCAAAATTAAAGATTCCACCCCGGTAGAGGTGGACTCTAATTCCTGAGGGTTGTCGTCCTGTAATGCAACCTCCAATTCCCCTTCTTCGGTATCCTCCATAGTAAGGAATTCTTCCTCCGACTCCTCTGACTGGAGAACAGAGTACACTTCGGTCTCTGGTAGGAAGTGGAGGGTGCGGATGCCGCTGTGCCCATAACCTGTACCAAGGTGTCTAGAGACTTAGTTAGCCCCGCCACCCAGGGAGGTTGAGACTTGCGTGCCTCAGCTAACTCTGACGTTAAGTCTGACATAACTCCTAACATGTCAGCGGCCCATGGCGGAGCAACTGAGTCAGGAATAGCCATTGGTGGATCAAGTGTTATACAAGCATCACATAACGTGGACCCAGTGGCATGCGGCTTAGATAGTTTGTTGTTACACTTAGAACAGACAAACATTTTTTGAGCCGCTTTTGTTTTGTTTGACATGGATAAACAACAGTCACCCAGACACACAGCAGTGATGAGAAATAAAACAGAAGGCTGGTTGGGACACAGAGGAAGAGGTACCCCCTCCCACAGATTAGATTCCCTGCACTGACACCCCAGTGTACTTACAGCCTCTTGCCAGGGATGTAGACAGGAGAATCAACCTTCTGCATGTGCCTGCACACTACCTGTGGTGGAGAGATGCAGGCAAACAACAGGTTAAAACGCGGCTCCAAGCTGCTCTAACATCTACTGCCGCGTTAATTAGACCAGGGAGTCTGCGCTATTAGGCTCCGCCCCCTTTCTTCTCAAGTCCGAGGGACTGTAAAATGGCCACCAGGCTGTTATCACCTCCCCCTGCGCTAGCCACGCTGAGAAGGAGCCGCTAGTCACACTCATCAGCGGGGAGAAGCATAAATCATTTAGCAGTGCTTATAGCGCTCTCTGAAGTCAGCGCTGGCAGGAGTCGGGGAAAGTGCATGTGATCATACTCACTGCGCTCCCCTCTGGACGGCTCCTCTGTATTCACAGCACTCTCCTCACAGCTTCTCCTGGAGGCAGTCTGTGCTGTGTGTGCTGGCGTTAAGGAGCTGTCAGTAGCTTTTAGTTTACAGTAAGCACTGCACACTCCTTCCATATTAACCCAGGAGGTTAACAGGTCGCCAGGTACCCGGACCCCACCTTTAGAGAGGTGGCGAAGGGTACCTCAAAAACAATGTAAAAGATGTTATAAAATAATAAAATAAAAATAAATAAATATGTTAAATAAAAGAAAGAAAATCATTGACTTGCTGGAGCACAGCAGGTTGTGACCAGCTCCTTAGGCACATTTTCTAAACTGAAGGCTGGTGGGGCATAGAGGGGGAGATCCACACTTCTAAATTTTAAAGTGCCAGCTCCAGCTATCCACGCCTCTATACCCCAGCGTAAGCACCTCCAGTGTCCCCTAGTGGATGAAAGAGAAAGAACAAATCTTAGAGAGTGGCGTATTGTCAGAACCCACCTTTATGGCTCTGCGCCCCCAATTTCTCTCAGCCATTCACTGTTGAAAGCAATGATTGGTATTTAATGCAAGGGGAAAATACAACTCCTTTAAACCACATGAATTGCCTTGTTCGGATTCTGAAATGGAAACCGAAAAATGAATTGCAGTCAGATGCGTTTTATGTGTAATCCTCAAATGTGTTCTGTTGTGTCAAGCTATGGGGACTTTTAAAGTCATTGTGGATTTTGGATCATTTATGTATAAGTGGACCATTTTGGCCTTCTGAAATATTTGTAGGTATGTGGTACTGATCTTTTAGTTTAGTTAAAATTGGACAAGTCTGTAGTTGGCAGAGAGTAGGCCTTATGCGATGATTACTAACTAGGGTCCAAAGTGCTCTTAGTCCACCACTGAGCATTTGGGCTGACTGACTAAGTGAAGGATATTTACTGCTAAACTCCCTTGAAAGAAGAGTATCTGAGCCACTGCAAATGTGAAGAATAGCTTTGCATGACCCTCCATTCTGCAAAATAAGGTCCGATGAAAACAGACCTCACACACATTATATGGGAGGGTTTAGCTGCCCAATGGGATGGCTGCAGAATAACACCCTTTTAATCTTTCTCCTAGGTGATGTCCCACTGCTAGTGTTATCATCTACTTTGTTATGGTTATGTATTTTAGGTGTAGCAATTGTTTAATGATCGGTATGATGGTTATCAGCACAATGTAATTTGCCTTTCTATGCTTAGCAAGGTTAGTTGGAAAACTGTATTGGCTTGGGATTGTTGGGCCACAATATCACCTTCTTAAAAATAAGAACCTTAATTTTACCAATTAGAACATTGAGCTAAAATGTGCCTTATGGCTGGGAATTGCTTGGTAAACATAGGGCCTGATTCAGCATTGTACACACTAGCATAGCTACTGTGTCATTGTACGCGGCGGCTGTGTTACAATATGCAAATGCCGCAGAAAGGGTCTTGTGTAAATAGACGCCTCCTTCCAGTTTCTGAGATCCGATGCTGAGTCTGGAGGTGGAGCATCGGATCGTTTGCGTGACCATCTGGTAATCACACTGCAGAAGCCAGGAAATCTACGCTGGAAGACACAGACCCTGGCCTCAGCACACCTGTGCTAAAAAAAGCAGCTAGTTGCCGCCTCTTCCCAGTCCCCAAATGGCCACAGCATGTCAATCATCATCTCAGACACAGATCAGCACGTGCAATATAGATCCTGTACATGCGCCGATCGGTAAGTGTTGGAGTTGTACATAAACCATCGTGTTTGCATACAACTCTGAATCAGGCCCGTAGTAATTAGAATGAAATACCCCTGTATTTCCTGCACTAGATAGGTTACTGTACAATGACTATTACAGAATAAATGCATGGGGTCTCTTAAAAAGTCAACATGTTAATTAAAGGTTTCACATTGTACCCCCGGTATAGCTCTACACACTTGGCGATTTTTTACACGATCTGGCCGATTCCGACTCATTGGAACGACAGATCGTGTACAAAATGCCCAAATCGTGAGTCCCCACTCTCAATCATGATGCGCGTCCCCGCTGGTCGCACATCGCATCGTCAGATCTACCGTGCTGTAGGGCAGATCTGCCAATCTGGGAAACAATGCACTGGAAAAAGTCTGGATGCAGGAGAAATCGTTTATAAATTGGACACTTTAAACACCAAATCGCGTGCAGAGCTGTCGGGTAGGAGTTTCAAGGGAAATCGTACACGATGTCGGATCGTGTGCAGATCGGTAAGTGTGTAGGCACCTTTAGGGGAGACTAAAACCCATGGCCGAATTGTAACACTTGGCGACGTATTCAATTTGTGCGGACCAGTGATACTTTTCCGCCTCCCAGACTTTTCGCCTACATGGTGTGTTTTGCAGGCGGAATAATATCGCGCGCGCCCGACTATCCCGTATTCAATTTGAAAGTATGCGAAACCGGGACCTGGCGAAACTTAAACAAGTGGAAAGTCCTGTCAGATTTGGGGAAATCAGCCTGACACCCCCCCAAAAAATGCTCTGACAGGGGGGTTAGCTATGGTACCCCCTGATTTGGCTTGCTGAAGGTATTTGTTGTTTTTAAACGGGCTCAATAGCTGCTAAATAGCGTTTTTTGTATAAGTGGTGCAGAATAGTTTTCAGGAGGTTTTTTTGCAGAAAATAACTTATCCCAGCAAATTTGGGGTACTTGAAAATGGGGGTCAGCATATTTTAAAGTTGCTAAAGTTAAGTTTAAAAAATCGTGAAAAATCCACCTGCCGCAAGTACCTGCAATGAAAAAAAAAACACCTGGGGCATACTTAGGGGCCCCCCTAGAGTCTAGTTTGCTAGTTTTTAAATTTGTCCCCCAACTTTTTTTTTCTCCCCCAAATTCAAAGTGATTTTTTGAGGTGTTAAGTTTTTTTTAAAAAAAATTGACGCGGTTTACCTTTGGGGGACTGTCTGAAGGCTGCACGGGAATTCCTGCACTGTTGCACCCCAAAACCCCAATTCTGCACTTTTTTTCCGCCTATTACATTGCATTGACTTTCCGCCTAGGCGGAAAGTCTTTCAAATTGAATACAGCGATACTTTTCTGCCTGGCGAAATGACATCATCAGCGAAACTTTTTCGCCGATTCCGGCTTTTCGCCTCAAATTGAATACGGGCCTTGGTTGACTAGGGAGCTAACCGGGAAAGAGGTGTTTCTGCTTTATTTTTTTACAAAGACCAAATCCATTACAGATTTTCATTCTCCCCCTTCTTCCTATATTGTCCAAAATAGCTGTGTACTCTTAGAGAACTTCTCTTTTACCAATTTACACTATTACCAATGGCTCACTAACTGAAACATACAGATCTATATACTACAGTCTAATGTAGGTGCCACTTAAGGTTACAGTAACAAATATGTAGTAAATATTGTCATTTTAAGTGTGTAAAAAAATCTTACATCAAATTGCTGTCTTTAGTCATACATCTTATGTTGTGTTCTTTGGGCCTGATTCAGAGCCGGACGCTATTTGCGGACGGTCGTTCAGGAAAAGGGGGTGGCTAGTCAAATGAACCGTTCGCTCTTTGCGGTCTGTTGACGCCTCCATGTCTGAACGAGCGAACAAAACTTGCGGTCGTTTTTTGGATAACTACGCCCCCTGGCCGCTCGCATCCTACGTCATGTCCGCTATTTATTAGATTAATCGAGTACATCGACCAGCGTATGAACTGCTCGCTATTCTTGTGGTTGGTTTTTCCTACCACAATCTTGCGAGCAGTTCTGACTATAAAATAACCCAGTGACATGGGGTTAATGACGCTGCTGTATTAATTATGCACACCCATAAAACGCCCATTTTGACCTTTAAGCACGCCTGCGTTCGGATCTCCACTCCCCGTTTTGAAGCATCTTCCCCTGTTACCACCCACATACGCCTCCTCCTGTCACTCAAAATAGCAGGCATTCGCTATTTAGCGAACAAACGATTTTCGGCCTCACTGACTGGTTCGCGCATGCGTATTAAAATCCGTACGCATGCGCAGTTGGGCAAACATCGCTCGGAACGAATGAGCGGCCGCTTACGAGCGGCTCTGAATCAGGCCCTTTGTCCCTATCCCAAGAGCCTTACTGTAGATGTCCCCGAAATTATAGGACAGTCCCATTGGTCATCTTAGGAAATTGTGCCTAAAAAGTTCTACTTTACAGACCTTTTTTAGTCCACAGTTAACATGATGTGTTATTTACACTATCTGTGTATTTCCATGTTGCATAAGCCATAATTGGTATTGCGTATCTTCCACAAGCGAATACATACAAAAGCCATATACCATGAACAAACTCAAATATGATCATATGCTTTTGTTTTAGGTACAACAAGGGACATAATGTCAATTTGAGGGGTATTATGCTTGTATAGGTCTAGACCAGGGGTGGGGAACCTTTTTTCTGCCGAGGGCCATTTTGTTATATATAACATTATTTGCGAGCCTGGCTCAGGCCATGCCCCCCACACGGGACATCACACGGGAGTGGGTCCACAATTGCCAATGATTACAACAATGTCCGGAGCATCTTGAGGATGCTCCGGGGAGCTGTAAGGGCAGCGGTGTGACCGTCTGAAGCGTCCTAAGGACGCTCCAGGCGGCACTGCTGCATAGTTTCTGGCTGCAGGGTGCCATTCTAGGCACCCTGCTAGCCAAATGAGCCTAGCAGAAAAAAGCTCAGAGGGCCAGACCAAATGATTCCAAGGGCTTTATAAGGCCCCCGGGCAGGAGGAACAAACTAATTAGATATTTAGCGAAACCCCAACAGTAGTTATTTTATGGTCTTGCTGTTTGCAGCTGTGATCATTGGTTATCATCTGCGAGGATACCTCCCTGTTCCCGGCAGCCAAACGCTGCCAGCATATAGTGATTTGATCTAGGAGGGGAGGCCCAGTACAGCGTCTCAGAACCCCCAATGACTGTTACGACTAACACCATCCTAAAATGATATGTTTTTAACCATGAGCTTCATAAGGTTAAGCTGTTTTTGCTTGATAAATAGACTCTATATGGTCAGTTTCAGTCAGTAACTCCTTGGCCAGCGTTCCCCAAAGGGCAAAGTCTTACAGGCATTTTTCACTCCATGTTTAAAGCATAGCTTCTAATCGCTTCAAAATGAGATCATTCATTATAGTGACTAAAATGGAGAAGTCTAATGAGCGCTTTAATCATGGAGTGGTTTTTAAAATACTGGCAGCAATGTTTGGGGGCAAGTGTCCAAAGTGCACAATAAAAAAATCTATTTTCTTATATAGAAATTCAAACTTCTATTTCATCAGACCCTGGGGGTCATTTATCAAATCTTGGAGAGAGATAAAGTACCAACCAATCAGCTTCTGTCATTTTACAGGTTGTGTCAGAAAAATTACAGCTAGAAGCTGATTGGCTGCTACATGCTCCTTCCTCCCTGTCTCATGAGCAGGGCCCTCTATCCTCTTGTGCTTCTCCTTACTCCCCACTAGGGCACCTAACACTAGGTTGCTTATGCCCAGCTGCTTATTGGAGTGCAGCAATGTATGTAAACCATGTCCTTGTCCTGCACTGTATTTTAAGTCACTAGTTACTTGTTCACTTATTTGTTTATGTGCTATGTAAGGCGCTGCGGAACACTTGTGGCGCCATATAAGCAAAAGTTAATAACCCGGTGCATTTGGGCACAACATGAGTGAAAAGTAATGGGCGCCGAATTACTTGCGCCTCATCGGCACAACAATTGAATATCGCCTACGGGAGATTGGGCGTGCAAGAACAATTAAATGGCCCCCTTAATATGAAATTTGCATGGAACGCAGTGGCGAAAATATGCTAACGCTTTCCAAAGCTCGGCTGGCATAAAGACGGCCACTACCGCTTTCCCACATGCGTCCAATCTCGCTCTTCTCTGTAAATATTGGTACCATCGATGCACATTGCACAGGTACGCAGCATTTACACCAGGTCTGACCAGCCGCAGAAACGGCATGTCTCCTCGCACGCAGTGGGCTCTCAAGCTACGTATGCAATCACAGTGTCTAATTTGTGCACAACCAAGCAACGGCGTTCAAATGGACAGGCATGCTTGCGTTTTTCTGACCACTCCCCTGTCACCAACCCCAAATGCTCATAGCCGGCCACTCACTCTGCGATGGGTTCCTCTGTGTGTACGTAATCGCAGTGTGACTACAGCGCAGTGCGGGCTTATAGCATGCGCAATGACTAACAAATCGCTCAATCTGCGTACGTAGTTCTACTAGCTATCGCTGCTGAATTAGGCCTAGTGTATGTACTTCCAAGCTAACATACAGGACTTGTAGTTAAATTGGATTTAACCTCTGAACACCGAAGGCAGCCATTTTGTGTGTATACACATTTACTGTGCCATGGTGGTTATGTAGCCAACAAAATGTCTGCATGTAGTAGATGGATCCACTTTAGAGGAATACTGAGACAGGTAAAGCATGTTTGTTCTCTTTGTCATGCATTTTTCCATTGTGATAGCCAAGTTTAGGCCCTGCTGCAACCTAACCTTTAATGACACAATGCATATTTCACAACGTTAAAAAGGGTTAAAGGCTTAATAGAGAAAATACTGTAATTATCAGGGCTAATCCAAATAGTAGCAAACTGGTGATTTTGACACATTTACTATAGCTACGAATGAGTTAAATAAAGGATAATATAAAAGCAGCAGACTGATATCTTGTAACCCAGGCAACATAATAGATATATAAGATTATCTAGACTGATGGAGATATAACATGATCCATTTCTACCTACTACTACAGAATGTGTGTATTAATAATGGTGCCTGCTTTAGTCAATTGTCTCTTAGTCTGTAATAGGTTCTGTACATAAAATAACACGATCAAAAAATGCAAATTTTATGTACCAGGCAAAATGACATATTTACAAGTACCCTTATGTTAGACAACATTTTGAATTAATAAAGTACCAATAAGAGTGACTGCACTGACGTTTAGGAGTGAATTCAGACCTGTGGGCACAATATGCCTCTGGCATGGTCAGGCGAAGGACGTTACTACTAGTAACATCATTAGTTTTCCCTTACATCCTGCAGGAAAATTAGCGGTTTGGCTACCGCTATATACAAGTGATGCGCACGGCCGAACATCACAACCACAAACGACACTTAATTGAATCCCCACCCTCCTCCCATAAAATCAAAACTCTAGCACCTGCGATGTAAATAAACCCATATTGACAATATAAAAGCTGCTTAACATTCAGTTTAGTGAATAAAATCCTGAAAGTATAGGATTCATTAGACAAAAGAAAGATCCTAGCCCAGTGTTCTGCCCAGGATCAATTTTCCATCAGGCTTTTTATTACATGCCACCCGACACTATCCTGCTCCAGGGCTCTGACGGGCAAAATCAGAGTTACCCTGCACTTATGTTCCTGTGACAGGAACGTCTTTACATAGGGGAAACACTGCAGAAAGGGTAGATGGAGCACAGCCGTGTCTCTCACCATGCATTGCTGGACGCAATTCTATCTGTATCCAGCAAGTGAGCAATATCTGCAAGAGTCTAACAATTATTACATTCATTTCACATATTGAATCGCAAGTTCAAATCAATATAAGGATTGCAGCATTATTGCAAAGTATTACACTGCTCCCACCCAAGCTACTCCTTAACGTCACCCGGGCGGCAAATTTGTCTGTGGAGAACACTGAATAAAAAGCATCTGTCCAGCATGGGTCTCTGGCTCATTAGCTAGGCCTCATAATAAAAACATTTCTGGACAAAAAATTGCAGGGCTTTCTGTATGACCGTGGCACAATGACAAAGTGCCACGGGATACTGTAACTAGATACAGGGAGTGCCGAGTATAGGAAACAGAAAAAGGAGATGCTTGCCGATAGATTAGATGTACAGTCTGCACCTATACTGTAATGCAGTGGCTCTCAAACGCGGTCTTCAGGACCCCAAACAGTGCATGCTTTCCATGTCACCCAGCAGGTGCACAGGTGTACTCATTACTCTCTGACACATTTTAAAAGATCCATAGGTGAAGATAATTATTTCACTTGTGAGGCTGTGAGGAGACCTGGAAAACAAGCACTGTTTGGGAACCTATGATATAGTGAGTCTATGCATTTGAGCAGTGGTTTTCAAACTCAGTCCTCAGGACCCCACACAGGTCACATTTTCCACATCACGAAGCAGGTGCACAGGTGTACTCATTACTCACTGACACATTTTAAAAGATCCACAGGTGGAGATAATTATTTCACTTGTGATTCTGTGAGGAGACCTGGAAAACATGCACTGTTTGGGGTCCTGAGGACAGAGTTTGAGAACCTGTGCTGTAATGTAATAATCAGAGACAAACCATGGCAGCACTGAAACAGACATCACTTACATGCAGATCTCGCAATCTTACTTTACCCCACTGAAAGGGTCCCCTCTAAACACTGAGCTATAGAGAACATTACCAACCATTTTGAAAGAATACAAAAATAATGTTTTGCAGTATACTAAATGCAACACCCAGTAACGCCATAGCTCCAGCACAAAGGGACATTGTCACAATGCTTTGTATTTTATGCCGATATGGCAATTTGGGTCACCGGCACACTAGGAAAAAAAACAAAAAAACACACGGTTGTCCCACCAAGGTCACCAGGTCAGTAAAGGACACAATGCAGAGGAAGCAGACTTAAAATCATTGTATTTCTTTACACCAAACCATTTACTGCCTTGTGACATGCGATGCAGCAAGCTCAACAATGTTTCAGCACTTTCTTGTGAGTGATGCAACAGGCAGCAATTACAGGGGTGACACTATAAGTTACACAACGTACTGTTACAGGTGCAGCTTACTGTAATAAAGTTCTTCTACATAGGGAAAATAAATATTGCTACTCTAACTGGGTGAATGGTGAGCTGCTTCATCGCAGGCATCTGACCAGGGCTAGCCCTTCCCAATTCATTAACAGCAGCAATGTACGGCACAAGCGGTACTACATACCTACCGCAGATTCGCTTGGGGTCTCTTTCTGACGTATCAAGGTGAACCTGTCGCCTGTACAAAGGCAACCATTTTTGTGTGCTGAAATGATAGTATATAATTACTCAGAAATGGTGATATTACCGAGACAGAGCACATTGATCCGGCTACTGCGAGAGCAGAGCCTTTTAACGTGGAGCGTTCAGCGTTGATCAAAGTGCATAAGAAGCAACTTTGCCTCAAGTAAATGCATTATCTGCTCACAATTGTCCATTATGGCAAAACCTCCTGCATGACATCACCCCTTTGGGTTCCCAGAGCCTGAGTGCTGGAAACCAAAGCTCAGTACATTGTCAGAACAGGATTTCTAACCCTCAGTTCTAACAAAGGTAGTAAATTGATCCATTCCAGGGGGGTGCAAGCTTTGACGAGAAGGGTTCAAGCAGTCTGGGGTTCTGTTAGCAAGAGTGCCGAGTAAAGGTGCCCACACACATACCGATGTGATCTCAATCACACGATGTGTACGATTTCCCCCTGAACTCTCCCCGGGAGCTCCCTGGCAGTCCTGCACACGATGTGGTCTGAAAATGCTGCCAATTGGACGCACGATCTATTGTGCCTCCTAACTACTCCAGTGCATCCTGGCTTGAGATTGTCAGATCTGCCCTACAGCACGGCAGATCTGGAGATGTGATGTGCGACCTGCGGGGACGCGCATCGCATCGTGATCGTTAGTGGGGACTCTCGATTTGCCCATATTTTACACGATCTGTCGTTCCATGCGTCGGAATCGGGTATATCATCGGGTAAAATATCGCTGTGTGTGTGGGCACCTTCACACTGGACTGTGCAGTTCTGTTTTATATCCCGTCATGCAACAGTATGCAGGACTAAAGTGTCTTGCCTACATGACCATTAACAATATGCAGATTGTGACAGGTTTCATACAAGAGCAAGTTCAATTAAGTCTTCCTTCATGTATTAAACCCCTGGTAATAGAAGCGTTGTTGGCACACGGAGCAGTACAATTGGGTATTTTGGTTGTGATTATATAAAAACTCAGGAAGTTCAAGCTGCCTATGTGTATTGAAGTCACAGCATATGAACAATGTCTAATGTGTCACTGGAGAGAGGAATCTGCATTGTAAGTGCCAAGAGACCAGAGCAGATGCACATGGGACAATCACAGTTCTGTTGTTTGTTGCACCTCTGTCATTCATACAAAAGTGATTTCCTTATTTATGTTCAGAGTCTAACAAGTAAAATGACAGACACTTATTCCATTCTGGTGTGTAAATGTCTCGCATTAATAAATTGTGTTAATCCAAATCCCAGAAAGTACAAAAAACAAAATGCCCAACGTAAAGTGCACCAACGCTTGTCTGTGATTAGGACATATACATATTGGTAAGTGGCCACGAGTCCATCATTCAGCAGTAAACACTGTTTTCCACGTAGCAAGGATTCCAAAAAAGATTCTCTATACCACGGTTTTCCACTGATTGAAATTGGCTGTAATAATAGGGAGTACTAATCCCTGTAATTCAATAATGGGCAATTTTTTACCATTAAGGGCCATATTCAATTTGAAGCGAAGAGTCCGTGGCCGGACTTTGCGCCGTCATCGGAGGTTTTGGCTGCGATAAAATATCACGCTCGTCCCCGCATTCAATTCCAAATCTGCGAAAGCGGGACCCGGCGAAAACGAAATCGGCGGAAAGTCCAGTCTTTTTTTTGGGAAATCAGCCTAACACGCCTCTAAAGATGCTCTTACATGGGGGTTCACTATGGGTTCGCCCGAATAGCCCTGCTAAAGGTATTTGGGGTCTTTAAATGGTCTCAATAGGTGCTATTTAGCATCTTTCAGCAAGTGGCTAAGAATAGTATTTAGCACTGTTTTTTTGGAAAAATAAGCAGTCCCATCAAATTTGGGGTACATGAATATGGGTGTGAGCATATTTAAAAATCGCTAAAGTCAAGCATTAAAATTCGCCAAAAAAAACCGCACCTTCAGCAAACACCTGCAATCCACAATTCACCTCCCCATACTTGCAGACCCCCCCAAAGGCTATTTCGCTAGTTTTTGAATTTGTACCCCCACTTTCAACTTTTTCACCCACATTTTTAAAGTGCTTTTTTGGGGTGTCCTTTGTGGGTTTTTTTTTTTTTAAAGAGTTTTTTTACGCAGTTAGCGTCAAGGGGGGTGTACAAAGTGGTTTCCGCACCTCTGCACCAAAAAAATGCAATTCTGCTCTTTTTTTCCGCTGGGTATTCATAGGCGAAACTTTTTCACCTATTACATTGCATTTTGTCGCACCGGCGAAAACACGCTACAATTGAATACGGGGATAAGTGAAATAGTCGAAAATTATGTCATAAGCGAAAAAGTTTCGCCGAGAACGGCTTTTCACTCCAAATTGAATATGGCCCTAAGTCATATGTGGTTTTGCTGTCCAAATTCATTTCCACTATTTGGTAGTCTTTCTACAGATTCTGATGAGCGAGTACAGAGAACTCGCAGAGTCTATAACAGGTTAATGATGGGAAATAGCATCATTAGCTAGAAAAGCAAATATAGCATAACCTGCTATTCTGAGTGGATAAAGTGGTGGTAATTGGATGCTTTTATCACTTAAAAAAATTAAGTATTTCACTATACACTCACAAGAATGCAATATTGTTGATTTATTACCGATTATTTCCTCTTCATCATGAAACTAAGAAGGACGTTAGTTTAGTAGTGCTAATGCCAGTTGTAAAACTCGGTGTAATAGAAGTGGTTTTATGATCCGGCAGGTTACAGATGTGGCATCAGAATCCTGTAAGTCAGCCAGCATTACATGTGGCAGTGTGTAATGTAGAGGCGAGATGTGCATCAAATTAATATTTTGTGTAATGTGTAGGGTGATAAGTTTAGGATCTGGTCAACGTGAACAAAAGACAAGATATGCAATGTAGGAAACAGTGACGTGCTGTGAGGTCAATGGCTGTTCCCCTTACTATACTATGGGCGGTATTCAACTGTATGCCCCCCTACGCGCCCGACAGGAGCTATTCAATTGTTGCTCCTGTTGGGCGCGAACAGCTGCCGGCGCAGCATTTCAGCTCGCATCTACAGGAGGTTGCAAGCTCAAATGGGCGAAAGGTGATGGATATGAGTGTCACACTACATTGTGGTGGATATGAGTGTCACACTACATTGTGGTGGATGTGAGTGTCACACTACATTGTGGTGGATGTGAGTGTCACACTACAATGTGGTGGATATGAGTGTCACACTACAATGTGGTGGATATGAGTGTCACACTACATTGTGGTGGATATGAATGTCACACTACATTGTGGTGGATATGAATGTCACACTACATTGTGGTGGATATGAATGTCACACTACATTGTGGTGGATATGAGTGTCACACTACAATGTGATGGATATGAGTGTCACACTACAATGTGATGGATATGAGTGTCACACTACAATGTGATGGATATGAGTGTCACACTACAATGTGATGGATATGAGTGTCACACTACAATGTGATGGATATGAGTGTCACACTACAATGTGATGGATATGAGTGTCACACTACAATGTGATGGATATGAGTGTCACACTACAATGTGATGGATATGAGTGTCACACTACAATGTGATGGATATGAGTGTCACACTACAATGTGATGGATATGAGTGTCACACTACAATGTGATGGATATGAGTGTCACACTACAATGTGATGGATATGAGTGTCACACTACAATGTGATGGATATGAGTGTCACACTACAATGTGATGGATATGAGTGTCACACTACAATGTGATGGATATGAGTGTCACACTACATTGTGATGGATATGAATGCACACTACAATGTGATGGATATGAATGCACACTACAATGTGATGGATATGAAAGTCACACTACATTGTGATGGATGTGAATGTCACACTACAATGTGATGGATGTGAATGTCACACTACAATGTGATGGGATATGAATGTCACACTACAATGTGATGGATATGAATGTCACACTACAATGTGATGGATATGAATGTCACACTACAATGTGATGGGATATGAATGTCACACTACATTGTGATGGATATGAATGTCACACTACAATGTGATGGATATGAATGTCACACTACAAACATGTACAGATGTGTCCTTAAATATCTTTGCTGCAGTCACGCTAAAAAGCCCCTCTCAGCGCCCCAGGTCCTGAGAGACTGTACTAGCGCTGAGCGTATTTTTTGCTGAAAGTGAGTCGCAATGCACCTAGGACACCAGCAGACTGTGCTGAGTAATTTGATATGAGATACTTCTATATCTGTGTGCCCAAGATTTTAAATCTGTATATGAAGTGCTAAAATATAGCAGCTGCAGCTTTTTTCATTCCAAGTCCCATCATGGTTCATATACATACATACAAGTGTTGCATATCAAATTAATCTGTGCAGTCTGCTGGTGCATCTTAGTTGCATTGAATTGTGACTTAGACGCATTTTCGGCCAAAAACAGACGCCCAATTATAGCAGAGTAGCACATGACCCTGGCGGCTCACTCACGCCAGGCAAGTCGCGCTGCGTGGCAGATAAAGGCTATATGTATGAGAACACATGTTTTGTGTCAAAAAGGCAGTGATGCTGGCAGAAATTCAGATTCCCCCATGTACACTGGGAACAAGCAGCAGTGATAGAATTGCAGTCTAGGGTACACACTATGTGATATCATACAGGCAACAAACAATATATCACTAATTGCATCTGTCCATCGATCAGGTGTGTACTCAGCTTGAGGGTTCAAGTTATTCTACATGAATAGAAAATAGAATACATATTTCTCTGGATCCTTATTTTGCGCAGTGTCTAGAAATGTACAATATATGGCTACAGTTCTTACAATAGGTAGGCGTTCAGTACTAAATGCTATTAAAAATGGCAAGAGACTTAAAATACACACTACCAGATTAGTGTAGTAACCAATTCAGATAAAACAAAATCTAAGCAACACAAAATTTAGCATAAGAACATTTGAAAATTGACCAACTATTACAAATATTTTTTTTTTCCTGTCTCAATTTGAAGGATAAATACAAATACTGCCAGGTCTTGCTGCAAGTTGGCATAAGGTCAACTGCAACAGCGGGTTGGAGAGATGTTATCACAATGTTTGCTCCCTTCATCGATATTGTCACAGGTGGCAAGACAGGGTGCTACTCCTAACTGTGCAAACGTAGAGCAATATGTGCATTTCACAGACAGAAGATAGTATGCAAAGTAGGTTTCATAGTCAATGTGAAATTGATACTTTATTTCAAAACATAACCATATACCAATATCCTGACAGACAAGAAAGATATGAGCAATACAGTGCAGGATTACCAAATGGTCAGAATCTGCTTCTAAAACTCATTACAAAGACAATCTCAGCCATTCAACTACAATTAATATTTATTTTTACAGTGGATGCTGTAAAAATTAAAAAAAAAGGAACTGAATTAAGATAAAAGAAGGTTTCATATATAATATAGACTAAAGCTGGGTGCACACTATACGATATGTGTACCCAGCAATTCGACTGTCAACCCCTCCCCTGCTGACGGTCCGACATATTAGGCGGCTGGTACACACTAGACCACAAGTTCTCAAACTCTGTCCTCAGGACCCCAAACATTGCATGTTTTCCAGGTCTCCGCACAGGAACACAAGTGAAATAATTAGCTCCACCTGTGGATCTTTTAAAACATGTCAGTGAGTAATGAATACACCTATGCTCCTGCTGGGTGACCTGCAAAACATGACCTATGTGGGGTCCCGAGGACCGAGTTTGAGAACCACTGCACTAGACGATCCAGTGCCCAACCGCCCAATATGTCAGCCCCTGCATTGGGTCATCAGTCACATAGTCAGGTTGAGATGCATGTAGGGACGACCCGACGATGTAGCTGACGACCCCACGGGAGCGCCAAACAGCCGACATAATGGGTACACACTACACGATTTGGACTCTGTCGTTCTGATCCGTAGGAATCGGGAATATCGTCCAAGAAATCGTATAGTGTGTACCAGGCTTTATCCAATATCAAACAATGTTTCATTAACGAACAGATAAGACCATGGTTCCCAAACTGGGTGTTGCGGGGCAATTGCATAAGTGTTACGGATTGGTGGTCCAGGACCAGATCAAAGTTATGGCCAATGTGATTGGCTACTGCCAGCAATGGTTTTGCCTATTACAAAATGTGGACAAACAGAAGCGCACGTCTGTCTACCATCACAGAACTGGATGACAGGTATCACAATTTGCCTAATTTAACTAGATTTGCTGAATTCTCAATAATACCCCCTTTACACCAGAGCTAAAACCCGGGTTATTGCAGGGTTAACCCGGGTAGCTTGTAAAAGGGGACAGGGTTGGATTCCCAGGTCAAGTGACTCGGCAATCCAACCTAGGTAACTTGCAGAGTTTAACACGGGAATGTCCCGGAAACCATGCAGTGTAAATGGCGCAATCCGGGTCATGATGACCTGGAGAGCGTGGCTTGCCGGCATGATTGGCCTGCTTCAGTGGCGCTTGGAGATGATCTCCAAGCATCCACTTCCACACCGGACCCGGCTCCGATGTAAACGGCGCCGACACGGGAATATCCTGGGTCATCGCCGACTAAATTCCGGGTCTGATCCGGTTTGGAACCCTATTCCAACTTCTGGGTCAGACCCGGAATTTAGGTATAAAAGCGGTATTAGAAACTTTTGGTGTAGGGGTGCCGTGAAAAAAAATGCTGATACTATAGGGTGCAGTGACATGAAAAGTTTGATCATATAATACAACATAGCATGTTGACATTGTGTGCATGTCTTAAACTTTTACATACTGTATATTTATGAATGTTATTAGTAGGTTTAGTAGACAGAGCTCGGGTACAGCTGTAGGCACGAACAGGCCAACCATCTGACCCAAATACTTTTTCCCAGGCAAAGGGTGAATGCAGATTATATAGACAGAGGACATTATCACAGATGTAATAAGTCCACTTTACAATTGCCCTTTAGAAGGCACTCAGAAATGTATACGTAAAGAACTTATATAGCATATAAGTTCTTATCAGCTAGCAGGATTTATCACATAGCCCAAGCAATAAATAACCCGAATGAGTAATCATTTTGGGTCCGTGGATTTGAATTTTCAAAATTACTCATCAAAACTGAAGAGCACAAATATGTCTGACATACAAGGTAACCCTGTGTTGTGATGTATCCCAACACAACCTGTTTTATCTGTTATCAATTGTTCAGAGTAATTAGATCATTTGTGCAGGGCCGATATGCTCAGATCTAATTGTTTGGTAGCCATGATGAATGCTTGGCTCACAATGGACACTGGATACACAAACTCTTCTACCACTTTCAAGTCAATAGACAATCTGACACACAATGCTGAGGATCTGTAGACACCAAGGGGTATATTTACTATGCTGGTTTGTCAAAACAGTCAACCGTTTTAAAGTGGCAATAGGAATGAATGATAAGCAAGCTTGGTGTAACATTCATTCCTATTGCCGTTTTAAATCTATTGGTGAGAGCTGCTGAACATCATCAGCTTTGATAAATAGAGTTTATATAAATCTACGCCCACACTGTTCCCCCCACACAAACAGGTAATCTGAAGTGCATAGGAGAGAGAAACTTTTCCATAAGCAAAACTTCTCAATCTTTCATATTTATGAATGCTATGACCAGCTCTTCTGCATAAACACGTGTATGAGGGTTGTCCATTTATGGACCTGCCATCGATGGTTGATGATTTTAAACTATAAATGTTTGAGCCATTGATTGTTTACACAGTGTGCGGTTGGCACTAGCCATCAAGGCTGCGCCACTGATGTACACCATAAGTGATCTCTCATCAATGGTAAACCTAGTTGCCAACGCCATAAGACCATCAATGGTTGCTAATCGACGATGGTCAACCCCAATGTGGATTTTAAGTGTACAAGACAAATAAAATAGGAAAGACCTTAATAAATGAGGGACACCAAACATACTGACAGTTATGTGCTAATAAAGCATAACACATAGCAGCATGGTCAAGGTCACGTAGAAAAAGGTTGGAATGTCCTGGCTGCCTACAATTGTGGAAAGAATGTCTGCAAGAGTAGACCGTCGAATAGGAATTAAGGCATTTGCCAGTTGCTTCAGTGACAAAAGCAGCTGAGTTTGCTCATAGTTCGCCAGCATTGGTGTCTAAGCTATCAGCGTAGGGTTCCAGTCAATAGATTTACATTAAAAAGGTCGACAATGTCTAGATAAACACATGGTAGACAGTCAATAGGTCGACCGGGACAAAAGATTGACATGGATGAAGATATACAGGAACAAAAGGTCGACAATAAAATGGTCAAACATGTCTTTTGTTGTTAGGATCTTACCGGAGAGTTGGGGTTAGGCTCTAGGAGGGACAGTTAGGGTTAGGCACTAGGAGGGACGGTTAGGGTTAGGCACTAGGAGGGATGGTTAGGGACTTAGCGGAGGGTTAAAGGCAGACACTAGGAGGGAAAGTTAGGGTTAGGCACTAGGAGGGATGGTTAGGGACTTAGCGGAGGGTTAAAGGCAGACACTAGGAGGGAAAGTTAGGGTTAGGCACTAGGAGGGATGGTTAAGGACTTAGCGGAATGTTAAAGGCAGGCACTAGGAGGGACAGTTAGGGTTAGGCACTAGGAGGGATGGTTAAGGACTTAGCGGAATGCTAAAGGCAGGCACTAGGAGGGACAGTTAGGGTTAGGCACTAGGAGGGATGGTTAAGGACTTAGCGGAATGCTAAAGGCAGGCACTAGGAGGGACAGTTAGGGTTAGGCACTAGGAGGGATGGTTAAGGACTTAGCGGAATGCTAAAGGCAGGCACTAGGAGGGACAGTTAGGGTTAGGCACTAGGAGGGATGGTTAAGGACTTAGCGGAATGCTAAAGGCAGGCACTAGGAGGGACAGTTAGGGTTAGGCACTAGGAGGGATGGTTAAGGACTTAGCGGAATGCTAAAGGCAGGCACTAGGAGGGACAGTTAGGGTTAGGCACTAGGAGGGATGGTTAAGGACTTAGCGGAATGCTAAAGGCAGGCACTAGGAGGGACAGTTAGGGTTAGGCACTAGGAGGGATGGTTAAGGACTTACCGGAATGCTAAAGGCAGGCACTAGGAGGGACAGTTAGGGTTAGGCACTTACCCTGACAGTCGGCAACAGGAGGGAGGGTTAGGGTGAAGATTAGGGTTAGAAAATAAAAAGGGAAGGATAAGCAAGTATCTCACTGCACTGGAATTTCATGTATCTATAATCCAAAATCAGTCAGTATAACTCCTCCTAGTATCTAATATATGATAATAATTCAAATATCTTTGCTATTATATTTCATAAGGAGGTGCAACCACGGAAATACACATCAAGCACAGTTTTCAAAGAAGTTTTAAAAAAGAAGTCGGTATTAGTGCACATACACACTGACTAACAAAAGTTTAAAATGTAATATTTATTTAAATCTATTAAAATGATTAAATGTATGCACTCAAGCAAGTGAAAAAAAGTAAAAAAAAAATCAAAAAAGTGAAGAAAAAGTTTAAAATAAACATTGTGAGGTCCCGTTCACTGCATAGGAAGAGCCAGCGCTTGGAGATTCTCTCATCTCCAAGCACCAGCTCAGCAGTGATGCTGGGTCGGGCCGCCGGTCTGAAAGGAGTCTCAGCCGGGTCACACTCGGGATGGACGCATATACAAATCCTGTGTGCGACCCGGCATTTGCGATGTGAAAGGGGTATGAAAGGGTTCTGGATATTTTTATGTAGTTTGATCATTTTCCTGGCATTGTTTTGGTGCGGCCATTAATACCATTTAATAGCAAAGCCAATAGTAAATGCTGTTAAATGGTACAAAGTACTCATCTTTACACTATGGTAAAGCATTTATTTCCTAATAGAGGAGTGCAACCCTGGATGCCTACAGAACACGTTTGGTCACCCAGTGGTCTGACATTATACATACATCACCAGTGTTCATTCTATCACCCTGCACCTGTCACACCACATGCAGTTCCGCTCTCCCGCCTGGGGTGTCGCTCTCTGCTCTGTTGTTTCTAGCACACTCAGCTGATGCAACAAAAGTCTTGAGATACAGACCATTGTGTGCTAGAGGCACCAGCGCACAGAGCGACACCCCAGGCAGGAAAGTGGAACTGCACGGGTTGTGACAGGTGCAGGGTGTTAGAATGAACACTACATCACACCCTACTCAGTCACTAGATCTGAACCCAATCAAGGATTTATGGCAAGGATTTATGGGATACTCTGTAACAAGGCCTCGGACAGGGTTTCCAACCACAATGAATGAAGTGTCAGTACCTTTTTGTGGAAGAGTGGTGTGGCACCTATCCAGCAATATTCCAGGCACAGACAATGACAACCCATACAGGAAGTACAATTTGGTAAAGTGACATGGTGATTTTATGGTCCATATCCCATTCCCTGCAATGTTTGGCTGAACATTTTACTGTAAAAACAGATCCCCAACATCACCAATGTTCCAACGCACCTCTTTAGGGTGTGAAGGAGAATTGGTGATTTTGGTGTTGGCAAAATGCTGCCATTCTGATGCCAATGTCACAGCCACTGCCCCCTATATATGGTGTTTACAGTTCTTTCTCCTCTATCTACACATGACTTACATGTAATCTGTTTAGTAAGTGAAACGTGTGGTTTTATGCAATCAGGCAGAAGAGGATTTAAAAGCTCCAGAAAAGGTTTGTGCACAAAACAAATCCAAATGCCTTCTGTCCCAGCAAACTAAAATATTCATGTTTGTAAATGTTACTAAGTCCCATCGAAAGTCACACACCCAGGGCTTACAGGTCTACATGCTTATGCCATGGCCCTATCGCTTCAATACTGAGATGCCCACTTCAGCACCTTGCCTCTGTGGAAATCAATCTCGGTGCGTCTTTATGGCAGGTGCAGTTTTTCAATCTGAACACGAACTCCTGAGTGAGAGGCTTTGGACGTAGCCACAGTCAGCTATACGCCTGTGTCTGCCTAACCACCCCCATTACCTCCCACTAAGAGTCACACTCCTTCCTCCCAAATTCGTTCTGCACCTCTGTGCGGTAACAATTGGGATGCATGTGCAGAGCAACTCAGACACGTGCCCAGTACTTATAGCATCGGCACTGCATACGGTTAGCGTGTGACTCAGATTTATTTTCTTAAAGTGACCTTATGGTTCACTATGTATGTAAGCATATTTTTTCGCACAGATTTAGCACACAAATGCACTAGTAGTGTATAAGGCACCTCTTGCTCCTGTCACATTAGCAGTGTGAAAAAAGGCAAATTGATTCAATTTATTGAGCGAAGAAGATGCATGGTGCAGCTTTGTCACACTTTTCTTGGAGCACCAAATGGGTCTATTTGGTGTGACTTGAGAATAAAGGTGCCTACACACATGGCGATATTTTACCAGATCTGACCGATTCCGATGCATCGGAATGACAGATCGTGTTGAATATGCCCAAATCACGATGCGATGAAAGTCCCCGTAGGTCGCACATCGCATCTTCAGATCTGCCGTGCTGTAGGGCAGATCTGATAATCTCAAGTCACGATGCACTGGATAGTTTAGGAGGCACGATAGATCGGGTGTTAAATTGGCAACTTTTTCAGACCAAATTGTGCCCAAGACTGCCAGGGAGCTCCCGGGGAGAGTTTAGGGGGAAATAGTACACATCGTGGGAACATGAGCACATCGCTTTGTGTGTAGGCACCATAAGTGTATATGGACACATCAGTAGTTTGGTCAGTTTTCTAAAGTAAAAGATTCAAAACACCAGCAGTCTGTAACTTTACACAAAAACAAATGATCTTCCCTCCTTACCAACCTGCCAAACAGGTTCTACAATGCAATACAAGCCCACCTATAACTGAATACAATGCTTTCCTTTACTGGCCCGCAGAACATGGTCGCCAATCAGGTACAGACCACTGTCTCCCACAGTTATACAATACAGACAAAGCCACTGAATTTAGTGATAAAAAGGGGCATGTATGTTCATGTTACATAGGTGAGGTCAATTGCTTCTGAAACTAGAAAACAAAACAGCAATTGGTATTAGAGTAATATCTGAGAAATTTAGCCGATAAAGGCCAAACACTTGTTTTGTTATTTCAAAGGTACTTCACCTTCACAGGGATTAATGAAGCACATTCCATGGTGATTAAGCAGATTTGTCTGGGTAAAGGGAAATAAGTGACTAAAGCCACAAGACTTGTGACAGAGAAATTAATAGAAAAACCTGTAGTGGAAGAACCTATTAGCCATACACATGATTCAAATAGGTCACTGGATGATACCATGATTCAAGAAATTAACCATCATTAGTGCAGTGGGTGGCCTAGTACAGTGTGTGTATAGTATAGTATATTTGCCCTCCATCTGAGCGCCAGCTCGCCCTTTACTGGTAGCTGGGGTAAAAGGCAAATTTGAAACTATAAACAGAATTAAAATGAAAAGAGAGCACACTATATATATATATATATATATATATATATATATATATATATATATATACACATACACACACATATACTTACTGGCCTATAGGAGAGGTGCAGGTGTAATAATGGGCACAGATAGGAAATAAAGAAGGATAACGATACTCTGGGTGCCAGTGAATGACACCTGCAAGGCCCAGCATGTAGCAGGAGCGGTGCAGCCGCTGGCAGTGCCCAGGAGCACCCTCTAACCCTGGTATAACTTACGCCTTGTCCACCAGCTCCCGCACTTTCCACATGTTGAGCATCTTCGCTCCCGATCCGTTCCTCCGGCCCTGAGGACTCGCGCTCCTCTCTACCGCTCTGCCCCAAGTCGCTCACCGGAGACCGGCCGCTGTCACTCTGCGCAACCGCTGTACTGTGCTCTCAGTCTCTACCGATCGCGTCACCGTGCCCATGCGCGCTGGCAACCACCAGGTCAGCTGCCAACCACTTCGCGCATGCGCAGTCGCACCATGCGGGGACTTGCCAACCAGGACACGCCGGCGTACTCAGGAGTTTGAGCCAATGGGGCCCTGTCTACGTGCGCGCGCCCGGACAGAATGCTCGCGGCGGTCGCTCAGTGCGCATGCGAGATTCTGAGGTCGTTCAACTCGTTCCAGTTCATGCTCCACGCAGGCAGCAGGCGTGCTCCTCCACCTTGTAATGACGTCACAGGCAGGTAACTAGTGACTGAGGCGCTTCATAGTAACAGGAGGGTGACTGCGTGCGTCACGGGGAGGGGGAGGTTCCTACTAAGTTCCCATACAGACAGCAGCAGTTTGTGACGTGTCAGAGGTGAAGAACATGATTGTAGTGATATGATCTGTCTCTACTCTCACTCCCATTATGAAGCTGTTATATAAACAAAAACATATATATATATATGTTGTTTTTTTTTTTCAAATGGGATCATTAGTATAATTTCCCTGCATTGGTTATAAGCAGGGATTTCTTAAGAGAGGAGGGGGGGTGCGGTAATTATTACCGCCGGACGCATGGGCGGCAGTTCAAATCCCGACAGCGGCTGCCCGGCAAGGGTGAAAATCCCGATCGTCCTAAGGTAAGTATCGCTAACCTAATTCCCTGCCCTAACCCTCCCTTAAGGGTGCCTAACCCTAACCTCCCCCCCAAGTGCCTAACCCTAATCCCCCTTGTAAGTGCCTAAACCTAACCCCCCTTTCCTCGCTGCCTAAGCCTAAGTCTCCCAGGGGGTGCCTAACCCTAACCTCCCCCCAGGGGTGCCTAACCCCCCCTTCCCCTAGACTAACCCTCCCGGGGGGGTGCCTAACCCTAAGTTCCCCCGGGAGCCCTAAACCTAACCCTCCCCCCCCCTTACCTTCGTTCGGTATGCCGGGTGTCGGTCTTCCGGCATCTGGTTAATGACAGGCGTCGAGTTTTCAACGTCTGTCATTACTACCACGCCGGGATTACAGTGTCTGGAAGCCGGCGGTCGGGATTTAGACCATCGGCTTCTGGACTACATCCCAGGAGGGAGCCTGTGTGCATTCCTGGTCCGAGAGCCCCCTCTTCTATCCCTGGCAGCTGACTGACGTGGATGGCCGGCCTCCACAGCATCAGTAGACTCTGGGCACTAGAGTGTGCCCAGAGTCTACTGCGCATGCGCAGATAGCAATTTCTACACTGCGCATGCGCAAAACGACGAAAAATATGGCCGTGGCTGCCATTTCCGGCGTTTTGAGCAGCGCTGAGACAACCAACGCGGGACTTCGGAGAGGTGAGTTTTAGATAATATGGGTGCAGTGCGGACTCCCCCTGGACTCGGGAGCCTGTGTGTACCTCACACCCTGCACCCATTATTGATATGCTCCTGGTTATAAGGCACAATGATCCCTATGGCTACAATGCATTTTCTGAAAAGTATCAGTGTGTTTTCATCAACAAGTAGATCTTACTGCTTTGGGACTCGTGACGCGCCTCTCAGATGTAGCAGTACACGCCCACTTTAACGTGCGCTGTGCGCACATAGGGGTTTCACAATCTCCCTGCAATGCTTTTTCAAAAGTAGGTAAGTATGATATATATGAAAAGAAAAAAATGGTGCGCTGCTCGCTCGGGTGCTGTCTAATATAGAGACTTGCTGCTGACAACCAGAGGGATATCTGCAAATTACCCTCAAAAAGAAACAAAAATACAAATTCGGTGTCTGCGCTAATCCATATATATATATATATATATATATATATATATATATATATATATATATATATAAAACATAGGCTGTGAAATATGAAATATATAATGTTTTATTAAACACATGAAAAAATTAACTGCAGTTCAACTCTAAAAACATATATAAACATTGCACATGTGGAAAAAAGGTTTTAAGTAGGTGCTTGCACTAATGGTCTAAAACACATACTGTCTCTAATGTAATGTAGGAAAAAAGAGTAGATATTGTGTCCTCTCTATAGAGGCTTGATGGTGCTCAGCATGCATTCACAATAGCAACTTGAGCGATAACGATCTTGTTAGATATAGTCACTCTAGAAGAACCTGTATAAAAGGTGCGGCAGCACCCCGTTGGGAGTAGAAAAACTTGATAAGGTGAATATAATGGCGGAGGGTCTCCAGACCAAATCCGCAATGCAATATCTCACCTGTCCCGGTGGGTTCAATGATAAAAAGTCTTCCCTGTAACCAGCCGCTCCTACGGCTCCCAGGCAGATCAAGAATGTAAGTGTGGTATTTGTCCCTGTACCAGCGCCGCTCCGGAGGCTAACTGTGGGACGAGGTGTAGCTCCGAAAACTCGCAAGCAAGGGAGTCATACAGGCGGTGAGCTGTCCGCACCTCAGCAACTCCTACCGGAGCACAGGGAGTGATAGCTGGGCAGTCTACCTCTGTATGAGGTCCAGCGGTGGCAGGGGTGATAGTCCGCACAGACAGTCTCGGCAATAGCCGTCAGTGGATCTCCGCAGTATTAGGTATGCGGATTCTGGTGTCACAAATTCGCCAATGACGGCTCCACAAATAAAGTGCAAAGGTGGAATAATTGCACATTGACGCGTTTCTCCCCTCTTATAGGGGTTTTTTCAAAAGGCAATGACTGTATATATACACACCATACTTTCCTACTGTTGAAAAAGGATTTCAAGGAGATTGTGAAAACAGCATTAAAGTGGACGTGTAGTAAAATTGACGCATCATAAAATTGACTTGCATCTACATGTAAATGAGCCCCAAAGCAGTGTATATATATATATATATATATATATATATATATATACATACAGTCAGGTGCATAAATATTGGGACATTGACAGAATTTTCATATTTTGGCCTCTATTCACCACCACAATGGCTTTGAAATGAAACAAACAAGATGTGCTTTAACTGCAGACTTTCAGATTTAATTTGAGGGTAATTACATCCAAATCAGGTGAATGGTGTAGGAATTACAGCGGTTTGTGTATGTGCCTCCCACTTTTTAAGGGGCCAAAAGTAATGGGACTATCAACTCAAAAGTTATTTCATGGACAGGTGTGGGCTATTCCCTCATTATTTCATTACCAATTAAGCAGGTAAAAGGTCTGGAGTTGATTCTAGGCGTGACATTTGCATTTGGAATCAGTTGCTGTCGACTCTCAATATGAGATCCAAAGAGCTGTCACTATCAGTGAAGCAAGCCATCATTAGGCTGAAAAATCAAAACAAACCCATCAGAGAGGTAGCAAAAACATTAGGTGTGGCCAAATCAACTGTTTGGAACTTTCTTAAAAAGAAAGAACGTACTGGGGAGCTCAGCAACACCAAAAGACCTGGAAGACCACGGAAAACAACTGTGGTGGATGACAGAAGAATTATTTCCCTGGTGAAGAAAAACCCCTTCACAACAGTTGGCCAAATCAAGAACACTCTCCAGGAGGTAGGTGTATATGTGTCAAAGTCAACAATCAAGAGAAGACTTCACAACAGTGAATATAGAGGGTTCACCACAAGATGCAAACCATTGGTGAGCCACAAAAACAGGAAGACCAGATTAGAGTTTGCCAAACAACATCTAAAAAAGCCATTACAGTTCTGGAACAACATCCTATGGACAGATGAGACAAAGATCAACTTGTACCAGAGTGATGGGAAGAGAAGAGTATGGAGAAGGAAAAGAACTGCTCATGATCCAAAACATAAAACCTCATCAGTGAAGCATGGTGGTGGTAGTGTCATGGCGTGTACATGTATGGCTGCCAATGGAACTGGTTCCCTTGTATTTATTGATGATGTGACTGCTGACAAAAGCAGCAGAATGAATTCTGAAGTGTTTCAGGCAATATTATATGCTCATATTCAGTCAAATGCTTCAGAACTCATTGGACGGCGCTTCACAGTGCAGATGGACAATGACCTGAAGCATACTGCAAAAGCAACCAAAGAGTTTTTTAAGGCTAAAAAGTGGAATGTTATGCAATGGCCAAGTCAATCTCCTGACCTGAATCCGATTGAGCATGCATTTCTCTTGATGAAGACAAAACTGAAGGGAAAATTCTCCAAGAACAAGCAGGAACTGAAGACATTTGCAGTAGGGGCCTGGCAGAGCATCACCAGGGATGAAACCCAGCGTCTGGTGATGTCTATGCGTTCCAGACTTCAGACTGTAATTGCCTGCAAAGGATTTGCAACAAAGTATTAAAAAGTGAAAGTTAGATTTAGGATTGTTTAGTTTGTCCCATTACTTTTGGCCCCTTAAAAAGTGGGAGGCACATATAGAAACCATTGTAATTCCTACACCGTTCATCTGATCTGGATGTAATTACCCTCAAATTAAATCTGAAAGTCTGCAGTTAAAGCACATCTTGTTGTTTCATTTCAAAGCCATTGTGGTGGTGAATAGAGGCCAAAATATGAAAATTCTGTCAATGTCCCAATATTTATGCACCTGACTGTGTATATATGTATATATATATATATATATATATATATATATGTTGCCATTGCTCAGTAAGACCTGCTTGCAGATGACAGTACAGTGATACTTTTCAGGGCTTGGTTATGTATTGTGTTTTACTTACAAGTGGTTCCATATAAGGGCCATAGTCAATTAGGTGCAAAAAGTCAAGGACTTTTCGTCGACATCGCTGGATTTCCATGCGAAAAAGTATCGCGCTCGTCCCTGCTTTTCCCCGTATTCAATTACAAATTGTCGAAAATGGGGCCTAGCGAATTCGGACCTGGCGAAAAGTCCTGTCAGATTTGGGGAAATCAACCTGACACCCCCCAAAAGATGCACTGACATTGGGGATCACTATAGATACCCCCGAATAAGCATGCTGAAGGTATTTGGAGTACTTAAATGGTCTCAATAGCTGCTAATTAGGGTCTTTGCACAAGTGGTGAAGAATAGCATTTAGCAGGTTTTTTTTCAGAAAATAAGTAGTCCCAGCAAATTTGGGGTACATGAAAATGGGTGCTAGCATATTTTAAAGTTGCTAAAGTGAAGTTTTAAAAAACGTAAAAAATCCACCTGCCGCAAGTACCTGCAAACTTAAAAAAACCTGGGGCATCCTTGGGGACCCCCCTGCAGTCTATTTCGGTAGTTTTTAAGTTTGTCCCCCAACTTTGCTATTTTTCACCCCCAAAATGAAAGTGCTCTTTTGGGGTGTTCTTAAGTATTTTTTTAAACTTTTTTTTGACACAGTTTACCTTTGGGGGACTGTCCCAAGGGTGCAGGGTGGTTTCCGGTCGTTTGCACCCCAAAACCCCAATTTTGCACTTTTTTTCGACACCTATTCATAGGCAAAACTTTTTTGCCCATTCCAATGCATTGACTTTCTACATCGGCGAAAAGACTTTGGAATTGAATACAGGGATAACTTTTCACCTGACGAAATGACGTCACCGGCGATACTTTTCCGCAGAAACTGACTTTTCGCACCTAATTGAATATGCTCCTAAGTGGGCAAGAGAAACGTTATTTGAAAATGCATGTAGCCATAGGGATCATTGTTCCTTATAACTAATGCAGAATGTATATATCTCAGAATTTTTTTTCTTCAAAGTATATGACGGCTACATAATTGGGGATAAGGCACAATCATGGAGATTCATAGACTCTTCAGGGAGTCAGGGAGATTGCTACTATTTTAGGGAGTCTCCCTGACATTCAGGGAGGGTTGGCAAGTATGATATACACTAGCTGTTGCCTGCGGCTACACCCATGATAAAATTGCTTCTGCCAAAATATTTCTTATTTGAGGTGTTCTTATTGTATTGCTTTATATAGGGTAGATGCTAGATCCAAGTGGGCTAAAGGACCTTTGATGATGTCACAACCTGTCGTGGTAGTGGCCAACGTGACCAGCAGTGCTATTTAGACTGGTGGCAGCAGCGCTTACACCAATGTCACTGTGTGCCCTGCGCAGGCTGCTATGTAGCCTATCCTATTCAAGTGAACGCAGGCTCAAAGCACCTTTCCCCCTCTCCCTCACCGGCCGCTTGCATGGTGCCACACCTATCATGCATTGATGATGTCGATAATTTTTTTTTTATTATTGGTCAGCTTTACCTTGACGGATCAAGATGAAACAAAGTGCAGGTTATTTCTAGGAGCTTCCACTACATAATGAAGCATGGAAATCGGTCCAGTAGGTTTTGTGCTAACTTGGAACAAACAGACAGACACAACATTCTTATTATATTAGTATATATACCCTTTTCAAATATTTAATAGTTTGGTTTGTTGTCCCTTCTTACTTGCTGGCTCCTTATAGTGTAACAATAGTGTACTGAATAAATTAAGCAGAGTGTCTGAGAAATGCATACCTTCATGTGAATGAGACATAGGGATGGTTAGCAGCCATCAATGGTTTGACATGGTTTTCCTTTATTATTATTATTATTATTATTCCCCGGAGCAGGAGAATCTGAGCTTAAGTCGGCAAGGACGGCTCAAGGCACAGGCTGACAGGGACAGCTCAAGGCACAGGTTGACAGGGCCGTCGCCTGGAGCGCCGTAGCTTTGAGGGCACTGCCAGGCCCGGCAACGGGGGTACAAAGGCGACACTTGTACTGGGCCCCAGCCCCTCAGGAATCAATAATCTGCAGGGCACAGAGACACAGACAGTCAGAGTGAGTCGGAGCGAGGCCAACAGCCATAAAGGTTTTCTGCCGCTGGGTCAGAGACGCGCCAGGCCAGAACTGCCAGAGAAGATGAACAGCACAGCAGGCAGCAGGTAAGTGTTGGCTGAGGAGGAGAGCCAGGGTTCAGGTGATGCTGGGGAGACACAGTTCGGGTGCTTGTTGGGGGGGCCTGGGGTTGTGAGACACGGGCTGAGGGTTGTTAGACACAGGGCCTGGCGGTTGTGAGACACAGGGCCTGGGGGTTGTGAGACATGGCCTGGAGGTTGTGAGACAAAGGGGCTGGAGGTTGTGAGACTCGCTGGAGGTTGTGAAACACGGGCCGGATCGGACGACATATAGGGCACATTGTCTAGTGTATACCCTCAAGGTCACTGACGATGCGCGCTTCCGCGCATCTTCAGCTACATCACCCATCGGACCTGCATGCAGGTCTGACGGGCGACAGCATTAGTGAGGGCCATGCTGCCAAATGCATCCATCGGGATGCATCACTAACAAGATCGTATGTGGAAAAAAGGTTTTTAGAAACCTGCGCTTCACTGTATGCAGCTATACGTGTCTAGGGGTTTTCTCTATATAGACCCCAATAGGAAATGTAGAATTAAAAGAGAAGGCACACCAGCGCAAAATAGTATGGGAATAAATTAATAAAAATTCTACAATAAAAATAATTTAAAAAAATAGTTCATATTAAAAAGTCCTTAATGGAGGAGGGTATAATAAAATTCCCAGGTTATTGATCATGGATCAATCTTCAGATTTCTCTTATGATAAATAGTGGAAACATGGAAGATAGAAAGAGAAGATCCACTATAGTGTATTACCATTTATTATGGATAAAATTTCACATAAAACAATCTATAAAAACACCAGACATTTGATAAAATAAAAGGCATACCAGATGGTGTGGGTGTAAACGTACTACACCTACAAACACTTTGTTGGAAGTCCGATACTTCCTGGGATCAGGAGTCCACTGTCCTTCCACTGTTCAGAGGTGCCTGGTCACACTCCCACCCTTCTGGGTCTCTGCCTTATTCCAACACCAACGCATTTCAACTGCTACTGAGTCTTTTTCAAGGTGTATTGTACTGGTGACCTGTATACCTATTTATACCCTCCTTGTGATCCTCATTGGTTGCAGAAAAAGGATATGTACTCCCCTCTTTCATACATAAATCCTTTCACAGATAGACATAACATCCTAATATACATAAAAATAACATACACAGCAAGAGTTACATTTTAAAATCATATTTCAACGGAGTTCCTCGTTGTGGTGGAACGCAAAAACGTCCTTACTTCCGGTCCGGTGGTGACACGCAAGCGTCACTTCTGGCTGGACCTGAGTATAGGCATCAGATAGTGTGGACTGGAGCAATAACTCTCCTCAGCACGAAGAGTCATTGCCCCCGGAGTGCTAATCGGAGGACACTGCACTCCTTGTTGTCCCTGGAGAATACTTAGAGATAGAAGCGGGAGATCGCTTCCGCGTCCTGGCTTCACTTCCAGTCTGGCGGTGACACGCAAACGTCACTTCCGTCCAGACCGGAATTAGCTAAAAGTATAAACATTTATTTAAACATACCTCCCGGGTTGATGATTAATGCCACCCTACCCTCAGGTGTTATTGACATCATGTTTCAGTTCCTATTCTTTAGTATTAACCCCGTGATATTGGATATTTAAAAGGAAGTTTGCACACATCACTTCCGGTTAGGTGAGACAGTTTTAACACCATATTGGATAAGGGAAAGAACTTAATAAGGAATATCATAATGGAAAAATAAACATATAGAACCCAGTAAAAAAACAACATATATAATACATCTTCCAGTCTAAAAGAGAATAAATATTCCATATAACAGAGTCTGAATATAAAAATATATAAAACCCTTAAGAATTGATACCTTATAAAAAACCTTTTCAACTCAAAGTCAACGTTAAGATCATTAGGTGTGAGGGTCTGTAAATCAAAAATATACTTCATCTCTGAACGAGCTAAACATGTTTCTAAATCTCTATTTTTTCTCCAATGACCACCCACTTGTTTTAGCCCAATAATTTGTGTTATACTATTTACAGAGCAATTATGCTTTTCTTTGAAGTGAGACGATAAGGAATGTTCATCAAAACCTTTCTTTACATTCCTTTTATGCTCCGCCTATTTATCCTTCAGGGATCGGGTGGTACGTCCAATATATTGAAGGTTGCACATACATTCAATTAAATACACACAGTTTTTACTGTTACATGTAATAAAATCTGATATTGGATATGTTTGCCAAGTTTTAATAGATTTAAAAGCTTCTATTTTTGCAATTTGTCTCGTAAACGTTCTACATACTAGGCATGTTCCACATCGGGGGAAACCTTTAGTCTTAATTCTGCCTGTTCTTTTTGATGGAATAGCACTTTTGACAACCATATTCCTGATTAGTGGGAGCTTTCCTATAAATAAATTTTGGTCTGGAAGGTAGGACCAGTTTAGGACAGGGCCTCTAGTTAGGAGATTCCAGTGTTTTCTGACGATTTTTTCTACTTCTCTATGTTGTACATTGAAGGAAGTAATAAAGGGTAGTGAGAAATCTTCAGGAACACTGGGCCTGATTCAGAGCCGGCGCTCTGACCAGAGCGCTCGCTCTGAATCAGGGCCCTCCTCCCTCAACTTGGAGCGGCCTCATGGACGCTCACATAGCTGTGGGTTACCACCCACAGCTATAGCGAGCGTCCATGATGGTCGCGATGGTCAAGACCATCGCGACCATCGGGCTTGCGACGAGACCCTGCGGTAGGGTCTCGGTGACCGCAAGCCCTGGAGTGATTTTGGCTCTATCAGAGCCAAAATCACTCCCACTGACATCACTAGTGATGTCAGTGGGGCCGGACTCAGACGGTAGGCGTTCCCATGGGAACACCTCCGTCTGGCAGCCACGCCCCCGGCACGCCCACCAAAGGGGGCGTGCTGTCACTCACCATCGACAGCACGCCCCCTTTGGTGCGAGACCCATAACGACGGCTTGGCCGTCGTTATTCGGGTCTCGCGCATGCGCACGACGGAGCTCCCTCCGTCATGCGCAATTCGGAACCATCGACCCACTTGCAAGCGTCCTGCGCTCGCGAGCTGGTCTGAATGACCCCCACAGTCCTGATCAACCCTTGGTTTTAGAAGGTCTTCTCTATTTTGAACCGTCATATAATGAATCTGATCATCTATTTCTTTCTGTGAATATCCTTTTGAAACAAATCTCTCATATGTTTTCACTTGTTCTTTAAATACTTTTAGATCTGAACAATTTCTTCGTATATGCTTAACTTGTCCCTTAGGAATGTTTTTCAACCAAGTAGGATGGTGGTTGCTTTTCATGTCTATATAGGCATTGCAGTCTGTTGGTTTGCAAAAATTACATGTTTGTAACGTGTTCATTTCTATGTAGAAAGTCAGATCTAAAAAATGAACTTCAATATTACTTGAATAATAAGTAAGTTCTATATTGAATGTGTTATTATTTAAAGTGGTTTTAAATTCCTCTAGTTGGGTTTCCACCCCTTTCCATATAAACCAGATATCATCAATGAATCTATACCATTGAATGATATTGTCCAGAATGATTATTATTCCAAAAAACAGTTTCCTCCCAGAAACCCATGAACAAATTAGCGTACGAGGGCGCAAAACGGGTGCCCATAGCAGTCCCTCTGATCTGCATATAATATTTCTCTGCATACCAGAAAAAATTATTATGGAGAATACATTCTATACTCTCCGCAAGAAATTGAATCTTGTCTTCCTGTATTCCTCCCTCTCTCAAGAAATGATTGATTGCTTCTAGGCCTTTAGTATGTTCTATAATCGTATACAAACTTTTAACGTCAGCAGTGACTAATATATAATCATCTTCCCATTTTAGCCCATTAATTTTATGTAAAATATCCGAGGTGACTTTTATATATGATTTCAATTTGTGAACTTCTGGTTGTAGATAATGATCTACAAAATGTGAAAGATTAGCTGTAATGGAGTCTGTTCCAGCTACAATTGGCGGGTTTTTAATATACTTGTGTATCTTGGGAAGGATATAAAAAACTGGTATTGCAAGTGAGGGATTAATCATGTATTTTGTCTCATTATCTGAAAGGGTTCCAAGAGCTTTATACTTAAATAAAAGGGTTTTTAGGTTCTTCTCAATTCTTTTGGTTAAGATGGAATGTTCTTCTTTTGTAAGTTCATGTTTGCTCAAATTGAATATTTTGGTATCCTTTAGATGTTCTGAATCTACATCATCCCTTTTATTTGCTTCTATTGCAGGTTTATTTGTTAGCAATTTTTGTGTGTTTTCCCCCCCTCGACACCCCCGTGTGGATCTATTGGTGCGAGGTCCCTTCTTTAGTTCCAATTGTTTCTCCTCCTGCTCATACCTAAAAATGTCCTCATTCATTGTTTGGAATCTGTTTCTGATGGGCAGGGGGCTTCCTCTTCTTTCATCATTGATGTGCCATTCATCCTTAATATAAAGGGATTCCCTAGAAGGACTTCTCTAACTACGTCTATTATACTTCTGTGGTCTAGAAAACTTTCTATCTCTATATGTTCTATTTTGTCCATTATACCTAGTCCAGGCTTTTTTCGGGAATTCCCTATCAAGCTCACTCTTCTTGGTTTATAGTTATCAAAGTGATTTCTATTAGAATTTCTCCTTTCTATCGGGTGGCGTTCTGTCACTAATTGGTTAAAATCATCACAATCACAAGACTGGTGTTCGTATGAAAGTCAATAACACCTGAGGGTAGGGTGGCATTAATCATCAACCTGGGAGGTATGTTTAAATAAATGTTTATACTTTTAGCTAACTCCGGTCTGGACGGAAGTGACGTTTGCGTGTCACCACCAGACCGGAAGTGAAGCCAGGACGCGGAAGCGATCTCCCGCTTCTGTCTCTAAGTATTCTCCAGGGACAACAAGGAGTGCAGTGTCCTCCGATTAGCACTCCGGGGGCATTGACTCTTCGTGCTGAGGAGAGTTATTGCTCCAGTCCACACTATCTGATGCCTATACTCAGGTCCGGCCGGAAGTGACGCTTGCGTGTCACCACCGGACCGGAAGTAAGGACGTTTTTGCGTTCCACTACAACGAGGAACTCCGTTGAAATATAATTTTAAAATGTAACTCTTGCTGTGTATGTTATTTTATGTATAATAGGATGTTATGTCTATCTGTGTAAGGATTTATGTATGAAAGAGGGGAGTACATATCCTTTTTCTGCAACCAATGAGGATCACAAGGAGGGTATAAATAGGTATGCAGGTCACCAGTACAATACACCTTGAAAAAGACTCAGTAGCAGTTGAAATGCTTTGGTGTTGGAATAAGGCAGAGACCCTGAAGGGTGGGAGTGTGACCAGGCACCTCTGAACAGTGGAAGGACGGTGGACTCCTGATCCCAGGAAGTATCGGACTTCCAACAAAGTGTTTGTAGGTGTAGTACGTTTACACCCACACCATCTGGTACGCCATTTATTTTATTAAATGTCTGGTGTTTTTATAGATTGTTTTATGTGAAATTTTATCCATAATAAATGGTAATACACTATAGTGGATCTTCTCTTTCTATCTTCCATGTTTCCACATTTGTCGTAAGGGAAATCTGTAGATTGATCCACGGAACAATTATACCTGGGAATTTTATTATACCTTCCTCCATTAAGGACTTTTTAATATGAACAATTTTTTTGAATTATTTTTATTGGACAATTTTTATTAATTTATTCCCATACTCTAGTTTTTGCGCTGGTGTGTCTTTAATTCTACTAACAAGATTGTGCTGGGTACACATCATTAAATGAGAGACACAGGGTCTGGGGAATGAAGCTGAAAGACACATGGAGGGGATGAGGCTGAGAAACACAGTGGAGTAGAGACACAGTTGCTGGAGGTTGTGAGACACAGTGCTGGGGGTTGTGTGACACGGGCTGGTTTTGGAGCTGAGAAACACGGGCTGGGTTTGGAGCTGAGAAACACAGGGTCTGGAGCTGAGAGACACAAGGTCTGGGTTGGAGGCCGAGAGACATGGTCTGGGTTTACTTCTGAGGGACACAGGGTCTGGGAAATGAAGCTGAGAGACACTGTCTGGGAATGAATCTGAGAGACACAGGGAGGGGATGAGGCTGCGAGACACAATGGAGTGGATGAAGCTGAGAGACACAGGGTGGGGGGATCTAGTTGAGAGACGTCGGGGAATGAAGCTGAGAGACAGGTGGAGAATGAAGCTGAGAGACACAGAGGAGATGAGTAGATGTCTGGAGATGGAGAGAAGAGGCTGGAGACACTTGGATGGTGTTGGAGAGACAAGGGTTGAGGCTGGTGCAACACAGGCGAGGATGAGGCTTGAGAGACATGGGGGGGTTGAGAGACCCAGGTGTTGATGAGCCTGGAGAGACAGTTGGGGATGAGCCAATGGCCAACCTGCATGTACCTACTGGGAGGGGATAGGAAGCCCCAAGAACATGAATGTGCAGTGCCCCAAAATTTCTGTTGCCTGCCCTGGGCGCTGCTTTGCTCCCAGCTGCCGGCTGTACCTTTGGCCTGGGCCGCGCTAGATTCAGATGCTGCCTAGGCAGGGCTGTAGGAAGGGAGGTGTGCTGTTTCTCAGGGTGCGATTCCCTGGCGCCGGCACTAGTGCTGCTCCAGGCCAGGATAGTGCTAGTGTGCCCACCACTATAGATCATAAGCGTGCAGTGCACCATTTCGTGTCCTACTCCCCCCTCTTACTTTGGCATTAGGTGCCAGGCACATGTTTATAGGGGAACTGAGACATGATATCACAGGGTCACTACGTCTTCTCCCCAAAAGAGTACATGATTAAAGAGAGATGAGCAAGAACAAAGAGGAATCTGCTGCCCAGCCTACAAGCTGCCTGGAGAAGAAAAGGAGAAAAGGGAGTAGAAGTCTAAGGGCCTGATTCAGACCCACTCGCGAGCGGCTGTCCGCTCGCAAGTGGGTCGATGTTATGCACTGAGCATGCGCACGACGGAGGGAGCTCCGTCGTGCGCATGCGCCAGACGCAACGAGCGAAGGAAAGTCCTTCGCTCGTTGTGTCCGATCAAAGGGGGCGTGCTGTCAATGTTGATTGACAGCACGCCCCCTTTGGTGGGCGTGCCTCCCTGACGGGGGCGTTCCCACGGGAACGCCTCCCGTCAGAAGCCGGCCCACTGACATCACTAGTGATGTCAGTGGGAGTGATTTTGGCTCTGATAGAGCCAAAATCACTCCGGAGCTTGCGGTTGAAAACCTCAACCGCAGGCTCCGACTCGCAATCTCGATGGTCGCGATGGTCTCGACCATTGCGGCCATCACAAAGCACGCTCGTATAGCCTGTGGGTGGTGACCCACAGCTATACGAGCGTCCAGGAGGACGCTCCATGAAAATGGAGCCCGGCCCTCATTCAGAGCGTGCGCTCTGCTCAGAGCGTACGGCTCTGAATGAGGGCCTAAAACCGAAGAAAATACAAAAGAGGAAGAGGAAAATAGAACACTGCAGCATGTACAGTAGGCAATAAAAAAAGGGAGAGAGATAAAACCTTTTTTTTTCCTACTTTATCTTTACTAATTTAAACACCATTTATCCTATACAAAAAGCTGCCTACTATTTTTTGTGTATATATATATATAAAGTAAACTCCTGTAGCGTGATGGTCGGTGCTTTTAGAAGATGGTGGTGTAAGCAAGCAGCTAACCCTAAAAATAATTTACGCATTTGTGAATCCTGCCTTCTAAATGGCTTCCACTGACCTTATCTATCACATAATTAATAAAATTAAAATCTTCCTCTCTCTCTTCCCTTTTGACAGTGTAACCATCAGAAATGTTGAGGACTTGAATGAAATGATCTTATTAAATGACATGTACAGTAAAGAGCAATCTGTCTAGCAGTAATGTATATTTACATTTAATATTGGACCACATATCGTTATGCTTTAACCTGAGATATGTTCATTTTCTTTCTTTTTTTTCGGGGTGGGAGGGGTTTGGTGCCAAAGGAAATTGTCACCCTGGGCTCCATTTGGTCTAGAACCGGCCATATAGCTCGGCCCCTGGCGTGGTGTGTGTTGCCCTGGCCCCTTACCTGTTTGACTTGCTGAGTCACGCCTCCACACAGAGGTAAAATGGTAAATGCCTCTAGGGTTGATCATTTTTGATCCTGTTTCTCTGCCACTGAAGCCCAAGGCGCCACTAATGTAGCTTTCATATGTGAGGCATACAGGGCTTAATGCTTTGAAATTTGCACTTATCTCACATTCTAACATTTACTCCTAATTTTCTTGATACCCATTTTTCATTCTCATACCCGCTGTAGATATCTTACTGCAAAATAGGAATCTGGATTGACAAATGAATGTCCAAGGCTCATTGAATATCAATATAATTGTGTTCGCTCTAGGTATTTTTTGGGAACTCTTTTTGGGATCTCTCATAATTTTGGACGCAACACATTGCTAAAGCTGAAGTTTATGCTTATGTATTTTAAAGTTTAAATTGATCAACTGCTTATTATTTAATCCTTGTTGTATTCTTCACTAAAGCATATCTTGTTCTTTAAAAGGAATATTTAAATTCAATAAAAAAATTTTTATAAAAATGAACAGTTATTTACTGTTCTTCCATGTGTAAAGAAGCTGCACACAGGTCCCTCTCTGAGTATGCTCCTGGTGTGCAATGAAGTGAATGCCACAAGTTCTTATTTTAAATATGTTGTGAGTGATCTACCTGTTCTATGATTGTGCCTATGTAGTAGGAGCGGTACAGGTAGATGTCACCACCCCCCCACACACACACAACTGTTCACTGTAATAGCTTTTGGAGCTGGAGGAAGGGTGTCATCACTGGAGCCAGAGCCTGTGGTGCAGTAGACTGTCCTGGCACTTGCTGGGGGAGCCAGTTGGCCTGAGATACCTGCTCTTGTAAACTGGGTTATCGCTGACTGCAGCATGACTCTGGTGTGGGAGTCTATCCTAGGCCTTAGTAGCCAATGGGCCGCCTCTGTCTGCTGTAGGGGAGTTATGGTTGGCCACACACAGAGAGGAGGAGCGAATCAGGATGATCCACATCATGTACAGGATACACTTGCATATTTCATACAATGGCAGTGACCACCTGCATCTATATGTCTTTTGGAAAAGGACAGGGTGCATTTTGTAAGTTTATAAAATGGGCAGAGCGCGTGACCCTATAAAAATGGCCTAGCATGAGCACTTAATAAGGTGAGTGTAATTATTATCAGCACTTAAAGATCACCCCATTTGGTCATCTTAGGTTGCAATATTTTTCATCTTTCTCTTTTTGGGATGACTATGGACAACAGAAAAAACTAATGATCTGGAAGACTGGTGGTTGACGTTATACCCAATACTTTTTAGTACCGTATTCACAGCCACTGTTGGGCAAGAGTGTGAGTGTGCCCAAAGTGTATATATTACATCCACAATGTGAGTGTCATTGCCATTTATATTCTGCCAACAATCGGTCTGATCCTGAGATGGACGGTATTGTACAGCCACACAGAAGCTCCTGTGCAATACCTTCAAACTAAAATGCAAATGCAGCCAAAGGTGTCTGTAGGAAATAGTTGCCTCCTGCATGCATCTGTGAGCTGAGGGCCTGATTCAGAGCCGCTCGTTCGCTCCGAGCGATGTTCGCACAACTGCGCATGCGTATGGGTCGTAATGTGCATGCGCCAACCAGTCAGTGCGGTCAGAAATCGAGCGCTCGCAAAATAGCGAGTGCCTGCTAATTTGAATGACAGGATGAGGCGTTTGTGGGTGGTAACAGGGGAAGGTGCTTGAAAATGGGGAGTGGTGATCCAAATGCAGGCGTGCCAAACAGTCAAAACGGGCGTTTTAAGGGTGTGCATAATTAACAAAGCAGCGTCATCGGCCACGTCACTTGGTTGTCTCTTAGCCTGAACTGTTCGCATGATTGCGGTAGGAAAATCCTACCACAAGCACTGCGAGCAGTTCAGACGCCTTTCGATGTACTCGATTAATCTAATAACTAGCGGAGATGACGTAGGATGCGAGCGGCCAGGGGGCGTCTTTACAAAATAGCGAGCGCATCTTTCATTCGCTCGCTCAGACATAGAGGCGTCAACAGACCGCAAAGAGCGAGCGCTCAATTTAAATAGCCTGCCCCTTTTTCTGAACGAGCAAGCGCAAATAGCGTCCGGCTCTGAATCAGGCCCTGAGTGCAGTGTCTGTAGATGCTGACTCAGATAACCATCGCCGCTTGCGAGGGCAGGAAATCTGCATCCTACAACCCACCCAATTTCGGTTTCGTGCCCTGAATCAGTATTCTGCTCCTGTTTCACTAGAGTCTTCAGTTCCTTCTTTTTGAAAAATGTTTAGAAAAAAAAAAGAATACAAGAAAGAAATTTTGTGCCCCAATGTACTCATCGTTTAAGCACCCTGAGGCGAAGAATTCTGAGGCCATGCAGTCTTGCTCCTCATCACTGAAGAAGAGTTTATTTGCGTGCATCTGTTATAGTCTGTTTTAATGACATTCTCAAATACTCTACTTCTCTACCTCATTTGGTGTTGAAAACATTTGAGGATATCAATTATATGCCAAGATATAGAAATATGAGTTTTAAGTCTTAACTGTGGCATTTCTTGTATATATAATTTCTTCCGACAGTTTTTCCATGGACACTGCCAATTATGGAGCAGTCATTGAATGGAAACTTCCAGCTAACTTAAAAGCTGTCCTCTGGGTTTTGATAACTGTTATAGAAGATTTATTTGAAAATTGTCAGTGATGATAGCTCCGATTACAGTATTAACCAAAGAGGGAGCTCACAAAGCTTTGAGGTCACCTGAGGTATTACAAGATTTTGAGCCACTTAACCACTTACCTGGTATGGTCCTATGGGATACGACTGCAGCCTGCTGGGCTTTACCTGACACGGTTATGTCCATTTACGACCATGCTGTCCACTGCGTTCCCGGGGCTGGTAATGAGGAAATCCATTCTGCACATGTGCAGAACAAATTTCAACCTGATCTAGCCCCCTGGCAATGATGGAGCGGTCTGTGACCGCCAACATCACTGCCGCAATCACGCCCCAGAATGCCTGGGACTGTATTTAGGTGTCACCATTTCAGTAAAATGGTTAATTTTATTCAACTCATTTTATTGGGACTGATTCACAGTTGGGAGCAAAACAGAAGAGCAAGTAGCTCTGCAACACCGCAGGCAGAGCAGATGTAAAATGTGCGGAGAGATTTAGATTTGAGAGGGGCGTATCCACAGGCGTGTCCAGGTTTGGGGGAATGGGTGTCTGACTCCCTCTTCCCCCTCCGTAGATAAATGTACCTCTGGCCGGGACAAGGATAATCCTCGCCCTTCCCGGGAACATAGACTGCCCGCACCATCCAGGATATAGGATACGTACCTGCTGATTTTGAATCCAAGAAGGCCAATGAGAAAGTGTATTTAAAAAAGAGGCTACATCTTCCCTGGGAGCCGGCTGAGATGAGGGGAGGAGACGAGATTGTGGCTGACCTAACTGGTATGCAGGCGCACGCCATGTGCGTACGTAAGGGCATGTCCAAACTCAAATCTAAATTGCAGTGTAAAAACAATGCTGTCCAGCATTTGTGGGCTACATGTAAAAACACAGTATTTACCCAGCATCCAATAAAAAAAAAAAGCATTTACAACATGGGATGTGATTCAGCTCTTACGCAGGAATTTAGATCCCTGGCTAAATACTCGGGAGCTATTCAAGTACTTCCTGTGACTAACCCCGAGGCTTCACTTATCGCAGATTTCTGCTTGCAGCTCAGGAGGGCTTTGGGGCTAGTTGTGACCTGACAGCTGTATCGCACTCGGCACCTAGCCCTGGAACTGCAGCTTAATGCTGCTAACCACAGGCATAATTGCTGAAAATAGTGGACGTTGTGGGAAATAATTGAATAGCTCTTGGGCTCTTAGCTAAATTCCTGCATTAAAATCGTGCAAAGGCCCTCATTCAGAGCCGCTCGTAAGCGGCCGTACGCTCGTAGTCATCCGATGTTGTAAAACCACGCATGCGTCGGTGTAACAGTGCACATGCGCGTACGGCTGATTGCGATAATTTTTTCAGTCCGTCGAATAGCGAACAGGAAGTGACATGTCAGATGTGATTGACAGAACTGTCCATTTTGGGGCGGTGACGGGGGTGGAGATGGGAAAACGCAGGTGTGTCGAGGCGTTTTATGGGCATACATAAATTATCTGATGCGAACGGCCAATGTGAACGGAACAAGTGTTACGTCACTGTCTGATCCACTTTCCATTAAAACTGCTTGCTCAGCTTGTGGTCTTGTATACTCTACCGCAATGACGATGGTCTCTTCGTCCTTTCCGAGGCACATCGATGGTATTCCGATTTATCAATTGAGGCCTCAAAAACTATCAGTTTTGAATTGCAAAAATGCTTGTAAGGTGTTTAGCAAATAGCCTTTATTTTGTAGCAAAAAAACGTACGCAGGTGAACTACTCAGCTGCTAATTTCTGGGTTAGACAATCAATTAACTTACAAATTTATTTTAAATTTGCGTGTTTTTTCCAAATTAGATTTTTTCTTTTTTTAGGGCAACAATATTGTAAGCATGTTTGTTTTTTTTCTTAATTTTTTAGGGGCCAAGAAAACAATCGTCTTTTTGTTTTTTGCTAAGTGTTAATTAAAACTCATAAATTGTTTTTAACCCTTGGTTTTTTTATTCAAAAATAATGTTTAGTTTTCCGTTGTATCGTTTGTAATTTTGTTTGCGGGATTACCTTTTAACCAGTTTCTGAATAAATTAACAATAGAATTGTTCAGATTTTCAACAGTATTTAATTTTTTGTTGTTTTTTTTTTTACATTTTTTAGGAAATAATAAAAACTTGATAACGTAAAAACAAATAACAAATGATTTTAGAAACACACAAACAAAATAAGTGGCATTTGAAATCCACAAACAAACAAAATTATTAAAAAATTCACAAGAAAGGGGAGGGAGGTTTTGGGCATTAAGGAATATGGGGCAAACACAGAGAAGGATTGTGGGAAAATTAGCCAGTGCTGTCATCGCCTTTTGGCTCGTTTGGCCGGGGTAGGGAGGGAGCCTGAACGTGTCCGGGATGTCCTTCTGCTGGCCTGGCCAGAGGCAGATGTTGTGGCCTCTGGACTAGGCATAGGGCTAGGCACATTTGGAGGGATGGCTGTTGTGCCAGAGGTGGAGGGTCCTGATGTTCCGGCAGGAAGGGAGGCCGGCTCCAACATGTGCTGGCGAACGAGCTGCTCCAGGGCATTTGCTATTCGCACGTTGGCCCCAGTATTTTCCACCAGGGCCTTAGCAATGGTCACGTTGGCCACAGCACTTTGCTCCAGGACGTCCGCCACCCGTAGCAGACTGGCGTCCAGTCTCTGCAGAATCTCGGTCTGCTGATCCGTTTTAATATTGAGATCAGTGAGGAGGCCCACTGCCTGCGAGGGGGAATGCCCTGGACTGTCTTCCACAGGGTCCCCAGCCAGATCTAATGCTTCCTCCCCTGCAGAGCCAGAAGAAATTCTGCGGCCAAAGCTCCCCGCTGGAGCAGACTCATCCGCCTGTGTCTCTGTGAGAAAAAAGAGAAAAGAGTAACATTATAATCTAGATATTGTCCCAAACACATTTCTGAGTTGTTAACATTATAACATTTACCTGGGGCAACATGAGGAGCCGCAAAGTCTGGCATGTCGGTATCCATGTTCGACACGCCAAACACCTCATCCTGCACACACCCCTGGGCCATCTCCTCCAAATCTGTGAGCTCCAGTGACACGGGTGGGACCCCCACCTGTCCCCCCTGCATGCCTAGCCCTATCAGCCAGTTTTTGCTTATGCCGATATTTGAAGTCGCTCCATCTGTGGGCTAAAAAGTTGGCATTATTCCTGCAGTATTTGGACCTGTAAACACTTTTTACTAAAATGTAGTTTTTACATACCGGCGTTTGACCTCCCGGGTTGAACATTCAAAATCACCCACAATATTGACACCACTGGCTATGTCATCCCACATTTTCCATTTCTGGCTTGCACCCATATTCCTTGTTGCCTGTGGCAGGTTGTCATTGCACATTTGCACCAAAACCTCCATCTCCTTTCTTGTGAATTGTGGCTGCCTTTTTTTTTTTTGTTTAGTTGGCCTACTAGGCCCAGCAGCCTCTTCCATGGCATCCTCAACACCTTTTTTTAAAATGGGATTAAAATTTATAATGTAAAATGTTCCCAAAATTATTGTTAAACATAATCCTTTAGCCCAAAAAAGAGAAATACTTACCTGGCGCCTCTTGGCCAGTGCTTTGCTGCTCTGTAGTCATTTTGGACTTTCAGGTCTCACTACAGCAGACCGATTTGGGTTTTCAGTGACGTTTTTATACATGCGTCAGCATTATTCGGCCGCATCATTGACTGTGCGCTCCTATTGTCCATCCTTAATTTGAGCGGGAAAATAAATACTATTTATGGCTTGGTGTGACTCGAGTCGATGTGGCATGTTGATTGTTGGAGGTTTTGCGTTGGAGTGGATTGTTGGCTTATTGAGTAGAAGGAGGACTTTTTTGGTGCGATATTTTGGTTTTATTCTAACTTCTTTCTTTTCCGTTTGCTATTTTTTTATTGTTTGGCTATTTTTTTTTTAATTTTTGAGTAAGTATTTTAAAAAACCACCGTAAAAAATAATAGTAAATAGTTTACAAATGTTTGTAATTTTTTTTGTTTTTGTTTTACAGTTAGTTTGGCATTGCCCCAGTGATGTTTTTGAACTTTGGGATATTTGTCTGTTTTTGGTAAGTGTTTTTGGTTTCATGAATTTACAAATTCGATGTGTTGGTCTTAGCATGTTTCGCTAAGTAATGTTGTTTATTTTCTGGGAACAATCATGTCTTACCACTAAATGTAGCGTACTATTTTGCGAACTAATGTTTGAGTGGTTTTAATTGTAAAATTTGTTTACTATTTTGCGAACTAATGTGTCTTGATTTAAATGTAAAAGTAGCGTACTATTTTGCAAACTAATGTGTCTTGATTTAACTGTAAAAGTAGCGTACTATTTTGCGAACTAATGTGTCTTGATTAACTGTAAAAGTAGCGTACTATTTTGCGAACTAATGTGTCTTGATTTAACTGTAAAAGTAGCATACTATTTTGCGAACTAATGTGTCTTGATTTAACTGTAAAAGTAGCGTACTATTTTGCGAACTAATGTGTCTTGATTTAACTGTAAAAGTAGCGTACTATTTTGCGAACTAATGTGTCTTGATTTAACTGTAAAAGTAGCGTACTATTTTGCGAACTAATGTGTCTTGATTTAACTGTAAAAGTAGCGTACTATCTTGCGAACTAATGTGTCTTGATTTAACTGTAAAAGTAGCGTACTATTTTGCGAACTAATGTTTTTAGAAATTTTCAGTGTAAAATCATGTCTTAACACTAAATGTAGCGTACTATTTTCTGAACTAATGTGTGCTCCCTTCTCTATTTTTTCACGAAAACAATTTGTTTCCAATCATATTTTATTTAATTAATCTTAAACATATTTTCTACTTTTGAAATGTAGGTTGTTCTGCACATGACACGTCCCAGGCCTATAAGCATCTTTGGATTTCTGAGAAAAGATAAGTATATTTTTCTTTACACATTTGTCTAAAACAATAACTACCTGGCTTACCATTTCAGGTTGATGTTGGTCGTATTATATTGGCCATGGTTCCAGAACCCGACCGACTTCAACTTCGTCCCAGGCGTAGGCCTCGTAGGCGTGCAAGGCCCCAGATATATAGAACACGTGTCACCCTTTTTGGAATGCCAGATGATGAGGTGTTAAGGCGATACCGTCTGCTGCCCCAAATCATCATAGACACTCTCTCATTAATAGAGAGTGATCTTGAACGGCAAATTGACAGTCCTACAGCAATACCACCACTTGCTCAATTAATGTCGGTGTTCCATTTTTGTGCCTTAGGATCCTTTCAAACCATTGTGGGAATAGTTGCGGGAATATCCCAATCCTCCTTTTCAAGGATCCTGAGGGCAGTGATGGAGACCCTTTTTAAACACCTCCATCATTTTATTAAAATGCCATTGGATATGGGTCCCCTTAATGTGGCGAAGACGAATTTTTACCAAATAGCTGGCTTCCCACACATAATAGGGGTTGTGGATGGCACTCACATACCACTTCAGCCTCCAGCAAGGCTGGAGGCTATTTTTAGGAACCGCAAGCACTTTCATTCACTGAATGTAATGGTGGTATGTGATGCCTCCTTCCAGATCCTGTCCCTGAATGCCAAATTCCCCAGCAGTGCACATGATTCCTTCGTCATCTGGCAATCAGGGATTTGGCACAAATTAAACAACCTACAAGCTGGTGATGCGTGGCTTCTGGGTAAGTTGAAACCTTCTGTTGAAACCAATGCAAAGCTTGTTACACAATGGTTCTGATGTTTTTTTTTATATTTTCACAGGAGACAGTGGTTACCCTTGCACGCCCTGGCTGCTCACTACTTATTTGGTTCCCACACCAAGGCCACAAAGTGAGTATAATTCCACACTTACAGCCACCAGACAGGTGGTGGAGCGCTGTATCGGCCTTTTAAAAGGCCGATTCAGATGCCTCCACCGCTCTGGTGGCGAGCTCATGTATTTGCCGGCTATGGTTTCGAAAATTGTGGTCCTGTGTGGGATATTTCACAACATCGCCATAAGGAGTGGTGTCCCAATGCAGCCAGAGGATGCCTTGCCTGAGGATGGCCCCCCCGAGGTTGGTCGGAGGTCAGTATGTGGGGGGGCCATACGCGATGACATTGTGGCCAGATTTTTTAGGTAATTATTTTCCAAAATTAAGTTAATTGACACAGTGTAGACATGTAAGATTTTAATGTACAATTTAAATTTTTTTTTTTTTTCTTTTATTCCATAAAATTACCATAAAAAACGATGCCTACTACCTGATCCCAAAAAATGACTTCATGTTGACACATTGGATATAACTTCGGGAACAATGGTCCTGATTCAGAGCCGCTCGTAAGCGGCCGCTCATTCGCTCCGAGCGATGTTCGCACATCTGCGCATGCATATGGGTTTTAGTACGCATGTGCGAACCAGTCAGTGCGGTCGAAAATCGTGTGCTCGCAAAATAGCAAATGCCTACTAATTTGAGTGACAGAATGAGGCGTTTGTGGGTGGTAACAGGGGAAGGTGCTTGAAAACGGGGAGTGGAGATCCGAACGCAGGCGTGCCAACAGTCAAAACGGGCGTTTTAAGGGTGTTAATTAACAAAGCAGCGTCATTGACCACGTCACTTGGTTGTCTTTTAGCCTGAACTGTATGCATGATTGCGGTAGGAAAATCCAACCACAAGCACTGCGAGCAGTTCATACGCCTTTCGATGTACTCAATTAATTAAATAAATAGCGGAGATGACGTAGGATGCGAGTGGCCAGGGGGCATTTTTTCCTAAATAGAGAGCGCATGTTTTGTTCGCTCGTTCAGACATAGAGGCGTGAACAGACCGCAAAGAGCGAGCGCTTAATTTAAATAGCCAGCCCCTTTTTATGAATGAGCGTCCGCAAATAGCGTCCGGCTCTGAATCAGGCCCAATGATTTCTTCGCCTCATTTGTGGAATCATGTTGGCATGCTACTTCTTCAAACAGTTCCTGATTGTTGTTTTACTTTTGTTGTTTTGGGTGTGTTTTGGAATTTTTTGTGTGTTTTCATTGTGTGAATTGATTGTGACAAATCACAAAAAAAAACTTGGTGTTTTTTTTTGTGTGCATTAAACTTTTTTTTACCGTTAAACAAACATTTCCTGGGTAAATTACAAGCAAGTGTAACCTGGTCCAAAAAAGGCAAACTTGCTTAATGGCTAATCCTGTAATGTGTTAAATTTTAATCTTTTTGACCCTGCTTTGTGGCTAAAAACAAACACCAAAGGTATTATGGTGAATCAGTCTGTTTGCCAATGTAGGCCTAAGCAGGTTTGGTTTAATTTTTACGTTACCCCCAAAAAAGAACAAACTATTGTTGCCGTTAATTCTACAAACCTATTGGTATAGTTAGGTGTTTAATGTGCCAGCTTACATACTTACTTGAGCTTTCTACAATCCAATTTACATTACTTCAAACCTCATGGTAAAATAGTAGACTTATGTAAGGTTCAACAATCTAAGATTTACAGACAAGGAATAAGACTTAAATAAATCAAAATATCTTTTATTTTTTTTAACATTTTTTGGGTGCAAAAGCAAAAATTAGTGGCGCAGGAGCGCCAACAGATGATCCAAGACCACTAGCATGCCAACTACATAGCCCCTCAAGCTCTGCAAGCCTGCATACAGTTGTTCGTTACGCCTCTGGTCCTCTGTGGGTTTAAAAAATGTGGGGATTACTAAAATGACACCTTAATTTATATGTTAACAAACAACTTAAAAATCAGACTAAACAAAAAACGAAAAAAAAAAACATCAACAAAACAAAAGTAACGCCAAACGCAAAGATTGTTGTTAAAAAAAAACACATTTTACAACAAAATTCAACAAAAAATAGGGACAACTACGCAAAAATACTACATTTGTTGGTACCGTAAACAAGAAAGACACAAGTATGAGTGTTTGGACATGTGTCATATGTGTAAGGGGAAAACATCCTAGACATTGTTTCACAAAGATATATATCCAAAACATTAGAACTACTTTACAATTTGGAACTGCACAGGCAAAAGGACAACATCACCAAAAAATGCAAAAGCAACCATAGTTTAAAAGGGAAACATACCGGGCATAATGCTGACTGGGCCAGGAGCCCCGAAATCGTCCTCCTCAGAGGTGGGTCAGTGCTGCACGGATGGAGGAGGGGTGATTTGTGAGGAAGTGGAGGGTGAGGAAAAGAGAGGGGGGGTGGAGGGGAGGGTGAGGAAAAGAGAGGGGGGGTGAAGTTGGAGGGATGGGAATGTGAGGAGAGGGAGGGGCCTCACGGTCTGCCAGGTCTGGGGTGAAGGGGGAATTTGGGGAAGAGTGGGGAGAGGATGTTTGGGTGGGAGTGGGGGATAGGGGACGAGCCCGACGTTGGAGACGTCGTAGTCTGCACTCAGCCCCTAAATGATGTCGAAAAAATAATATTATTACATATTTAATATTTAGAATCCAAAATTTACACACCAAAAAACAAACAAAAAAAACAGGGCTATACGGGAAACATGCACACGCAGGTATGTCCAAAATAAAGAAACAGGGCTATACGGGAAACATGCACACGCAGGTATGTCCAAAATAAAGAAACAGGGCTATACGGGAAACATGCACATGCAGGTATATCCAAAATAAAGAAACAGGGCTATACAGGAAACATGCACACGCAGGTATGTCTAAAATAAAGAAACAGGGCTATACGGGAAACATGCACACGCAGGTATGCTTACATTTTAAATATAATTAAAAAAAAGACTTACTTTCCTCGATTTGCTGACGCAAATTGGCCAACTGGCGTGGGGATCTGCGCCCCAGATCGGACCACCTCCTCTCCAGTTGGCCGATATTACTGCGGTAGCCGATCCTACGCAGGCGGCGCCGCACCTCCGCGTAGGCCAGCCGCTTGCGGAGGTTAGTGATGGGGTGCGGCTGGTGTGTGATTCTCCGGTCCATCACATCAGTGAGGACCAGGAGCTCACGTCTACAAAATGCTGCGGCTCTCATGATGGCAATGATTTTTTTTACACAAAACAGTTTTAATAAAGGGCCTAGAAAAATTTGATTGGCTAATGTACTTTGTAAATTAACAAAAAGCATTCTATTGGTTATTGTATGAGTCATGTGACCTACACCCTCACAAATATAATGTGAGTTATGATAGGCTTGATGTAGTGACATGCGTAAGCTAATTTAAATATTAATTTAAAAAAAAATGAAAAATCGGGCAAGAAAAAAAACGCTAAGCAAGAGTAGCATTCAAACAAACTTTTAATTTTGAAAAACCATCCCCTTGGTCCAACCGTACGTATTCTGCGGAAGCAATGACACACTAACAATAATAAAGTTTATTGACATTGAAAAAAAAAAGGATTACAAACATGTGAATAACAATTAAGCTAATATAGTGATTGCTATTAATCGATTCAAGTATGTTTCCTGAATGAAATAGCAGGCAATCGGAAACTGACAGGGCCACTTCCGGATTTGACTTGAGCGAGCGTTCCCTGCAAAGAGGAGGGGTTGGGAGACTATGGGGCGGAAGATTAGCTGTGAGCGAACATACGAGCGTGCGCTTGAATTTACATTTTTCCGCTCGTACGCCGAACGAGCGAACGGCCACTTGCGTCCGGGTCTGAATCAGGCCCAAAGTTACTTGCTTTTTTGTTTTTCTCCCAACTCTTAGGGGTAAATTTACTAAGCTACGTGTTTGTCCGATTTTGCAATCACGGGAGTATTTTGCTATTTTTACAAACACAGGAATTTACTATGCCAAAAACTGGTGTATTTTCTGTATTTTCAGAGGTGAACACGGCCGAATCAGAAGTTAAAATGCACCTGTAAATTCAACTAGAAACGGATACACCATTGTCTGAACATGGTAGTACTTTCCATAGACAGGAATACAACACTGGAATTTACCAAGAATCGTGATTATAATCATGGGTGTAATTGATCAGTGTGATCCGTGTATGTTTCTGCCAGTAATTAATAAAATAAAGGGTTAATTTGTAAATTAACCCCCCAAAAGCATAACTAGCCCCGAGCTCCAGGAGTTAGTCCTGGTTCTAAAAATACAGGGGGACAAACGTGTAGGGGTCCCCCGTATTTATAAACCAGCACTGAGCCAGTCAGCGACAGCTTCAAAGTCCGTGGGTCGCGTTACTGTTTTTTTTGTTTTAAAATCAGTACTGACTCACAGAGCCCAGTGCTGGTTCATAAAAAACGGGGGACCCCTACACGTTTTTTCCATATTTTTACTTGGAGCCCGGGGCTGGTTATGCTTTTGGGGGGGAGCCCCATGCCATTTTATTTTCTTAAATATACGCTCTTTTAACACAAATATACTCATGAGCAGGCTGCTTGTATCTCACTGATATGTGCAGGCATCTTGTTCGGGAGTGTTGGGCTAGGGGAACACATGGAGGAAATTATCACATACACCAGTGGAAAACACGATCCTGTCAAACACAGGAGCTAAGTAAATTTCCAATTTGCTTTTTAAAATACCCCCCGTGTATGATCGTTCCTACCCGTGTTTAATCTCGGACAAACACGGCCCGACACGTTTCTTAGTAAATTTACCCCTTAATCAGCCTCTATAAAATGAGTTGGTAAAAATTAGCCTATTTACTGAAACGGTCAACTATTAGCCAAACACAGTTGCAAGCTTTCAACAAGGGATTATAAAGCCCATGGATAGGAATCGATGGGCACGGCTGGACCCAGGTCAGTGGCAAATGCAGGATTTCTAGAGGGGGGGGGGTTTCCAAATGCTTGATTTTAGAGTGAGTGTGGCCTGTCCATGAAGAGGGCATAATTAGCACTTATCCAGCTTTAATATGATACATAGAAAGTATATTGTGTTGCATAATTCCAGCATATTCAGGACCAGCGATCACAGTATGACATTAGATGCGGCAGTAGGTCCATATGGGCTCCATTCCTGAGCATTGGAGCAAGTCAGGGGAGTATGAGGGAGCAGCAGAACTTAGCACTGCCCTGGACATATATGTACATATCGGTCTCCTTAAGTACTGGACAGTGTATTATTATACAGTATTAATTATTAACCCTATTGATGGTCTATAGCAGTGCACCCCTAACAGTGCATGTTTTCCACATCTCCTAGTTGGTGCACAGGTATATGTATTACTGGCTGACACATTTTAAAAGATCTACAGTTGGTGCTAATCATTTCATTTGTGATACTGAGAAGAACATGCAGCACTAGTAACATTCTATTATATTACTATTTCTATTGTGGTCATGGTGTGTGCTGGGCAGGGGGGTTTCCAGGCAGACGGAAACCCCCCCTGCGTTTGCCTATGCAGGTCTATTAGCACCTTGTGAAGAAACTTTGAAGCTACTCCTCCCATTCCAACTATGGGCCTGATTCAGAGATGGACAGTAATGCAATCACAGCTTCCATTCCACACGGAACGCAGCAGCAATTATATGGTAATGCATCCAAAGCTTAACCGAGTATAGGGGTGCCCACCACTGCCTTCTCATATATGTCCAATGTCGCACTCCTGTGTAAACATACGATACCATTGGCGCACAATACGCAGTCATACAGCATGTACGGCAAGTCTGACCGGCCACAAACTCTGCAGCTCTTCTCGCGCGCAGAAAGCTCTCATGCTGCGAAAGCGATCGCAGTGGCTATTTATGCATGGCCATGAAACAGCGTTTGAACGGTCAGACATGCCTGCATTTCCCTAACCACTCCCCGTTATCGGGAAGCAGTTGGGAAGCCGATGGACGGAATCCCGACCGCCGGCTTCCCGACTGTCTAATCTCGGCAATGGGTTAAATGACAGGTGTCGATATCCCGCCGCCTGTCATTTTACTTACGCCGGGAACCCAACACCCGCCTTACCGATCGAAGGTAAGCTGGATGCGGACAGCCGTGGGAGGGGGGGGTTCGGGTTAGGTTTAGGGTTCCCAGGGGGACTTAGGGTTAGACATCCCCCCCCCGGGAGGTTAGGTTTAGGCTAGGGGAAAGGGGGTTAGGGTAAGGCACCACCGGGGGGTTTAGGGTTAGGCACCACTGGGGGGAGGTTAGGCACCTCTAAGGGAGGGTTAGGGGGTAGAATTAGGTTAGTAAATATTTACATTTGACGATCGGGATTTCCTCCTCTGCCGGGATGTTGCTGTCAGGATTAGAACCGCCGGCGTAAATCATATGTATTCCCTGTTACCACCCCCAAACGCTGACTACCTGCCACTCACTATGCAAGTGAATTCTCTGTGCGAACGTAATCGCAAATACAATAGCAGTGTGTGCGTAGTGCGGCTTATATGCATGCGCTATGGCAAACAATCGCTCGATCTACGTAAATATCGCCATTGCGTCCGTCTTTGAATCAGGCCCTATATCCGTAGTTAATACTTTTATTAACCAAAAAAAATATCATAGTTTTTCATTAAACAAATTATTCCACAGAAGAGAAACAAAGTCCCCCCACATTGGCTTCCACAGGAAAAACACACCTTGGTCCCCACAGGAAAGAAAACACAGACATTGACCCCCACAGGAAAAAAACAAACACATTGCCCACCACAGGAAAAAAAATAAAACACATATTGGCCCCCACAGGGAAAAAAAACACACACACATTGGACCCCACAAGAAAAAAATAAAATACATTGGCCCCCCACAGGAAAAAAAATAAAACAAACATTGGTCCCCACAGGGAAAACTAAACAAAACACATTGGGCCTGATTCAGAGCCGCTCGTAAGCGGCCGCTCGTAAGCGGCCGCTCGTTCGCTCCGAGCGATGTTCGCACAACTGCGCATGCGTATGGGTTGTAATACGCATGCGGGAACCAGTCAGTGTGGTCGGAAATTGTGTGCTCGCAAAATAGCGAATGCCTGCTAATTTGAGTGACAGGATGAGGCGTTTGTGGGTGGTAACAGGGGAAGGTGCTTGAAAACGGGGAGTGGTGATCTGAACGCAGGCGTGCCAAACGGTCAAAACGGGCGTTTTAAGGGTGTGCATAATTAATAAAGCAGCGTCATCGACCACGTTACTTGGTTGTTTCTTAGCCTGAACTATTCGCATGATTGCAGTAGGAAAATCCTACCACACTGCGAGCAGTTCAGACGCCTTTCTATGTACTCGATTAATCAAATAAATAGCGGAGATGACGTAGGATGCGAGCGGCCAGGGGGCGTCTTTACAAAATAGCGAGCGCATATTTCGTTCGCTCGCTCAGACATAGAGGCATCAACAGACCGCAAAGAGCGAGCGCTCAATTTAAATAGCCGGCCCCTATTTCTAAACGAGCGAGCGCAAATAGCGTCCGGCTCTGAATCAGGCCCATTGTCCAAAGGGGAAAAACAAAACAAAAACACATTGGTCCCTACAGGGAAAACTACACACACACATTGGTCCCCACAGAAGACTGACCTGATATGAAGACAGACTAGTTGTTGTGGAAGGAAGATACTGGTGCTGAGTTGCAGACTTGCAGTAGAAGAGCTTGCAGTCCCTCCCTCCTCCTCAGCTGCTGCTTGCCACAGGCAGCAGCCTCAGTGACTTGGGGCCTGATTCAGAGTTGTACACAATGCCGATGTTTTTGCTAATGGAGATATTTTTGCCACTGCATGTGCGTCTAAGTTGCACTGCGCATGTTTTGAGGTACATTACAGTAGTCGCACGCTGTGAGTCTTTATAAGCAGTATGATTGACAAGCAGGGAATGTTTGGGTGAGGCATTGGAGTGTCGGCTAAAAACGCAGGGATGTATCACCCATTTTTGGGGCGTGTCACATCCTGCATTGGCGATCCCTTATGCAAGAAACAGGGCTCCTATGTCTCCTTTATGGTGACCATTCTGAGTGACCATAGACTCAAGGAGTCGATGTTTGCATGATCTGCGTCTGATGCTGATCCTGTGTACGCAGTTGTGGACGGCAGCAATGGCTCCTTTGGGCGTCTCAGTACAAGTCCCAGCAGCTGTTTCATTAGCATAATTTTGTAAATCCTCATCTGAAAAAGCCGCAAAATCGTACAACTGTAAATCAGACCCTCAGTCACTACAGTGCACACTGAGCGGGGCGGTATTTGGCTGCATGGCCTGTGACATCACGCGCCCGTTGCATCGCTGTTTTAGGTCATGGCCCGGGCCAGTGAAAAGTTAGTTCCCTCACTGTAGAGGTTGCCGTGCTGCTGGCGATTGGCGGCTGCCACCAAGCTAGCCAGTCATCCATCGGTCCCAGCAGGGGTTAAAGTGGGCTGGAACAGTGCAGGATTACGTTCCATCAGTTGTATTTGGAGGCAGAACGCGTTCCTCTTCCGCCTGCCCACCTTGAGGGCACTGCACACATAAGGAGCAGGCACACAGACAGAAGTGCACGTCCAGCCCCTACCTCCTCTGTCGGCAGTGACGTAACTAGGGCAGGGCCGCCTGGGCACTGCGGGACCGGCAGCGCGGGGGGGGGGGTTCGCCGCTGACTATGGTACCACTGCCGGAGCCAAGCTGGAGCTCACTCCAGAGCTCCGCCTTTCGGATGCTGCAGTGGAGTGCCGAGCGGGAGGATGGAGGAGCAGACAGCGGCGGGCGTGGCAGGAGTGGGGATTCAGGTAAGTCAAGCTAGTGTTATGTGTGTGTGTGTGTATGCATGTACAGTATGTCTGTCTGTGTATTTTATGCAGTATGGAAGGCACTGTATAAGGGGCAACTAATAAGGAGGATGACTACTGGGGGCCCTCATAAAGGGGACCTCTATTGGGGACACTGTATAAGGGGCACATCATAGGGGGATCACTACTGGTGGCACTATATAAGGGGCACTACTGGGGGTACTGCATAAAGGGCACTACTGAGGGCTTGCATATGAGGGGCCACTAATGGGGGCACTGCATACTGGGGGTACTGTACAGCCATAGGCAAAAGTTTTGAGAATGACACAAGTATTGGTTTTCACAAAGTTTGCTGCTTTAGTGTTTTTAGACCTTTTTGTTACATGTTACTATGGTATACTGAAGTAAAATTACAAGCATTTCAGAAGTGTCAAAGGCTTTTATTGACAATTACATAAGGTTTATGCAAATAGTCAATATTTGCAATGTTGACCCTTCTTTTTCAAGACCTCTGCAATTCGCCCTGGCATGCTGTCAATCAACCTCTGGGCCACATACTGACTGATGGCCGCCCATTCTTGCCTAATCAGTGCTTGGAGTTTGTCAGAATTTGTGGGGTTTTGTTTGTCCATCCGCCTCTTGAGGATTGACCACAAGTTCTCAATGGGATTAAGGTCTATGGAGTTCTTGGCCATGGACCCAAAATTTAGATGTTTTGTCCCCCGAGCTACTTAGTTACCACAAGGTGCTCCATCATGCTGGAAAAGACATTGGCCCTTATTCCGACCTCGCAGGTCTGAAGGGAGTTTTTTTTTTGTGACTGGCCTCCTGGCCGCTCGCTAAGCTGTGGGCGACCACCCACAGCTTTAGCGAGCGGCCAGCTGATGGTCGCGACCATCGGGGCTTGCGACGAGACCCTTGTGGTAGGGTCTCGTCTGCCGCAAGCCCCAGTGAGTTTCTGGCTCTAATAGAGCCAGAAGCTCACCACTGACATCACTCGTGATGTCAGTGGGGCCGCCCCCAAACGGCAGGCGTTCCTTTGGGAACACCTCCTATTGGCTAGCCACCCCCCTGACCCGCCTAGCAAACGGGATGAGCTGTCGATCAACATCGACAGCCACCCCTTTTGGATGCGAGCGCCGAGCGAGTGATTTCGCGCTCACTTCGGGGCTCGCGCACGCGCAGTTGCGCACTGCCCAGCCATCGACCCACTTGCGAGCGCTAAGCGCTCGCGAGCGGGTCTGAATCAGGCCCATTGTTCATCACCAAACTGTTCTTGGATGGTTGGGAGAAGTTGCTCTTGGAGGATGTTTTGGTACCATTCTTTATTCATGGTTATGTTCTTAGGTAAAATTGTGAGTGAGCCCACTCCCTTGGCCGAGAAGCAACCCCACATGTGAATGGTCTCAGGATGCTTTACTGTTGGTTCTGGGGAGAACACTGCATAGGTATGTATGTACTCTTCAATATTGCATTACAATATGGTTTGTCCCGGTGCAAAGTTAATTTTTTTTTTTTGCTTTGCTCCCAACTCAGAATCAGCTTTAGTGCTCACAATCCAACAATTCCATGCTTCTGCTTTTGTGCTACATTGAAACTCATGTATGCTCCCTGTTATCTGGATCTCTATCCTGTTTGCCACCTGGACCAGACCATTGTCTGTGACCCTGACAATATTGTTAGCTTCTTGGACTTAAGCCTGTGACCCTTAACCACAGCACCAGCATTTGTTCAAATTTCCTGATTGTGCAGGACATTATTTCACACACCACTGCAACAAATTGTCACTTCTCTCCATGCTTAGTATTCTGCTGTCCTGTCATCGGCCAAGTAGCTCACTCCTGCTTTGCTGGTCATTACTTGCAGTCCTGCTGTTCCAGCTACATGTGGTTTGTCAATTTCTACAATGGCTCAATCATCACTGGCACTGCTCTACACTGCACAGCTTTGCTGGCCTAACGCTGATAGTACAACCTGCTTGTATTTGACTTTCACATTGAGGCATACCCCTTTAACACCAAAATCCCGGGTTTGACCCGTGACTTAGAACACAGGACCTGATTCAGACCCGCTTGCTAGGAAGCGTTCACATGAAGACAGACGATTTTTGCAATCTGCGCATGTGTATGCATCGCAGTGCGCAAACCAGTCAGAGCGATAGGGAAGCATTCGCTCGCCGTGCATAGACAGCCCGGCTGAATGAGTGACAGGAGAAGCCGTGTGTGGGTGGTGACGGGCTGGCCATTAAATTGGGGGAGTGGAGGTGCAAATGCAGGCGTGCCTGAGCGTCTCAACGCCGTTTCAGAGGCGTACATATTTAAAAGGCAGCGTCATTGTACACATCACTTGGTTGAATTATACACTGAAGTGCTCGCAGTGCTTGCGGTAGGGTATGGTCAGCCACAAGTGCTGCGTATGGGTCCGATGGTACCGATGGTTGCATACACTTCCTGGAGATGACGTGCGCAAGTGGGCATCTTAAGACAGGCTGGTGGACGTCTGCATACACAAAGCGATCGCACGCCAAGACATAGTGGGCATGCTAATGCCTTACCATGCGATCGTCTGTCTTGCTGGGAGTGTGCCGGATTTGCATACGCTTGGTGTATGCGAACGCATCTAGCTAGCGGGTCTGAATTGAGCCCACAGTTCTAAAATGGGTCAAACCCAGTACAGACCCCTTTCAGACCGCGACTTCAACCCATGTTATTTGTCGTTTACACTGCAGTGCCAGTGCTTGGAGATGACATCATCAGACTACAACCACCTCATCCACTGAAACTTGTGGGCTATATCGAAATGCTGCATGTTTTCCCACAAGTGTCCCTATGTCATACAACATCTGTTGATGAATATACATAGGCCTAAAGCTGGGCATACACTATATGATGCAAGACCTAGCGATGGTGCAATGCGATGTAGCCATGCATCTTGTGCACCGTACAAACTGCACGATCCAATGTACAACAGCGCGAAGTGTTGTTACATGCTGCATGACACAGCACTGCGTCGTCCATTGCATCATTCCATCTGCCGTGCAGAACACCAGATGGGGAGGTGCGATGAATGACCATCCTGAACGACCGCTTGGACATACACACTATGATGTGTACGACATATCGTTCTGATCACTTCGTAACGATACATTGTATAGTGAGTACCCAGCTGAAGATTAGACATTGTGGTACTAATCCTGTCTGGTCTGGGTTGATAGATTGAGCTGTAACTTTATTTGGCTGAATGGCTACAATTTTGCAAAGATTTTAACACATGTAGCCAATTGTGAAATGGGACTATATGACTCAGGCCAGAATTTCTGACAAGCTTTGTAATGACAATAAATAGTGCCTCTGACATAGCAAAACCTTACCGCACAGCGACTGTTCAGAAGTTTCAAAGAGCTTGAATGCCATTTGCTTCTTATATAACTTTTTATATAACTCAATTGGTATGCCATCCAACCATTGTGCCTTAACATTAGGGAGGATATAATAGCCTCATCTATCTCTTCCACTGTAATGGGAATATCAAGGTGTTCCCTGGAGTCATTGGGCACCACTGGCGATTCAATCTGTTGCTAATATATGCTAACAATTGGTGTGCTGAATAATCCACCTGGGACGCATACAAGAGCTTGTTTTATTTATATGTATAGTATATGTGCAAGGGCTGATTGAAAAGTAATGAGACTGCCTCTGTTTTTCTGTCCCATAGGTAGACGTGGCACTTCTGTGCTGGTTATTGTGAAGCTCATACTGTACATCTGTGTGCCTGAACCTGCGGTTGGACTGCTGTAGTCTTTTTTGATTGGTCACAGTGATGGGAGGATCTTCGTACGTTTCGTCATGGCGGATGAGGAAGACATGTCTGTGAGATTACGTCAGAGATGTGGGATTGAATTTTGTGTTAAACTTGGATAACGCGGAAATGTTTCCATACAATGGACTGATGTTTGGACTCCGGATCATAATGAGGGATCCACGATTTGTCGCACAGCACAGATGATGTCAGGAAATCAGGTGTCCTCTCCGACATTCGATTCAACTCGTCGTCGCATCTGCTCCTCTGAGATTTCTGGGTTCCCACCTGGGACACACGCGATGCATTTTCAGTTCCTTTGTCACAATATGCTGAACCAGTTCGAATGAGATGCCAAGTGAAGCCGAAGGTTCACGAAAAGTTGACCTGTCGTTTTGCAACATCTCCGCAGCTTTGACAATGTTAACATCTGTAACTGCGGTGGATGGTCTCCCAGGATTGCTTCGTCAGTCACTCGAGAAGTGCTTTCACCACACCTGTACACCCTCTTTGAACTGCTTCCACCACCAAAATACTGTAGCACAGCTAATTGTTTCTCCACCATATGCTTGCCGTAACATGTCATGAGTTTCATTTCCGCTTTTTCCAAGTTTTTTTCTTGAATTGAGTATTTTTTATTAAATGATTTTGCATATACAAAATAAAAAACAAATAACAGAAAATAAAATGCATACTTATTAGCTGCTAACACAATGAAAACATCATCACCGTATCCAAATATTATTGACAAAAAATAATACATTATTATATAAACATAGAGCATATAAACAGCAGCGAAAGAAAAAAATCTATATATAGAACAGATTTGTAAAAATCACACAAAATATCAAATAAATAAAATATATGGAAGTCTGCATATTATTGATATAACAGAACCAATATCCCATCTCAAAACTATTATATGATCCTCAGTCAGATTGATCTGATGAAGCATACTTCGAGTCAAGCCAACTAGACCAAATCTTAACATATTTAGATTCCGCTCTACGCATTATATACAAATAGCGTTCCTACTGCACTGTCAGGGCAACCAAGGATACCCAGGCCTGAAAGTCAGGCCTATAGGGGCCATCCAAAGTCTTGCTATACAAACCTCGGCTAACACACATAAATTTATCGCATATTGTAATTTGTATTTATCTAGAATATCATCAACTATAATCCCAAGGCAACAGAATCGTGGAGTAAGAATAGAATGAGAAATACCGGTATCAGATATCGCCCGAAGGGCCCTGCTCCAAAAGAATTGCACCCTTGGACATTCCCATAACAAATGCCAAAAGGTTCCAGAGGCTAAATTACACTTTGGGCAACCATCCGAAGCCCTTCCTCCAAACTTCACTAATCGAACTTGTGTCAAATAAGTTCTATGAAGCAGAAATAGCTGAATCTGGCGAAAACTAACAGAAGCAGTAGATAGACGGGGGCAAGCAAGTGCTCCACTCCATTCGTCATCCGTGAGATCACCCATCTCCGATTCCCAGCTCTGTTTTAAACAGGCAAATTAGAAGCATGATGGTATGATAACAAAAACGAATATAGACCGGAAAGTGTCCACCTAGGGCCTAGATGTGAAAGAAAAGATTTTAAAGGGGAATGCTGCATCGAGAGAGGCTTACTAGCAAATTGAGTATTCAGTGCGTGGCGGAGCTGCAAAATACCTAAAAAAAAAATAAGTAGATGGGAGTTTAAATTTGTCCGCTATCTGAATAAAAGATTTAAGAATCCCATCTTGGTATAACTGATTAATCTTAAACAGTGTTAGGAGACAGTGTGAGACAGCCAATCAGCTCCCAACTGTCATTTTTCAAACACAGCCTGTGTGAAGACAGGTGGGAGCTGATTGGCTGGCACCTTATCACTTTTTTATCACTTTTCACTCTGGGCCTGATTCAGAGCCGGACGCTCTGACCAGAGCGCTCGCTCTGAATCAGGGCCCTCCTACCTAAAAATGGAGCGGCCTCCTGGCCGCTCGCATAGCTATGGGTGACCACCCACAGCTTATGCGAGCGGCCAAAAAGATGGTCGCGATGGTCAAGACCATCGCTACCATCGGGCTTGCGATGAGACCCTGCAGTAGGGTCTCGCTGCCGCAAGCCCAGGAGTACTTTTGGCTCTATCAGAGCCAAAAGCACTCCCACTGACATCACTAGTGATGTCAGTGTGGCCGGACCCAGACGGTAGGCGTTCCCATGGGAACGCCTCCATTTGGCAGCAACCCCCCCGGCATGCCCACCAAAGGGGGCGTGCTGTCACTCACCATCGACAGCACGCCCCCTTTAGTGCGAGACCCATAGTGACAGCTTGGCTGTCGCTATGCGGGTCTCGCGCATGCGCACGACGGAGCTCCCTCCATCGTGCGCATGCGCATTAGGGCACCATCGACCCTCTCAGTGGTGTAAGTTCATCTCAGGCACCCGGAGGCAAGTTATAATTTGATGCCCCCCCAAAAGGAAAATAAATATGGTGCATATCTATCTATCTATCTATCTATCTATCTATCTATCTATCTATCTATCTATCTATCTATGCCAGGAAGGAGTGCCATGTATTGGGCAGCTGTGACGGTACACTCCAGGTACATAGTTACATCCCTAAGTGGGGTAAATATGTTGTGCACATTGGAGGAGGTGCCCCTTCAGAGCTGGAGCCCGGTGGCAAGTGCCTTCATTGTCTCCCATAGTTCTGCCCCTGGCCCCGCTTGCGAGTGCTCAGCGCTCGTGAGCGGGTCTGAATTAGGCCCTCTGTCTCCTAACACTGCTTAGTAAATAGACCCCTAGTGGAGGAGAGCTCGGTCAGCTGACAGGAACCCCAAAGAGAAGTATCTGGGTGAATCTCGCTGAATTGTAAAATGCACGAATAGCGCGCCAAATTTTTAAAGCATATAAAATTAGAGGGGGATCATTACGAGAAACAAAATCACTGAGTATAGCCTGCAGAAGTGTATGTCCCTCTGATACCTGAGAAACTAAGAAAGAGCTGGAAGGGAGTCAGTTGAACTGTCCTTGCAGATGAGCCAATTGCGCCGAATAATAGTAGTATTGAAAAAGGTGGAAGTACTAATCCTCCAGAGTCTGTAGACCTAGTAAGTACGTCCAGCCTTATTCGAGGCCGTTTATTTAACCAAATCAAGGAAGTAATTATACTATTTAGCTTTCCGAAATATCGATTAGGGAGATAAATTGGAGCTTGTTGAAAAATATATAAAAATTTAGGCTGCACTATCATTTTAATTAAATTGACCCGTCCTGTTACTGGAGGAAGTTTACGCCAAATTTTAGTCCTATCTTGTAAATAAGAAAACAGAGGTAATATATTCAGAGAGGAATAATCCTCCATAATTTTAGACACCCAAATACCTAAATATTTAAAGGAGTCGACCCAACATAGAGGTAGGGAAATTAATGGGCTAACAGGAGGGCGTCCCCTAAGGGGGAGAATGGAGGATTTGTCCCAATTAATGGCAAGACCAAAATAGTTACCAAACCTGCAAAACCAGGAGCATAGCAGTCGCATAGTTCCGGAGGAACAGCAGCATGTCGTCTGCATTAAAGCTATCATATCCATCCTGTTACCCAAGGTAAGGCCAACAATATCAGGATGTGTGCGCAGAAGACATGCCAGCAGTTCAATAGCTAAAGCAAAGAGACTCGGGACAAGGGGCAACCCTGCCTAGTACCTCTAGACGGTACAAAGGGCAAAATAAAACCATTTACAGAGATACGAGAAGTAGGCTTGTAGTATAGCAGCTGAACCCATCTCAGAAATACTGGTCCCATACACCTCATGACCTCCCATAGGAAGGTCCACTCCACAGTCAAATGCCTTTGCCGCATCTAAAGAGACTATCACAGAGGAGGACTCCTCCCCATGAGAGGTCTGAAGATGAGAATAAAGACCCCTGATATTAACTGATGTGGACTATCCTGGCATAGAGTGTCGAAGCTGGATTATTGGCTGAGACAAGATCAGTTTAAAATTGAATCGCAGCAACACCATTTTGCGACTGGCCGCAAGACGCCATCTTGGAAATGAGATCGCAAGACGCCATTTTGCGAATGGCCGCCTAAGCGCCATTTTAGATAAACTCACACTTTAGTACATGTGGCGATATTACTATTAGCATCATGCGATTGCATCTGTGACCATCGCCATAAGTTATGGCGATTCACCAAAAGCCCATTTCATGACTTTACGTAGTTTGGGTGCTCTGGATAAAGTGTATATTATTATAATTCCCCTAAAGGATATATTTCAGATATGGCTGTACAGTATGTCAAAATTGGATTGCATTAGCTAAACAGAGCAAATGGCCACATGACGACTAGCCTGTGTAGACAAGCTTCATGGACATAATGTCTGCTCTCACTCCAGGTGGCCCTGCTCGAATACAGCAAGAGGGTTGTTTGTAGCACCTTACATTAGCAGGCTTCCTACAATAAAATACCTTCAAAGCCAAGAGTGTTATCTGAGGTTTGGGTCTTGTAGCTGTGCTAATTTGCATTTACACAAGAACCTGGGAGAACAAAGGACTGTACTTTTGAGCCTGGGAAGGAAGGGGGCTGCTGAGAGAGGAGGACGTGTGGAACTATAAGGCTCAGCATTCCACACTGCTAGGTGTTCACTTAGTTTAAGTGAGATTTAAGTGCACCATTTCTCATACACACATTAATACGCACAATTGCACTGTTAACTAATCGCATATTAGCAAATGCATAAGATCCTGTATGAAAACGCTGTTTATTAACTTCATGCACACGCATCTGCCCCAAGTTAACTAGCGTCTTTACATCACACCCCGCATACTTACACATTACATATTCACATAAAAGGTTTAATAAGCTTTAAAGTATAAGATTTAAGTTTGTCCATTCTGTGAAATAAAGATTATTTGGTAACTAAGGTTTTATACATGATAAGTAAGCCGTGATTGGTATTGTACTGATGCGTACTCTTTCAACAGTATTCCGGTACCATCGGTGTGGAGATTGCATCATGCATTCTCAACTTATGGACCGCAGAGACTTCAAGCAACAAAATGTGCATAATATGAACAACTGTTAGGATGCTGCATGATGCAGGAAACCAGAGACCCCCAGTTGTTAGAGGCTGGGTTGTGTCTATTTGAATCAACCTGTTAAAAGCCTTGTAACATATGCCCTCTCCTTTATGAGCAATGGTATTAGCAACAAACTTCTCTATTGTGTTGTTTATTTCTGGGGGGTATAAATATGTGTGCTCTGACCCTGGGTTCCTAGTCTTTGTGCTGAATGCAGATTGACGAGGGGTTTCTTGCTGATGCCTAACATCTGGACCAGAGAGCGATGCGTATGTATAATTGTACTTGGGTCTGTATAATCTCTTTGCGCTAAGATTATATGAGGATCATAGCGTGTAACTGACTGTACTTTTACTTGAATAATACTTTGTGCTTTGGAACCACATGTTCTAGGTCTGGAGTCTTTATTTACTGGATGACTGCGTACGCAAATTAGCGTCATCCTTAGAGGTTTATAGGAAGGATATTAGACGGTATAGGCAGGGGTATATAGAGATTCAAAGGCAGTATCCTTAAAAGCCAGTCTGATCTGGATGTACAATCTTAGAAATAACCTGATTAAGGAGAATTGATAAAATTTTAGCGAGGATTTTAGCATCCGTGGGTATTAACGAAGTAGGACGGTAATTTGGGGTCCTTCCCGGGCTTAGGTGTCACAACAATGATGGCCTCTGACATGGAAGCTGGAAACACACCCTTATCATATAAGTTATTAAAAAGTTCTAAAAGTTGCGGAATAAATAGACCAGCATGTTTCTTGTAAACCTCCAGTGGGATACCATCAGAGCCGGGAGCCTTACCACCTGGCAAGGAGTTAATAGCAATTTCTAAGGTAAAAGGCACATCTAAAAAAGACCTCCTCTGGAGCTAAATGTGGGAGACCAATTGCTGCTACATAGACATCAGTTCAGCTGAAGTGCACGACAGTCTAGAGCTATAGATATTTTTATAAAAATTGAGAAAGGTGTCAGCAATATCTGGGGTGTTGGAAACCAGTAATCCATCTATAGTAAAAATTTCAGGAACAGCGGTGGAGGGACGGTGTATGGACTAAGTGAGCCAAATAACTACCAGTCTTATCAACATACATATATTGGGAATGAGACTGGAACAACATCCTATGGATAGTCCTATCAGTAAGATGTGTAGTCAAAGCAGACTGAGCCGCCAACCACTGGACCCGAGTCTCTTCTAACCTATTGTCAGGACTTCGACTATTTCAGTACATAAAGATAAACTACACTTGCCAAAGTTCCATTGTGGTCATTGGAGGATCTATCCTGGTTGCTGGCGTTCATCTCATGCAATGTGCAAAGAGTTATAGTGATCATATGTTTCTTAGGTGTCGTCAGGTTGTTGGATTCAGTGATTGCTTATTATTCCAAACCTGATTCTATTTGGGTCACATGTTCTGAACTTCCTATGGATCACAGACCTCTAGTATAAAGCCTATTACTAACTATGCCTCATTGTCTGTGCAACATTACTTTCAGGTCTTCCTTGGACTCCTGCCAGATCCCCGCTGTGCCTGGTGTATGCTGTGGACCTTGCTACGTTCCTGTTCATGTTCCTGTTCAAGTTCTGATACAGGTTATCAGCTCCACCACAGAGCTCAGCATTGCCATTGTCTTTCCGTTGTTATCATGCTCTATTAATGCTATTCCATTCTACGCTACACGATTGGATTTACTTGTTATAATTGACTCATACGGACATTGGGGTTACTTCTTCTACAGTTGTCAACTGCACCGTTACAGTCTATCCTCATCAGAACCCCATCACATCGCAGGGCTCAACCCTGCTCCGGACCTTCATCCTGCCGCAGGGCTCAACCCTGCTCCGGACCTTCATCCTGCCACAGGGCTCAATCCTGCTCCGGACCTTCATCCTGCCGCAGGGCTCAACCCTGCTCCCTACCTTCATTATGCCGCAGGGCTCAACCCTGCTCCGGACCTTCATTATGCTGCAGGGCTCAACCCTGCTCTGGACCTTCATCACATCGCAGGGCTCAACCCGGGTCCGGACCCTCATCACGTCTCAGGGCTCAACCATGTTCCGGATCCTCATCACGTCTCAGGGCTCAACCCTGTTCTGGACCCTCATCACGTCTCAGGGCTCAACCCTGTTCTGGATCTTCATTACGTTCAGGGCTTAACCTCGTTCCGGATCTTGTTACATCTCAGGGCTCAACCCTGTTCCGGATCTCCATCACGATACAGGGCTCAACCCTGTTATTGACCTCCATTATATCCTGAAGGCTCTAGCCTCGTGTCGGACTTGGGGTTTCATCCCACACCAGTTCAGTGTGTACTTCGAATTTTGTTTCTTACAGGGGCATACCCCTGCACCTGTTAGTGCATGTCATGAACTTTGTGTTATTGAGATTTAATGTGGAACTTTGCCATACAGTTTTTGTTCTTGAATAAATTCTATTTACTTTTATTTCATGCTAGTGATAGTTCATGAAAAGGTCATTCCTAAAACCACCTCAGTTCATACTATCTAGTAAGCCTGACTCTTCCCAGGAGTCTCAAGTGTCTGTAGCCGTGACAGTATGCACATGTTTGGTTAAATTTAAGATACCTGCTACGAATGCATCAGTGGTTTCTGCTTCTCATTTACGTCTACCGACTCCAACCTCTTATGACGGTAATCCAAAAACCTGCAGAGGATTCATTTTGAGTTATTACCGCAAAATTTTTCCACCCCTTGTATTAAAGTGGCTTATATAATGTAATTATTGTCTGGTACTGCTCTCGAATGGGCCTCTCCTTTATGGGAGAGAAATGATGCTTTAATGTCTACTTACCCAGATTTCATTTCTACTTTTAAGAGGATATTTGACGAACCTGGAAGATCAGTGGCCGTGTCTGTGGACATTTTGCGATTGAAACAGGGAACATCTCCAGTTGGTCAGTATGTGGTTCGTTTTCAAACTATAGCGGCAGAACTTAAGTGGAATAATGAAGCATTAAGATGCAGGGTGGTGCAGATGGAGAAAGACAGATTGGTGCGGATGAGAGAACACAGACTACCATAGTTCGGAAACCACACAGCAGTAGGGATTGGGGAAGACAGATTGGTGTGGATGGGGAGGAAGACAGAGTGGTGCGGGTGGTGGTGGGAGACAGAGTTACGCGGTTGGGGGACCAGAGTAGTACAGATGGAGGAAGAAAGAGTTCCACAGATGAGAGAAAGACATCAACGTGGCTGTGGAGAAGGTACGGATGCAGGGCTGTGCGGCTGGGGAAAAACATTGGTGTGGATGAGGGAACACAGACTATCACAGTTGGGAGACCACACAGGAGTAGGGATTGGGGAATATATAGCAGCATGGAGGCATATAGGGGAAGAAAGTGTACATGCATAGACAGAGTATGATATTTTTAAAAATAACGGAGCTGAACGTGTATTCTAAATGAGATAAACGTATGCAGTGAGAAGGATGTTGGAAGCCAGTGAGACTGTTTTGGTGATCAAATGGGAAGATTGTGGGCACTGAGTGGGATGTCGGAGCCACGTAACTGCTCAAACCTCAGTTGCATAGACTGCATGTGTGTATTCCAATGAGCACACAATTCTATGAATTAGCAGCTCCACCATTTTGTGAGTGACAGCAATCTCATTCTGTGAGAGTGCTGAATCTGCAGTTAACCACAGGGTGTGATGGCATACCATATGTGTATTGCGCAAAGGAATACATCCATTAAGGCGTCAGCCTTAATGATTGTAATTTCATTGCTTTTTGAAGTTTGAGTGGCAGAAAATCAAAAGGTTTTGTGAATTTTCAGATCATATCTAAGCAGCCTTAATGGGACATGTGAAACTGTAAGTTTTTATGTCTATGGTACATATATATATATATATATATATATATATATATATATATAAATTCGCAATCCCGGCACTCCTGTAGTTGAGCAACTGCAAACGCTCCGGTGCTCTCCCAGGTTATATGTCACAACCCAATATACAGTCCACGAAAGGAGGCACTCACGAGTCTTTCCTTAGATAGTAAAAAAGTCCTTTATCCTACGCACGTTTCTGGAGTTACCCCGTCGTCAGGGGCAATCAATGTACAAAAATAACACAAACACTTATATACCCATATCCCCCCACATAATTAGCACTGATAATGCAACTCACCTGCAGAGCGTCAGCCAAAGAGCGGCATCCATCAACAGCGCACCCAAACGGCGCGTCGCTAATGTATGACATCACCGGCCCCGGCCCGTCACGTGAGCACTACACATGGTTGCCAAGCAACCCTACAACAACTAAAATAAAAACATACTGCGAGCCTGAGGATTCCCATGGCTGTAGAGTACAACGATAATAACACATCCCAGTACAACCTGCAATGATAAATGATCATAAGCAATATGCTTAATGCACTTAAACCCTAGCTGACGTATATCAATATTTTATCAATCAGACGACACTAATTTGGCCCTATCGAAAAATGTGTATCCGACCATCACTATACAACGATTATCAATAATAGATATAGAATAAATACGCACATAAGATAATATGTCACAATGCAGTAAATCACAATCTAGCACCATCCGGGTTCAGAGCTTGGCTCCCCGGGCCCTGTGAAGGCTGCTTATCAAAAACAAGTGCTGAGTATACCAAAAAGTTTTTTTCAATGGCATTATGGCTTGTCAATATACCCTGATGGTAATATTTTAACTATTAAAAACAGTTTTTTGGATCATTCTCAAAGAGGTGTGCTGGATATTGTCCACATAGGACTTGCTGCTATCAATTATTTTGATCCTGGCACCCTTGTTCAAGTTTTGTGTGCGACCTAAAATAATTTTTTGTATATATATATATATATATATATATATATATATTATATATATATATATATATAGGACCCCAGCTATTGCTGCATCGAAACTGCTTACAGCCTATTGATCATCACAGAATTTGCTCCTTTAGAGAACGCCTCTCTTGCAGTGTCACAGACAGAGGTCTGGTTGCAGTGGATTCCCTGTTACCAAACAAAATTTGCGCTCACAGAATAGAGACATGTAGTACAATTGGACTCCATGGTATGCACCATGGACCCCCGCGTGGAAGTCCACCAGTTGCAGGCTTCAGATCTGCCCCTTGTTGTGGGAATCTGATTGACAAAGAAAGCATGGAACCAAATCAGCAAACAGAAGGATAGTTTAGTAAGCCAAGGCCTGGAGCAATTGGAAGCACTTTGTGGTATCAGTACAGCAAACAGAAGGATAGTCTAGTAAGACAAGGCCTGGAGCACTGGGAAGCACTTTGTGGTATCATCAGTACAACAAACAGAAGGATAGTCTAGTAAGACAAGGCCTGGAGCACTGGAAAGCACTTTGTGGTATCAGTACAGCAAACAGAAGGATAGTCTAGTAAGACAAGGCCTGGAGCACTGGGAAGCACTTTGTGGTATCATCAGTACAGCAAACAGAAGGATAGTCTAGTAAGACAAGGCCTGGAGCACTGGAAAGCACTTTGTGGTATCAGTACAGCAAAGAGAAGGCTAACCTAACAAATCAACATCTTCTAAAATTACTATAAAGCACAGGATACATGAAGGTATGAAAAGAAGAATGGTGGAACAAGCAAGAGCCTTAAACTCTGGCACTGAGAAGTGCTTAGATTTCTGTTTACTTGTGCCGACCTGGTTTTAATTTGATGCTCTTCAACATCAGCAGTCACATGACTGTAACCTGGAACAGAGCGAATCAGCTGTGTGGCCACCCCTGCATGTCAGAGCGAGGAGCAGCACGTCAGCCAGGCAGAGAGAACACCAGCTCAGTATGTAACACCAAGTAGGCCATAAAGCTTACCCCCTTTTGCCACTTACACATATTAGGCATACCCATAGTAAGGCATTGGATTGGTCATGGAGACAAATATAAAATTGACTTTGATACCTATACCAATGAAAACGTTGTTCTTCATGTAACTTCAATGAAACAACACTAAAATTCATCTTGTCTCCAATGTGTGAAATGCTTCTGGTCATAAAGAGGTTAAATGTCCCGTCATAGAGGGATGTAAGACCTAAAGAACACATATGTGAAAAATGTATAAGAACCGAATTACACAAATTGTTATTTATTTTATATCATGCTGCAGAAAGTTCCAGGGTTCTGTCATTCTACCATTATTTTGTGATGGGTGGAAATAAGTTATACAGTAAGTAGCACAGAGCTATAATTAAGTAGCACAGAGGTATAATTAAGGAGCACAGAGCTATCACATACTATAATATATTTGTAAATCACACAGCCTATATGATAACTGGGCTTTTCAGTACAATGGAGTATAAAGTAGTGGCCTAAATTGTCTTGCCCTTAAACTAGCCCATACTCAGAGAGCCTCCTAGCCTCAAGGCAATGTTGTATCACTGTGCAGCTGTTTGGTTTGGAAAAGCCGCCAGTGGGCGTCTCAATACAAATCCTGGCTTCAGCAACATTTGCATATTTTCGCACGGTAGCTTTGCAGCTGCGGTGGCATTAGAGTACTACTCTGAAAATGGCCCTATGACCTAGAAAGGCTCAGAGTCAATAATTGGGAGTCAGAGTGCACTGGAGTAAAGGATAGTGTAGAGTGATAACTAAGAGGGTGGAAGGCCCTACTCTTAAGAACATAAAGGCTAGAGGCTTAGGGGGGTTATACGGGAGGTGAGGACAGTGGATATAAGTTAAGAGTGTTAGTAGAGCAGGCTTTAATGAACAGGTGCTTTTTCGAGGGTATGATTGAAACAAAGGAGGTCGGTAGACAGTCTGATCGGGTGGAGGGCGGAGTAATTATCGAGGAGGCAATGCAACAATCATAGATAGAGTGCAGACAGCTATAGGGAGTGTGGTCCGAAATTAGATCAGAGATATAGGAGAGGAAGTAGCATTTTAGTCATTTGAATGTGATGGTTAGAATCTTAAAATGAAGTCTGTAGAAGAAGGGGAGCCAGTGAAGCAAATTGAATCATAGCAGGATTTAGTAAGACGAGATGAGTAGCAACATTGCGGATAGATTTACGAGGGGAGAGGCAGGAGACAAAATGACCATAAAATAGGAGGTTCAGTAGTCGAGGTGGGAGGTGACAAGGGTATAAATAACAGATTTGGTGGCCGCCAGAGTGATGATGGTTCTGATACTCGACAAGTTGTGAAGGTGGAAACGGCAGGATTGGGAGATAGCATGATTGTAGGCATGAAGGAGAGGGAAGAGTCTAGACTAGTCTAGTGGACTTGTGGGACAAGAGAGAGGTCAGTGGTTACAGCAGAGAAGTGGAAAGAAGATGAGACCCAGGAGGAGGATAAGACAAAGAAATGTTGCCAGCCGGGTGGGGGCAGTGTAGTACTTGGCAATAATGAAAATTGTTGATATAAGACTCTTGCAGTTGTTGCTGGGGAGAACACAGCTCAGTCTTAAGGTGGGTACACACTGAACACATATCTGCAGATCGAGTGATCTGCAGATATATCTGTAGATGGTCGTTCATATACACTGAACGACCATCATCTTACAGGCAGCCATGGGTCCCGCTGGCCGTCGCTGCATGTGTGTACATACACTTGCCGATGGACAGATATGTCTGCAGATATATCTGTCCATCGGCTGTACAGCACATCGTTCACAGACATATCACTGGTAAACACTGGCCGACGGGCACCAGATATATATCTGTCAGTGTGTACCTAGCTTTAGACATGAGAGAGAGAAAGTTGCACCACATAAGAAATGTGTAATCCTTTATTGCTTAAAAAAAACGTAGACAAGACACTGTATATAAATTAAGCTGCAAGATTTCCATTTTGCAGAACAATATATATACCTAGGCTTGCTGACAATCTGGCTGCCTCTTCCGGGAGAGGCAGCCAGCTTGGCTCAGCTGGGGGGGGGGACGTGACACCATTTTGAGGGCAGGGGGCTTGACCGTGCGATCGCATCATGATGACGCGATTCAGCGCAAATCACATCATCAGCTGCCCCTGGACCGGCCATTTATGGAAGGTGCATACTGACGCTGGCGGGGGTTGCAGGAGGGTGAGGACAGGCGGCCCTGGGCGGGAGACTTGCCTACTGTTTCGGGGAGCCGGGACCGACACCCACTTTTGAGAGGCTCCCGACCATTTCGGGAGAGTAGGCGAGTATGTATATACTGTGGTTATATCCCTAATTTTGTGCATGTGCACGGGCCTGTCCTAGCTATGTATAGCTTAACAAATACACCCCTTTATTGTTTTGCTAAATAACTAAATCTATATAACTGCTATTTGGCATTTGACACAATGTTTTAGGAATTTTTCTTTTATTTGTCTTTTACTATTCAATCATGAAAAACCTATTCTGTGCCATTATCATTCCTTCTATGTCCAAAGTTATGTGTGTGATATGCTTTAATGTCCTGTAAGATGCAAAGTAAAATGGGCACCATGAATTGTAACTAAAGTGAGGAAAAAAATTCCAGTATATATCTGTGTATAAGGTAAATGTTCAGCATTGAATTTTGTCAGCAATCAGATATGTATAACTGCTACTGGACATATGACAAGATATTTCATTTGTTTTATTATTTATACATGAATATTTGGCTCGATGACTCTAGGGCACAGGTTCTCAAATTGGTCCTCAGGACCCCACTGTGCATGTTTTCCAGGTCTCCTCACAGAATCGCAAGTGAAATAATTACAGTAACTCCACCTGTGAATCTTTTAAAATGTGTCAGTGAGTAATGACTACACCTGTGCACCTGCTGGGTGACCTGGAAAACGTGACCTGTGTGGGGTCCTGAGGACCGAGTTTGAGAACCACTGCTCTAGGGTTTGATTTCTGACAAACCTAGTCTGTGGTATTATCATTTATTGGCCTTTCATTGCTATTAGACTCTGCTGCACAGAGCTCCCTCTTCTGTAATATGCACGGTACTACAGGCATCAGATTTAGAATTAGGAACACAAGACATCCCCCAGTAAAAATGTTATTATTTACATTTTTCATTTGTTTATAATGTAAAGGTCACTTTGCAGATTTTTTTTCTAAAGTAAACCACAAATTCTTAAATTGAACATTAACTCATATCTGTAGAGACTTATGCAATTAACTGTTAATACTCCATACCTTTTTACAGAATCTTAGTCTATTAACACTTGAGTTTTGATTTTAAAGTTCAATTGTATTTTTTTCAATACATCTGAATTATTCATCCTGTACTCCAGTCTGTCTATTCTTCCATAGGATGGATTATGTGATTGGCATATATTATATATGTGATTGGCTGTCACTACTATGACATCACAGAAATCGCAGTCAGCTACCTGGCTTCTGGCACAAGCTGTTGAACAGGTACAGTGGGCCTGATTCAGAGCCGCTCGCAAGCGGCCGCTCGTTCGCTCCGAGCGATGTTCGCACATCTGCACATGCATATGGGTCGTAATGCGCATGTGCCAACCAGTCATTGCGGTCGGAAATAGTGTGCTCGCAAAATAGCGAGTGCCTGCTAATTTGAGTGACAGGATGAGGCGTTTGTGGGTGGTAACAGGGGAAGGTGCTTGAAAATGGGGAGTGGTGATCCGAACGCAGGCGTGACAAACAGTCAAAACGGGCGTTTTAAGGGTGTGCATAATTAACAAAGCAGCGTCATCGGCCACGTCACTTGGTTGTCTCTTAGCCTGAACTGTTCGCATGATTGCGGTAGGAAAATCCTACCACAAGCACTGCGAGCAGTTCAGACGCCTTTCGATGTACTCGATTAATCTAATAACTAGCGGAGATGACGTAGGATGCGAGCGGCCAGGGGGTGTCTTTACAAAATAGCGAGCGCATGTTTCGTTCGCTCGCTCAGACATAGAGGCGTCAACAGACCGCAAAGAGCGAGCACTCAATTTAAATAGCCGGCCCCTTTTTCTGAACGAGCAAGAGCAAATAGCGTCCGGCTCTGAATCAGGCCCAGTGCTCCTAGAGCAACAAGGGACACCAGGTTATTATGATAACAATTTTAAAAGTTACATTCTTAGATTTCCCATATAGCAATGTACTTTTACGCAGGAATGTTACTTACACGTTAAATCAAATGGTCACTCTTTATTTGTTTTTAGCATATATTTTATTGTTTAATCTAGAAATTGGATAATATGTAGTTTCCTGTAAATTATAAAGATGCTGGCAATCGCTGCAGAATTCCACGACCAAATAAAGGAGCAAGAACAAGTACCTGTATACAGTTCTCAACTTCTCAGGACCCCAAACTGACTTTCTAACATCCATAATAACTTAAAAATGTGGGTGCATAATTCATCATATTACATCAGAGCAGACCTTATCGTATAGAAGCAATAACATCAGAACTCACCGTATATATATATATATATATATATTATATATATGTATATTGAGTGCAGATTCAAATCAACGCAATCTGATGTTGGCAGCTGCTCGTGTTGCACGTTATACCTTTTATAGTAGGCAGATTCTGGTTGCACCTCTTTAGGCTGGAAGCAGAATTGGCCAAAGCACATGTGCCCTTCTTGTGACATGACTTGTGAGGTGCTTTACTGCCTACTTGTCATCCCCTACTAAAATATTCAAATATATATTTTTTCCAATATCTTAAGAAAAGAAAAAGCAATGGTGAACAACAATGAAGATATAGAAGCATTGAAATAGCAAATTAAATGATTCAAACAAAAATGGCATCTTCACATAACGTAGATCAAAGGATGTAATTTAGGTACAATCAGTAATCCAGGACTTTCACAGGCAGAAAGCTCATATGTAAAGAAAGAAATAGACTTCAAAAAGGGAACAGGTGGGAGATGTGATTGGTAGCCCAGAGAGGAAGAGTCAGTTAAAAGATGGTCCATAAGCCATGAAAGCTAAAGGTCATAGTTATAGGCGGATCTTGCATTAAAAAAAAATATTTATGTGCAGGCTCCTGTGGATTTGGGCTTTAATTACAGGTGGAAGCGTATCATTGTAGGGCTCCAACACAGCAAAGAACTCAGCTGCCTGCGTCTCTTCATTCCACGCCATTTGTAATAGAAACTATAACTTAAAAAAAACAGCTGAGGGAAGGGAGGGGCTGGTTCTCTGTATCCAATTCTGCAGGATTGTCTTATTTCCAGTGGCACTTAATGCCATTAGCAATTGATTACCTTCTGTGGTTAAAGACGCCCAAAATAGTCCACTCATGAGGGAAGGGAATATAATTAAGCAGGTCAGTGGAAAATGCAGGATTTCTATAGGGGGGGTTTCCAAATGCTTGATTTTAGAGTGAGTGTGGCCAGTCCATGAAGAGGGCATAATTAGCACTTATCCAGCTTTAATACATTGTGTTGCATAATTCCAGCATATACAGGACCAGCGATCACAGTATGCCATTAGATGCGGCAGTAGGGCCATCCTGTCTGAGATAAATGTTTTTTTTTGCAGACGTGGGCTCCATTCCAAAGTATTGGAGCAAGTGCGGGAGTCTGTGGGAGCAGAAGAAGAACATAGAACTGCCCTGGACATACATGTACATATTGGTCTCCTTATGTACTGGATAGTGTATGATTATACAGTATTATTAATAATTAACCCTATAGATGGTCTATAGCAGTGCACCCCTAACAGTGCATGTTTTCCACAACTCCTAGTTGGTGCAGCGGTGTATTTATTACTGGCTGACACATTTTAAAAGATCCACAGGTGTTGCTAATCATTTCATTTGTGATACTGAGAAGAACATGCAGCACTAGTAACATTCTATTATATTACTATTTTTATTGTGGTCATTGTGTGTGCTGGGGAGGGGGGTATCCAGGCAGACGGAAACCCCCCCTGCGTTTGCCTATGCAGGTGTTCTGCATATTGCCTGATGAGATGCCAGAAATATATAATTATGTGGCAGTCCCATAGACCAGTGGTTCCCAAACTTTTTTGAATCACGGCGCCCTAGAGTATCAACACCCCTAAGCTAAACGTTTCTTATTGAGAAATTCAGAAAAAAAATTAAATGAAGTAAATTGTGCTTCTATGTCACCCTTAGGGTCAGTTATGTGGTGGGTGACAGGGTTGCGCTTCTTTCTGTCCACACATTATTTGATTGGCAGCCATTAGCACTGGTTTTGCCTATCACACTGAACAAAATTATTTTTATTTGGTAGTGGACCACCAACTCAAAGCACCCCTGCAAGTGCGCTGAGGTACCTCAGGGTGCCACAGCACACAGTATGGGAACCACTGCCATAGGCTATGAAATATATCAGCCTGCAATCTGTTGCATCTTGGACAGTTGTGGGTTGTAGACATTCCCACATGGTATCGTCTGATGGGGGATAGATATTCATTGTGAAACAGTTCTGTATACATACTGGCTGGGAGGGACCTCCGGGAGAAAATAGAGCCTGCTCCAGTATAGTTAAGTGTAGCATGTAAGTGAGCCTTTTAGCCATTCTGCTAAGGATTGCTGAGTGATCTAGGATGTCTCTGTGGAATGTATTGTGGGTGGACTTCTCTAGAGGGGGTCTGGGTTAGTAATCCATCCAGTGGGTTACACCACTGTGTCATAAAGGTTTTGAATGCCATGGCTGACATAGAATTGGGACAGTAAGAAGGCTAAAGGGTAAGACCTGATAGTTTCATGGATCAGAGGTATGTGCAAAGAGTGAAAAGCATTAAGACCCGTCTTGTGATGCCTTATGCTAGAGTTTTCAGGTGGTCCATAACAGTGAGTTATTTTTAATGTGTTTTGGAATCTCCTTGTCATGCTGGTGGAGAAAACAGGTTAAGGCAACAACTTCCAAAAAGCTTTGCTCAAAGGGGTGTATTTGCATACTTCTGTTGTGTAGCCAATCATAAAGGTATCATAGTAGGGCTGCATAATTATGCACCGCAAAGTCAGGAAAATAATTCCACCATTTGATTTAGGTTGACACAACTTTCGTTGGCCTATACACGATCTGCCACATTTCCAAATAAACTTACAGAGTATTTATTTTTTTGTATATCTGCCCTGGTGAGGAGAATTGGTAATGAGTGGAGAAGGTACATTAAATGAGAAAAAATATCATCTTGATCAGATTTGCCTGACTCAAGTAGGAGAGAAAATGGTCCCAACTTTTCAAATTGTTAATTAGATCTTAGATAGCCGCTACAATATTTAGTTTATATAATTCAGATGGGTGTTTAGGTAATCTAATGCCCAGATAGCGGATACTAGTTCCAGCCCTTATTAGAGAAAGATGACTTCCCCAATGTGAGCAGGAGATCTCACCAGGGAGCAACATGGCCATAGACTTGTCTATATTTTTTGTGAACCCCGATATAGAACCGAATAGATCGATCTTGTCCAAATTCAGTGGAAGGGAGGGGTTTGGGTTTCCAATGTACAAAAGTATGTAATCAGCAAAAGCTGTCAGTTTAATATCATACCATCCCACCATAATGCCTTTCTTGAAGCAGTCTCAATAGGGGGGTCTAAGGCTTGGTTGAACAGGAAAAGAGAGAGTGGGCAGCCTTGGTGGGTTCCCCATTCCAGTGATAATCTCTAGAGCACAGGTTCTCAAACTCAGTCCTCGGGAACCCCAAACAGTGCATGTTTTCCAGGTCTCCTCACAGAATCACAAGTGAAATAATTAGCTCCACCTGTGGCTCTTTTAAAATGTGTCAGTGAGTAATGAATACACCTGTGCACCTGCTCGGTGACCTGGAAAACGTGACCTGTGGACTGAGGGCCTGATTCAGAGCCGGACGCTCTGAACGAGCGCCCGCTCTGAATTAGGGCGTGTTTTTTTTTTTCCGTCCGGCCTTTTGGACGCTCGCATAGCTGTGGGTTACCACCCACAGCTTATGCGAGCGTCCATGATGATGGTCGCGATGGTCAAAACCATCGCGACCATCGAGCTTGCGACGAGACCCTGCGGTAGGGTCTCGGTGACCGCAAGCCCTGGAGTGATTTTGGCTCTATCAGAGCCAAAATCACTAGTGATGTCAGTGGGGCCGGACCCAGACGGTAGGCGTTCCCATGGGAACGCCTCCGTCTGGCAGCCACGCCCCTGGCACGCCCACCGAAGGGGGCGTGCTGTCACTCACCATCGACAGCACGCCCGATTTGGTGCGAGACCCATAACGACGGCTACCCTGTCGTTATTCGGGTCTCGCACATGCGCACGACGGTGCTCCCTCCATCGTGCGCATGCGCACTAGGACACCATCGACCCGCTTGCGAGCGGTCAGCGCTCACGAGCGGGTCTGATCCATGCCCTGAGTTTGAGAACCACTGCTCTAGAGTCTATACCCCTATTTACAAGCAGAGAGGTGGATGGGTTGCTATAAAAATACAGAATCAACTGGATGAAATCATGGCCAAGCTCCCTCATCTCCAGCACCTGAAATAAATGAGGCCATAAGACAATAACTAACTCTTTTTGAGCGTTCAAGGTTAACAACTTGTTTTGATGGGCAGGAGTACATGAAAATGCGACTGCTGCCACAGTAGCTGTGCGGAACACTTTCACCGGATGACGCCATTTTTACAAATCCCAGCTGATGGTCAGTAAGGAGGGACTGCAAAATCAGTTGTAGCCTGTTGGCCATCACTTTGGCTAGCATTTTGCAATCAAATGTATAGGTCTATATAAAGCCAACTGTTGTGGGTCTTTGTCAGGCTTGGGAATCAAGGTTGTGTACAGATGTGTCCTCATACACTAATGCCGCAGTCACGCCACACAGCCCTTGTATCGAGTTACGACTAAGACACACATTCTTGCGAATAGGATGAAAAAAAACACTACACCACTCGGCGCAGCTCACTTGTATCAGGCATCTGTAGGCTTCATTAAAAGAAGGGTTAAAAGGGCTTGTCTTATGTATATTTCTATATAATTCTTGTAAAGCAGAGGCAATGTAGGGGTGCAAATAGGGTAGTAATCGCCAGAGAAGCCAACTGGTCCTGGAGATATGTGATAAGCGAGGGTCGAAATAATGTTGGTCTCTTCCATATCTCCTGCCAGGGGCTTCCGGGCTGTCAGTTTTGGCAAATGATTTTCACTGTGTAATTGGACCTGCAGGCTGGAGTCCATAGGGGAGGCCCAGAATAAGCTTCCATAGTAAGCTTGAAATTGAGTCACAATATCTTGAGATTTGGTAAGCAACTGATTGGTGGAGGGATGTCTGACAGCCACCACAAAGTTTCACTGTTTGGACATGGAGTCCACCCACAGTATTTGTGTTTTATAAATTCTTAAATACATTTTTAAAAAGAAGGGCTTCATTTAATTAATAACTTAAAATATGACAATTGTGATGACCTTTTGAGGAGAAAAAAAAAATAAAAGCTCAGAAATTGTCAGGGTCTTTTTTTTTCTTCTTTTTTTTTAATAATTGAATTAGATCAAGAACACCTAAAACATTTACAAACTTATCAGACATGATTTAAAAAAAAACAAAAAAAACATCAAAATTAATATTGATTTATAGATTGACCAAATATATTAGAACATCGATAACCAGAACATAACAACATCGCCTTGACAGCTGCGCCTCTCTACAGCCGCCATGTATACACTGTGGGGCTGAGGGCTGCTTGACCTACATTACCCCAGCGGCTGCTCCTCTCACCCGGTGGGCTACCCGATTAGCAATAATCGGCTGCAGGGCAGCCACTGTGAGAGGTTACAGTGGGCTAAGGAGGTCCCTCTGAGACTGGCGGCAGCTGGAAGATTATCTTCCAGCAGCCGCCCAGTGGGTGTTTCCGACTGGTCGCATCAGATGCAACCATGTCAGGGAAAGCCCAGTCTGGCGTGGTCACATCAGCTGCAACCACGCCAGGCAAGTGGCTAAAGGAAACGTAAAAGCCTGCAGCCCTTTGCTTTTATATGATTAGGAAACTCTCAATTCTATGGAAAAACAAATATTAATTGGTAAATGTTGCTTCAAAACCCCAGATAAGTATATACTCATGCTATAAATGCTATTTGCAATATTTTGCTACTTATGTCCTTCCATTCCCCCAAGGGTCATTGTGTAAAGTATGAAAACATGACCCAGATTTTTGACAATGCTTATCACTGACTTACTGGGAGCCCGGCCACCTGAATCTATCTGACAGCATGAGATACACTCTCTCTAAAAGCCCCTGTATTCGCTGTTTCGTCATGTGAGTAAAAGTGTTGTCACAGCCCCTTTGGCAGATGAGACAGGCCATGGAGAAATCTAACAGACTGATTTTCAGTTACATTCCCATCTAAACATGTCTAGTGCTGACATGCAGCTTCCCTTAGAGGGACTGATGCTACAACACAGGCCGTGAGTGAGAGGCACATTTCTGATCAAATCCAGTGTGACAAGTCATAGCACTTAAGTTGTCAGATGGGTCTCTTCCTCCCGTGGGAAAAAAGGTCACACAGGACAGAAGAGGATATAGAGAAAGGTGCTGAATGGATAGCACATGATCAAAATTCCCAGGATCCCCAACACTATACTTCTAGACTGGGCTAAAGCTTGGACAACAAGCCGTCTAGATCTTCCGAGAGGCTAGGATTCCAGAAAGCCGTGTTTAATAAAAGGTTCTAATGCTCTGTAAAACTTAGGTTGATCAAAATAACTAAATGTAAAGTAAAGAGCTTAAAGGAAAATGTAAAGATAGAAATGCCTGTGTGTGAGCTTGTTCCTACTGCATGAAGGAGTTGGGTCTGAGTCTGAAGCATCTTGCCCACTTTTCTGTCTGATTTTGGATGGCTGCTTACTACATTATGGTACTGTGAGATCTGCCTTTGTCAAAATCCCTGAAACTGCAAGTCTATCCTGCCCACTGTTCTTACCTCTGCTTCCGTAGCCAACATCATTAGTATCCATACTTAACTAGTTGATTGGTTGGAATGAAAATCTGGTAAGGTATGAAAGCAAATGACAATCAGCAATATGCTCCCAAACGCGAGAAAATGGACAAAAACTGTTGTTTAAACAAATTGTTTAGATCAAACATTTAACAAACTTGTCTGAACGACCATTTCCATCTGTTTTCTGGCATTTAGGAGCAAATTGCTGATCATCATTTACTCCCATACATTACCAGATTTTCATTCCAATCAATCAACTTGGTTGGCTGGTTGGACAGATAATCTTTACATGTGTGGCCAGCTTCATACTAGCCCTATGCTGGGTGCAAAAGATTCAGCTGAAACATATTTCCCATCTCCGTCCACCAATGACATGCCCACGAGATGGAAGAGGTCCCCACGATTGCATGAAACATTCATTTCAACGTTACCGCCCAGAAGCACTAATTGCACAGGTAGTGCAGTCATCGTCAGCAGGATAAATCCGTACAAACTGCCAATCTTCGTTCATGATCGGATACCTGATCTAGCACAGTATGCTGAGATCCACAAGATCCATGCACATTGCAACTTATGTGCAATTCAGAATCAGCCACTTTATGGGTAAATCCGGTTAGAAGGCGTAACATTTCACCTTGGCAATACTATGTTGCGCTGCGGGGGGCAAATATAAAATGTGCAGACAGATTTAGAATTGTGAGGGGGGTGCACTTATCATTTCTCTAAATAGCAATGTAAAAATAAAGCTGCCAGATGGAAAAGCAGCCAGTACTGTTCATACCTGCAAAATATAATTGTGTTTATCCAGGTGCAAATTTGGCTCTTTAACTGGATTTGCTTCTAACTTTTAGGGGCCTATTCATCATCACTTATTTTTCACAAAAGCATGTGAAAATTAACATTTTCACATACTTTTGTAAAAAAAAGTTTCAGGGCTATTCATTAAGTTCCGAAAAAAGCATTTTTTTTTCGGAATTTGATGGTGTTACTGAACGCCATTCTGAGATAACATTCACAGGCTGCTGTTTAGAAGGCAGCCTGTGAAGAAATACCTGCCAGTCACAGCTCTACAGACATGTAGCCACACTCACTGGCAGGGCCACCAACAGCTGCGGCTGGCCCAAGTAACCGGGGGCGTGGCCTAATTGCGGGAGGTGTGGCCACACCCACTTAGAAGTTTTTTTTTGTAATAATTTTTTCAGCACCACAAAGCGCTGGGGAGGGGGACGCTGTGTGCCCCTCAGACTGGCGCACAGCCAATGGGGGGCGCAATCAGCATGATAGCTCCCCCCGTAGGCATAGTAGACTGCTCCAGCTGCTGCTTTAGCAGCCGCGAGTAGTCTCCCAGTGCAGAACAGCAGTGTGTGCTGGGCTGCTGTGACGTTAGAAGAAGGGGGAGCAGTGCTGGACCCGGGCCCCCGCTGGGTCCCTCCAGCAAGCCTGGGCCTCGGTAATTAGTATCCGCCTTCCCCTCCCGGCGCCCCTGCTCACTGGCCGAAGACACCAACGGAAGAGGTGAGAGGGGATGTGGCAAGGGTGGGGGGGTACAAGACACGCGGGGAGGGGCATCGGACACACGCGGGGAGGTGCAATGGACACCTGGGTGAGAGGGAGGGGGGCCGGATCGGACACTGGAAAAGCTGCAGTGGGAGGAGGTAAGAAAGCGGGGGAATAGAGGGGGGGAGAGCCATGTAGCAGTGAGGAAATCCTTGAGGATAACTCCACAAAAAGAGCAGCTTTTCGATAGTGATACTTTTCGGAGCGAGTTTAAAACATAATTATTACTAATGATAATTATGTCATGATGAATAGGCCCCTAAATGAGGCCCAAGTTTTGCAATTAGACAAATGTGCTGCAGGTAAATCACTGAAAACGGCACCCACTGGCTATTATGGAGCTGGTGATATAGATTATTAATTAATGAGATGTGACAACACCAGGCTGGTCTTCCCCTGACATGGTCACATCTGATGCGACTGTGTCAGAGATGCTGCCAGCAGCTGCTGGAAGCTAATCATCCAACAGTTGACGGGCTCAGCCCACCCACCTCTGTTGCCACAGCAACCTTTCACCAGACTCCTCATGCCTGCCAGGCTAGAGGAGGGGTACAAATCTAAAAGGATTACCCACCCGCGGCTGCTGGAGGGCAATCTTCCTGCAGCCTGAGCTCTAGGAGCTCAGTGCATCCACGGGCAGCTCTCTGCGGCCACCCAGACTGATTGGCAATCCTAATGGATTGCTCACAGTCTGCACCAGGCTCCACCGCTACCACACAGATGCGCCTCCCCCTCTCCCAGGCAGCACAGCAGCAGTTGAGATTGGCGATCCTCAGTCCTGAAAGTTGCGAGGTGGGGCCTCCATGGCTCGGACTTGTTTTTCCAGCAAATCCCACAGATGCTCAATCGGATTGAGATCTGGAGAATTTGGAGGCCATGACAACTCCTTGAACTCCTTATCATGTTCCTCAAACCATTCCTGAACAATTTTTGCAGTGTGGCAGGGCACAGTATCCTGCTGAAGAGGCCACAGCCACCAGGGAATACCGTTGCCATGAAGGGGCATGCTTGGTCTGCAGCAATATTTAGATAGGTGGTGTGTGTCAAAGTAACATCCACATGAATGACAGGACCCAAGGTTTCCCAACAGAGCTTTGGCCAGAGCATCATACTGCCACTGCCGACTTGCCTTCTTCCCATAGTGCATCCTATAGCCATCTCTTCCCCAGGTAAACGACACACACACCCGGCTGTCCACATAATGTAAAAAGTAACCTAATTCATCAGACCAGGCCACCTTCTTCCATTGCTCCATGGTCCAGTTCACGTGCCCACTGTAGGTGCTTTATGCAGTGGAATAGAGTCAGCATGGGCACTCTGACCGGTCTGCAGCTACAGAGCCCCATATGCAACAAGCTGAGATGCACTATGTGTTGTCAAACCTTTCTAGCGCTTCTAGGGGTCATATAGTTAGCATTGAAACACACACAAAATTGAAACACAATGAACCAAATAACAATGAGATATATAAAAGATAAAGTGTTCCAGAAGTGGTGCCAGTCAAGGTGAGGGAGGGGAGAAATGAAGGAAAGTGCACATGACAAAGATAAAAACTGAATAACACTTTCCTTATGACATGTGGAGTACTTCCTTGACAAAATCAGGTCTATGAAACAATAAAGAAACAAAATATCATAGTGCAACAAAACCGATATGAGATGTAAATAAACAGTGTCCACTTTAGTACAATTCTGGAACCTCAATTGAGTAACAATCTCATATATTTATTATAAAATCCAAATGTAATAATAAGATAAAACAACAAAATATTTAAGTAAGTCTAATGAAGGAAAATGGTAAAGAATCATCCAAGATGTTGGCTATTACCAGAGCAATGCAATCAACATACGTGGTTAGAGGTTCTGAACCCTCTCATCGCCATGGTGTTTACACTCATTCAGGAAAGACCTTCTTGGTTGAGATTCCAGGTTGTCAGCTTGCCAATGTGTTTTCAGAGCATTACCTCTCTTATTCAGGGCCTTGCTCCCCACACGCATTAATAAACCTCGGACACCCATGATCCTGTCACCAGTACCTCGGATGTTGTTCCTTGGACCACTTTTGGTAAGTACTAGCCAGTGACGTGTGGTGAGGTCAATGGCTGGGGAGGCACACATGGAGATGGGTCTGAGCGCTAGGAGCCTGTCTCACCCCCTACTCACTATAATTCTCCCCTCACTACACTAAGCTTCAGTGTCCATTGATTCTCCTACCTGCATCACTCTTCTCTTTCTTCTGCTGATAAAGCTCCGATCTCTTAACACTGCAGTGCACTTCCTGGTCACATGACACATCCAAGGTGTCCATGAGTGCTCAAGGCACGCCCCCTATACTCAGAGGCATGCCTCTATTAGCCCACTCTGAAAGCAGTGTCTGACTATATAGAAGCGATGCTGAGCTGTTGCTGCCTCATCTCTTGTCTCCCTGCAGTCCCAGGGAGCTCCACAAAGCTGGTGAGTGTTAACTATAAAAATGATTACAAATAAAGAAGATGTTATAAGTTATAAATATCTTCTTTTTATTCTAATTTTTATATCAAATCTCAGGAGTATGACAGGGGAGACCCTGACTACCCTGACTGCACGTCCCTGGTACTAACCACCCCACAACACCTGCCGTTTTGGAGATGCTCTGACCCAGTCATCTGGCCTTCATAGTATGGAGCTTGTTAAAGTCACTCATTGCCTCATTCACTACGGAACGCAACTGTGAATGCAATAGCGATTACGCACGCAGTTAAACTGCAACAGTATGCTAACCCATTGCGATCGCAATGCCGCCGCAGCACTACATAAGGACGCCCACCTTTACCTTAAACACATCCGTAATGTTTAGCAAGACTGCGAAAACATCGCTACAATTGAGTACCATCGCAGCCTCACACACACTTGCACAAGCCCTGACCTTACTCAGGAATTGCTAACTTCATCGCAAGCTATCAGGCCTAAGGCTGCGTATGGCATTGTAGTGCATAATTTATCCACAGTCATGCAACGGCATTCATACGCGCTGGCACGCCTATGTTTTGCCGATCACCCCCCCCATTACCACCCACAAACGGCACTTCCTGTCAATCACGCTGCGATGGGTCTGCATAGTCACTGAGTGAGGAGGACCGAGAGGTTTAGCTTCTATGATGTCTGTGTCATCTACAACAGCATAACCTGTACATAATTCACCTGTGTCTGTTTGTCTATGACAACTCCCATCCGTATAAAAAGTTACAACCACATTCTCTAAAGGTGTGTCATGTATGTCAGGTCTAGCAGTAAAGGTCTGATTCAGATATGTCATACAATCGTGCGTATCATTATGTCTGCCGAACTCACCTCCCGCCAGCAACTCCTCTCCTTCCACCCTTTGTACATCATGTTGTACATATGGTAGGTATGTTGCTGGATTCAGCGTACTGCAACGTTTAACAGTAATATTTGCAGGAGCGATTAGAGCTAGTTCCCATTTGGTGAACCTAGCCGAGGAGACGTGTCTGGTTTGAGCTGAGTTCAACAGAGCAGATACAGCATGGGGAGTGTAGACAATCATATCATAGCCCAATACTACATCCTCACTTTTACTCACCAATAGAGCGGTAGCTGCTACACTTCTCAAACAGGTGGGGAGTGATCTTGCTACCATGTCCAATTGGGCACTATAGTATGCTACGGGCCTACTGGCATCACCATGTTTTTGTGTAAGGACAACTGCAGCACAACCATCGGCTTCCGTACAATACAAATCAAAAGGCTTTTCATAATCAGGTATTCCCAATGCTGGAGCTCTTGTCAGACTATCCTTAAGATTAAGGAAAGCCTGTTCTGATTCCTCTGTGTGTATGACACGATCGGGCTTTGAGGAAGAGACTAATTCCTGTAAAGGTAAGGCCAAAATAGAAAAACCTGGTATCCACATTCTACAATATCCACACATTCCCAAGAAGGTACGAATTTGCTGTTGATTCTGCGGCAGTATCATGTTTTGTATGGCCTGGATTCTATCTGTTGTGAGGTGTCGTAACCCTTGGGTTAGGCAGTGTCCCAAATATTTTACTCTGGATTGGCACGGTTGTAGTTTGTCCTTAGCCACCTTGTGTCCTGTTTGTGAGAGACGAAGTAACAAAAGTTTAGTATCATTCAAACATGACATAAACGAGTCAGAACATAGCAATAAATCGTCCACATATTGAATTAGAACAGATCCATTGGCAGGTTGAAAAGATTGTAAACAGTCATGCAATGCCTGGGAGAAGATACTGGGGCTGTCTATGAAACCTTGGGGTAATCGTGTCCATGTGTATTGTAAACCTCTGTATGTAAATGCGAATAGATACTGACAGTCAGGATGGAGAGGCACAGAGAAGAAAGCAGAACAGAGGTCAATGACAGTGAAATGGTTTGCTTTTGGTGGGATCTGCATCAAAATGACAGCTGGATTTGGCACTACAGGGAATTGGCTCTCTACTACCTTATTAACACCTCTAAGGTCTTGTACCAGCCTATAACCCCTCCCACCACTCTTCTTCACTGGAAAGATGGGACTGTTGGCTACACTAGCTGTACGAACTAAAATTCCCTGTTGCAATAATCGCTCAATTATTGGAAAAAACCCTAATTCTACCTCCTTCTTTAGTGGGTACTGGGGAATTTTTGGAGCTTGCCTTCCGCTTTTTACATTTACCATTACTGGGCTTACATTTGCCATTAATCCAGTGTCCTGTCCATCTTTAGTCCAAAGGGAATCTAGAATTCGGGACAACATTTCATCTACCTGTGATGGAGTTTCATTTAAAACGGTAGAGTGATACATTATCCTTTGAGAAGTGTCTAACATATCCTGCACCTCGTATACCATTCTCTCTGGGATATCTAAAAATACACCATCAGGGGTGCAATATATTACACATCCCATCTTACATAACAAGTCTCTGCCCAGTAGGTTAGTAGGAGCCGCAGCAGCCAGGAGAAAAGAATGCCTGGTATGCAATAGCTCAATAGTAATCTCTGTGGACTTTGTTAAAGGATAATGTTCCACTTTACCTGTTACACCCATTGTTGGTACTGTCTCGTTGGTCACCTGCAAATTAATGGGAGATTTTATCACCGATCTGGTCGCCCCTGTGTCTACAAGAAAAGGATATTCAGTACCAGCTACATCAACCATCATGACCGGTTCTTCCCTAGTACTTCCCGTTAACCTGACCATCTGTAGACTACAGGTATGACCTGACCCCTAGCGTTGGCTACCATTCTCCAGTAAAGCATTTACGGCTACAATTGGAGCTGGTGCCTGCTGAACATTTGCTGGCCTCTGTGCATATCCCTTATGGGGATATCTAGGTCTTCCCTGACGTGGGATCCCTACTCCTTTTAGTGTACAGTTTCTACTTAAGTGTCCTGTTTGTTTACAGTTAAAACATGTTCGTGTTTCGGGTGAAGACATGTGGTGTTGTGAGGTTTGCGCAGAGGGTAAAGGTGGTGGATATGTGTAAGGATAGGGAGGGTAAGGGTATTGTGGGGGATAAGAAGTTGATGGATAGCCTGGGACCTGTGGTTGCATCGGATTAGTGGGATAGAGTGGTGTTTGTTGTTGAGTGGGGTCAGTGAGAGCACATACTTGTTCAGACTTTAGTGTGTGTGCAAGTGCAAGTGTGTCTGTTGGCTGTGATGTTACCGTCATTCCCTACAGAGCTTGTATACTGACAGCCGTTAGTTTTTCGCTCTGGGCTTCTCTCTTTTTGGAGATGTTTTTATCATGTTCAATGGCGGTTTCTATGAGGGTATCTATTGTGAGTCCCCGCCAGCCAGGCTGTGAGGTCTGAACCCGAGTTTTTAAACTCTCTTTCAGATCGTCCACAAGTACTGTGACTATCATCCCCCGGTGGTGAGTGCTATCTTTAATATCCTCTATCCCAGTGTACTGGGTGATAGCCTGCAGAGCCCGATCGCAATAATCTGCAGTCTCACTCTCTTTCTGCTTAATGGTGAAAATTTTGTTCCAGTTAGCTACTACTGGAAAATATATACCCAATTGAGTTACAATGCGGGAAATGTTACTTTGGTTTACTTGGTCTGTTAAGGGAACGTCACCATCCAATACACAATCCGTGATAAATTTTGTCACGTCGGTATTGCGTGGCAGACAGGCCCTTAACACCACTCGCCAATCTTTATTAGTGGGTTCATGTGAACTACCCAAATTTCTCAAAAGCCTTTGACTTTTGGCTAATTCCTTTTTGGGATCGGGGAAATAATTTATGGTGGAATTTAGTTCTGCTCTTGTCCAAGGACAACTTCCCTCGTGGGCACTATACCGTTTGCGTCTGCATTTCCATTTGGAACAGTTATTGTCCGAATGGGATGCAGACCGGTAGCACTGCTACCTTTGACCTGATTACCTGGCTGGGGGTTTAGTCTGCTGCTGCTACGTATGGTATGAACAACTTCCTCTACGGTTGCAGAGGGCATTAACACTTCCCTTGCTGTTACCGATGGAGATGGAGGCACCACTCGTGATTGTGGTGATGCAGCATCTATCATCTGCACAGCATGGGAAATGGCAGACATTACAATAGGCTCATCATCCGTATCATGAACATTTTCTTTATAGTTGCTTAAGAGACGGTACAAGTTGCTTGTTACATTTTTATGGTTATTTTTGGTAACTGTACTTGCACCTCCATCCACATAAGGTGGGGGAGGAGAGTGTGAACTGCTGGCAATACTCTCCACGACGCTACCTTGCCGCACGTGCGCACCATTTTGCGGCTCGCCCGTATTGCAATTTAGCGTCACGGATGTATTTTCTGGCAATGTGCTCACGACGCTAGTTTGTGTCGTTTGCGCATTTTTAAGCCACGCATCCCCTTCACACTGCCACAGTTTTAAACATTCAAAATATTTAACCTTTTTCTCTCGGGAGCGCATCAAACTGATGTGATCCTGGACATTATCTTACACATTTTTATCAAAACTACCAATTCTGGGAAACGGTCTAACACTCTTCCTCGTCATATTAAACCATAAATCACAATACCTTAATGCATAAGTACCGTACTTGGTATGCATGATACGACGGGCCAATCCGATCGGCGCCTCCATTAGCAGCACATCATTGCCTAACATCTCTACTGTTTGCGTGGCTCCCATTCTGAGACAAAATCCTACGCTTTTCAATAAAGATTTAAACCGGTGAAAGACAATCACGACACTTTCACTTACCTGTGGACGATTTAAGTCGGCGGCGCCCACACACCTGGATAAGATTTAGTAAGGCAACTTCCACACCTGGATAAGATTTGAAAAAGGCAACTTCCACACCCGGATAAGATTTAGTAAGGCAACTTCCACACCTATGAGAGTTTATATGTCGGTTGCTCTCACGCACCTCTCTACAACAAAGACAACATGTACACCTGCTACTGTGTATAGAACGGTAAAGCTGCTTACCGAGCAGCTAGACTAACCCTTGCACCTAACCCTTAAGGATCATACGCTACCCTTAACTTTGTTCAACTAATATTCACTGTTACACACTTATTTCCTGCGCAGAAAAATACACGTTAACCCAGATATTGGTAATATAAAAAAAATGTAAACCTCAATGGCTTTGTTCAAACACGTGGCAGCACAACCGGAAGTACGTATACGCTACTGTGCGACCAGTCGCATACACAATAATGCAACTACCACACAACCGTATAATGGCCTTTTAACCACGTACGCAAAAGTGCATCTTTGCTATGCGCAAACCTGCAACTTAGCCACGTACTCAGTACTGCGACACCTTTTTAAATGTAAGGTTCTATCAACAGAGGAAAACAAACTTTTTGCTCTCTTGTCCCTGGATTCTAGTCAGCTTCCTTGATTCACACGGAGACGGATAGCGATCATTCAGCACAAAGCGGTTGCAGGCAGAACCTGCATGTGGCCACTCCACCCTTTGCTGAAATATCGATAGACGTATGTACCGTGTGAGCAGGTAAGTGACTTCACTACGAGCCCCCAACTAACGATACTGGACCAGAACCTCTATATACACCTTCCTATACCTTCTAATGTCCTGCCTATACCTTCTAAGGATGGTGCTAATTTGCATATGCAGTCATACCATAAATAAAGACTTAGACGTGGAATCTGTGGTTCTAAAGCACACGTGTTATTCAGGTAAAAGTTAAGACAGTTACACGCAATTTATCTAGACACAATTTAGACGCAAAAGGAAAATTATACAGACCAAAGTACAGTATACATACGCAGGCGCTTCCGGACCCGGAGATAGGCATCAGCAAGAGACCCCTAGTCATACAGTGTTCAGCACGAAGACTGAGAACCAGCATTCGTGCACACATATTTATACCCCCCCAGAATAAACAGGACAATAGGGAAGTTTGTTGCTGATGTCATTGGTTCCCAGGGGAGAAGCATCTGTTAGAGCACATTTAACAGGCTGGTTCAAATAAACTCTCCCTGCCTCTAACAGCTGGGGATCTTCCTCTTCACGCCCCCTGCAACATTCTAACAGTTGTTCATGAAATATACATTTTGTTGCTTGTAGGCTCTGCGATCCATAACTTGAGTTTGCATGATGCGACCTTCCCACTGATAACACCGGAATACTGTAAAAAGAGTACGCATCAGTACAAGATCAAACATGACTTGTTTAGCATGTAAAATACCTTAGTTATCAAATACCTTTATTTCTCAGCATTTAAACTAACTGAACCAACTTAAATCATACACTTTAAAGATTATTGAACCTTATGTGTGAATATGTAATGTGTGGGTATTCAGGGTTTGATATAAGGACGCTAGTTAACTTGGGGCAGATGCGTGCGCATAAAACTAATAAAACAGCAGTTTCATACAAAGTCCTATGCATTCACTAATATGCGACTAGTTAACAGCGCAATTGTGCGTATTAATGTGTGTATGAGAAATGGTGAAAAATGCAATCGCATGGTGCTAATAGTATCATAGCCACATGTACTAAAATGTGAGTTTATCTAAAATGGCGCTTAGGCGGCCATTCGCAAAATGGTGCCTTGCAATCTCATTTTCAAGATGTTGTCTTGCGGCCAGTCACAAGATGGCGTTGTCGTGATTACATTTTAAACTGAACTTGTCTCAGCCAATTATTCAGCTTTGACAGGACTGTCTGACATGCCTACTTGGATGCTGTCACCGATGTAATCCTCCACCATTCTGTCAATGGTGACAGTATCATATGCAGTGACAGTAGACATGTCAGAAATTGTTGCCAGGTCCTTCAGTCCGGACCAGATGTCCAAACTTGGTCCTGCCTGCCCTGCATCACCGCCAGCAGGTTGCTTAGGATACCTAAGTTTTTTCCTGGCAGCCCCAGTTGCGGGAGAAAATGAAGAAGGACCTGTTGACGTGTCACGTTCCGCTTCAGCTGACAGTGTTTTCACCAGCAGGTCTTTGCACCTCTGCAGGCTTGTGTCGGCCAGAAAGAGAGACACCACATAGGCTTTAAACCTAGGATCGAGTATGGTGGCCAAATGTAGTGGTCTGATTTCAACAGATTGATCACCCTGGAATCCTGGCAAAGCGAATGAAGGGCTTCATCCACAAGTCTCACATGCCGAGCGGAATCGCTCCGTCTTAGCTCCTCCTTCACTTTCTCCAGCTGCTTCTGCAAAAGCCTGATGAGTGGAATGACCTGACTCAAGCTGGCAGTGTCTGAACTGACTTCACGTGTGGCAAGTTCGAAGGGCTGGAGAACCTTGCACAACACGGAAATCATTCTCCACTGTGCTTGAGTCAGGTACATACCCCCTCCTTTGCCTATGTCATAGGTGGATGTATAGGCTTGAATGGCCTTTTGCTGCTCCTCCATCCTCTGAAGCATATAGAGGGTTGAGTTCCAATGCGTCACAACCTCTTGCTTCAGATGATGGCGGGGCAGGTTCAAGAGTGTTTGCAGGTGCTCCAGTCTTTGGCACGCAGTCGCTGAATGGCGAAAGTGGACAGAAATTTTTCGGGCCACCCAAAGCGTCTCCTGCACGCCCCTGTCGCTTTTCAGAAAATTCTGCACCACCAAGTTTATTGTGTGAGCAAAACATGGGATGTGCTGGAATTTGCCCAGATGTAATGCCCGCATAATATTGGTGGCGTTGTCAGATATCACAAATCCCCAGGAGAGTCTAAGTGGGGTAAGCCACTGGGCGATGATTTCCCTCAGTTTCTCTAAGAGGTTGTCGGTGGTGTGCCTCTTACTGAAACCGGTGATACACAGCGTAGCCTGCCTTGGAACGAGCTGGCGTTTCTGAGATGCTGCTACTGGTGACGCTGCTGTTGTTGCTGCGTAAGGTGATACATCTACCCAGTGGGCTGTCACAGTCATATAGTCCTTAGTCTGCCCTGTTCCACTTGTCCACATGTCTGTGGCTAAGTGGACATTGGGTACAACCGCATTTTTCAGGACACTGAGGACACTTTTTCTGACGTTTCTGTTCAGTCTCGGTATCGCCTGCCTAGTGAAGTGGAATCTAGACGGGATTTGGAACCGGGGACACACTACCGCAATCAATTATCTAAATCCCACTGCACTAATGGCGGATACCGGATGCACGTCTATCACCAACATAGCAGTCAAGGCCTCAGTTATACGTTTTGCTTCAGGATGACTGCTGTCGTAATTCATCCTCCTCGCTAAGGACTGTTGGAGGGTCAATTGTTTAGTAAGAGTAGTGGTGTTCCTACTTCCTCTCTGGGATGATGAACAACTCCCAGCAGCAGCAACAGCAGCAGCGGCAGCAGGAGGCGTAGCAATGCAGGAGCCTCCGGAGGAATCCCGGATTGGAGAGTCAGTCATGCCAGTGACATGGCCTGCAGGACTACTTCCGATCCTAACTAAGGAGGAAATTGACGAGGAGGGAGTTGACGGTGTGGTTTGCAGGTGCTTGGATACAACAGGACAACGGGATTTAGGTGTCCCTGGACTGCTTACGGTTCTAGCCAAAATTTCTGAACTTGACAGTAACTTTTTATGAACGTGCTGCAGGTGCCGCATAAGGGAGGATGTTCCTAGGTGGTTAACGTCCCTACCCCTACTTATTTCACCTTTACATATGGTACATATGGCAAGACAGTTGTTGTCCGGATTTGGATAGAAATATTGCCAGACCAAAGAGGTGGAATGTTTGGTCTTCTGCCCAGGCATGACCGTGATGGGCTTTTTCATCCCACGGACAACAACTGTCTCCCCCGGAGCCTGATTTAAACAAACCACATCCCTATCAGAATCCTCCTCGCCAACTTCCTCCTCAGCGCCAGCTACACCAGTATCCTCATCCTGTTGTACTTCAACAGTGACATCTTCAATTTGCATATCAGCAAGTGGACTGTGGGTGCTCCTTTCAGCACTTGCAGGGGGCGTGCAAATGGTGGAAAGAGCCACCTCTTCCCGTCCAGTGCTGGGAAGGTCAGGCATCGCAACCGCCACCACACTTGGACTCTCCTTGGGGATATGTGATATCTTCCTAGAATGCACAGTTCTTCGCTGTGCTTTTGCCAGCTTAACTCGTTTGATTTTTTTAGTGGGACGAGGGCTTCCATCGTCATGTGAAGCTGAACCACTAGTCATGAACATAGGGAAAGACCTTAGCCGTTCCTTGCCACTCCGTTTCGTAAATGGCATATTGGCAAGTTTACGTTTCTCTTCAGATGATTTAAATGTTTTTTTCAAGGTCATTTTCCTGAACTTTATCATTTGGGATTGTATGTGCCCTCTACTATGACATTGGGCATCGGCCTTGGCAGATGATGTTGATGGCATGTTATCGTCTATGTCATGACTAGTGGCAGCAGCTTCAGCACTAGGAGGAAGTGGTTCTTGATCTTTCCCTATTTTATTTTTATCGGAGAAAGTTTGGTCCTCCATTTATGTTATATTGATATATACGTGCAGCTAAGGCGCACACAAACACAGAAACTTATTTTTTATTTTTGTTGAAGACTAGTGCACTTTGTGGGTTACATCACCCTTTAAGAAATGAGCCAGCCGGCCCTTTACTTATGGCACACAGGCGCATGGAGAGCACAATGTACAGTGCAGACAATTCACAAACACAGAAGAAAATGTTTTATTTTTGTTGCAGTGCACTTTGGGGGTTACACCACCCTTTAACAGACAGACGCACGCTTGGCGCTGCTCCTTTGTTGATGCACGTGCAGCCACAGTGCACACAATTCACAAACACAGAAAATAGTTTTTTATTTTGTTTGGAGTGCACTTTGGGAGTTACAGCACCCTTTAACGGTCAAACCAGCCGGCCCTTTACTTATGACACAGGCGCACGCTTGGCACTACTTTGTTAATGCATGTGCGGCTACTGCGCACACAATTCACAAACACAAAAAAAATATTTTTTTTATTTTGTTTGGAGTGCCCTTTGGGGGTTACAGCACCCTTTAACAGACAAGCCAGCTGGCCCTTTACTTATGGGACACAGGCGCACGCTTGGCGCTGCTCCTTTGTTGATGCATGTGCAGCCACAGTGCACACAATTCACAAACACAGAAAATATTTTTTTATTTTGTTTGGAGTGCCCTTTGGGGGTTACAGCACCCTTTAACAGACAAGCCAGCCGGCCCTTTACTTATGGGACACAGGCGCACGCTTGGCGCTGCTCCTTTGTTTATGCACGTGCAGACACAGTGCACACAATTCACAAACACAGAAAATATTTTTTTATTTTGTTTGGAGTGCACTTTGGGGGTTACAGCACCCTTTAACGATCAAGCCAGCCGGCCCTTTACTTATGACACAGGCGCACGCTTGGCACTACTTTGTTGATGCACGTGCGGCTACTGCGCACACAATTCACAAACACAAAAAAATATATTTTTTTATTTTGTTTGGAGTGCCCTTTGGGGGTTACAGCACCCTTTAACAGACAAGCCAGCCGGCCCTTTACTTATGGGACACAGGCGCACGCTTGGCGCTGCTCCTTTGTTGATGCACATGCAGCCACAGTGCACACAATTCACAAACACAGAAAATATTTTTTTGTTTTGTTTGGAGTGTACTTTGGGGGTTACAGCACCCTTTAACGGTCCTTTACTTATGACACATGCGCACGCTTGGCACTACTTTGTTGATGCACGTGCGGCTACTGCGCACACAATTCACAAACACAAAAAAATATTTATTTTTTTGCACTTGGGGGAGCACCCCTGATGGACAGAGCACCCCCTGGACAACACTACAGCACCCCTTTAGGACTGGGACACTGCACAGGACTGGAGTGGATACAGCCCCTATGGGCAACTGACTGCACAACACAGTCCAGCCAGCCCCTATGGACTTTGGAGGAGTGGACACAGCCCCTATGGACAACAGCAGCACAGCGCAGCACAGCACAGCGCAACACTACACTGCACTACACTTCACTACAGTACACAGCCCAGCCAGCCCTAACTCCCACCCTCCCTCTTCACTGTCCACAACCGAGTGAGAAAATGGCACCAACGCGGGTACCTTATATAGAATCCAAAACCCGCGAGACCCGGAAGGCGGGATGATGATGTTTTACCTCGATTTCAGATCCGAGTCAGGCGGGAAAAGTCGAGCCTGACTCGGATCGGCCTCGGATCGGGGGGGCTCGGGGGGGTTCGGATTTCAGAAATCCGAACCCGCTCACCCCTAGTATAAATATGTTTGTTACACATTGCACTTATTGTGTTATTGTCCTGAGGAAGGGGAGCACGTCCCCGAAACGTTGACGAAGATGACATAAATTTTTCACGTGTTTCAAGAAAACTACAGTGTCTTGAGTGCCGCTTTATTTGTTGAAGTATATACATATATATATATATATATATATATATATTTATTATTATTTTTTATTATGGGCTTGCCATGTCATCCCTTTAATTCAGGACTCGCCATAGATATTAGACACTCTAAACTCTAAGCCAGCGTTTTTCAAGCACTGTGCCATAGCACACTAGTGTGCCTCGAGCAGTTGTCAAGTGTGCCGCGCACACTTGAGCCAGCGCAGTCAGAGCTGCTTTCATTTGTACTGTGGGCCCAGGTAGCGCTGGCCTCTTCTGGGAGGCTCAGACACATCTGGGCTGTGACCTAGAGAGACGCAGATACGTGACATCATAGGTCATGCAAGCTGGTCACACAGTGACTGAACACACAGTGCCAAACTGAGTGTGACATCAGCAAACCCAGCCGATGAGGGACAGGACAGGGACAACCAGTAGGATCCATTGACTGTGATTTATTTTTTTTCTGTGGGAGCCAATGGGATTTTTTTTTATGTAGGGAGCAATGTGATTGTTTGCTTTTCTCTGTGTGGGGCAAGCCAATCTTGTTTTTTCAGTGGGGAGAAATATGATTGTTTTTTTCTGTGGGGTGCCATGTGATTGATTGATTGACTTTTTTTTATGTGGAGACCAATGTATGTTTGATTTATTCCTGTGGAGGCCAATGTACAGTATTGTGTGCTTTTTTTCCCTGTGGGGGACTGATGGTGTGCCTTGGCAATTTTAAATTCTTGTTCAGTGTGCCGCGAGTTGAAAAAGGTTGAGAATCACTGCTCTAAGCAGAATTCTCTATATTTTATAAACAGGGAATGTTAATTTCAGTTGTTGTAACATTTGTTAAGATAACCAATTGCACCAAAGTCTTCCCCATCTGGTCAGTCCTACGTAGAATTATAAACATGCTAATTGCTATCACATTAGTGTTATACACAAGAAATGCTTCTTGGTTTGAAGCTCACCTGCACACCGTAAAGGAGCATACACACTAGACGATATGTTCCCTGAGCGATATCGTCTAGTGTGTCCCTGAAAGGGTGTGCTCAATGTCGTTCATGACATTGAGCACACCCGCTGAACGATATCATTAACAATATCGTTCAGCGCCGGGCTCGCTCTCCCATTCCCCAACATGCAGCAACCTGACAATATCGTTTAGCATGAAGATATGTTTATTGAAGAACAAGCATGGATCAGGACATCACAGCAGGGACCTGACAATCGTTTCCACCAGCCTCTTTCCTCAATGGCCTATACACATTATATACTTCATGGCATATGTACTGTTTATATGTTAGGTTAATATTACATATAAATCTACAGCTATTATTTGATCATTTGCACATTGCCCCGAACTGTCCCCATTTAGGCAGGACACTCCCAATCTGAGGGGACAGCACTGCCATCACGCTGATCAGGACAGTTGGGAGATGGGCTCAGATGTCTCTGCCTTTTGTTGGGGCACGTAGCATTGATAGGGGTCTTTCTGGCATGGTGAGGATTTTGGGGCAGCCCATTGTATGGATTTAGAACCTCATTCAGAGTCTCTCGCAAGATGTGATCACTCGCAAAAAGGGGCCGGATATTGTAATGAAGTGCTCGCACTGCGTCTCGTAAGGACGCCCACTATGTTTTAGTGAGCTACGGCAAAGTGCGCTCGCAAGTGTATAAAGACGCCCCCTTTGCTACTCGCAACAGACGTCATCTCCGGGAAATGATGGATTAATCGGGATCATCGAGAGCCATCGGAGCTGCTCGCAGCCCTTGGGGTTGCCTTAGCCTTCCGCAAGCACTGCGATCAGTGCTGGTTGAAATACATTCAGGTGACGTGTACCATGAAACTACTTTGTAAATTATGCACGCCCTTTAAACGGCGTTTTGGTGGCCTGACACGCCTGCGATAGCACATCCACACCCCCGTTCACAAGCACCTTCCCCTGTTATCACCCCCAAACGGCACTATCTGTCACTCAAAGCAGCGACCTAAAAGTGGCTTGCGAGCTACCAAAATCAGATTGCAACAAATGACTTGCGTACGCGCACTGTGACTTATACACATGCGCAGATGTGCGAATATCGCTCCCAGCGAGCGAGCGTGCCCTAGCAAGAGACTCTGAATGAGGTCCTTAGACCTAGTACAGACTTCACCAAGGGGTACAAAATCAACCTTCTAATTAGAGCAGGTGGGGAAGTGGCCCACAGCAACCAATCAAATTATAGCGATCATTTTATAAAATGTAAGTAATAGCTAGAAGCAAAGAGCAACTTCTCAACTTGTCCTGTTTAGGTTTGATACATCTCCCCCTAAGACTCAAAGGAAAGATCAGATCAGGGCAATGTGCACTGTCTTAGGGCCTGATTCACTTGTATACTATTTCCATCACAGCTGCCATTTTGCAAGCTGCCGATTTGAGAAAGTATAGAAGAGACGCAACCTCCCCTAAAAGTACAGAGACACTTACCCGAACAATGCAAGAGCACCGCAACTGCGAACACATTCGCAGCGCACACTCAGATCCTTCGATAATCAACCACTCAAGTTAGTCTAAAGCCAAGAGGCTTGCCCGCCTGAATAGAGGTGGCAGAGCCACATTGTATGTGTATGGTATTGCAGATGCACCCAGCAATACGCCCAGAAAACGGCCACGACACGCCTGCATTTTGACCACCACTTTCCTGTTACCTACACCAAACAATAACTGCCTGTCAATCATCCTGCAAGAAGGTGAGCATAGCATGCGGGATCACTAATCGGGTTTGGCACATGCACAAAGCGATGCCAACAGATGCGTAGTTCACCGATAATTGCTCAATTGCGAAAAAATCGGCATAGCGTACAGTAGAAAAACTTTGCTCATTCTCCTGTGCACCTCTATGGGATTTGGTGGTAAACTAGCAAAGCTGCTGGGTGCGTAGTCCTTTCAGCTGACTGACCCGAGTCACTATGTAGCCATCGTGTTGAACTAAATTCCCCCCCAAAGAACACTGCATTGGAAAGGTTTTATGCATCTTAAATATAAAGCATATTTAGAATTTCACACATATCAATATACTTATATATCCAATAAATGATTTCTCTTTTCTTGTTATCCGCCCTCACACATCCCAATAAGAGTATTATTCTCTGCACTCTCCCATGTACCTCAGCGCTCTTTCTCACTGAGCTCTCTGCTTTCTGTCATCCAATGTTTTACTAAAATATTTCTATGTTTCAGCATTTGTTTTTCATTACATCGCCATTAGCGCTGTAGTTATTTCTGTTCTGTTTTATGACACTTAACCCTTATGATCCAAGCTACGTGTGTCAGCACCATGGAATCCTGGGGTCTTTAGCATAATGATGGGTTCTGCTCCACACTGTAGTGGCCAGGGGGTTAAGATGATAGAATGTGCTATGGATTAGGGAGAACAGTTCCTCATTGAATCAGAATTGTTTTCTATACCCTTCTATTTAGTGTGTGTGTGGGAGGAGGGAGGAGGGCTGAGCTCACATTCTGGGGGTTGGGGGGGGGATTCTTTATTTAAAGATGTTTTTGTTGGCTTCGGTGTAGAATGTGTCAGTTTCAGGGTCATTATTTCCCAGAGCGGAAAATCTATCGTCAAAACTTGGTGCAACTTTGCCTCATTAATAACCATGTCAAGATGTAGAAACCCCCTGATGTAGCACTAAGCATTTTCTGTGTTTATTACCGAGCAAAGACATAGCGTCTGTTATGTAAGCTCTTCATAGTTTGTACAACTCACATGGTAGGTTAATCAGAGAGGAGTGAAGGATTTATCTGTTGCCTATAGGCTGTGGCATGGCGGAGGCAGCCATTTTGCGGCCTGAACAAAGACACTTATGGCCTCATTTTTCAGTGATGTCACTAGTTTCTAGTGGAGCCTTATGAATACTGGTTCAGCGCAAAAAATTGGCCAGTGAAGCTCCACCTTCTTTCTATGCTAGGACTCCAGAAACCTATTCATCAATATAGCCTCAAAATAAAGTGTTTCTATTGTCGCTTATGCAGTGATTGAAAATCTCTTTCAGGACAATCTACCAAAAAGGTGGTTGGCAGTGGTAAGAAAAACCTCACAGCTTCGCCAGCCAGATCAGGTTCTCTATGTACAAGTCACATTTATACTGCGCTACAAGCCACGACGTAGGGTTCCAGTAGCAGATTCTGTAAAGTAAAGAAAAACTTTTCCTTTACTGCCCCCCACTATGCAATTCTAATATGTACTTTTACCTTACCTCAGGAAATATCTAGTTTCCCCATACCTAGAAAACATGCTTGGTGGGTGTTCCCTGCAGTTCAGATTTGAGAAACACTGATAGAGAACAAGGATGGGATGTACTAAGTATCGCATACGCGATGCAGTACATCCCGCTTCTCTTCGGGTACATACCGCGATTCATTACCGCGGTATGTACCTAGAATATTGCAAAGGACAGCTCTCCCGTTAAGATCTGTCCTTTGCGATGCCTCCAGACAGAGGGACTTCCAGGTTTAACACCCAGAAGTACCTCTGGTGTCCTTCTGCACATGCTCAGAAGGCCGCCAGCCCATGGGGGAAATGATGGGAGGGATCCGATCAGATCCCTCTCAGGTTGATCGTCTCGGAAAGAAGCCCATAGGCTTCTATTGGGTAAGGTGGCGTACGTTACCCTCTGTGATGAAGCATCAGAATGCAGAGGGACTTAATCCCCGAAGTCCCTCTGACCGAAGCCATCGCAAAGGACAGCTCTTAACGAAAGAGCTGACCTTTGCGATATTCTAGGTACATAGGCGGGATGTACCGCATTGATGCTTAAGTACATCCCATCCCCTGTCTGCTAAAGATCACTGTCCCACATTGTAAACAGTCCAATTCAATCTTAGATATAAAATTAATTGGTATGTTTGCTTGTTTGTTTATTTGTGTGTTTGTTTGGCCCCAAAGACCCCTAAATATAGCTTGGATATGATGTATCAGCAATTAATCCCGTGCTTTCCTTAAAATTCTCTTTTCATAGATCTCTTGATTACTTCACAACTTTAAGCCAATCACACTTCACCCGGACAGAATTTACCTATTTTGTCAGACTATGACCTATTTGTCAAAAAGTCTAAAATCCATTCATATATAAAACTGTTTATACCCAAATCTAACAATTCGGATACTATTGTAATCAGGATAACAGTGTTTAAAAAACTGAACTGTCATCCACAAAAAGAATCCTTACAAAATAATCTTTTGTCTCCAAATGAGTCAATACCTGATGTAATACGGTAAGAGAAGCCGCATCTGTGGATCTGTTTGCTCTGTACGCAAACTGTAAAGGGTCAAAAGCAGCAGATGCACTAAATTTATTATGACTTAACACCAGTAGCTCAAAACACTTAGTTATAAGAGACGTCAGTGCAATTGGGCTATAGTCATAAGGCTCGTAGGCTGTGCTATTGTTAGGGTATGCATTCGGGATGCCGATGGTCTAAATCCCGACCGTCGGCATCCCGACAGTCTAATCCCGGCAAGGGTCTAATGACAGGCTTTGAAATCCCGACGCCTGTCATTTTACCTACGCTGGGAGCCCGACGCCCGGCATCCCGATCGAAGGTAAGGGCGTGCGGTTAAGGTAGGTTAAGTTAGGAGCTCCTGGGGGGGTCTTAGGGTTAGGCAGCCCCCCGGGACGGTTAGGGTTAGGCTAGGGGAAGGGAGAGGTTAGGGTTAGGCACCCCCGGGGGGAGGTTAGGGTTAGGCACAGGCGGTAAATCATACCAATCCCATTGTTAGGGGCTGGGACAATTATCGTTGATTTGATACAATTTTTAAATACAGTGGTTTGGAGCTCCAAAGCACTGCCGATGTCCAGTTGTTTCAAAATGCAGGAGAACCGCCAGTTAGTACATTTTGCCTCAAAACTGTAATATTAATAGTTTGTTTCCAGACATTTTACCAGTTTCCATTTTGGTTCAATAAAAAAAAATTAAGCATCTCTTTTGTCATTATTGGATGCAGCATTCACATATAGCAACAGAATTATACTTGGTAAATCAGTAAAAGACAAGTATATTGCAGTTTATTACATAACATCAATATTCAGAAAATTCTAGGCTTTGAAAAATGTCCACCTTTTCAATTAGTCCATTAAGTAAAGACTCCTATTGGCATTCTTTTAATTTTTTATTTTATTAGGCAATTAACAATTCAGTACATTGTGATTCTTTTTTGTGTTTCTCATACCTCAGTTATGTCACAGATTCATAGTGGATTGATAGGCTGGATTCTCAAACACATTTACAAAAGTTTGATATTATTAGATTTTATATTTTGGGTGATTTTGCATTCAATTTGCATTCGATTTTGATCATCAGAGATTTACTAAAGTCAAAATCGAATGTGAAATTGAATATAAAACTGAATCCCCTACAAATCGATTATTGTCAAAACATCTGTGCTCTTACATAGACCAACATAGGATTCCCCTAATACTCAAATTGAAAATCGAATACAACAATCCCAAAATAATAGACCTGCTTCATGCTGTGTGAGCCAGTCCTGGATATGAAAATATGGGAAAAAGACGTAGGGGTCCCACGTATTTTCAACAACCAGCACCGGGCTCCTAATAGGCGGGTGGAATGCAACAGCCGGGGAACACGCTTGACAGGGTCCCCTGGCCATAGTATTAATTACCCCACACTAGTCAGCCCAGACCCGCAAGTTCTGGGGAAGTAGGGACCCCCTAACAAAGGTAACACCAGGTTGCCTTTCATAACATAACACACAAGAAGCCTGCTAAAACCACCAGCAGGACGCAGGTATATTATTTTGGGGATTTTGTGTTAGATTTTATATTGGATCTTGTAGGTGATTTTATGTTCGATTTTAAAACGGAAATCCAAAACCGAACAAGCAATCACTAGTCAAAATCGAGCAACATCAAATTCGAACTCAAAATTGAATTTTAGTAAATATGGGATTTTGACAGTAAAATCTTAATTCGATTTGATTTCAGGTTAAATCGAACATAAAATGGAATATAAAATCAAACTTTAGTAAATATACCACAATTGTCTCATCCCACAAAATGGCCACTGTGAGTGTTACATTTTTATGCTGTACTGTACCAACATTTCGTTTGATCAAAAAATGTGGAGAAACAATATTAATATTTTTTACACAATTATTTTCAATTGAACTGCACTAATTGGACTACAGTAGTTTGTCAGACAAGGTTCAAAAAGAAAACGTTGGTGTCCGAAACTGTTTAAATAATTAAAATGCGTAATATCTATGAGATATGACCCTCAGCGATGTTTTGCATTAAAAGGGGTATATTTACTAAAGTGAGAGGTTTTAGAAATGGAGATGTTGTCCATAATAACCAATCAGACTCTAGCGATTATCTTCTAGAAGGTGTTAAGTAGAATCTGATTGGTTGCAACTTGCTATGGGCAATATCTCCATTTCTAAAAACTCTTGCTTTAGTAAATATACCCCCTAGTCTCTAATTAATCTCTACCACAAAGTAACTTGTTTGTTATTCATTTAAATCCCTCTCCTTGAAGACATCTTAAACTTCAAGTAATTTGCAAAGCATTTCCAAACTACCTCCAAATCTATTACATCAAAAAGTCCCTGAAGATTTTGGCAATTTCCTTGCATTCTTCAGTAATTTACCACTTTCTCTACGAATATAAGCAAAACATTTCTTTCTATCTGATCCATTGTGGTAAATGATTTGGCAATCATGTCAATTAAAGTATAATTCTGCCTAAGGAGATAAAATAAAACAAAACTTTCACAAACGTTCTGACCTGTTGCCCCCTAAATGGGTTTCACCTAAGTAAAAGTTTGTGTTTTATTTTAACTCTTTATACTCCACTATAAAACATTTTTTTTTAATTCCTTCAAACCACAGATTCTCAAACTCGGGGCCTGATTCAGAGCCGCTCGTTCGCACGATGTGTATGCAAATTGCGTAGGCAGTGCTAACACACAGCAATGTATTAGCACGCCAGGTATTTCTTAAAGTGCATACACACACAACGATTTTTTTAACAATTATCGTTTAACGATAATCGTTTGAAAAAATCGTTCACTTTCTGAGTCAAACGATGAACGATTATTGTTCATGCGCGTTCACATTTGTAGTTTGTAGTTTAGTCAGACTTGTCAACTCAACGATTTTCATTAAGTTAATATGCAAAAATCGTTTGTAGTTCATAAAAATCGTTCATTACATTTAAATGAACATAGTAAATGAACAACTTTAGTAAACGATTTTAGTTCATTTTTTCAAGGTAGAAAATCGTTTACTAAAATCGTTCATTAACTCAATCGTTGTGTGTGTATGCAGCTTTAGAGAGCGATCACATAGTGTATGCAGACACCCACCAGCCTGTTTTAAGCTGCCCACTTGTGCACATCATGTCCAGGAAGTGTATGCAACCATCGGCACATCGGGTAACATCGGATGCTATCGCAGCGCTTGAGGTTGACCATACCCTGCCGCAAGCACTGCGAACACTTCAGTGTAAAAACAAGGCAGGTGATGTGTACTATGATGCTGTCTTATAATTATGCACACCTCTAAAACGCGGTTGAGATGCTCAGGCACGCCTGTGTTTGCACCTCCACTCCCCTGTTTTTAATGGCCAGCCCCTGTTACCACCCACAAACGGCTTCTCCTGTCACTCACTCTGCTGGGCGGTCTATGTGCAGCAAGCGAATGCATTGTGAACTTTCACTAAGGTATGCGCATACGCACAATGCATACACAATGCATACCATCGGCAGCAGCGAGAGTATACTTCTTAGTGAGCGGATCTGAATGAGCTCCTCAGTTCTCAGGACCCCAAACAGTGCATGTTTTCCAGGTCTCCTCACAGAATCACAAGTGAAATAATTAGCTCCACCTGTAGTGGGTGACTGGAAAACGTGACCTGTGTGGGGTCCTGAGGACCAAGTTTGAGAACCACTGCTTTAAACTGATTACCCAGGATAGAGTGAGCAAATGTTCTAAATTGGGAAAGATGAACCCATATGTCACAAAATGGCAGCTATACAAGTGTGCTACCTAGGGATCATCCTGACTCCTTACTCTCCATCACAACCCATATTAATGATATCTCTGCAATGCAAGCTTGCATTGTGCATTTTTCTACCTACGTTGGGTGCATCACTGTACTTGGAGTATTGTAACCTTCTACTCTCTGGTTATCCTCTCTTGCGATTCTCCCATTTTACCTCTATCCTCTATGATGCAGCTTTATCTTATGAATGAAAATAATAATAATAATAATAATAATAATAATAGTAATAATAATAATAATAATAGTAGTAATAATAATAATAATAATAGTAGTGGGGTCATAATTTTACAAGAAAATGGCTTTCTTACTTTTGGATCCGGTCTGATTACGAAAGAACCAGATCTCCCAGATTGACACATTTACCTGGGGATTTTTGCCCTCTGCACACAGGTGCCATCCACTTTATGCCACAATATAAATACTTTAGGGTTTATGAATCAAGCAGTGAAAAACGGAGAAGTTGCCCATAGTAACCAATCAGCTCCTACCTAATATTTTTCTGACTGAAAGTAGCATAACTTCCCTTGTAATGCAAATATTTGACCTCTGTTATTGTGTTGAATTCAGCATTAAATTTCCTTCCATTTGATATATGAATCATTGCACTGCATGAAGTGTAACAGTTTTTATAAGCATTCGAAGTTGAAAAACATACAAATTTCAAAAAGTGTCCGCAATTTTGGCCACCACTGTATATAGATTGTATCCTAATACATAATAGGACAGAAGAAGGACAATAAGTGCATGGAAAACATACACTGTTTGGGGTCCTGAGGACTGAGTTTGAGAACCTGTGCAATAGTATATAGAAATAATAAGATGATGGGCGTACCCCAACTCACAGTGAGACGTGCTGTTGAAGACGCATCAAGGTATCTTTTTGGTAATTCCCGTAATCCCTCTTCTTTCACCTGTTCTCCTTATTCACCTCTTTTCACGTAACCAATATGCCAGGTTATATAAGATATATGTCAGGAGCGAAACAGGTTTCTAATGATTTTATTTCACATCCTGCTGTGTAAACGGCTGCTTATGCATGGTATCGGATACTGTACGCCATCTCACATTGTTTTACAGTATCATTCACAAGTTCCAAAAAAAATGCTTTGTCGGACTCGCAACTTGAAGAATGACACAATTTCCACATCCCCATACTATAGTATGGGGATTGTGGAAATGATCGAGGCACAATTGTATCTGTGATATATCCTGTGTTACATGAATAATGAATAGGGCTAACACTTTAAATTATACAAAATTAGGGGAAAATTTTATTTTTCACCTGCTTTTGTATAAATTAAATGATGATGAATAGGCCCCATAGTATGAAAATATGCAGATTGCAGCCCATTAAGACTGTGCACACATGCCAAAGCAAAAACACAACTTCATAGTCCTGTCTACTAACCACTTGTGGACAACCCCCTGCATTAATTACAATGTGTATAATATTTCTCCAAGTATACTGCTTATTGGAGTCTCATTAATGTCATTGTGAAATCCTACTGTTGCTGTGGTACACTTACTTGGAGTATCCAAATGTAATGTGACTCTCCCTCATGGTGGCTCTCCTGTGCTCCAGCTATAGCATGGGTATGGCATTCATAACCACCAGGGCCCCTGAATACACGTTTCCATAGCACAAAATACCTGATGGCGGAGGTACATGGACAACAGGTGCAGTGTAATAAACAGATGTTGGGCGCAAGACCTTCTCGTGATGAAAGAACAAGAAAACTTTACTCACACTCCTTTATATCCTCCGGCACAGTAAGCGTAATAGTTACAAGCTCTACTTCGCCAACTTCCTCCAGCACAATACTTGTAGCAGATGGTAAATGCTGTATATTTTATGCTTGATGGTTGCAAAAGATTAGTTACACTTTCTACTCTACACAAACACCTCCAGAACAGTCTTAAGCATATGACACAGCAGTGTATGGCAGGACATACCCGTTCTTACTGGGAACAGTGGTTCTACAGCATGTGAGTCCATAAAATACACCATACATCATACAGGGGACTCCAGGTTCGAAGGTCATTGCACTTTGTTTCAACCCTGATGAGAGACTCCTAAGGTTTGGCACATACCCTCAAAGAGGGACCCTCTCTCCTTCCATCAACCTGCTTACACCTTTTTCAGGCATACTAACATCCTCTAACACCAGGGTCGCTATTACACATTCCACTATCCAGGGACCTTTCAGCTGACGTGCTAGCAACTTTATGCAGACCTTTAACTCTTCCACCGCTGGACCCTTCTACTTTAGCATATGGTTACTCAGGATTCCCTTCTAGCCAAACTGCCATCTTGCAAAGACCTCCCACCTTCCTCCCCCTTCCTGACTATGGGGCACTTCCCAGGGCAATTGAATAGGGATCTAGCATTATTCATCACACAGAGACACTCACCCTCCCACACACAGGTGTGTTTCCACAGGTGATCCCTCATTGGTCTTTTACTATGGTACCAGGGTTCCTCCACTGGTCTGCTGCCAGGGTCACACTGTACAGGAGCTCATTCCACTGCACGCTCCATCCTCACTGCAGGCACACCAAATAGCACTCCACCTCTTGTCTTCTGCAGGGGCGGTTTTCTCTCTCTCACTGCAGACCACTTATCTGCTGCACTGGGTAGTATTCTTTCTACCCTCCCCATATACTCTTGCCAGACTTTTTCACAGGGGCCCTTTAACATACAGGTTTCCCATTCTTTTCTATGTGAGGAGTTATACAACATAGCTCCTTAGTGAGGCTGACCCTCTATTTATCATCATGGGGGCAACTCCCTCTCCTGTCTGTGCCACAAGAGCTTACTGTCAGGGATCCCCTTGTTGGCATAGGGGGTTTTCCCTTCTGTATACCATGCCCTCATGGCTAGGGGTATTGAATGCTGGGGTTCAGCGGTACTTCCATTCTCCAGTCCCAGCATAATAGGTATAAAAACCAACTAAAAAACAGTAGTGGCGCTCGTCAATTAGCAGCTGTTAGAAGGAGGGTGTTAGGGTGGAGCTACATACCAAGTTGCTTATTGGACTTATCCATCTACAGAGCCCACCTATTGAGCCACATCCTGGACTATTTCTTTATACCATCTGGACCAGTTATACAAGTAGCCGGCGCATGCGCAGTGGGGGACCATCGACCCGCTTGTGAGCGATTTGCGCTTGCGAGCGGGTCTGAATCAGGCCCTAAGTTAAGCACCTAATAAGCCAAGACTGAGGGGCAATTTCAATTAGGTGCGAAAAGCCATTTTCGGTGAAGAAGTATCGCTGGTGATGTCATTTTGGCAGGCAATAACTTATCCCCGTATTCAATTGCAAAGACTTTTCGCCGGAGCGGAAAGTCAATGCATTGGATTCGGCAAAAAAGATTCGCCTATGAAAGCAGGTGGATAAAAGTGCAGAATTGGGGTTTAGGGGTGCAAATTTGCGGGAACCACCCTGCACCCTTGGGACAGTCCCCCAAAGCTAAACTGTGTAAAAAAAAAATACTTAAGAACACCACAAAAAAGAACTTTCAAATTGGGGTCGAAAAAGACCAAAGTTGGGAGACAAACATAAAAACTAGCGAAATAGACTCCAAGGGGGTCCCCAAGTATCTGCCAGGTGTTTTTAAGATTGCAGGTGCTTGCGGAAGGTGGATTTTTTATGTTTTTTAAAACTTTACTTTAACAACTTTAAAATATGCTAGCACCCATTTTCATGTACCCTAAATTTGCTGGGTCTAGTTATTTTGATGAAAAAATATTGCTTAAAGTATTCTTCACTACTTATGCAAAAACCCTAATAGCAAGCAATTGAGAAAACTTACAGTAAGTACCCAGATTAGCTTTATTAGGGGTACTAGTACATCACTATAGTGATCCCCTATGTTAGTGCAGCTTTTCGGGGGGTACAGGATGTTTTCCCCATTTTTGACAGTACTTTTCGCTAGCTCCGAATTCGCCGGGTAACGTTTTCGACGATTTCTATTTGAATACGGGGATAAGTGGGGATGCGCGCGATACTTTTCGGCATGGAAAACCAGAAATGATGGCGAAAACCTCGCCAGGCGAAAAGTTTTTGAATTTTCGCACCTATTTGAATATGCCCCTGAGTGTTTTTCAATGTATTACTGGCCCACATCTCCCATCCTGTCAGTGTAAAGCTTCATGACACCAGTCTGTACAATTATATGCCTGTATACAATAAATAAATGTATGTTATTGTTTTTTTATACTGGTACTCATGAAAAAAATAAATGTCGTCAAATTCTGAACCATGGGGAAATCTGCCATTTCTATACTCCTGCCATCCATGTTCTCCTGCCATCCCTATACTCCTGTCATCCATGTTCTTCTGCCATCTCTATACCACTGCCATCCATGTTCTCCTGCCGTCTCTATACTCCTGCCTTCCCTATACTCCTGCCAATTCTATACTCCTGCCATCCATGTTTTCCTGCCATCCCCAACCTTCTGTCATCTCTATACTCCTGCCATCCATGTTCTTCTGCCATCCCATACTCTAGCCATCCATGTTCTCCTGCATCCCTATACTCCTCCCATCTCTATACTCCTGCCATCAATGTTCTCCTTCCATCTCTATACTCCTGCCTTCCCTATACTCCTGCCATCCATGCTCTCCTGCCATCTCTATACTCCTGCCTTCCCTATACTCCTGCCAACTCTATACTCCAGCCATCCATGTTTTCCTGCAATCTCTATATTATTGCCTTTCATGTTCTTATTCTATCCCTATACTCCAACCATCTCTATACCCCTGCCATCCATGTTCTCCTGACATCCCTATACTCCTGTCATCCATATTCTTCTGCCATCTCTATACTCCTGCCATCCATGTTCTCCTGACATCCCTATACTCCTGTCATCCATATTCTTCTGCCATCTCTATACTCCTGCCATCCATGTTCTCCTGTCATCTCTATATTCCTGCCTTCCCTATATTCCTGCCCTCTCTATACTCATGCCATCCATGTTCTTCTGCCATCCCCAACCTTCTGCCATTTCTATACTCCTGACATCTCTATACTGTTATGTTCTGGGTTGTTTGTGGACCCGGGGTGGTAGCAGGAGCGATCACAGAAGCGGGTTTGAATAAAAAACTAGGTTTTTTAATATGTGCTTGAGAAGACATAAACTATGGCAGTAAATAAAAGTCTAGATATATATAAACGTGCACTAAAGTTCTGTGGTGGGAGTAATGGGTTAATGTCCAAGTAGAAACAATTAGAGCTGTCCAGGTGTACAGGTAGTGAGACTGAAAATGATCAAGCAGGTATGCAGGTAGTGATGCAGGAAATAATAAGCCAGGTTTGCAGGTAGTGAACTAAGGCAAATGAGCAGGATGTCAGCAGGCCCAGGCACTCAGGTATGGGCAAGGGTGATGGAGGAAGCGGGGTAGTCCAGCGGAAGCTAGGAGCTGACAGGCAGACTGGCAGACAGCGAATTCACAGGAATAGGATAAGCACAGAGAACTCCCTCTCAGCTAGGCTGAGATACACGTTGCACTGGCAATGCAAGGGAGCTCTGAACTCCCTTAAATCCCCAGTGCTCAGCCGTGAATGATCAGAGAGGAGCATGTGACGCAACAGGATAGGGCACCTAGGTCACCTGACCGGAGACAAGATGGCGGCACCCATGCCAGAACGGAACGGAAGCACCCCCAGGCCTAACCAGACCAGAATGACAGTATGCCCCCACAGAACCACGCACAGCCAATGCTCTTCACCAGGCACCACCGCCACCGCCAGACGCCCCTCGCCATAGCGTCCTCACAGGTATTAACTGTCGACTACCATGCCGAGAGACCCTGGTTGTGACAGTATCCCCCCCTTTATGGGTGGCCTCAGGACACCTTCTAGGCTTTTCGGGATGAGCCAAGTGGATTTTGTTGACAGGACTGGAAACGTGGATATCCTCAGCTTGGGCCCAACAGGAACTGGAAACTGAAAACCCCTCCTGGGGTACGAGACTTGAGGCCCCTTCCTGGGGTGCTAGATTTGAAATCCCCTCCTGGGGAACAAAACTTGAAACATCCTCTCGAGGTATGGGGCTGAAAACCCCATCCTGGGGCTGGACACTCAGAAATCCCTTAAGGGGCTGAGGCTCTGGAGACCTCCTTTGATGTTGAGACCTTAGAGACATTCTCTGGGGTTGAGGCTTTGGAGTCACCCCTCCTGGGGCAACAAAGGGCTTCCCAACAGGCGGTTGTAGATGTATAGCTGTCAAAACTTTTGCCCCAAGCATGGCTGTATTCCGTAGTGTTTCTAGACCACTATCAGGGGATAATGACCGTGACAAGGCATCGGTCTTCGGAAGGCAAGACACTTGACATTCCACACTCCATGACTGAACCTGCATAGTGTTCCAATAAATTCTGGGGTTGTGCTTACACAGCCACGGGTATCCGAGTATAACTTCATGGGAAGTCTTGGGTATAATGAAGAAACTGATATGTTCAACATGGAGGTCTCCAACACGAACTAAAACAGGTTGAGTTTTCTTAGACACAGTTCCATTACAAAGAGATTTACCATCAATGTAGGTCCAGGAGACAGAATGATCCAAGGTGCTGCAGGGTATTTGTAATTTATCTGCCAACCGAGACGACATGAAATTCCCCGCTGCCCCGGAGTCCAAAAGGGCAGACACAAGCACAGGGCTAGAATTAATGTCTAAGGCTATGGACAACACAGAGTCAATATGTTTAGAGGACGGAAGAATTGCTCCTAGCTGAGTGCACCCAGAACTAGCTAGAAACGGGACGCTCCCCGGCTTGCGGGTACAGGAAGCCACCAGGTGACCCGAGTCTCCACAGTATAGACAAAGGTTCTCTTTAAAGCGTCTCTGTCATTCTTCATTAGAGAGACGGGTATGATTTACCTGCATGGGCTCTTCCTCAGAAAGGGAGGGAGTGGGACGGGTAGGGGAAGGGAAACGCTTAGCTCTATGTTTTTCATCTTGGCGCTTTCTAAAGCGTATATCAACTTTATTACAAAGGGAAATGAGATCACTAAGACTAGAGGGTAATTCACGAGTCACTAGATCATCCTTTAAACGATCTGATAGACCTTGCCAAAAGGCCAATGTCAAGGCTTCTTCGTTCCACTTGAGTTCAGATGCCAAAGTCTGAAACTGAATGACGTACTGGCTGACAGGACGGGTCCCTTGTTTTAACTTCATAATACTGGAGGAAGCAGAGGAAGTTCTTCCAGGCTCGTCGAAAATCCTCCTGAATGTTGCTAGGAACTCTGGGTAATTGTCCAGAAGCGGATCTGAACGCTCCCAGAGCAGAAAAACCCATTCTAGGGCGGAGCCGGATAACAAGGACACAATGTAAGCCACTTTGGTTCTAGGAGCAGGAAAATTAGAGGGTTGCAAAGTAAAGTGCACATCGCACTGATTGAGAAATCCACGACACAGTTTTGGAGTACCATCAAACTTATCAGGTCTGGGAAGATGCAAAAGAGGAGTAGATACTGATGAAGAAATCACAGGAGTGGGGGCAGGAGTAGCTGCAAGCACACTAGGAGCCGTTGAAGTAGCTTGTACAGTATCCAGGCGGCGTGCAATGTCTTGCACAAACTGTGCCATCTGTCGCTGTATAGTCTCCACACTCTCCAAGCGAGTTGCTATGCTCTGAATTAAATCCTGTTGTTTAGTAATCTCTTGCAGGAACCGAGCCACTTGGTGCTGCATAGCCTCCAGGCCTTCCAAACGGCCAGCAATACTTCGGATAAAATCCGCTCCAGACTCCTGTTCCGTGGCCGGATCCATCTGGCCAGTGCAAACTGTTATGTTCTGGGTTGTTTGTGGACCCGGGGTGGTAGCAGGAGCGATCACAGAAGCGGGTTTGAATAAAAAACTAGGGCCCTCATTCAGAGCCGTACGCTCTGAGCAGAGCGCACACTCTGAATGAGGGCCGGGCTCCATTTTCATGGAGCGTCCTCCTGGACGCTCGTATAGCTGTGGGTCACCACCCACAGGCTATACGAGCGTGCATTGTGATGGCCGCGATGGTCGTGACCATCGCGACCATCGAATTTGCGAGCCGGAGCCTGCGGTTGAGGTTTTCAACCGCAAGCTCCGGAGTGATTTTGGCTCTATCAGAGCCAAAATCACTCCCACTGACATCACTAGTGATGTCAGTGGGCCGGCTTCTGACGGGAGGCGTTCCCATGGGAACGCCCCCGTCAGGGAGGCACGCCCCCGGCACGCCCACCAAAGGGGGCGTGCTGTCAATCAACATTGACAGCACGCCCCCTTTGATCGGACACAACGAGCGAAGGACTTTCCTTCGCTCGTCGCGTCTGGCGCATGCGCACGACGGAGCTCCCTCCGTCGTGCGCATGCTCAGTCCATAACATCGACCCACTTGCGAGCGGACAGCCGCTCGCGAGTGGGTCTGAATCAGGCCCTAGGTTTTTTAATATGTGCTTGGGTATAATGAAGAAACTGACATAAACTATGGCAGTAAATAAAAGTCCAGATATATATAAACGTGCACTAAAGTTCTGTGGTGGGAGTAATGGGTTAATGACCAAGTAGAAACAATTAGAGCTGTCCAGGTGTACAGGTAGTGAGACTGAAAATGATCAAGCAGGTATGCAGGTAGTGATGCAGGAAATAATAAGCCAGGTTTGCAGGTAGTGAACTAAGGCAAATGAGCAGGATGTCAGCAGGCTCAGGCACTCAGGTATGGGCAAGGATGATGGAGGAAGCGGGGTAGTCCAGCGGAAGCTAGGAGCTGACAGGCAGACTGGCAGACAGCGAATTCACAGGAATAGGATAAGCACAGAGAACTCCCTCTCAGCTAGGCTGAGATACACGTTGCACTGGCAATGCAAGGGAGCTCTGAACTCCCTTAAATCCCCAGTGCTCAGCCGTGAATGGTCAGAGAGGAGCATGTGACACAACAGGATAGGGCACCTAGGTCACCTGACCGGAGACAAGATGGCGGCGCCCATGCCAGAACGGAACGGAAGCACCCCCAGGCCTAACCAGACCAGAGTGACAGTATGCCCCCACAGAACCACGCACAGCCAATGCTCTTCGCCAGGCACCACCGCCACCGCCAGACACCCCTCGCCATAGCGTCCTCACAGGTATTAATCATCGACTACCATGCCGAGAGACCCTGGTCATGACATATACTATACATGTTCTCCTGCCATCCCATACTCTTGCCATCCTTGCTATCCTGCCATCCCTATACTACTGCCATCTCTATACTCCTGCTATCCATTTTCTCCTGCCATCTCTATATTATTGCCTTTCATGTTCTTATGCTAGCCCTATACTCCTACCATCTCTATACTCCTGCCATCCATGTTCTCCTGCCATTCATGTTCTTCTGCCATCTCAATACTCCTGCCATCCATGTTCTCCTGCCATCCCATACTCTAGCCATCCATGTTCTCCTGCATCCCTATACTCCTGCCATCTCTATACTCCTGCCATCCATGTTGTCCTGCCATCTCTGTACTCCTGCCTTCCCTATACTCCTGCCAACTCTATACTCCTGCCATCCATGCTCTCCTGCCATCTCTATACTCCGCCTTCTCTATACTCCTGCCAACTCTATACTCCTGCCATCCATGTTTTCCTGCAATCTCTATATTATTGCCTTTCATGTTCTTATGCTATCCCTATACTCCTACCATCTCTATACCCCTGCCATCCATGTTCTCCTGATATCCCTATACTCCTGTCATCCATGTTCTTCTGCCATCTCTATACTCCTGCCAACCATGTTCTCCTGCCATCTCTATACTCCTGCCTCCCCTATACGCCTGCCATCTATATACTCATGCCATCCATGTTCTCCTGCCATCCCAACCTTCTGCCATCTCTATACTCCTGACATCTCTATACTATACATGTTCTCCTACCATCCCATACTCTAGCCATCCATGTTATCCTGCCATCCCTATACTCCTGCCATCTCTATACTCCTGCCATCCCTATACTCCTGCCATCCCTATACTCCTTTCATCCATATACTCCTTACATCCCTATACTCCTTCCATCTCTATACTCCTTCCATCTCTATACTCTTGCCATCCCTATACTCCTGCCATCCATGTTCTCCTGCCATCCCTATACTCCTGCCATTTCTATACTTCTGCCATCCATGTTCACCTGTTACCCTATATTCGTGCCATCCATGTTCTCTTGCCATCCCCATACTCCTGTCATCTCTATACTCCTGCTATCCATGTTCTCCTGTCATCCATGTTCTCCTGCCATCCTTGTTCTTCTGCCATCCCTAAACTCCTGCTATCCATATTCTCTTGCCATCCCTATAGTCATGACATCCATGTTTTCCTGCCATCCCTATACTCCTGCCATCTCATATTCCATCCATGCATGTTCTTCTGCCATCCCTATACTCCTGCTGTCCTGTACTTTTTCCATTGCTGTACTTCTACTGTACTTCTACTGTGCCCTTTCCACAAATCTGCACTTGCACCTATTTTTGAAAACAGAACTGTAAACATGCACACATGGCATCACTAAAGAGGAAACAATAACATTTCTGCTGTGCATCTGCACTTTTGCAGTTGATATATGATTCTAGTTGCTTACATTTCTGGTAGCTTCTGTGAAATGAGAGGGACAGTGTTTTTTAGGGGAGATGTATCAAACCTTGGAGAGAGATAAAGTGGAGAGAGATAACATACCAACCAATCAGCTACTAACAGACATTTTTTCAATACAGCCAGTGAAATGACAGAAGCTGATTGGTTGGTTGGTACTTTATCTCTCTTCAAGGTTTGATACATCTACTTCTCTATAAGGCAATTTGCTGCAAATATCATCAACAAGGCCCCGATCTCAGGACGATGGTGATGCAATCTCCGGTACCACACCCCTGAGTCTCCAAGTTGACCCTCCCCTCCTGTATTCCCTTTTCTGCCCCTTACAAATGTCCACTATCTTTGTTTCTAGTCCCTTATACCTTCTTAGGTCTTTGTTTAAAAGCTCAAAATGGATGCAGAAGGTTCAGTAATGTATATATTTTCAAGGACAAGGGAGAAGATTTATAAAAAAAAAATGAAAAAAATCCCTGAAAAATTGGTGTTAATGTTCCATTTAATCCCACTGGCTGGACCAGGCCATCAGTACAATCAGCAGTAAATTAAAGATAAACAAGTCAGATTCTGATGTCACTGATGTGAATGGAATTTGACGACCCATGACTAGCAGGGAAGTATAATTGTAGTAATCCGCCCTATAAACCAAAATCTATTTATAATACTTGAAAAGAGCTGTACCACAATTTCATCAAAACTATTCCTTGCCAAAACCACTCGGAGAATTCTATACTTTTATGTGTGTGTTCATGAAATAACATTTTGATTCCAACAATTATGTATGTATTCAATCACAAAGTAAAAATGAAAAAAACTGAAACAATTTATTATAGTGAGTATTTTGTTAATATATATGTTTTTTATTTTTTTCAGAATCGTATGGTTTTATTAGGATTTCAATAATATAGCAATATAAATACTACATTACAAAATAGAACAATAAGAAACGCATAAGATAACATTTGTTAATATCATAAAAGTCAACAAAGGCACTAGAAAGACAAACGGAACCCGCCGATGAAAAGGAAGAAAAAAAAATTACAAAAGAAGACCAGGTTGTGTGCTGAGAGAGCCCACAAATCGGTGGAAGCTGGCAAAGGTAATAAAGGATAGCAAAGGGGATCCTAAACAGAAATAAATTAGCTGCCGATTAGTCTAAACAAATGTCAGGAGGCGCAGAGTGAGAATGTACAAGGTAGGCAGAAACTTGGTGGATACAAGGGGGGCAGTGGGGTTGGGAGGAAGGGAGTGTGGTAGAAAGAATAGAAGCAGACATTGAAGGGAATAGACATATAATGAGAGGGTAACGAGCCAGTGGAGAAAGAAAGTAGAAGAGAGAAAGTTAAAAGAGAGGAGGGGAACAGGAAGGGGAGGGACAATATAAATAAATAAATAAAGGGAGGTAGGAGAAAAAAGGAGAGCATACAATCATACAAGTCCAGGAAGGGTCACATTGTGGAATATGTACCATGGAGACCAGACTGCGTTAAACTTATCTACTGGGTTGTTTTGGAGACTGGTTATATATTCCATTTTGGACACAAATCCAGATCCTGTTTACAATCTCCTGACAAGGCAGAGGTTCAGGTTGTTTCCAAGCTTGAGCAAGTGAAGTTGCTGCACAGGAAATGTATACAATTTATTTATTGACATGCTTAGTCGTCTGGCAGACTGGGACAATAAGCGATTGAACCACCACCCAAAATGGTACAAAATTAACGGACAAGTCCACCAAATGTGACACAAGGAGCCAATGTGACTGATATCACTGAGCTACAATATTACTACAGTAAATATAGATTGCCATCTAATGTGTGCTCAACATATTTTTAGCTGGGATCCAAGATTCAGTGTGCCAGGATTTTGGGGGACAGATGAGCACCTCTGATAAGTATTGTTGTCTTAAAAGATATTTCTACCCACGAAGTATTTTTATTTTAGTTATCAACCCTCTTACCCCAACTAACAGAACTGTGTGTGTCCGATAGCTAGGATATCTGGGAATATAGTGCATTGGTCTTCTTGCTGTGTTTGTACCGTAGGAAAAAGAGGTGCACATAGCTCTGTGTTTATGGGTAACTAATAGAGGCACTGACTACGCACAGTGATGTGGGTGGCACTGTTCAAAAACACAGTATCATTTGGTTGTCGAATCTTCTGCAAATGTTCGTGGCATGGGCCTTCCCCAGCTCTGCTATGGGGGGGAAAGGGCTGATAAGTAATAAATGCATTTAGTAGGTGGAACTATCCTGTAGACCAAGGGAGTCCAAATAACAGCCTGCAGGCCAAACAAATGCAGCCCACCACCTGCTGTACTCTGTCCCACTGACCAGCAGCCCAAAAAGACCCTTGGTGGCCCAAAATCACCTCCTTCCTGTTTCTACTGCAGAGAGAAGCACTGTGGACTCTTCTCTCTGCACTGAATACCAGAGCGGATAAAATGAAGCTGCTGCCCACACTGTCTTCAGGACAGCCTAGCAGACATGATAATTACATTCTCTACCTGTCCCGGCATTTTCCTGCCCTCCCTTGTCCTTACTCTATTTGTTATTTAATAGCAACTGTTAATCCTGCTTGAACTAGCCCCCTTCTGAGACAGCAGTATCAATCAGATATCATGTTTTAATGAAAAGCGAGATTCTATTATACAGTATCCTTATATGTGATGCAACCTCCGGAGCAATTGAGTGAACCTATGCCCTATTGTGACATGAAGGACAAGAGTAGCCAGACAGAAAGCCTATAAGGGGCATGGCCATAGTAAGGAGGTGCAGTACCTTTATGGTGCGTGTTAGAGTATGGCAGAGCCGCCAATAAGAAAAATGTTGTGGCCCCTTCATCCTAAGTCATTTTTTTATAATATGGCTCTCCGAAAAAAAAGGCAGACCTAGCATGGTATATTGAACACACACAGCCAGTAGGGGTCAGCATGTGGCCAGGCCAGCAATACAAGTGAGTCCAGGAGAAGAAACACCTGTAATGGTTGCTCAAGTGACCTCTACCCTGTGTCTCAGTTCTGTGTCTTCGCCATCAGCCTTGTATGTCCTTGTTCTGTTTCTATGCATAATTTTTTTTTCAGTACGATTTATTATACCAACTATCCGACATTGCAGTTTTGTGGCGCCTTATAAGTAAATGATGATGATGATAATATTTTCTTTCATAAATCTTTTTTTTATTAAAGCCACATGTCATTACATAACACAACATACATTGCCAGAAGTATTATATGACAGTTAACACAAACAGCATGATGTCACATTATTTAGCAATTGGTAAAGAGGCTACAAAGTGAGGCTAGGATATGGAGGTTTAGGACAGAAATGAGGGGAAGTGGCGGGGGAGGGAGAAAGGCAGGGGCCGCGAGGATACATGTCTCAAATAAAATAAACTAGCATGTAAACTGACCCAAAATCGAAGCGAATGGCCCAGATGGAAGATACATTGCCTATAGAAAATAACGGCAAGGCTTTAAAATGATTCAGACAATACTTCAATATAGAAGCAGAGGTCTCGCATAGAACACTAGTTCCTCTTATATTCCACAAACCAATGAACGGAGACAAGCTTTGGTTGGGGACTGTAATCATCATGATTATTTTAATGATAATGGAGGACAGCCTGAAAATTGATCACTTTGGTGCATTCACTTTCTTACTCTCTGAGAATGCCTGGGAGAGTCCTGTAAATCGGGTGGTGCTCATGTGCCCAGAAGGGCGGTCAAGTGTCAACTGCCCAGCCTAATTACCTACTGAAGTGGGCAATCTGTGCAGCCATCATTGTGGCCCTTTCCCCCGCTTCACAATGCCAGTAATCGAGCCATGGTATATCAGGGGCGGAGCCATGGTTACACAACCGTGTCATCACACTGACTGACCCACCCACTTTGCCGCAACACCCCCTCCTGAGCCATCCTGGCCAGTAAGTCAGCAAATATGTTTTGGAGATATTGGTGTAGGAGGGAATTTGGGACCCATATGCCAGACCCTAATAGTTTTAGAGATCTATTCTAAAAAAGTTTTTATTGTGGGGCAATGAACAGTTCCACAATGGCAGCAAACTGGGGAGGTCACATAAAAGACATAAGTGCTCTTTAGAGCAGGGATCCATCATCCATAGAAGGGAAAAGATTTATGTGATACAAAGATGAGATGTCACAATGTCCACATGGAAAGAATACATCTATACGTACAGTATTATGTCAGATGGGTCGTAACGTAAGAGAATTGACAGCAATGCTTACAAAAAGAATCATAAAAAGTATGTTTTATAAATAAATGAACCTTTTAACAATAGTATTTATACAGTAAAATAGACAATATCATATACTACATCAAAAGCATTTGTATCGTGTTGGCCAATAACAGCAACAGAGAATGTAATCATATTCCCCCAAAAAAGTTTAATGAAAGCTCCGCAATTAGTTGTCGTAAACCAAAGTTAGTATAGAAAAGTTATTTTATATTCAGGGGATGGCAGGCACAGTCTATGTTATATAAATGTGGAACCAAGTTTCAGTATGTCACCAGCTTGGCTCTGCACAATCGCTCCTCTCTCTGATACCACTTTCAGACAGGAAAAAGTTGAAATCCCGGCTTTTACCCGGCATTTGCATACTGGGTTGTTTTGCCGGTCCCTGCCTGTAACCCCCTTCAGACAGAAGAGCAAATTACCGGGTCAAACATTTCAACCCGGTAATTTGCTTATTAACACTGTATTTCTTGTTTCTGAAAGAGTCAACCCGGGTCGAAATTCCTGGGTCCCCAACCCTGGTAAATTCCTGGGTCGAAGCAGGGCCGCAACTGGGGGGGGCTGGAGGCCACCAGTGTCCTCTAGCCTGGCGCCGCAGGTGGGCTCCAAGCCGGACGCCCGCTGAGATTTTGTTACCAGCGGGTGCCCGGCTCCTTCACTGCAGCACCGTGGTAGCCGGAGGATGGAGTTCTCTCCTGAACTTCAGCTTCCGGCTTTCCCTACGGGCACTATGGGAGAGATGCATGACGTCTCTCCCATAGTTTCGAGGAGCGGCCGGGCGGACCGGATGGAGGCGGACATAGGAGCAGAATTTAAGGTAAGTAATGGGGTTTTTTGTGTGTAATTAGCACTACAGGGGTATTACTATGGGGGCACTACTACAGGGGCATTACTCTGGGGCATACCATATTGGCACTACTATAGGGGCATTACTATATGGGCTCTACTACAGTGGCATTACTATATGGGCACTACTACAGGGGCATTACAATGAGGCATTACTATATGGGCACTACTACAGGGGCATTACTATATGGGCACTACTACAGGGGAATTACCATATGGCACTACTACAGGGGCATTACCTCAGGGGGGCATTACTATAGGGACACTGCTGCAGGGAGCATTACTATGGGGGGGCGCCAAATTACTGTCTTGACTCGGGTGACAAAAATCCTAGTTTCGGCCCTGGTCGAAGTCCTGGGATTTTCGACCCAGGTTGACCCTTTCAGACAGAAAAAGGGCCTGTGTTGATCATCAGATTACCGGGTTGAAATGTTTGACCCGGTAATTTGTTTTTCTGTCTGAAAGGGGTATGAGTAATCTGCATGAAGGTGGCTCTGGCAGTCTGTAATCTTGCTTGCACTTGCTGTAATCATTGAGCTGCACCATATGTGATCATAAGAAGTCAGCGGAGATAACATACAAGGGTGGTTCAATAAATAAGGTAACAAAACCTCACATTGCGCAAATGTATTCAACTCGTACATACTGTATATGTATAATCAATAGTATGGCCTTGGTACAGATTATTTTTCCACATATTCCCCATACTTGTCTAAGGGGTATATTTACTAAAGTCTGAGTTTTTAGTAGTGGATATGTTGCCCATAGCAACCAATCAGATTCTACTTCACACTTATTTAGCACCTTCTAGAAGATAATAGCTAGAATCTGCTTGGTTGCTATGGGCAACATCTCCACTTCTAAAAACTCTCACTCTCCCTTGGTGAGAAAGTCAATAAACATCCTTGTGGTCCCAAACCATGGTCGCCATGACCTTATTTGCTGACGGGGTTGTTTTGGAGACAATGCCTGTTTCCATGTCATGGATGCTTGCTTTGTCTCCGCTGTCACATGATGTACGCATGTTTCATCGTCTGTATAACAATACAGTGCAGGAACTGCACTCCCTCCACATGGTACTGCGTTAGGTGCACGAGAGACAATCCCTATTGGTTTTGTGAACTTCTATTAATTACTTTGGTACCCAGCGTGAACACTTTTTCCTGAACCCCAGTTGCTCATGAACAATGTTGTGCACAGTACCCAATGAAATAATCAATTCGTCAGCAATATCACTAATGCGGCACAAATTATTCTCTGTGGTGGACGTGCTTGGAAGCCAAATCGTTGATCATCTTGAACGTCTGTCCTGCTGTTATCAAAGGTAATGCACCAAACCCAAACCTATTTCTGTGACATGATGTTATCACCATACACCTCAACAAGTTGGCGATGACTTTCAGCTGCTGATGTGCTCTTTAGACGAAGAAATCTGATTACACTACGCACCTCAATGTTTGACCAAGTTTCCGCCAGGCCTGCTATCTTACAACTGATGTTGGGACAATATGACTGATATGAGGCGCAGTCTAATGGCCGTGAGAGGAAGCAGTGGTACCTGCTCTGGCCTGGTGGGAAATTAGAATGAAATAAAGAACATTACATATGTCAGAGGTCTTGTTACCTCACTGATTGAAACTCCCTCATTATTTATCTTAATGTCCTCATTTGAGGAACGGAGAAGCAATTGGCTGAAGTTTGAGCAGACAAATAGTCATTAATGCATTTATGTACTAGTATGTACTTTGCTCAAGAGGATTGTGTTGTGTCAGCTTTTCACAATCTTTATAGGATGATTGTCCAATCAAAAATAGAAATCTATCAGGCTACACCTGGCTCATCCTATTTAGTATATTTAAACTAAAAGAAAGGTTCTGCAACCTGCCACCCCCCAACAAACATTACCTGTCCTAACCACCCCTACACCCCCACCCAGGACATACAGCACCTGCCTAACACCCCTCCACCACCCCACTCTGGGACATACACTTGCACTACCTCCTCAAAAATACACTACACACCATACCAACCCCACCTTTCAATGGACATACACAACTCAACTGTCACTGCTGTTGTCACCTACCCACTGTTGCTGGCTCCTAGAGAAGAGGCAGCTTAATTAACAAACCAAGATGGCTGATGTGAAACTGCTCTGTAGGATGCAGAAGTTTCATGTCGGCCATCCTGAGTTCAAAGAAACGTTGTCTCTTCCATGAAAGCAAACCACAGTGGGGCGGGGATGCTTTAGGTAAGGGTTGAGGCTGCCTAAGGGATGTGTGGACGTACACCATGTGTGCATGCCTATGCTAATAGCAATATATAATCAACACATAAATACATGGTATACATAACGGATCTGACATAGTGAAGTCCAATTAGAAATAAAAAGCAAATGTTTTTATTGCTAATATCTTATACTGTAAGCACAAAAAAATAGCAGCTCAGTTCAATAAATCTATGGACAGCCTGGAGTGACACAGGGGAGCATAGAGACACAGAGGGAGCCTAGAGAGACACAGAGGAGGCCTGGGGTAGCACAGTGTGAGCTGGAATGACAGGGTGAGCTAGGCGTGACACATGGTGGGTGTGGAGTGATACAGGGGGAGTCTGGAAAGACACAGATGTGGCCTGGAGTGACACAGCAGGAACATAAAGTGACAAAGGGGAGCCTGCAGAGACACAGAGGAGCCTTGAAAGACACGGAGGGGTGGCCTTGAGAAACAGAGGAGGCCAGGAGTGACACAAGTTGGGCCTGCAGTGACACAGTGTGGGTCAGAAATGACACAAGGAGAGTCTGGATAGACACAGAGAAGGCCTGAGTGACTCAGGGAGAGCCTGAGTCACTACAGGGGAAGCCTGGAGAGACACAGTGGTTACACAGGAGGAGACTAGAGATGCACGGGGACCTGGAGAGATAACGGGGGGCCTGGAGTGACAAAGTGGGAGTATGGAAATACACAGATGAGGCCTGGAGTAACTAAGGGGGAGCTCAGAGTGACACATGGCGGGCCTGGAGTGACACAGGGGGGTCAGTGCCTTACTTTGCCAGCAGTGCTCGAATCCCTAGATATACCCCTGAGGGAGATATTTATCCTATCCATTCCTCACACCTGCCTTATCCCATTTTATTCTGAACAGACAGCAGCACACTCATCTATCATCGCGATATTTAAACCCTCCATACAAAACTCACAGAATTAAAACTCCCTTTCACCCAATCATATACCAGAGATGTTAGGTGGTGCTGCGGCCAGTAGACCAGGGGCTGGGCAGTGCTGGGCTCTTCTTGGAAGCTCAGTAGCACTGTGACCTATGGAGACATGACATACATGACCTATGATGTCACGCCGCACCTGCATGCCCTGCCTCCCGTCTGCCCACACACTGCAGCTCTGCACTGGTCCTGAGTGTGCTGACTGCCCAGCCGATGAGGTACAGCTCAACAGCTATCGACAGCAGGTAAGTGTAGTTTTATTTTTTTATGAGCGGAGCAAAGTTATTTCCTCTGTGGTGAGCAATGTTATTTATCTCTGTGGGGAGCAATGCTATTTATATCTGTGGGGAGCAATGTTATTTATCTCTGTGGGGAGCAATGTTATTTATCTCTGTGGGGAGCAATGCTATTTGTATCTGTGAGGATTGTAATTTATCTATGTGGGGGGCAATGTTATTTATCTCTGTGGGGAGCAATGTTATTTATCACTGTGGGGAGCAATGTTATTTATCTCTGTGGGGAGCAATGATATTTATCTCTGTGGGGAGCAATGTTATTTATCTCTGTGGGGAGCAATGTTATTTCCTCTGTGGGGAGCAATGTTATTTATCTCTGTGGGGAGCAATGTTATTTCCTCTGTGGGGAGCAATGTTATTTATCTCTGTGGGGAGCAATTTTATTTATCTCTGTGGGGAGCAATGATATTTATCTCTGTGGGGAGCAATGTTATTTATCTATGTGGGGAGCAATGTTATTTCCTCTGTGGGGAGCAAAGTTATTTCATCTTTTGGAAGCAATGTTATTTCTTATATAGGGAGCAATGTGTTTTTTTTTTCCTGTGGGGGGTGTGGGGGAGCTGATGGAAATTTTAACAGGAAAACAGTAGTTGTTTTTGCTGTCCATAAACCTATGGTTAAGTTAATTTAATTTATTCATAAGGTAGTCTTGTCATTTGAGGCCACAGGCCTTATTGTGAGGCCACCCCCTTACTTCGAGACCACGCCCCCTTTCTGGTGCGTGCAAACATACTATTTTCTGCTTGCTTGAGGGAGGCGCATTTTGACTGTTCACACTGCATACTATACGATGTGTACAATATATTTGATAACTGATAGTGATGGCGCATGACGAAACCACCATCACTATCAGCAGAGAAACGTGTAAGGGCTTCCTGTATATGCTACAAGCTGATCCTTAAAATCCTGGCAGAAAAGAGCGCTCATGCAGAATACCGGGGTCCATGTGTGTGATCACAACAAACATGGAGAAAGTTACACCAAGGCTCGTCAGTGACAAGTGCGGAGCTCCGTCTGCTGCAGTCAGGCAGGTTGATACATTCTTCATACTAGCCGGCCGGCGGTAAGCAATTACCTCTAAATCACTAAGTGAGAGCCAGTTATAAATCTTTGCTGCATGAACTCTAACATAATACATCGGAGGTTAATTTCACATTTCTGAATCAGTGTCATGATCCACTAGGACACACTGAACTAATCACTTGTTATAAATAAAGGATTGATACAAGTCAATCAATGGATATTAAGTAGTAAATTTAAAGCATTACATCCACATCTTGAGATGCATGATTGCTAGCTGTAGCAATATTGTTGATCTAACTTCATTTCCTACCCGGATACTAGAGACTGCTTTTTGATACCAAGAATCAAATGGTTTTATGCCATTTATTATAATAGGAGACACCTTCCGCAGAGGTGGACCCCTAAGGTTCTTATAAGAGAATTTTCATCAATACCAGGATTCAGTTTGCATTATATATTTATAAGTATGTGTTTTTCAATTGTAATTTTATTTATTTTATTGTTTTTATCTTTAAACTACTATATGTAATAAATTGTTATACTTTTTGAATAAGCGCTCCTAGTCTGGAATAGTTTATACCTAAGGTATTATCCTTGGCCTATTAAGGCATTATTGTATAATTAACTATAGATCCAGGCTTTTTATCTATTATATATACACCCATCAGCTATAACATTAAAACCACTGTCAAGTGATGTGAATAACATTGATTTTATTGTTATAATGGCACCTGTCAAGGGGTGGGATATATTAGGCAGTAAGTGAACAGTCAGTTCTTGAAGTTGATATGTTGGAAGCAGGAATAACGGGCAGCCGTAAGGGTCTGATTCAGTAAGGAACGCAGTTGCCAATATGCATGCAATCCGTCGATTGTCGCGTACTGCACATGCTTATGTATCACAGCACGCAAACTAGCCATTGTGATCGGGACAGCGATCACAGACGCTCCGAAGAGGCAGAGCAGTAACTAGACTTTTTGGTGCCCTGTGCCAGAAAGAGCATTGGCGTCCCCCTCATTTTTAAAGGGACATAATGCACCCAAAAAAGGACCATGGCTTCATGTGGAAGGGGAAGGGAAGAGATAGGAGAGGCCAGGAGATGCTGGGGATGAAATAAGAGGAAGCTACAAGTAAGAATGATAATAAACAGAAATTTGACAGGCCCAAACAGCACCCCCTGACCTGTGGTGCACTGAGCGATGGCACCGGCCGCACTACCCTAGCTACAGCCCTGCGAAGAGGCTAAACACTGCCTGAACGGCGCTCTGCTGCCAGCCCAGAGAGTAAGTTGTAGAAGCAGCAGGGCCCTCCCTATTTGTCTGAGTGTGCGGGCCCGGAACTCCAGGCCCGGCAGTCCCCCCCTGATGGCGGTATAGTAAGCTATAATAGGCAATGCATATGAAACAAAATTCCTTTTGATCAAAACACGGTTGGTGGTAATAACAATGTAGTTCAGCCAGGGAATATATTGGCAGGAGCAACATTTATAGCTGTTACACACAGTGCACAGTTCTGCTCACCAGCACCTTACAACTTGTGCAAAGGTGTGAAAGCACCAATGTTTATATATCTATAGCAGATCGCTGCTCCCTTCTGCAATCAGAAATCCCGGATCCCTTGGGTCAAAACATCTATTGGAAACAAAGCAGAAAAGGGCGCTCCATAGTGCATTAAAAGTTTATCAAACACTCTCAATTAAAAGTAGTGAACGCTGCTCGACATGTATTCTCGTACCCAGCATAAAAACTCTGCGGGCTGGTTACAGCGGCGTAAGTTCATCCCAGACGCCTGGTGGCAAGTTATAATTTGGTGCCCCCCCGTCACAGACACTGTAATGTAGCAATTCTCATTCAGACAGGCTATAGACAGATGGAGACGGCAGCTGATGGTGTGACATGGAGCTCTCCACTAGTGTATGATGGCTTCTCAGGTGTCGGGAAGGGGTGCCATGTACTGGTCGGCCGTGACAGTACACTCCGGGTACATAGTTACAGCCCTAAGTGGGGTGAATATGTTGTGGACAATGGAGTAGGTGCCCCTTCAGAGCTGGAGCCCGGCAGCAGACGCCTCCATTGTCTCCCATAGTTCTGCCCCTGGCTGGTTACCACATGACATAAACATATGTACCCAAGGCAATCACCAACTGTCCTCCAGGGGTACCTCCGGGACACACGTCTCACGTTGAAAGCTGGCGCGGGAAACTACAGCGTGCCGGATCCACGGGGAGCCAAAGTGGCGGGGGGACACCCTGGGCAGATTGAGGATGCATCTCTCAGGCCACTTGCTAACACTTTTCGTCAGATGACTTAATCAGAGGGCCCTCTGACGAAACGCCTTAGAGCACGGCCTGAGTGACGCATCCTCGATTTACCCGGCGGCTCTCCCTGGTGACTCTTTGTCCTTATTGTGTCATTGATGAATGTTATAAGGAATAAGTAAAAAATAAATTGCCTCCTGGAATTATGAAATGTTCTAGTTTCTGTGCTAACAAATGCACCACATAATGGCTCTAATAGGAACACAAATTATATTTTGTGACCTAAGCATCTAATTTTGTGTCAATGCACCAGTTTGTTTAGGAAATGTGCAGGTCAAGGTGAGTGCAAAAGGTTGCAGCATAAGATAGGTGCTGAGCGGGTATCTGGTCAGCTAGTCGACACCATAATGTATGCAGGTTCTGTATGTCGACAGTCAGAATGTTGACATGGACGTTAGTCCGACAGCCAATATATCAACATCTAAATAGGTTGAGATAGTTAAAATGTTGACACTCAACGGAGCAATTCAATTATTTAGGGCACCTATTAACTTGACGCGGCCAAAAACGTTGCAGCTAAACCCAGCTAAAGTCCTGGTTAGAGTGCCCAAGCACAGACTTTTCAAACATTTCTGCACATAGTTATCCCTCTCTAAGACTGTAAGAAAGCGCAGCACGTTGTATCAAGTAGAGCCGGGAAAAACATGCGCAGTTCCCCGCTTTCTGTTTACAAAGAAGTGTGAATTTACGAAGAAGTGTGCTTTTCGGGGATCAGCATGGCGAGCGGCTGAAAGTGATCAATAAACGCTACCTCACTTCCGGCGGAAGTGAAGTGCGCTCCAGTCTGGAACGTGCGTGTGTGTTTGGCATCATTTTCAAAGGTTTCTTAAAGGTATTGTATGCAAATCTATATAGATATGATGTTTCCTCTGTTTAATGGGATACTATATATGTTATTTTTTGGACATGAAAAAGATACCACACATTGATTTTTTTTTTTTAAACCTAACCTGACTATGAAGTCAGAGGGGAGTAGAGCCTATTAAAGAATTGTGTTTCATCACGGATCGCAACTGCAACAGCGTATGCAGATCAGTCGATGGTGCGAGTGCGCATATATATACATTGCAGTGCACGTGCGTGAGTTAACAGTGTGATCACTCAAGCAGAAAGAAAGCCATCGCAGGGGTGGTGACGAGGGAGTGGTCGGGGAGAAATGCAGGCGTGCTTGTCCGATTGAACGGCATTGTATGGGCGTGATGTCATTACTGCATGCGATGAGTTTAGCAATTTCTGAGTACAGTCAGACCTGCTGTAATTCTGCGTGAGGGGCCGATGTTACCAATGTATATGCAGAAGGAAGTGGTGGAGGGTGCTGATCTGTGCGCATAAGCTGCCAATTTGGGAAAATTAGGTCTCAATACGGCTTCACTTTGCCTACAACAATAACTCACAACAGACAAAAAATAGAGACCCTTCCTACACAGATGACGCTATGTTGGCAGATAATACAATATAAACATACAATACGTCCCTTTTTAAAGCAAGAAGTGCCTTCAAATCATTCTTCTTTTCCTATTGCTCGGGGAATCTCTCCATTCCAAGTGTAGTTCACATAACGATATAATCTGAACAAAAAAAGGAAATCCAATGTGTAGTAAATTCTTAATGCATTAACAGTAGGTCAAGCAAGGTGTGATTTGATGGACTGGTACTCTATATGTGCGTACCCCACTCACAATAAGACAGCAGCGATATATGCATATAACGGTATCTTTAACAGGTAATATGATGAATCCCGTGCTTTATGCCGTTACCTGGTCTTTGCAGATGAATTTTGTGTCCCTTACTCACATGTAAGGAGGTTTAGAATAAGTGTATAAAGGTTTCTTTAAAGATATGAAAAACACTCCAAATTTCAACTGATATGGCGTACCCCACTCACAGTTAATCAGGCGTATTCTTTCACATCAAGGTATCTTTCACCATCGTAGTATGACATTCAGCAATATTTCCTCAATATTCAGAATATAATATTCCCCCCCCCCAAAAAAAAAAATTGAAAGTATGTTCCAATATGTGTATAAAAAAGATACATTTATTCACATACATAACATCCAACATATAGGATGTGGACATACAAATATACAATAATCATATAAAAAATGCAAGAAATCCAGCCTAGTTTACCTATGATAGTCAATAGTCAGTATCCACAGCCTCCAAAGGAAAAAATGTCAACGCGTTTCAGCCCAATCCTGGGCCTTTATCAAGACATATGGTAGCTGTGTTAAGTTGTGGTATTTAACTTGGAGACCACCAATCAAGGTGCACCTCACAGTGACATCATAATTGTGAGTCATATACTCAAAAAGACATCTTAGGTAGCTCAAAATATATATACAGAAAAGATCCAATATATAAGGTGATGTTTCCGAGTATCCAGTATACATATGGAATTAATATAATCCTTTTAAATGGAATAAAATCCCGAATATGATCGCGGTGGAGCCACACTTCCTGTTTACTGAGAAGTGACATGCGCGCGTGCGTTCCACCATCTCTCAAGGAACCCGTCCTTCACATGGTCCCCAACACGGGAAGCGGTTCGGACGTCATCAGAAAGAAATAACTTCCAGACCGCCCTCAACGCATAGCAGCAACGCGGGCCCATACGGAAATGACGTTACTATTTGTAGCGTCCAACGTACGTTCCACCATGTCCATGGAGACTGACTCCATGTTGTCTGGGTGTTGTCGGAAGAATTAACCTCCGGTTTGCACCGCCCATATTACTATGGTAACGCAGGTTACAAAGCTAATAATGGAGATAAATACTGGGGTACTTGGGTAACGAGCGGGACCGCTCAATTACCCCAGGATCACCAGATAAACAGGAGATATAAATTCCGGTGAGAAAACACTATAAGGACACTATAGGTGTCTAGGAAGATGACAATGGCAACGAAGATATTCATGATGTTGCCATTCTACAAAACTGTATATCCTGAAAACATATCTTATATTTTACAAGGTCAATCATAAATATAATAACACAATATTAGGGCATATCATAAAAAACAGCAAACATAAAACGTATAAGAAAAATACATGTTAAAAATACACTTTCTTCAAATAAATAATCTATTCAAAATATCATGGATCAAATACAAAATCTTCCAATCTGTTTATCCAGATTGTAGTTGTAGTTCCTTTGGTTCTGGAATCCACATACAGTCTTCTTAAAAGAACAGGATGGTGACAAACTACAAGAGACTAAATAGTAGCGAATTACTGGACATATAATAAAAAATGAGAAATGTATAGAACAAGGTCAAACCTAAGGACTAAGGGCCTGATTCAGAGCCGAACGCTCTGACCAGAGCGCTCGCTCTGAATCAGGGCCCTCCTCCATGAAAATGGAGCGACCTCCTGGCCGCTCGCATAGCTGTGGGTGACCATCCACAGCATATGCGAGCGTCCATGATGATGATCGCGATGGTCAAGACCATCGCGACCATCGGGCTTGCGATGGAGACCCTGCGGTAGGGTCTCGCTGCCGCAAGCCCTGGAGTGATTTTGGCTCTATCAGAGCCAAAATCACTCCCACTGATATCACTAGTGATGTCAGTGGGGCCGGCTTCAGACGGTAGGCGTTCCCATGGGAACGCCTCTGTCTGGCAGGCACGCCCCCGGCACGCACACCAAAGGGGGCGTGCTGTCAATCAACATCGACAGCACGCCCCCTTTGGTGCGAGACCCGGAGCGATGGAGAGCCCGTCGCTCGCCGGGTCTCGCGCATTCACACGACGGAGCTCCCTCCGTCGTGCGCATGCGCAGTGGGGGAACATCGACTCGCTTGCGAGCGTCCTGGGCTCGCGAGCGGGTCTGAATGACCCCCTAAGTTACTGTAGTTAGAGGAACCATTTTAATTCAAAATCCTTGTTAAGGCCATTTGGAATGAGAGTCTTAAAATCATAAATACAATTCATCTCCGCCTTTACTAATCTTTTTGCTGTATTAGGACATCATTTTGTTACCTCTTATAGCCTTTAAACCCACAAAATTCTTAATATGTACAACAGAACAGTTGTGGGTTTCCTTAAAGTGCATTGATAGTGCATGTGTTTCTACACCTTTTTTTATATTTCTAACGTGCTCATCGATATGTATCCGTAATTGTCTTGAGGTTCTACCTTTATAGAATTTATTACAAGAACATTGTATCCCATAAATATAATTTTTTGTGTTACATGTAATAAAGTCCATTATACACACTTCGTTGTTATTAATATTAATCTTCTCAAACTTTCTAATGCCATTATAATTTATACTTTTACATCCTGTACAACTCCCACATCTAAAAAACCCTTTTGATGTGGTTCTAGTAGTAACAGGTACAATTTGTAGGGCACTAGACACAAGTTTAGCTCTTAGGCTCGGAGCCCTCCGATAGATATGTATTGGTTTTACCGGAATCTTAGGACCAATCACTGGGTCCTTTTTTAAAAGTGACCAATGTTTTTTATTATTTTGTCAATATTTTTATATTGACTTGTAAATTATGTGATAAAGGCCCACTGGTATTTTTCATTCCGGATTCTTTTTATTTTGGGTTTCAATAGTTCCTTTCTTTCTATTATTTCTACTTTTTTAATAGTATTCTCAAGTAACGTATCTTGATAACTACAGGCTGCAAACCTCTTCTTCATGTCCGGAACCTGTGTATCAAATACTTTAGTGTCTGTGCAATTTCGTTTAAGTCTCATGATCTGACCGTTTGGAATGGTATTAATCCAGCTATCATGATGGCAGCTGGTAGTCTGAATAATGTTCCGGAATCCGTTGGTTTTGTATAATTTTTAGTAAAGATCTTATTATTTTCAATATAAACTGTGATGTCCAAAAAATTAATATTGACTTCACTAGACTCGTAAATTAATTGTATATTATAACAATTGGAATTCAGATGGTTAAAAAATGTTGCTAAAAGTTCTTTGTCCCCTTTCCAAATAAAAAATATATCATCTATATATCTCACGTAGGACACTAGGTTCGCTCCAAATGGGTTCTGGGCCCATACTGCTTCTAATTCTCAGTAACCCATAAACAAATTAGCATAACTTGGAGCGAACCTACTAGTGCCCATTGCGGTACCCATTAGTTGAATATAAAAATCCTCCTTAAAAAGGAAAACATTGTTCTTTAAAATAAATTCAATGTCCTCTAATAAAAAACTTTGCATATTTTTTGCAATATTTGAATTATGTAAAAAGTGTTTCGTAGCTCGCACACCGAGCTGGTGATCGATAATAGTGTACAATGATTTAACATCAGCAGTCACCATAGTTAAGCCTTCTTCCCATTTTACTTCTTCTAGAGAGAAAATAAAATCTTTTGTGTCTTTGAGATGTGATTTATTCATATTAACAAGTGGTTGTAGGTAAAAATCAATGAATTGCAATAAATTTGCTGTAATTGACCCTACCCCAGAAATAATTGGTCTTCCTGGGGCGTCAATCAAGCACTTATGTATCTTTGGTAAAAAATAAATAACTGGCACTACTGGATCTTCTCCAATTATAAAATCTGCCTCCATATTAGTTATGGTATTATTTTGTACATACTCTGTCACGATCCCTTTTAATTTATCTGACAATAGAAAAGGATTTCCTCGTAATTTTTTATATGTTTTAGAATCATTTAATTGTCTGTATACCTCATTTTCATATTTACTACCGTCCATAACCACAATACCTCCTCCCATATCGGCAGGTTTAACTATTAGGTTATCCATAGCTCTTAATTCTTTCAATGCTTTTCTCTCACCAAATGTCAAGTTGGGATTAAGTTTTTTGGAGGGTTTACTCTATAATTTTTCTAAATCTTCCATTACTAGTGTATTAAATGTTTCTATATACGGTCCTTTTACATGTTGGGGGAAGAACATTGATTTTGGACGGAAAGGAGTAACATTTTCATTTTCCTGTTCATCAATAATTCCATCTTTAGCAAAACAAATTCTCAATGTCAATTTCCTAATGAATTTTTGAACGTTAATAAAAAGATCGAAAGGCCTAATATAGTTGGTGGGCGCATACTTCAGGCCTTTCTGTAAAAGAGATGATTGGTCTTTTGACAATACATGGGTACTCAAGTTGAATATTTTCACCATTGATAATTCCGTCTTATTATCCCCCTTAACCAAATTATTCACTTTTTTCAATTTTCTAATATTTTTCTGTTTCAGTTTACTATTAATGTATTTCATTTTTTTATGTTTCAATTTGGGTTTAATTTTTCCTCCTCTAGTACCTCTTACTGTTTTTTTTATGTATTATCTGTATTTGACTTGATGTCTCCTCCCTTCCAAAAAATGAGACCCACTCTCTACATCGCTTAATGATGAAAATCTATTATCTATCCGGAGGTTATCTTCCTCAAATGCCTGATCCTCATAATTAATCTGCGATCTTTTGTGTATATTTTTCCACTCGTATTGTTTATCTTTACTCTATCGGTGTTCTCTCCAGTTTTCTGCTGGATTCATTCTTTTGGGACTTCTCTCATAATTAAAATTTCTCTCCTTATCATTTTTCCTTACTCTATTGTCGGGGTATTTTCTTGAATAAGATCTTAGTTGAGGTCTAAAATGTGATTTCTTCCAATTCTTTGTGGACACCCTTTTATTTAGCATGGGAGATCCACTTATCCAGGACTCTAAATATCCTTCCGTTGTTATAGGATTATATTAATTCCAGGTGAATACTGGATACTCGGAAACATCACCTTATATATAGGATCTTTTCTGTATATATATTTTGAGCTACCTAAGATGTCTTTTTGAGTATATGATGTCACTGTGAGGTACACCTTGATTGGTGGTCTCCCAGTTAAATACCACAACTTAACACAGCTACCATATGTCTTGATAAAGGCCCAGGATTGGGCTGAAACGCGTTGACATTTTTCCGTTGGAAGCTGTGGATACTGACTATTGACTATCATAGGTACATATTGGAACATACTTTCAATATTTTTGGGGGGAGAATATTATATTCTGAATATTGAGGAAATATTGGTGAATGTCATACTACGATGGTGAAAGATACCTTGATATGAAAGAATACCCCTGATTAACTGTGCCATATCAGTTGAAACTTGGAGTGTATTTCATATCTTTAAAGAAACCTTTATACACTTATTCTAAACCTACACTACACAAAATTCATCTGTAAAGACCAGGTGATGGCATAAAGCACGGGATTCATCATATTACCTGTTAAAGATACCGTTATATTCATATATCACTGGTGTGTTATTGTGAGTGGGGTACGCACATATTGAGTACCAGTCCATCAAATCACACCTTGCTTGACCTACTGTTAATGCATTAAGAATTTACTACACATTGGATTTCCTTTTTTTGTTCATATTATCTCTTTATGTGAACTACACTTGGAATGGAGAGATTCCCCGAGCAATAGGAAAAGAAGAATGATTTGAAGACACTTCTTGCTTTAAAAAGGGACGTATTGTATGTTTATATTGTATTATCTGCCAACATAGCGCCATCTGTGTAGGAAGAGTCTCTATTTTTTGTCTGTTGCAATGTATATGCAGGACTGCAAGGTATTACGGTTCTGAGATAGCGGTAGTGGGCGTCTCTATGCTGGCTTTGCGATGGCATTCATTAGCTTTTTTGCAGAAGACCTATGTACGTAATCGCAGCTGCGATCGCAACAGCAATCTGTAGTGAATCAGTCCCTTGGTTCGAATCATGTTGGTATGTTTCTACTACTGCTGCCTACCTGGGACTTGGAGAAGTTTTATCATCTGCACTGGAGGAAGGTGTTTGTGCCTGGGACTCTTCACTTCTTTAAGGCCTTAGTCGGTATGCAGTTTTTAAGCCTTTTTATGTGTTTGTGGTATTTATGATTAATAGATCTGAATACTTGAATAAGTTTGAGGAAAGATAAGCACCCTGTTTAGGATCTAATATTGCTAGTTCACCAGGGGTTAAAGGAGAGGGGGCGTAGCCAGGACTGTGTCCATCAAAATAATAGCCTATGGCAGCAATAAAGGGCAGGGACCCTACTATTCATTATAAATAGTCTGGAAGTGGAGCCATCTTCCTCTTTTCCAGTTCTGGAACCAGGCTGGCTGAGTATCAGTTTTATAGCGCATTGTCATTGCCCCACTGTATTTTACAACATCTGCTTCACTGTCCTCCTTCCATTAGCAGCTAACTTCTCCCACCTATTTCCTTACACCAGTTGCTTTATTTTAGCATGCCCAACCCCCCCTTCTTCCTACCACGGCGTTCCCGACCTTTCTATGTCCCCCCCCGCCACCCCCCCTCCCCCCCGCTATGCAGTAGTTCGGACCCCTTACCAAGCAGCCGCCACTTCCTCCATGCACGTCACGCGGCAAGCAACAGGACGCTATGCCGTGCCTGCCTCCTCCCCCTGTATGCGCGCCGGGAACTCCGGCGCTGGTGCTCGGGCACCCCCTTCACTGACGCCGGGCCTCGGGGGTTTCGCAAGTCACCTGGCCACCCCCCGACAGGCCGCGGGTCCCCCCCATCCCAGTCCTCCCCACGCTCCACTACACCAGCTGGCCCCGCCATCCCGGCGCCCATTTTAAGCCCCCAGCCAGCAGCAGGATATAGCCATGAGGGCCCCTGCTGTCCACCCACCCTCCCCACCGCATTATGCATGGGGGGGAACCCTCCCCAGTGCCTTTAATACCCCATTACTATTCAGCCCGAGGGCACCAAGCCCTGACGCTCTTTACATGGCTTCTTCATCCCTAGGATGCTTTACCCGCCGCCAGGGTATCAACCCCCCATCTCCTCAAATCCAGTCAGCCACCCAAGGCGAAGGCCTCGTTGGCTTTTTGCGGTCGGTTACCGTCGTTCATACCTGATTTGGTTAATTGGCTTGTTCGTATTCGCGGTGAGTTTTACTGGAACACCCGGCGGGGAATGCATGGACAGGGGCGCCGAGAGGGGAGGGAAGCGGGTACAGATTAGCCAGGCCCCTCCCTCACAGCAGCCCAGCACACAGCATGTGCTGAGTTGCAGTGGGAGACTGCTTGCAGCTGCTGAGCAGCAGCCACAGCAGTCTCCTATGTCTGTGGGGGGGGGGAGCGATCACCCAGATCACGCCCCCTGGCTTTGAGCCGGGCTCAGAGATTCCCCCCTAGTGCGCAGTGGTGCTGCAAAACTTTTTTTTCCTGGGAAGGGGCGTGGCCACGCCTCCCGCGATTAGGCCATGCCCCTTGTTACCCAGGCCCGCCGCGGCTCTTGGCGGGCCTGTACATGGATATGCTGCAGTACATGCAGTTTTCAGGAAGAAGCAGGAAGGTTAGGCAGTGTTTTAGTTCGTGATTCAAGGATGTGGAGTTTTTTGGTTGAAGGTTACTCGGCAGTTCTGCTTACCTATGGGTTCGGTGATAGCCTGGAAGCAGCACTGTCCAGCCTGTCCAAGTACCTCAACTGCCGGGCGCGGTGAAGGCTATGCGTTGAATAATGCCCAGGGAGTCGGGCATTATTATAATGCAACAAGGAGTCGGGCGTAGGTGCATTGAATAACTGCATGCTATGTGGTGAAGGCCATCGGCCAGTAATATAGCCGTGTTGGCGGTGCAGGAGCGGGTCGAGGGGATAACGAAACGAGCAGCAAGGGGGCATTACAAAGTGTTAGAGGGTTTCAATTTGGTTTTCGTTTGCTCTTAACGCACAATATATACGTTATATTCCAAACGGAACCTTCAGTCCATACGCAATAACCCGGAATTCGTTAGGCGTAATTTGGTAGCGGAGGTTAGATTTGGGCACATGTGTGGCCCTTTCTTGTCTTTACCTGGGAAAGAATTTTGTGCTTTGTCTTTGGAGTTTGTACCTAGGAGGGTAACGGACAAATTTAGATTTATTCTGCATTTTCCTATATAGACCGGTGATCTGTCAACGACGTGTTATATTCTGCAGTTTGCCGTGAGGTGTATCAATCCATCGAGCAGGCACTGGAGAGGGTGCAAAGTTTTGGTGAACGAGCTCACCTGGCAAAAGGGGATATCGAGTGCACTTTCCGTTTAATGCCGCTTTCTCTCCGTATCTTTTCTGTGTTCGGGAATTTTGAGTCGCTGGAAATTATTCCGTGGATAAGTTCTTCCCAACAGGTTGTTCGGTTTACTTTCCTTTGTCGAGTGTTGCAGCTCACATTTGCAATGGTCCGTGCAAGCATGTACACGTCACGGGGGGCAGACCAATTCTTTGATTGCTTTATTGGTAGTAGGGCCACTCGGTGGTTTCTAGTTCGCAAGGATTTACTTTTTCTTTACATACCGGTTTCTCACAACGAAACTGAGGTCTCTGTTTACACGTTTGTCCTCTCTGGGGATAGATATGGACACTTTGCTAGATCTTTGCTGATTGCCTTTGGTTAAAGTTGGTGAATTGAGGAATTATTGGGGAAGCGTCACTAAAGCAATTGCAATCGCTTCTAGGCTGTGAATTTTGATTGTAGAATAATAACCATGGGCAGGAAATTGGTGTCGTTTGGACCGCTCCATAGCCAGGAGTCAAAAGCACACCATATTCGCTTGTCTCAGGACTTGTGGGCGGATCTGCACGTTTAGTTGGTAATGTTTCGGGAGTTCAACTGAGTTAGAATTGACTACCTGCTCAGGTGGACAATTACCTGCTTCAGTTGTCTAAGGATGCGTCTAGTTCCGTAGTTTTCTGGGAGTTATCAGAGGGCGACTGTGTGCGAGAATTTGGCCGGATTCATGGATGCGGTAAGATCTAACTGCCAGTATGCTGTTTTTAGAGTTTTTTCCAATAATGGTTGTAGCCGAGATCTGGGCTACCAGACTAGGCAGTAGTAGGATTATGTTATTTTGGAAAGGGCATGAGCTAAGTCGTTCCGGAGCGTCCATGTCGGCGGCTTGGTCTATCGTTTTCTTATTTCCCAAAGTTTCCTGGTATGTCGGTCGTGACCGGATGTTTTTTTATTAGCTAGGGTAGGGAGAGGTCAGGGGCGGAGCGCCTCACGCTAGATGATTTCGTGAAGATCTATTGAGCTATCAATTTTACAGGAGATGTTACAGTGTCGGGGATCGCGTCGGTTATTTAAAAGGCAAAACTCTTTTAATTTAGCATTTTAGTTAGATTATTTAAGAACCTTTATATTTGGCGGCTTGTTGTCAAATAAGATCAGTTAGACATCAACAGGTTGTTGTTTGAGAATGAAATTTTTCAGTATAACCTATAATTGTGTCGTATACATAGATTAATAAACTGACCAGCTTGCTAAAGGGCAATGAACCTCTATCCCGGCTCAAGCACACCCTTTCTACAATCCAGTAGGTTTGGCCATCCGTTTAATAGGTAATGGCCGCGGGTAGCGCACGCTGGCTTCTCCACGCCACTCAGATAACATTATCAAGGTTTGCTTTACAAGGGTCTTTCACAACTGTTTAATTGCTTTAGATTTGCTGCTAGATCAGTTTGGCACACATTTTTCTGGATTAGGGCGGCAACCTGCATGGCACCTGCTTTCGTTGACGCCTTAAAACATTTAGGTCGATGGTAGTCATCAGCCTACGAGAATTAGTTGCGTGGCGATAAGTTGCATAGTTAGCAGCGCTTCTTGCAAGTTTTTTGGGAAACCCAGGGGCCTTATGCCTACTCCCACTATGGAATTTGAGGGGCTTTTCAGATGTATCCTCAAACAAGTTTGCTGTTTTTCACCTTCAGATGGGTCACCCAACTATTGTTTTCCTTCTCTTGGCTAGGCTGTTTTTCTATAAATTGTATCAGCCTATCCGGACGTGATTAACCCCATTTTGCAGGTTTATAGGAATGCTGTAGGGTTTGGTTTGAGGCACATTCATGTATCTATTGGGCTAATGAGCATCCTTTAGCATTTCAGGCCCCGCATTTATTAGGTAATAATAAGAATCAGTGGTTCGGTTTTAGGGACATGCCCTGGGGTGGCCTTTATTAGATGTTTATGGACAGCGGAAGGCAGATTTGGGACCCCGATTGGTCGTGCATCGGGGGGGCTATGGTCTGGGTGCTTGCGAATGCATTGACCTTATACTTGCTATTAGGTGGGACCTGCAAATAGCCTACTAGAGATGGCCAGCAGTAGGGTAATCTGGCGGTAATGTCTAGTCCGGTCACTAATGGACGGATGTGTTATATTGGCACCTACAATTGCCTTACAGGGAAAGGAGTTTTTATAGGCCCGGTGGGGTACACCTCACGGGCACAGGTCTAGAATTTTCTATTCGAAACATTACAGTTTTTGGAGTGCAATTATTTCCTGATGGGTGACGGGGCTTGGCTCTGTGAGCCGAGCTTTTGGCGGGAAGCAGTGCTCCTAGGCGGCCTATTATAGTCTAAGAGTGCCTGGGTAGCATTTGCCTTTTGATAGCGCCCAGTTGGTCATTCACCTTAGGGGGGGTAAATGCTGTGCCAATTAAGGGAGAATGGGTCTGCCTCAGGCCAGTTTGCGCCGGGCGGGGATCCGCCTCTTATTATCTAGTCAAATATATTTTCTGGGCTGTGGCCTTGGAGCACTGCTTTTTTACTTCCACCATCTTTCTAATTACAAATTGATCAATAAATTATGTGGTGTCCTCTTTTAATTCCATATAGGTGTCCGTGTGGTTATTTGTAGTTAGTAGTTAAATGAGTGAATTAGCATAGTCGAAGATTCAAACAATGGGTGACTTAAATGTTACTGTTTTACACTATGGGAGGTTTCTGTTTTTAATCTTCCCTGGAGGTTACGTGTCTCAGTATATTGGACATAACGGGACCTGGAGCTGACATGCTGCTGACCTACAAATAGCTTTGATGTGAGTAGGTGTAGAAAATGTATTCTATAGCTCCCATTTATCTACACATGAAAAATGTCTTCTTTTTAGAGGTCAGCTGATGGTTGGACGAAGATTCTGAATGTGTACATATTCATACTCAGAGTGGCAACAAAAGATTGGGTTTCCACATAAAGAAATGAGCTGCACAGTGTGGGCGCAAAGAACACAACTTATTTTTTATTTTCACAAATTTCTGTTCACCACCTCAGGAGACTGCGAGCAGAAATGTCGGCGCATATGGCTTTCATGTCCAAACGGAGCAGCAACTGAATTGCTCTGTCAAGCACCATTAATTAATGTGCCCCAAAAAACAAATGAATTGCCCCCCCCTTACAGAATGTCAAAATTTAACATGTTGACACCAGAGTGTCGAAATATGTTTTTTTGTTGAGTTTTAGAGTTATGGTTAGTTTTTTTGTTAGTGTTAGGCTAAAATAAACAAAAATCAATATATCAACATTCTGGTGTCAACATGTCAAATGTCGACATTCTGAGTGTGTCTACATTTTAACTAGGGTTGTGCACCGGCCACTTTTCGTGTTTTGTGTTTTGGTTTTGGATCTGGATATTTCTTCGTGTTTTGGATCTGGATTGGTTTTGCCAAAACCACCCTTCCGTGTTTTGGGTTCTGGGTTTTGTGTTTTGGATCTGTATTTTTTAAAAAAAAAGCATAAAAACAGCTAAAATCACAGAATTTGTGGGTTTTTCTGCTCCTATGCTATTATTAACCTCAATAACCTTAATTTCCACTAATTTCCAGTCTATTCTGAACACCTCTCACCTCACAATAGTGTTTTTATGTCCAAGAGGTTGCACCGAGGTAGCTGGATGACTATGCTAAGAGATACGAGTGGGCGGCACAAACACGTGGCCCAACTTGGAGTGACACTGCAGTGGCAGACAGGATGGAAGTTTGAAAAACTAGGCCCTAAACAGTACATAATGCAAAGAAAAAAAAGAGGTGCAAGATGGAATTGTCCTTGGGCCCTCCCACCCACCCTTATGTTGTATAAACAGGACATGCACACTTTAACAAACCAATCATTTCAACGCCAGGGTCTGCCATACGACTGTGGCTGAAATGATTGGTTCGTTTGGGCCCCCAAAACAAGCTGGCAATTAATCTGTACCTGCACAAACTGACTACGGAGGCAAGATGTCGTCCTCATCCTCCTCATCCACCGATTCCTGACCCTCTTCAGTGTTGTGTACATCCTCATCCTCACAGAGTATTAATTTGTCCCCGCTGGAATCCACCACCACAGGTCCCTCTGTACGTTCTGGAGGCTGGTCTCCCTGGAAGAGTTGATAATTCATTTTTATGAACATCATCTTCTCCACATTTTGTGGAAGCTACCTCCTATGCCTTTCGCTGACAAGGTTCCCGGCTGCACTAAACACTCTTTCGGAGTACACACTGGAAGGGGGGGCAACTCAGGTAAAATAGAGCCAGCTTGTACAGGGGCCTCCAAATTGCCTCTTTTTCCTGCCAGTACAGGTACGGACTGTCTGACATGCCTACTTGGATGCTGTCACCGATGTAATACTCCACCATTCTGTCAATGGTGACAGTATCATATGCAGTGACAGTAGACATGTCAGAAATCTGGACCAGATGTCCAAACTTGGCCCTGCCTGCCCTGCATCACCACCAGCGGGTTGCTTAGGGTATCTAAGTTTTTTCCTAGCAGCCCCAGTTGCAGGAGAAAATGAAGAAGGAGCTGTTGACATGTCACGTTCCACTTCAACTGACAGTGTTTTCACCAGCAGGTCTTTGCACCTCTGCAGGCTTGTGTCGGCCGGAACGAGAGACACCACATAGGCTTTAAACCTAGGATCGAGCATGGTGGCCAAAATGTAGTGGTCTGATTTCAACAGCTTGACCACCCTGGAATCCTGGCAAAGCGAATGAAGGGCTTCATCCACAAGTCCCACATACTGAGCGGAATCGCTCCGTCTTAGCTCCTCCTTCACTTTCTCCAGCTGCTTCTGCAAAAGCCTAATGAGGGGAATGACCTGACTCAAGCTGGCAGTGTCTGAACTGACTTCATGTGTGGCAAGTTCGAAGGGCTGGAGAACCTTGCACAACACGGAAATCATTCTCCACTGCGCTTGAGTCAGGTGCATACCCCCTCCTTTGCCTATGTCATAGGTGGATATATAGGCTTGAATGGCCTTTTGCTGCTCCTCCATCCTCTGAAGCATATAGAGGGTTGAGTCCCACCGCGTCACAACCTCTTGCTTCAGGTGATGGCGGGGAAGGTTCAAGAGTGTTTGCTGTCGCTCCAGTCTTCGGCACGCAGTCGCTGAATGGCGAAAGTGGCCAGAAATTTTTCGGGCCACCCAAAGCGTCTCCTGCACGCCCCTGTCGCTTTTCAGAAAATTCTGCACCACCAAGTTTATTGTGTGAGCAAAACATGGGACATGCTGGAATTTGCCCAGATGTAATGCCCGCACAATATTGGTGACGTTGTCAGATATCACAAATCCCCAGGAGAGTCTAAGTGGGGTAAGCCACTGGGCGATGATTTCCCTCAGTTTCTCTAAGAGGTTGTCGGCGGTGTGCCCCTTACTGAAACCGGTGATACACAGCGTAGCCTGCCTTGGAACGAGCTGGCATTTCTGAGATGCTGCTACTGGTGACGCTGCTGTTGTTGCTGCGTAAGGTGATACATCTACCCAGTGGGCTGTCACAGTCATATAGTCCTTAGTCTGCCCTGTTCCACTTGTCCACATGTCCGTGGTTAAGTGGACATTGGGTACAACCGCATTTTTCAGGACACTGAGGACACTTTTTCTGACGTTTCTGTACAGTCTCGGTATCGCCTGCTAGTGAAGTGGAATCTAGACGGGATTTGGAACCGGGGACACACTACCTCCATCAATTGTCTAAATCCCACTGCACTAATGGCGGATACCGGACGCACATCTAACACCAATATAGCAGTCAAGGCCTCAGTTATACGTTTTGCTTCAGGATGACTGCTGTCGTACTTCATCCTCCTTGCTAAGGACTGTTGGAGGGTCATTTGTTTAGTAAAAGTAGTGGTGTTCCTACTTCCTCTCTGGGATGATGAACGACTCCCAGCAGCAGCAACAGCAGCAGCGGCAGCAGTAGGCGTAGCAATGCAGGATCCTCCGGAGGAATCCCGGATTGGAGAGTCAGTCATGCCAGTGACATGGCCTGCAGGACTACTTCCGATCCTGACTAAGGAGGAAATTGGCGAGGAGGGAGTTGACGGTGTGGTTTGCAGGCGCTTGGATACAACAGGACAACGGGATTTTAGGTGTCCCTGGACTGCTTACAGTCTTAGCCAAAGTTTCTGAACTTGACAGTAACTTTTTATGAACGCGCTGCAGGTGCCGTATAAGGGAGGATGTTCCTAGGTGGTTAACGTCCCTACCCCTACTTATTTCACCTTTACATATGGTACATATGGCAAGACAGTTGTTGTCCGGATTTGGATAGAAATATTGCCAGACCAAAGAGGTGGAATGTTTGGTCTTCTGCCCAGGCATGACCGTGATGGGCTTTTTCATCCCACGAACAACAACTGTCTCCCCCGGAGCCTGATTTAAACAAACCACATCACCATCAGAAACCTCCTCGCCAACTTCCTCCTCAGCGCCAGCTACACCAGTATCCTCATCCTGTTGTACTTCAACAGTGACATCTTCAATTTGTATATCAGCAAGTGGACTGTGGGTGCTCCTTTCAGCACTTGCAGGGGGCATGCAAATGGTGGAAAGAGCCACCTCTTCCCATCCAGTGCTGGGAAGGTCAGGCATCGCAACCGCCACCTCACTTGGACTCTCCTTGGGGATTTGTGATATTTTCTTAGAACGCACAGTTCTTCGCTGTGCTTTAGCGGGAGGAGGGCTTCCATCATCATGTGAAGCTGAACCACTAGTCATGAACATAGGGGAAGACCTTAGCCGTTCCTTGCCACTCCGTGTCGTAAATGGCATATTGGCAAGTTTACATTTCTCCTCAGATGATTTAAATGTTTTTTTTTTAGGTCATTTTCCTGAACTTTGTCATTTGGGATTGTATGTGCCCTCTACTATGACATTGGGCATCAGCCTTGGCAGACGACGTCTATGTCATGACTAGTGGCAGCAGCTTCAACACTAGGAGGAGGTGGTTCTTGATCTTTCCCTATTTTATTTTTATCGGAGAAAGTTTGGTCTTCCATTTATGTTATATTGATATATACGTGTGGCTAAGGCGCACACAAACACAGAAAATTATTTTTTATTTTTGTTGGAGACTAGTGCACTTTTTGGGTTACACCACCCTTTAAGAAATGAGCCAGCCGGCTCTTTACTTATGGGACACAGGCGCACGCTTGGCGCTGCTCCTTTGTTGATGCACTTGCAGCTACAGTGCACACAATTCACAAAGACAGAAGAAAAATATTTTTTTATTTTTTGTGGAGTTACACCACCCTTTAACACACAGATGCACGCTTGGCGCTGCTGCTTTGAGGATGCACATACAGTGCACACAATTCACAAACACAGAAGAAAATATTTTATTTTTGTTGGAGTGCACTTTGGGAGTTAAACCTCCCTTTAACAGACGAGCCAGCTGGCCCTTTACTTATGACACAGGCGCATGCTTGGCGCTACTTTGTTGATGCACGTGCGGCTACTGCGCACACAATTCACAAACACAAACAAATATTTTTTTTTATTTTTTTCTGAGTGCACTTTGGGGGTTACAGCACTCTTTAACGGACAAGCTAGCCGGCCCTTTACTTATGGGACACAGGCGCACGCTTGGCACTGCTCCTTTGTTGATGCATGTGCAGCCACAGTGCACACAATTCACAAACACAGAAAATATTTTTTTATTTTGTTTGGAGCGCACTTTGGGGGTTACAGCACCTTTTAACGGTCAAGCCAGCCGGCCCTTTACTTATGACACAGGCGCACGCTTGGCGCTACTTTGTTGATGCACGTGCGGCTACTGCGTACACATTTCACAAACACAGAAAAAAAAAAAATTATAATTATTTGGAGTGCACTTTGGGGGTTACAGCACCCTTTAACGGACGAGCCCGCCGGCCCTTTACTTATGACACAGGTGCACGCTTGGCGCTACATTGTGGATGCACGTGCGGCTACTGTGCACACAATTCACAAACACAGAAAAAATATTTATTTTTTTTGCACTTGGGGGGAGCACCCCTAATGGACAGAGCACCCCCTGGACAACACTACAGCACCCCTTTAGGACTGGGACACTGCACAGGACTTTGGAGTGGACACAGCCCCTAAGGACAACTGACTGCACAACACAGTCCAGCCAGCCACTAAGGACTTTGGAGGAGTGGACACAGCCCCATGGACAACAGCAGCATAGCACAACACAGCCAGCCCCTATGGACTTTGGAGGAGTGGACACAGTCCCTATGGACAACAGCAGCACAGCACAACACAGCCAACCCCTATGGACTTTGGAGGAGTGGACACAGCCCCTATGGACAACAGCAGCACAGCACAACCAGCCCCTATGGACTTTGGAGGAGTGGACACAGCCCCTATGGACAACAGCAGCACAGCACAACACAGCCAGCCCCTATGGACTTTGGAGGAGTGGACACAGACCCTATGGATAACAGCAGCACAGCACAACACAGCCAGCCCCTATGGACTTTGGAGGAGTGGACACAGCCCCTATGGACAACAGCAGCACAGCACAACACAGCCAGCCCCTATGGACTTTGGAGGAGTGGACACAGCCCCTATGGACAACAGCAGCACAGCACAACACAGCCAGCCCCTATGGACTTTGGAGGAGTGGACACAGCCCCTATGGACAACAGCAGCACAGCACAACACAGCCAGCCCCTATGGACTTTGGAGGAGTGGACACAGCCCTTATGGACAACAGCAGCACAGCACAACACAGCCAGCCCCTATGGACTTTGGAGGAGTGGACACAGACCCTATGGACAACAGCAGCACAGCACAACACAGCCAGCCCCTATGGACTTTGGAGGAGTGGACACAGCCCCTATGGACAACAGCAGCACAGCGCAGCACAGCACAACACTACACTGCACTACACTACACAGCCCAGCCAGCCCTAACTCCCACCCTTCCTCTTCACTGTCCACAGCCGAGTGAGAAAATGGCGCCAACGCGGGTACCTTATATAACATCCAAAACCCGCGATATGATGACGTTTTGCCTCGATTTCAGATCCGAGTCAGGCGGGAAAAGTCGAGTCTGACTCGGATCGGCCTCGGATCGGGGGGGCTCGGGGGGGTTCGGATTTCAGAAATCCGAACCCGCTCACCCCTAATTTTAACCATGTCAACCTTCTGACTGTTGACATTGAGAATCTGTCAACATTCTGGTGTTGACATTCTGACCAGCTGTGCGGATTGAGGTCGTATCTTGCAGACTGTGAATGCACCTATTTATGATCAAAAATGCGATATAAATTTCATTGCATATGCATTTAAGTGACATAAAAACAATAAAGTAGTTAGTGATCAGCCCAAGAGCTATAGGTGTGCTAATTTATCCTAACTAATGGAGTAAGAGATATAAAAAGATCTAAGATGAACCATCTACCCAGGGAGCCGATTAGCTATCCTGAGTCCAATAAGGAAAGCCTTGACCTTGTGGCATAGTCGTCCAGAGTATCATGAGAGAGAGCTGAGAGGCAGAGTGGGAGGGATTCTGATGAGACATGTACTAGATGGCCAGTTTAGAATTAGGGATGTGATGTGTTAGGTCGACAGTTATCATGTCGATATGCATTTGATGGATATGAGAATGTTGACATGGTTGTTGTGTCAACAAAAACTAAAAAAATGGCTATAGCGCTATTAATGCGTTTAAAAACTAAAAAAATGGCTATAGTGCTATTAGTGCGTTTGATAAAGCTCCTATAGCGGAAAGAGGGGCGAAGCGCATCAGAGGATCCCCAGTTTTTGACCATGATATCTAGCCTAACACCAGCCTTCAGCTCGCACCAACCAAATCAGCTACGAAGCACCGGCATCCTTGTACACAACTTTCCGGCAAACCTTGTGCACCCGTGCCTGGTGACGAGAGATCACTACGGCTTTACCCTTTACCTGGACAAGTGACGCAACTTCGATGTAAGTCAACCTTTCGGCTGTCCAGTTGTACTCTCTAAAGAGAGAGATTGTCACACATGAGCTGTGCCGTTAGTATCCCGAGCAGTGCACAGAACTATTGCAGCCGTGGTTTTTTAAATACATAAATCACGCTTCTTACATTCTAAACCAGACAAGTATCCCTCTAATCAAGGAATGATTGATACAGTTGTGTGATACAATTATCTGATATTATTCAGTGCTCACTGGGCCTGATTCAGAGCCGGACGCTCTGACCAGAGCGCTCGCTCTGAATCAGGGCCCTCCTCCATGAAAATGGAGCGGCCTCTTGGACGCTTGCATAGCTGTGGGTGACCACCCACAGCTATAGCGAGCGTCCATGATGATGGTCGCGATGGTCAAGACCATCGCGACCATCGGGCTTGCGACGGAGACCCTGCGGTAGGGTCTCGCTGCCGCAAGCCCTGGAGTGATTTTGGCTCTATCAGAGCCAAAATCACTCCCACTGACATCACTACTGATGTCAGTGGGGCCGGCTTCAGAGGCTTCATGGGACCGCCTCCGTCTGGCAGCCACGACCCCGGCACGCCCACCAAGGGGCGTGCTGTCAATCAACATCGACAGCATGCCCCCTTTGGTGCGAGACCCGGAGCGACGGCTATCCCGTCGCTAGCCGGGTCTCGCGCATGCACACGACGGAGCTCCCTCCGTCGTGCGCATGCGCAGTAGGGCACCATCGACCCGCTTGCGAGCGTCCTGCGCTCGCGAGCGTGTCTGAATGACCCCCATAGTGTGGATTTGGATTTTAAGTCTGGCATATCTGTTTATTTAAGGTGATACAATACTATTCATCTTGGATAAGGAACAAATTACCTGTATGTGACTGTTTATTTATTTTTCCAGACACACAAAACCCGTCTCAATACAGGAATTAATTTCAGAAAGAATTTCCGCATGGACATATTCTGATTTTTAAGTGGCCGTTTAGTATAATTTGCATGTGTGATGCTGTCTATATTATTGTAGCTATATATATTACAAGGTTTTTTATCTTTGTAATATGCTAACTGGATGTATTAACATTAATATATATGCAAGTTAATTGATATTAGTTTTATAGGTATATAATAGACACTTTAAGTATTTTATGATTAAAATTGTATATTTACACATATGTGATCGAGTTGTGTCCATTTAATTCTGCCATTAAAGATTACTAATAGGCACCAAGCGCAAAGTCCAATTTTTGTCCCTCATGGTTGATGTGTCGGCAGGCAGCGTGGGTCCACATTGATTGACAGTTTCCAAATGACCCTGAATAGGTGACTGCAGCAGCAACAAAACTGGATGATGCAGCAGGAACTGGTCATTTTATATCAACATGGAACAAGATTAGCAGTAAAAGTCAAACATAACAAAATTAGTTAAACAGTAATGACTTACCAAACTCTGGAGCTGATTCAGACCTGCTCGCTAGGATGCGATCGCTCATAGCTGACCGATAGTTGCAATCTGCACATGCATATGCATCGCAATGCGCGTGCGCAAACCACTGCGAAAGATCAGAGTGCGTCACTTGGTGGGATTTCACTCTGAAGTGATCACAGTGCTTGGGCAGGGTATTGCCAACCTTAAGCGCTGCGATCGCATCCGATGGTGCTTGATGTACCAATACACTTCCAGGAGATGACATGCACAAGTGGGCGTCTTAAGAATGGCTGGTGGGCGTCTGCATACACAAAGTGATCGCATGCCAAGACATAGTGGGAGTGCTAATGCCTTGCCGTGCGAACGCCTGCCTTGCTGGGCGTGCGGTGGATTTGCATACGCAGGCTGTGAGCGAACGCATCTAGCGAGCGGGTCTGAATGACCTCCTCTATTCGTAGAACACAGTGTTATTCATATTATAGCCTATCCCCCCCTCTCTCTCTCTCTCTCTATCGCTACCTTCCCCATCCCAATTAGAGCATATTTGAGGTTTCTCTCTACTTGGCATGCAGATTCTTCTGATTAGCCACAAATTAATTTCTGGAACTGTAAGAATATCTTGCAGAGACCCAGAAAAACCACATAATTCACAGCAAATTCTTCTCTCTCTTTTTGGGCTCATGAGTTCAGTGTGGGAAAGAAGCAGAAAGAATGCAGGGAGAGTCCTGCTTTTTCCTAAAGTCCTCTCATATCCTCCAATTACTAAACAGAAAATACTGGACATTCTTGGGTTCTTTTGTACTATTTTCCTATGCAGTAGAGAGGGGACCATTATCCATATGACTTGGCTGCTATTTATCTCATTCTAGGTTTGGTTGTAAGGAATAGTTTTAAAGAAATAGTTTAGTGTTCACTAAGGAACATTTATCATCAAAGAATTTTTTGTCAAACAAGTTTAACTTTATGCTGACTGCATTATATTGCTAGATTGCACTAGATTGTAAACTCTAGGGAGCATCGCCCTCTGCCCTCTTTATTCCCTATGAATATATATATATATATATATATATATATATATAATATATATATATATATATATATATATATACAAAAAAAGACAAATAGGCGGCACTCCAGATGCCAGTTTCAGAGATCACACAGGACCCATTCATGAATCAACTAGGGGTGTGCACCGGCCAATTTTCGTGTTTTGGATCTGGATCCTTCTTCGTGCTTTGGATCTGGATTGGTTTTGCCAAAACCACCCTTCCGTGTTTTGGGTTCTGGGTTTTGTGTTTTAGATCTGTATTTTTTATTTTTTTTTAAAAGCATAAAAACAGCTAAAATCACAGAATTTGTGGATATTTCTGCTCCTATGCTATTATTAACCTCAATAACATTAATTTCCACTCATTTCCAGCCTAGTCTGAACACCTCACAATATTGTTTTTAGTCCAAAAGGTTGCACCGAGGTAGCTGGATGACTGTGCTAAGCGACACAAACACGTGGCCCATTTAGGAGTGACACTGCAGTGGCAGACAGGATGGCAGTTTGAAAAACTAGGCCCCAAACAGTACATAATGCAAAGAAAAAAAAGAGGTGCAAGATGGAATTGTCCTTGGGCCCTCCCACCCACCCATATGTTGTATAAGCAGGACATGCACACTTTAACAAACCAATCATTGCAGCGCCAGGGTCTGCCACACGACTGTGGCTGAAATGATTGGTTCGTTTGGGCCCCCACAAAACAAGCTGGCAAGTAATCTGTCCCTGCACAAACTGGCTCTACGGAGGCAAGATGTCGTCCTCATCCACCGATTCCTCACCCTCTTCAGTGTTGTGTACATCCTCATCCTCACAGAGTATTAATACGTCCCCGCTGGAATCCACCACCACAGGTCCCTCTGTACGTTCTGGAGGCTGGTCTCCCTGGAATAGTTGATAATTAATTTTTATGAACATCATCTTCTCCACATTTTGTGGAAACAACCTCCTACGCCTTTCGCTGACAAGGTTCCCGGCTGCACTAAACACTCTTTCGGAGTACACACTGGAGGGGGGGCAACTCACGTAAAAATAGAGCCAGTTTGTACAGGAGCCTCCAAATTGCCTCTTTTTCCTGCCAGTACAGGTACGGACTGTCTGACATTCCCACCTTGATGCTGTCACCAATGTAATCCTCCACCATTCTGTCAGTGGTGACAGTATCATATACAGTGACAGTAGACATGTCAGAAATTGTTGGCACATCCTTCAGTCCGGACCAGATGTCCAAACCGGCCCTTGACTTATGACACAGGCGCACGCTTGGCGCTGCTGTGTTGATGCACGTGCGGCTACTGCGCACACAAGTCACAAACACAGAAAGAAAATTGTTTTTTATTTTTTGGAGCACTTTGGGGTTACACCACCCTTCAACAGATTTATGGGACACAGGCGCATGCTTGGCGCTGCTCCTTTGTTGATGCATGTGCGGCTACTGCGCATACATTTCGCACACAAACACAGAAAAAAAAGAATCGTTTATTTTTTGTGCAGCGCACTTTGGGGGTTACACTACCATTTAACAGATTTATGGGACACAGGCGCACACTTGGTGCTGCTCCTTTGTTGATGCACGTGCAGCTACTGCGCATACATTTCGCACACAAACACAGAAAATTTTTATTTTTTATTTTTGGGGGTTACACCACCCTTTAAGAGATGAGCCAGCCGGCCCTTTACTTATGGGACACAGGCACACGTTTGGCGCTGCTCCTTTGTTGATGCATGTGCAGCCACAGTGCACACAATTCACAAACACAGAAAATATTTTTTTATTTTTGTTGGAGTGCACTTTGGGGGTTACACCACCCTTTAAGAGATGAGCTAGCCGTCCCTTTACTTATGGGACACAGGCGCACGTTTGGCGCTGCTCCTTTGTTGATGCATGTGCAGCCACAGTGCACACAATTCACAAACACAGAAAATATTTTTTTATTTTTGTTGGAGTGCACTTTGGGGGTTACACCACCCTTTAAGAGATGAGCCAGCTGGCCCTTTACTTATGGGACACAGGCGCACGTTTGGCGCTGCTCCTTTGTTGATGCATGTGCAGCCACAGTGCACACAATTCACAAACACAGAAAATATTTTTTTATTTTTGTTGGAGTGCACTTTGGGGGTTACACCACCCTTTAAGAGATGAGCCAGCCAGCCCTTTACTTATGGGACACAGGCGCACGTTTGGCGCTGCTCCTTTGTTGATGCATGTGCAGCCACAGTGCACACAATTCACAAACACAGAAAATATTTTTTTATTTTTGTTGGAGTGCACTTTGGGGGTTACACCACCCTTTAAGAGATGAGCCAGCCGGCCCTTTACTTATGGGACACAGGCGCATGTTTGGCGCTGCTCCTTTGTTGATGCACGTGCAGCCACAGTGCACACAATTCATAAACACAGAAAAAAAAAATTGTATTTTTTTTGGAGTGCACTTTGGGGGTTACAGCACCCTTTAATGGACAAGCCAGCCAGCCCTTTACTTATGACACAGGGGCACGCTTCCAGCTACTTTGTTGATGCAGGTGCGGCCACTGCGCACACAATTCACAAACACACAAAAAAATGTTTTTGTATTTTTTTTGGAGTGCAGTTTGGGGGTTACAGCACCCTTTAATGGACAAGCCAACCGGCCCTTTACTTATGACACAGGCGCACGCTTGCCGCTACTTTGTTGATGCACGTGTGGCTCCTGCGCACACAATTCACAAACACAAAAAAAAATAAATCATTTTTTTGGAGTGCTCTTTGGGGGTTACAGCACCCTTTAACAGACAAGCCAGCTGGCCCTTGATTTATGACACAGGCGCACGCTTGGCGCTGCTCCTTTGTTAATGTACGTGCAGCCACAGTGCACACAATTCACAAACACGGAAAATAATTTTTTATTTTTGTTGGAGTGCACTTTGGGGGTTACAGCACCCTTTAATGGTCAAGCCACCCATCCCTTTACTTATGACACAGGCACACACTTGGCGCTACTTTGTTGATGCACGTGCGGCTACTGCGCACACAATTCACAATCACACAAAAAAATATATATATTTTTTGGAGTGCACTTTGGGAGTTACAGCACCCTTTAACAGACAAGCCAGCTGGCCCTTGATTTATGACACAGGCGCACGCTTGGCGCTACTTTGTTGATGTACATGCGGCTACTGCGCACACAATTCACAAACACAAAATTTTTTTTTTTGGAGTGCACTTTGGGGGAGCACCCTTGTTGGATCACCCCCTGGACAACACTAGAGCACCCCTTTAGGACTACAGCCTTTATGGGACACTGCACAACAAAGTCCAGCCAGCCCCTATAGACTCTGGAGTGGACACAGCCCCTATGGACAACTGACTGCACAACACAGCCCAGCCAGCCCCTATGACAGCAGCACAACACAGCCCAGCCAGCCCTAGCTCCTGCCCTCCCTCTTCACTGTCCACAGCCGGAGTGAGAAATGGCGCCGACGCGGGGACCTTTTATAGAATCCAAAACCCGCGAGATCCGGAAGGCGGGATGATGACATTTTGCCTCGATTTCAGTTCCGAGTCAGGCGGGAAAACCCGAGCCAGACTCAGTTCCCGACTCAGGGGGGCTCGGGGGGGTGTTTTCGGATTTCAGAAATCCGAACCCGCTCATCCCTAGAATCAACGTATCAGAACTCTTTCTTTGGGTTATTTTGACAGGATATAAAGACTAATAAACAGTACTTACCTTTATAGCACCAGAGTGCCAGCTATACCAATATATATATATATATATATATATATATATGACGTCTCTCCCATAGTTCAGACTGAGGAGCAGCCAGGCGGACCAGACAGCAGCGGATGCGGGAGCGGAGCTTAAGGCATACTTGCCGATATCCTGGCTGCCCCTTCCCCTTCTGGGACGGAGCAGCCAGGTCGGCTCAGCAGGGGGGCGGGGGCGGCAAAAGAGGGCGTGGTTGGTACATTAGGAGTGGTTCTAGGGGTGGGACCACATACTCGTACCATTTTGGCCCCGCCCCCGCTACACAATGTCGAGATTTACAGCATTGTGGAACAGGGGACGGGGTCATGATGACGTGAATCAGCGAGAATTGTGTCATCAGCCCCCCCGATGCGGGTGTTTGGGTAGGTATTGTGGGGGGAGGCTGGAGGGGCCGTTAGGCATGCCTACTTTTCCGAGGGGCTGGGAGCAGCACCCGATTTTCGGGAGGCTCCCGACCAAATCGGGAGAGTAGGCAAGTATGGCTTAAGGTAAGTATTAGTTGTTGTTTTTTTTTTGTGTAAGTTGTTTCACAATAGGAGACACTACTACAGGAGGCACTACTACTGGGGGCATTACTCAGGGGGCACTACTACTGGGGACATTACTCAGGGGACTTTACTATTGGGTGCATTACTAGGGGCACTACTACTAGGGGCATTACTATTGGGAGAATTGCTTGGGTGGCACTACTACTGGGGGCACTATTACTGGGGGCATTATAACAGGGGGCATTACTACTAGGGGCACAACTATTGGGGGCACTATTACGGGGGATTACTAATGGGCCATTGAATAGGGGGCACTGCATAAGGGGCACGACTCCTGGGGGCTCTACATAAGGGGCACTACCACTGTGGTCACTGCATAAGGGGCACTACCACTTCTGGGGGCACTGCATAAGGGGTAATACAACTACTGTGGACTCTGCATAAGGGGCACTACCACTACTGATGGCACTGCATAAGGGGCACCACTACAGAGGGCACTGCACTACCACTACTGTGGTCTCTGCATAAGGGGCACTACCATTGGGGGCACTGCATAAGGGGCACTACCACTACTGGGGGCACTGCATAAGGGGCACTACCATTACTGTAGGCACTTCATAAGGGGCACTACAACTACTGTGGGATTTGCATAAGGGGTACTACCACTGTGGGCACTGTATAAGGGGCACTACCACTACTGGGGACACTGCATAAGGGGCACCATTACTGAGGGCACTGCATAAGGAGTACCACTACTGTGGGCATTATGTGTAAGGAGCACCACTACAGTGGGCATTATATATAAGGGGCACTACTGCTGTGGACATTGTATAAGGAGCACTACTACTGTGGGCATTGTATAAGGGGTACTACTACTGTGGGCATTGTGTTTAAGGGGCACAAATGTGGGCATTGTGTAAAAGGGGCACTGCTGTGTGTCATACATGAATAAGAGACACTACTATGTGGTGTAATGTGAGAATGTGCTACTGTGTGGCGTAATTTGTATTGGGAATAATATTATATGACCACACCTCTTTCTTTTGAGACCATGACCCTTTTTTCCATGCTAGCCCGCGGCACGCACTGTCCCTTTATTGACTTTGCTCTGAGGGGGGGCGGTGAGTTACACCACTTCTCTCAGACCACTTTAAGCACTGATTAACAGGAACCTCAACACTGCAGATAAGCAGATAAGGTTTCCAGGAAAGGCATCCCCAATATCTAGGTAAGGGGGAGCATGGAGGAATTAGCCAGGGACACATTGTACTATTTCATGTTTTTTTTTAATACTTTGATGTAACATTCACTGGGGAACATTAACAGTATAAGTTATGCAGCACGTCATATTTTGGTGATTGGGCACAGATAGGCAAGCACTGGTACTCACCCTTGCCATATTATGAAGGTACTGCACACTGCAATGCAGTTTTCTATGTCCCGGATAAGTGGAAACATCATCATATAGGACAGACCGCAATGTAGTTTTATATAGTACTCCCAACGTATTCTGTTTTGCTTAAAGATTTTTTTTTCTTATTGCATTTCACCCACTATTTGTAATAATATAACGTGCGAAAGTGAGGGTAAAAATATATGTGCAGCATCTATTTTACGTTATTGGTGTAATATCATCTCTGTGGTAATTTCCGCTTATTTGCTCCTTAATTGCAAATTTGGATTTTCTTGTTTCTCTTACATTGTCCTACATGACTATATGAGGCAGACCTTTTAGGATTTTACACATTTCCAAAGACACAGAGGTCCAAATGTAATAGGGTGAGAGTTTAGCAGTAACTCTCACATTATTACATTGGTCGAGTTATAATTCAAAATGGGAAAACACCTGGATGAGAGTTTAAATCGTGAGAGGTTTTTGAGTCTAAAAAACATGCGAGTTTGCATGTTCTCGGGCTCAATTACATTGGCCGAGTTTAAAAAGTATGAGAATTTACTGCTAAACTGTCACATTTTAACTCACCCTATTATATTTGCCCCAGATTGTTCACCTGTAACAAAACACCCCAGCCCCCTCCCCCCCCCAAAAAACAAAAAAACAAAACTTTTTGACACAAATCCCTTTTGTTAAGGCATATGGTACACCTGGCTGAATTAGTAGAAATGCCAATCTATCCACAGCCATCAACAGGCATAATATTTACTCATATGAGCAGCCATCTTGTTGCACTAGTAGAGGCCATAACCCTCAAACACCAACTAATGTCACACACATAGTCACATAGTCACATAGTCACATAGTCATGTTTAAGTCTGGTGCACTGTGGCTCACCAACATTGGTAATAACCCTCATTCACTGAAGGTCATTTACAAGTTCAATACTGCAATGGCACCACCTGAAATCAACTTTGTCCATACTGCAGTATGGTACTTATTCAGTCCAATGCAAGTCAGACGCAGATTCGTCCGCATTGCGTCTTTAAAATTAAATGTGGTTCCCTGTCTGTAGTCAGAGTTGGCCGCATCTATGCAGCTGCTCTTCCTCCATCCATCTGCCTGTGGAAGTAGATGTCATTACTCTCAGTGCGCATTTGGTGGAAGAGATCCATCTGAAATCACCCAGACCTGGGCGTATGCTGTGAATTGCCCGCAGTTCCATCTACACACCCACGTCACGCTCATGGAACACTAATAGAACATGCAAAAGCCCCATTACCGCCCAGTTACACCCACTGAGATGTGGCTGAGAGGTGCATGATACTGAACTATCTGTAGTTGCTCAAAGTTCGTATGCAACAAAGCGAGCACAGAGCGAAGAAGTATCAGGACTCCTCTGCAAAATGGATATGGGTGAGGTTTGAATCAGCGCCTATGTGCTTCAAGTTGCACTTTATTTCCTCCAAAGGGAAATGGTCAATATCCCGGCACATGGGATGCTGACGCTTAGAATGTTTATGCTGGAATCCCGACACCTATCAGAATCCCGGCGCCAGCATCCTGGAGATAAGTAGCGGGGTTTGGGGGAGGATTAGCGTTAGGCACTAGGGGAGGGTTAGCATTAGGCACTAGGGAGAGGGTTAGCGTTAGGCACTAGGGGGAGGGTTAGCGTTAGGCACTAGGGGGAGGGTTAGGCACTAAGGGGGGAGGGTTAGGTTTAGGGTAAGGGAAGGGGGAAGTTCGGTTTAGGCACTAGGGAAGGAGGTCAGGTTTAGTCACCGGGGAGGGAGGGTTAGTGTAGGGACACGGGGAGGGTTAGGATACCTACCGACAGGTGTCAGTATCCTAACCCTGTTGGTATGCTGCATCTGGATTTTGACTGTCGGGATCCCAAGTGCCAGCATCCCGTACTCAACCCATAAGGGGGAAATGTACTGCACTAAGCTCTGAAAAGTGATAAACTACCAGCCACTCAGTTCCCAACTGTCATGTTACAGGCTGTATTTGAAAAATGACAGGAGCTGATTGGCTGGTAGTTTATCACTCTGCACTTTATCACTTTTCAGAGCTTAGCCCTTAGTGTGATGATTTATAAAATTATATACCAATTATAGAGGAGCAAAGACTTGCACAGACAATGGACATTCCTTGTGCACTAGTCCAAAAATGAGATAAAAGGGTGGAGAAAGCTCATCATTTATGGATGCTTCTCCGGAAGGAGGATTAACGTTTTCTTTCGTTTTTATTAGGACAAATTTTATTCCTACATATAGTAATTGATATACAATTGTGTCCATGTGACAGGGAATATAGATCGTAGGCTCCAATGGGACAGGGCCTGATGTGAGTGACTGAAATATACTCTGTACAATGCTGCAGAATATGTGTGCACTGTATAAATAACTATTAACATAACAATAAAATAACCTGGATTGTTGAACACTCTGATCGTTTTTCATCTTCACAAGCTTCACCAATGCTCTTTTAGAGATCTTTACCACTGTATTTTTGTTGAAGCATAATTAATAACTCCCAGAAACTTCTCTTTTGAAGAGCAGACTCTGATGTCAACCCAAGTATGGAATTCCCAAACCTGCACCTGGTTGTCTTCTTCAAGACTGAACGTCTGACTCAAACTAAAACTAACTCAAACTAACACTAAACGAGCACACAAATGAGGCAACTGTATTGTTAACTAATATGCTGGGGAGATGCTTAACTATATAATAGGCTAAACACCTTGCAATTTGTCCCACGGTGGTATGCAAGTGATCGTTGTCCAAAATTGCCTATAAGCCATAGGCAAAAGAAGAAATCCTGTTGTCCATTTGAACAAGTGGTCTGCAACAAATACAGCTCCAGTATGGCTTTCAACTGTCGGCATTAAAAAGGTAATTCATTTAAGCCATATCACTGTCCCAGGAAGTACCCTTGGTCATTGCCCACATCTGCATGTAAGGTTTATGTGCAACAATATAAACAAAACTATTACCAACTTTTTCTTCTGAATTTCCTTTGCTGGACAGCAGGGGGCAGATGTTGCACTGTTTATAATCATCTCATAAACTCAGCGCTGATTTCGATACAAAGGATAGATACATACACAAAGGCATCCACTGATTCTGACACAGAGCAAAGACTTAGGGCTCTGTTTAAAAATAAAGGAGAAAACGCCAGGTACAATTTCGCTGATTTTTGTGGCATTTTGCTGTTAAAATTTTCTTATATTTATATATTCTGCAATGGCGGGACGGCTCTAAAAAACAAATTGGTACTGCGCTGTTAAGAAAAAAACTATTATAGCAGGAATTGCAGACTCCAAGACACAGTTGTATATATAAAAAAGGAACAGTTTTATTCCATTAATCCAAATATATCATATGTATCAAATGCATATAAAAAAGTAATTGCACATATATAATTCTCTATTAGTGAATTACTGTAATTATAAAAACAGCACAATACACATTTTAATATTCCACAGGGGAAATAATGAAAAAGATTTCAAGGGTAATAATTGTCCAGAAAAAAAGATGTAATATAAAGAATCCTTTTTGTATCGAAATTTAATAAGCTGTAATATTGTAAAAAGTTTCAACGCACAGATTCTCTCCTTAAGGTAATTTAAAAGGTGCTCCTGGGACAAACAATATTATTTCCACAGTCCACGATAAATGGAGCCACAACGATGTGAACATAAAAAGGAACAGTCCCGGCTTATAGCAGGCTCAGCTGTTAATTGGTGAGTTGTATTCACTAGCAAGCTAGCCGCATAGCAGCTCACACTGTTACCTGGCTCTTAGGAGCTTTATGGCAGTGTTCAACTGAAGTTTCCAGCCTATGACATTAGCGGGCTCTATCATAGTAACATCAGCGTTGCCGTAGTTTGCAGGTTCAGCGGTAAGATCTTTAGTGTGACCGTAGTCTTTTGCAATTGTCCACATGAATGAAAGCTATGAAATTCTATCCCACTGACGCGTTTCGCTCTTATTATGGGAGCTTTATCAATAGACTGCACAGGTGACTGCTGCTATTGTAATTGGTTTTTTATGAGCGCCTAAAAATAAGGAACATTGTTCCTAAAGTAATGGCGGGAAGGACCTTGCGGTAAAGGTCTGTCCTGGCTAAGAGAAAAGTGTTGAAGACTGGAGAGCGCTACTGCGATGTGATGCTCATTCTGCTAGACATCAAATACTTTACCAAGATGGCCGCTGTTTGGTCTTCTGTGCACGCGCTGTGCCATCTTGTCACTTAGCTCAGTGAGACCCTGCAATATACTGAATTCCACACTCTAGTCACTGCTTGTATCCTGCATACAGTCACCAGGTGGTGGTCTGTATGGTCTGCTCCATGCTTAGTGTCTGTTACAGGCATAACTGTGAGTATGGCTGTACATCCACATTTCTGCTAAATAAACCAACCCACTGGTCACGTATTGGGCTGTTTTCTGATTGGGGAGTACTATAACGCTGCCATATCACCACAAACAGAACACAAATATTTCAACATAAAGGAGCCGACAATTGGATGATTTTGCCATCTTTCACAAATGCAAGAGACGGCTTAATCTTTATCTTGCCTACTGCGCCATGGATTGCCTTGCCCACTGCACAACAGAACAGGTATCACTATGAATGTGCCTTTCAGCGCATTCGCAGAATGGGTTCCGAAGCAGCCTGAGGCGTGGGAGAAAGCAGGAAGAGAACGGCCTCCCTGCTTTTCTCCAGTGAAAGTGGACATATTGCGTTATGCTTTATACAATTGATTTGAATTGCAAACTTATTGGTTCTTTGAATTGCAGAAGTGCCTGGATTCCATTGCTTGTTATGGGACCAGCAATTCCACACAGCGCAAAGCGAAACAGTGGAGATCTGAGGGCTTCTCCTTTCTTTCTGTTATTTTTATTTTATATAGATAGTAAGAACCTTTTTCTCTTGTTGAAATTGCAGGAACAAGGGTCTTTAGAGCTTTTATAAATAGAGCCCTTAGTTTTGTTGTTTCCACATTCAGTGCAGTCTAAAATTCACAGGTCACGGTTTCAAAAACCTTCCTTTGTCTTTCACTTCATCCTGATTGCTAAAAATTTCACAAACATATGTGTGTGTGTAGTTGTGTAGGTGTGTGTGTAGGTGTGTGTGTTTCTGTGTGTGTGTAAGGAGGGGAACTTAATGGGGGTTTCACTTGTGGCAAAACATTATTCCTTCTCACCTACTGATCCACATGTTGCATACAGTATAGGGGAGGACCTCTTACCCCTTACTAAATTCGGGATGTAGTTGGTATCCCAATGGTGAGGATGCTGGTGGTCAGAATCCCGGCAAAGCATTCCAATGGTAAGAATTAGGCTTAGGGTGATTGATAGGGTTAGGCACTAGGGGGAGGGTTAGGTTTTGGCTGTGGGGGGGAGGATGGGATTAGGTTACGGGGGGAGGGGGGTTAGGTTTAATGGTAGGGTTAGGGTACTTACCATCCGGTGTCGGTATTTCAACCCAGTCGGGATGCCGTAGTCAGGATTCTTAGCGCTGGGATCCTGACCGCTGGCGTCCCGTACCCAGCCCTTAAATTCAAGTAGGAACTTACTATGTCTAATGTTGAATCTTTGTCTGTGGCTTCTTATTTGCTTCGATGCCTCTCCCCACATCATCAAGTTTGCATTGTCTTCACTAACATAATTACATGAGTGGACTTGGTCATGTCACATGCCTCTCCTATTGCTCTGTAATGTTGTGTATATTTTGGTGATATAATTGGCTGGCTACAGCTTGTTTAATCTCAACCAACTTCAAAACAGGCTATACAAGAGCAAACAGGAGACTTTGTATTGCTCTAGCCTAATCAAATGCACCTTAATGGAAATTAGAGATGAGCGGGTTCGGATCTCAGAGATCTGAACCCATCCGAATTTTGAGATCCGGGGCGAGAACCGAACATGCGTTCAGTTCCCCCGCAGTCTCTGGATCTCAAACCGAGGCAAAACCATAGAGACGAAAACTTGCGGCTCGCGAGCTTTCATCTCTCTTTATATAAGGGACCACGCGGCTTCCGCCATTTTTTCACTCCAGCTGTGAAGACTGAACAGGGAAGGTGGGTAGTGTAGGGCTGGGAGGTACTTACCTGTGCTGGTGCTGTGCTGTCGCTGTCTGCTGTGTCCTGGGCTGGTGCACTGCTGATCCATCTGGTGCTGTCACTGCTGTGTCAAACTGGGCTGGTGCTGTTGCTGATCCATCTGGGCTGGTGCTGTGCTGTCTGTTGTGTCCATCTGGGCTGGTGCTGTGCTGTCTGTTGTGTCCATCTGAGCTGGTGCTGTGCTGTCTGCTGCATCAATCTGGGCTGGTGCTGAACCATCTGGGCTGGTGCTGTGCTGTCTGCTGCGTCCATCTGGGCTGGTGCTGATCCATCTGGGCTGGTGCTGTGCAGATGTTGTGTCCATCTGGGCTGGTGCCGTGCTGTCTGCTGCATCAATCTGGGCTGGTGCTGATCCATCTGGGCTGGTGCTGTGCTGTCTGCTGTGTTCATCTGGGCCCAAGTTCTGGACCCGAAAAAAAAAATAATATATTTTTTTTATTTTATTTCTGTGTGTGTGTTAGGTTTAGCCACACAAAATACAGCAACGCAACCTAGTGCTGCCCGACTCCAGTCGTCATCAATCTGTGTTCTGGGCCCAAGTTCTGGACCCGAAAAAAAAATAGTGTCTTTTTTTGTCTAATATTTTTCTGTGTGTGTGTGTGTGTGTGTGTGCGTATTAGGCTTAGCCGCACAAGATACAGCAACGCAACCTTGTGCTGCCCGACTCCAGTCGTCATCAATCTGTGCTCTGGGCCCAAGTTCTGGACATGAAAAAAATAATAAAACAAATAGTGTATTTTTTGTCTAATATTATTCTGTGTGCGCACGACTGCACGTGTGTGAATTTTGTAACCGCACCTTGGCTACACTATTGGTGCTTGTGACACTGCTTCAAGACTGCAGAAAATATGGAGGGCTGTCACATGACAGAAGAGCAAGGCCATGAACCACATGTTGTAGCTGCTGCCAGCAGTCATCATGATAATGCAAGGCCGTCAACTTCCTTGTCCTCTATGAAGGCCCATACCCCAGGGCTTAAGTCACGCCATGGATATGGTAAAGCTACTTTTACTGTAGTAAAGAAAAAAAAATCGAAAGGCAAGTTGCCTTTAGATAAACAAAAAATTGTCAATATGCCATTCACTACACAAAGTGACAAGGAAAGGATAAGGCCTTGGCCTTTAGTTTATTTATGTTGACTGCTGGTTCTGATAGCCCTTCTGCTTGTAGTAGTAGTGGAACCATTAAAAAATTGAAAATTGTTAAGAAGAGTAAGACAGCTCCGGAAAAACCAACTGTGTGCCCTGAGAAATCGAAATCACAAATTCCCGAGGAGAGTGCAAGTGTGTCGGCGGTTGCCATGTGTGAGCTAGACCTAAATACTAGTGTACTGGAGGATCTTCCAAGTTCCAACATCTGTGTGCCCTCTGTAAATGTGGGGAAGGGCAGTCAACATCTTGCAGACGTAGTCAGTAAGGATGCTTCTGGGTAATTGCACATGGAGGGGGAGGATATTTTGGTAGTTGAAGGCGCTAAGGATGATGAGGATGTTGATGATGAAGATGTTGGTGATGAGGATGTTGATGTTGAGGATGTCCTTTGTGTAAGCAAGGCAACAGCTGTTGCCCATGGATTGAAAAAGCCAAAACCCATTGTTGTCATGCCGCAGCAAAAGACAAAAAAATCCACTTCTCACGTGTGGAATTATTTCCACCCTAAGCCGGACAACAGTTGTCAAGCCATATGTAACCGTTGCCAAGCAAGAGTGAGTAGAGGGAGGGACCTAAACCACCTAGGAACCTCCTCCATGTTATGTCAATTGGAGCGCATTCATCAAATATCAAAGTGTATGTTGCCAGGTTCCAGAATTCAAAATGTAACAAGTCCAGCGTCACCTACCTGCTCCCTCTCTGTGGGATCTAAGCGCCTTCGATCTCCACCACCAACACCTGCATCATCAACATCCTCATTCATCATCGGGAGTAGTCCTGCTGCATCCAATGTTGTTATTTGAAGCATGATTGACTCCTCTCCTTTCCGTGATTCCTCAGAAGGATCCTTGATGACTACACCTGTTGCTGCTGCTGTTGCTGTGAGTGGATCTTCATCCCAGAAGTGGACCAGGAGGAAGACTGCTTGTAGTGTATCCTCCAAAAAACTATTAACTGCCAAAGAATCATTTGCAAGGGCAAACAAGTATGACAGCAGTCACCCAGTTGCACAGCAGATTAATGACACCAGAACAGCTATGCTGGTATTAGATGTGCATCTAGTATCCGCCATTACTGCAGTGGGTTTTCAACAGCTAATTGAGGTCCTGTGTCCTCGCTACCAGACCCCTTCTAGATTCTACTTCGCTAGAACAGCAATTCCAAGTCTGTACGAGGACATTATAAAAACCTTATTAATATCCTCAGTAATGCCATTTTACCCACTGTCCACTTGACCACTGATATGTGGACAAGTGGGACAGGGCAAACTAAGGATTACATGACTGTGACAGCCCACTGGGTAGGTGTATTGCCTAAAACAGCAACATCTACCAAAAGACAGCTGATACAGAGGCAGGCTACTCTTTGTATAACTGGTTTCACTAAGAGGCATACCACTTAGAAAAAGTCAGGGAAACCATTGCTAAATGGCTTACCCCACTTGGACTCTCCTCTGGATTTGTGATTTTGGACAATGCCACCAATATTGTGAGAGCATTACATGTGGGCAAATTCCAACACGTCCCATGTTTTGCTCACACAATTAATTTGGTGGTGCAACATTTTTTTTAAAAAATAACAGGGACATGCAGGAGATGCTCTCGGTGGCCCGCAAAATATCAAGGCATTTTAGACATTCGGCAAACGCTTGTCAAAGATTGCATGACCAGCAGGTTCTGTTAAATTTGCCCTGCCATCAGCTGAAGCAAGAGGTAGTAACTAGGTGGATTTCTACCCTCTATATGCTGCAGCGGATAGAGGAACAGCAAAAAGCCATCCAGGGCACCTTACTCAAGCATAATGAAGAATAATTTCCGTATTGTGCAAGGTTCTCAAACCCTTTAAACTTGCCACACGTGAAGTTAGTTCAGACGCTGCCAGCTTGAGTCAGGTCATTCCCCTCAACAGCTGTAGAAACTGAAGGAGGAACTGAAATGGAGCGATTGCACAAGGTATGTCAGACTGGTGCATCAAGCCATTGATTCACTTCACCAGGATCCAAGAGTCGTCAATCTATTGAAATCTGAAAAATATATTTTGTAGACCATTCTGGATCCTAGGTTTAAGTCCTACCTTGTGAGTTTTTTTCCAACAGACCAAAATCTAAAGCTATGCAAAGAGCTGTTGGTAAAAAAATTGTCAGATGCAGCTACACGTGAAACGCCATCATCTCCTCCTTCAGTTTCTGCAGCTGCCAGGAAAAAAAAAATCAATTTTCCTTACAGAATGCCTGCTGGTCATGCAGATCGTTCACCAAAAAATTAAATTTGGTCGGGCCTGAGAGATCTGCCTACTAGTGACATGTCTTCTACCGTGACTATGTGTGATACGGTCTCCATTCACAGAATGGTGGAGGACTATTTCAGAGAAAACATCCTAATAGGCATGTCAGACAGTCCCTTTCAGTACTGGCAGGAAAAAGAGGTGATTTGGAGTCCCATACACAGACTGGCTTTACATTACTTAAGTTGCCCACCGTCCAGTGTGTACTCCGAAAGAGTTTTCAGTGCAGCTGGCAACCTTGTCAGTGATAGGCGTAGGAGGTTACTTCCTCAAAATGTGGAAAAGATGATGTTCATTAAAATGATTTACAAATTCCACCAGGAAGACCTCTACCAACAATTACATCAAAAAATTACAGAGGCGCCTATGGTGGATTTCAGCGGGGACAAATTAAAATTATGTGAAGAAGAAGATGTATACACTGATGGGGATGATTAGGACGAGGACAACTTGTAATGTAAAGCCAGTTTGTGTATGGGATCATTTTCATTTCCATATCCAATGCACATTGGCAGCTTGTTTTATGAGGGTCCAAACAAACCAATAATTTCAGCCACAATTGGCAGTCCTTGTCGCTGAAATAATTGATTTGTTAAACTGTGAATGTCCTGTTTTGTATACAACATAAGGGTGGATGGGAGGGCCCAAGGACTATTCCATCTTGCACCTTTTTCCTTTGCATTATGTGCTGGTTGGGGCATTGCTGTCTGACATTTTAAATTAATGTTATGGTTGGTTTAGGAACCAATGATTTGTTTTTTAATTAATTTATTATCAATTTTACAGCCAGGGACTGCACCAATGAATTTCTTTTTATTATTAATTATTCAGCCCGGGGCTGCACCAATGAGTTGTTTTTTAATTTATTTATTATCAATTTTACAGCCAGGAGCTGCACCAACTATCAACTCATCAATCCTCAAGGGTATCCCAACCATCTTCTTTGCACAGTCCTCAACTCTATTAATAATTATATCAATCAGTTTTGAGCCAGCAAGCTGGATGCAACCTTTTGCCCCTTTAACTAGATGAAAATAAATCAATATTGTGAGCTGGTCAAAATTGACTTTTATGTGGATTTTACTGTTTTTTTTATTTTTTAAGAAAAAATCCAGATCCAAAACCAAAACACGAAAACAAAACACGGAGGTGAGGTTTTGGCAAAACCAATCCAGATCCAAAACTAGGGTAGATCCAGATCCAAAACCAAAACATTGAAACAAAACACGGAAGTGAGGTTTTGTCAAAACCAATCCAGATCCAAAACTAGGGTAGATCCAGATCCAAAACCAAAACACGGGGATTGGCGCACATCTCTAATGAAAATTAAGAAAAATATAAGCAGTTCAGATGTCAACTGCTTTTATAGCATCTGTAAAAATGTAAAATATATCCTGAACAAAATATTAAAGAATTGTTCATTTTACTCTACTGTTCCTTGTGTTTATGTTTAGTTTTACAGTTAAAAAATTGTATTATATCCTTTGTAGTGCCACAGGTGTGTAACTAGGTATTTGAGGGGCCGCTATGTACCATCCAATGGTGAAAAACTTTATATAAGACATGTAACTCTGACAAGGAAGCTAGGCCCCCCTAAGCTCTGGGCCCCTAGCAGCTGCACCCCTTGCACCTATGGTAGCTACGCCCAGGGCCAGCTTAACAATGGGGCGGGTGGAGCTTCAGCGCCAAGCCTCCCCATGAAAATAGGCCCACAGCATACTTTGCAAAGCACAGCAGTGATGACAGGAATTTTATTTTCTTCCTGTCACCACCAAAATCATTTACCTCCCAGCTGCCAATGCCCAGTCCCAGGCTGAACTGAAGAATCGCTAGATACTAATTCACACCTAACTGCCTAAAGCCCCGCCTACCCTCGGGGCCCCCGAAGCTCCTCCCCCACTACCCCGATCATTCACATCCCAGCTGACCAGACTAAAGTATCACTAATTCACCCCCAATCCCTGTCCGCCTAAAGCCCCGCCCACATCGGAGCCACCTTAAGCTCCGCCCCCAGCCAACCTGAAGCTCCACCCCCCGGATCGTTCTAAGCTCCACCACTGATCAATGGAGCAAAGCCTAATGGCAGTGCTGTCGCTCGTTGGTGCGGACGGGACCCTGCAGTAAGTGACATATTAGTGACAGCCTGAGATGGCATCTTTCACAGCAGAGCCATGTCTGCTGATTGCAGCTCTGCCAACAGGCAATTAATGGGATATAGAGGAGGAGACAGGCAAAAGAGAGGAGCAGGGAGAAGATGTGCAGGAGGGAGCGGAGCAGATGCAGAGCCGGATTTAGACCTCATGGGGCCCTAGGCAAGGTACTAGTTTGGGGCCCCCTCCCTCAAACAATCCATACCACTATTTGTGAGCTAATGATTCATGCCCTTACATAATTTTTTTAGCTTTTCCTCCTTATATTCAACTTTTTAAAGATTTAAACATTACAGACATCAAAACATTATATAATATGTGTGTGTGTGTGTGATTGTATATATATATATATATACAATGTAAAAACTGTGCATATATCCAGTAGGTGTCACTAGGTCAAGTCTTGACCTAGTGATACCTACTGGATATACACGGTCTTTACAATGTCACTAGATGAGAGAAAAAAGCAAAAACATATATATATATATATAATTATTCCCAGTGAGATATACGCATATATATATATATATATTTATATATATATTAGGGGTGAGCGGGTTCGGATTTCTGAAATCCGAACCCCCCCGAGCCCCCCCGATCCGAGTCCGATCCGAGTCAGGCTCGACTTTTCCCGCCTGACTCGGATCTGAAATCGAGGCAAAACGTCATCATCCCGCCTTCCGAGTCTCGCGGGTTTTGGATCCTATATAAGGTACCCGCGTCGGCGCCATTTTCTCACTCGGCTGTGGACAGTGAAGAGGGAGGGTGGGAGTTAGGGTTGTGTAGTGTAGTGTAGTGTAGTGCTGCTGTTGTCCACTACTTCAAAGTCCATAGGGGCTGGCTGTGTTGTGCTGTGCTGCTGTTGTTAATAGGGGCTGTGTCCACTACTTCAAAGTCCATAGGGGCTGGCTGGACTGTGTTGTGCAGTCAGTTCTCCATAGGGGCTGTGTCCACTCCAAAGTCCTGTGCAGTGTCCCAGTCCTAAAGGGGTGCTGTAGTGTTGTCCAGGGGGTGCTCTGTCCATCAGGGGTGCTCCCCCCAAGTGCTAAAAAAATAATATATTTTCTGTGTGTGAATTGTGTGCGCAGTAGCCGCACGTGCATCAACAAAGTAGTGCCAAGCGTGCGCCTGTGTCATAAGTAAAGGGCCGGCTGGCTTGACCGTTAAGGGTGCTGTAACCCCCGAAAGTACACTCCAGTCCAAACCAAAAAAAAAATTATTTTCTGTGTTTGTGAATTGTGTGCGCAGTAGCCGCACGTGCATCAACAAAGTAGTGCCAAGCGTGCGCCTGTGTCATAAGTAAAGGGCCGGCTGGCTTGACCGTTAAAGGGTGCTGTAACCCCCGAAAGTACACTCCAGTCCAAACCAAAAAAAAAATTATTTTCTGTGTTTGTGAATTGTGTGCGCAGTAGCCGCACGTGCATCAACAAAGTAGTGCCAAGCGTGCGCCTGTGTCATAAGTAAAGGGCCGGCTGGCTTGACCGTTAAAGGGTGCTGTAACCCCCGAAAGTACACTCCAGTCCAAACCAAAAAAAAATTATTTTCTGTGTTTGTGAATTGTGTGCGCAGTAGCCGCACGTGCATCAACAAAGTAGTGCCAAGCGTGCGCCTGTGTCATAAGTAAAGGGCCGGCTGGCTTGACCGTTAAAGGGTGCTGTAACCCCCGAAAGTACACTCCAGTCCAAACCAAAAAAAAATTATTTTCTGTGTTTGTGAATTGTGTGCGCAGTAGCCGCACGTGCATCAACAAAGTAGTGCCAAGCGTGCGCCTGTGTCATAAGTAAAGGGCCGGCTGGCTTGACCGTTAAAGGGTGCTGTAACCCCCGAAAGTACACTCCAGTCCAAACCAAAAAAAAATTATTTTCTGTGTTTGTGAATTGTGTGCGCAGTAGCCGCACGTGCATCAACAAAGTAGTGCCAAGCGTGCGCCTGTGTCATAAGTAAAGGGCCGGCTGGCTTGACCGTTAAAGGGTGCTGTAACCCCCAAAGTACACTCCAGTCCAAACCAAAAAAAAAATTATTTTCTGTGTTTGTGAATTGTGTGCGCAGTAGCCGCACGTGCATCAACAAAGTAGTGCCAAGCGTGCACCTGTGTCATAAGTAAAGGGCCGGCTGGCTTGACCGTTAAAGGGTGCTGTAACCCCCGAAAGTACACTCCAGTCCAAACCAAAAAAAAATTATTTTCTGTGTTTGTGAATTGTGTGCGCAGTAGCCGCACGTGCATCAACAAAGTAGTGCCAAGCGTGCGCCTGTGTCATAAGTAAAGGGCCGGCTGGCTTGACCGTTAAAGAGTGCTGTAACCCCCGAAAGTACACTCCAGTCCAAACCAAAAAAAAATTATTTTCTGTGTTTGTGAATTGTGTGCGCAGTAGCCGCACGTGCATCAACAAAGTAGTGCCAAGCGTGCGCCTGTGTCATAAGTAAAGGGCCGGCTGGCTTGACCGTTAAGGGTGCTGTAACCCCCGAAAGTACACTCCAGTCCAAACCCCAAAAAAATTATTTTCTGTGTTTGTGAATTGTGTGCGCAGTAGCCGCACGTGCATCAACAAAGTAGTGCCAAGAGTGCGCCTGTGTCATAAGTAAAGGGCCGGCTGGCTTGACCATTAAAGGGTGCTGTAACCCCCGAAAGTACACTCCAGTCCAAACCAAAAAAAAATTATTTTCTGTGTTTGTGAATTGTGTGCGCAGTAGCCGCACGTGCATCAACAAAGTAGTGCCAAGCGTGCGCCTGTGTCATAAGTAAAGGGCCGGCTGGCTTGACCGATAAAGGGTGCTGTAACCCCCGAAAGTACACTCCAGTCCAAACCAAAAAAAAATTATTTTCTGTGTTTGTGAATTGTGTGCGCAGTAGCCGCACGTGCATCAACAAAGTAGTGCCAAGCGTGCGCCTGTGTCATAAGTAAAGGGCCGGCTGGCTTGACCATTAAAGGGTGCTGTAACCCCCAAAGTACACTCCAGTCCAAACCAAAAAAAAAATTATTTTCTGTGTTAGTGAATTGTGTGCGCAGTAGCCGCACGTGCATCAACAAAGTAGTGCCAAGCGTGCGCCTGTGTCATAAGTAAAGGGCCGGCTGGCTTGACCGTTAAAGGGTGCTGTAACCCCCGAAAGTACACTCCAGTCCAAACCAAAAAAAAATTATTTTCTGTGTTTGTGAATTGTGTGCGCAGTAGCCGCACGTGCATCAACAAAGTAGTGCCAAGAGTGCGCCTGTGTCATAAGTAAAGGGCCGGCTGGCTTGACCGTTAAAGGGTGCTGTAACCCACAAAGTACACTCCAGTCCAAACCAAAAAAAAAATTATTTTCTGTGTTTAGCCGCACGTATATATCAAATCGATATAACATAAATGGAGGACCAAACTTTCTCCGATAAAAATAAAATAGAGAAAGATCAAGAACCACTTCCTCCTAGTGCTGAAGCTGCTGCCACTAGTCATGACATAGACGATAACATGCCATCAACGTCGTCTGCCAAGGCCGATGCCCAATGTCATAGTAGAGGGCACATACAATCCCAAATGGCAAAGTTCAGGAAAATGACCTTGAAAAAGACATTTAAATCAGCTGAAGAGAAACGTAAACTTGCCAATATGCCATTTACGACACGGAGTGGCAAGGAACGGCTAAGGTCGATCCCTAGTATGTTCATGACTAGTGGTTCAGCTTCACATGACGATGGAAGCCCTCCTCCCACTAAAAAAATCTAAAGAGTTAAGCTGGCAAAAGCACAGCGAAGAACTGTGCTTTCTAAGAAGATATCACAAATCCCCAAGGAGAGTCCAAGTGTGGTGGTGGTTGCGATGCCTGACCTTCCCAGCACTGGACGGGAAGAGGTGGCTCTTTCCACCATTTGCACGCCCCCTGCAAGTGCTGAAAGGAGCACCCACAGTCCACTTGCTGATATGCAAATTGAAGATGTCACTGTTGAAGTACAACAGGATGAGGATACTGGTGTAGCTGGCGCTGAGGAGGAAGTTGGCGAGGAGGATTCTGATGGTGATGTGGTTTGTTTAAATCAGGCTCCGGGGGAGACAGTTGTTGTCCGTGGGATGAAAAAGCCCATCACGGTCATGCCTGGGAAGAAGACCAAACATTCCACCTCTTTGGTCTGGCAATATTTCTATCCAAATCCGGACAACAACTGTCTTGCCATATGTACCATATGTAAAGGTGAAATAAGTAGGGGTAGGGACGTCAACCACCTAGGAACATCCTCCCTTATACGGCACCTGCAGCGCGTTCATAAAAAGTTACTGTCAAGTTCAGAAACTTTGGCTAAGACCGTAAGCAGTCCAGGGACACCTAAATCCCGTTGTCCTGTTGTATCCAAGCGCCTGCAAACCACACCGTCAACTCCCTCCTCGTCAATTTCCTCCTTAGTCAGGATCGGAAGTAGTCCTGCAGGCCATGTCACTGGCATGACTGACTCTCCTATCCGGGATTCCTCTGGAGGATCCTGCATTGCTACACCTACTGCTGCCGCTGCTGCTGTTGCTGCTGCTGGGAGTCGTTCATCATCCCAGAGAGGAAGTAGGAACACCACTACTTTTACTAAACAATTGACCCTCCAACAGTCCTTAGCGAGGAGGATGAAGTACGACAGCAGTCATCCTGAAGCAAAACGTATAACTGAGGCCTTGACTGCTATGTTGGTGTTAGACGTGCGTCCGGTATCCGCCATTAGTGCAGTGGGATTTAGACAATTGATGGAGGTAGTGTGTCCCCGGTTCCAAATCCCGTCTAGATTCCACTTCACTAGGCAGGCGATACCGAGACTGTACAGAAACGTCAGAAAAAGTGTCCTCAGTGTCCTGAAAAATGCCGTTGTACACAATGTCCACTTAACCACGGACATGTGGACAAGTGGAACAGGGCAGACTAAGGACTATATGACTGTGACAGCCCACTGGGTAGATGTATCACCTTACGCAGCAACAGCAGCAGCGTCACCAGTAGCAGCATCTCAGAAATGCCAGCTCGTTACAAGGCAGGCTACGCTGTGTATCACCGGTTTCAGTAAGAGGCACACCGCCGACAACCTCTTAGAGAAACTGAGGGAAATCATCGCCCAGTGGCTTACCCCACTTAGACTCTCCTGGGGATTTGTGATATCTGACAACGCCACCAATATTGTGCGGGCATTACATCTGGGCAAATTCCAGCACGTCCCATGTTTTGCTCACACAATAAACTTGGTGGTGCAGAATTTTCTGAAAAGCGACAGGGGCGTGCAGGAGACGCTTTGGGTGGCCCGAAAAATTTCTGGCCACTTTCGCCATTCAGCGACTGCGTGCCGAAGACTGGAGCGCCAGCAAACACTCTTGAACCTGCCCCGCCATCACCTGAAGCAAGAGGTTGTGACGCGGTGGAACTCAACCCTCTATATGCTTCAGAGGATGGAGGAGCAGCAAAAGGCCATACAAGCCTATACATCCACCTATGACATAGGCAAAGGAGGGGGTATGCACCTGACTCAAGCGCAGTGGAGAATGATTTCCGTGTTGTGCAAGGTTCTCCAGCCCTTCGAACTTGCCACACGTGAAGTCAGTTCAGACACAGCCAGCTTGAGTCAGGTCATTCCCCTCATCAGGCTTTTGCAGAAGCAGCTGGAGAAAGTGAAGGAGGAGCTAAGACGGAGCGATTCCGCTCGGCATGTGGGACTTGTGGATGAAGCCCTTCATTCGCTTTGCCAGTATTCCAGGGTGGTCAATCTGTTGAAATCAGACCACTACATTTTGGCCACCGTGCTTGATCCTAGGTTTAAAGCCTATGTGGTGTCTCTCTTTCCGGCCGACACAAGCCTGCAGAGGTGCAAAGACCTGCTGGTGAACACACTGTCAGCTGAAGCGGAACGTGACACGTCAACGGCTCCTTCTTCATTTTCTCCCGCAACTGGGGCTGCCAGGTAAAAACTTAGGTATCCTAAGCAACCCGCTGGCGGTGATGCAGGGCAGGCAGGACCAAGTTTGGACATCTGGTCCGGACTGAAGGACCTGGCAACAATTTCTGACATGTCTACTGTCACTGCATATGATACTGTCACCATTGACAGAATGGTGGAGGATTACATCGGTGACAGCATCCAAGTAGGCATGTCAGACAGTCCATACCTGTACTGGCAGGAAAAAGAGGCAATTTGGAGGCCCCTGTACAAGCTGGCTCTATTTTACCTGAGTTGCCCCCCCTCCAGTGTGTACTCCGAAAGAGTGTTTAGTGCAGCCGGGAACCTTGTCAGCGAAAGGCGTAGGAGGTTGCTTCCACAGAATGTGGAGAAGATGATGTTCATCAAAATGAATTATCAGCTCTTCCAGGGAGACCAGCCTCCAGAAGGTACAGAGGGACCTGTGGTGGTGGATTCAAGTGGGGACGAGTTAATACTTTGTGAGGATGAGGATGTACACACTGAAGAGGGTGAGGAATCAGTGGATGAGGAGGATGAGGATGACATCTTGCCTCCGTAGAGCCAGTTTGTGCAGGGACACATTAATTGCCAGCTTGTTTTGTGGGGGCCCAAACGAACCAATCATTTCAGCCACAGTTGTGTGGCAGACCCTGGCGCTGAAATGATTGATTTGTTAAAGTGTGCATGTCCTGTTTATACAACATAAGGGTGGGTGGGAGGGCCCAAGGACAATTCCATCTTGCACTTCTTTTTTTTCTTTGCATTATGTACAGTTTGGGGCCTAGTTTTTCTAACTGCCATCCTGTCTGCCACTGCAGTGTCACTCCTAGATGGGTCACGTGTTTGTGCCGCCCACTCGTGTCGCTTAGCATAGTCATCCAGCTACCTCGGTGCAACCTTTTGGACATGAAAACACTATTGTGAGGTGTGAGGTGTTCAGAATAGACTGGAAATGAGTGGAAATTAAGGTTATTGAGGTTAATAATAGCATAGGAGCAGAGAAACCAACAAATTCTGTGATTTTAGCTGTTTTTATGCTTTTTAAAAAAAAAATACAGATCCAAAACACAAAACCCAGAACCCAAAACACGGAAGGGTGGTTTTGGCAAAACCAATCCAGATCCAAAACACGAAGAAAGATCCAGATCCAAAACCAAAACACAAAACACGAAAAGTGGCCGATGCACACCCCTAGTTTGTACAGGGGCCTCCAAATTGCCTCTTTTTCCTGCCAGTACAGGTATGGACTGTCTGCCATGCCTACTTGGATGCTGTCACCGATGTAATCCTCCACCATTCTGTCAATGGTGACAGTATCATATGCAGTGACAGTAGACATGTCAGAAATTGTTGCCAGGTCCTTCAGTCCGGACCAGATGTCCAAACTTGGTCCTGCCTGCCCTGCATCACCGCCAGCGGGTTGCTTAGGATACCTAAGTTTTTTCCTGGCAGCCCCAGTTGCAGGAGAAAATGAAGAAGGAGCCGTTGACGTGTCACGTTCCGCTTCAGCTGACAGTGTGTTCACCAGCAGGTCTTTGCACCTCTGCAGGCTTGTGTCGGCCGGAAAGAGAGACACCACATAGGCTTTAAACCTAGGATCGAGCACGGTGGCCAAAACGTAGTGGTCTGATTTCAACAGATTGACCACCCTGGAATCCTGGCAAAGCGAATGAAGGGCTTCATCCACAAGTCCCACATGCCGAGCGGAATCGCTCCGTCTTAGCTCCTCCTTCACTTTCTCCAGCTGCTTCTGCAAAAGCCTGATGAGGGGAATGACCTGACTCAAGCTGGCAGTGTCTGAACTGACTTCACGTGTGGCAAGTTCGAAGGGCTGGAGAACCTTGCACAACACGGAAATCATTCTCCACTGCGCTTGAGTCAGGTGCATACCCCCTCCTTTGCCTATGTCATAGGTGGATGTATAGGCTTGTATGGCCTTTTGCTGCTCCTCCATCCTCTGAAGCATATAGAGGGTTGAGTTCCACCGCGTCACAACCTCTTGCTTCAGGTGATGGCGGGGCAGGTTCAAGAGTGTTTGCTGGTGCTCCAGTCTTCGGCACGCAGTCGCTGAATGGCGAAAGTGGCCAGAAATTTTTCGGGCCACCCAAAGCGTCTCCTGCACGCCCCTGTCGCTTTTCAGAAAATTCTGCACCACCAAGTTTATTGTGTGAGCAAAACATGGGACGTGCTGGAATTTGCCCAGATGTAATGCCCGCACAATATTGGTGGCGTTGTCAGATATCACAAATCCCCAGGAGAGTCTAAGTGGGGTAAGCCACTGGGCGATGATTTCCCTCAGTTTCTCTAAGAGGTTGTCGGCGGTGTGCCTCTTACTGAAACCGGTGATACACAGCGTAGCCTGCCTTGTAACGAGCTGGCATTTCTGAGATGCTGCTACTGGTGACGCTGCTGCTGTTGCTGCGTAAGGTGATACATCTACCCAGTGGGCTGTCACAGTCATATAGTCCTTAGTCTGCCCTGTTCCACTTGTCCACATGTCCGTGGTTAAGTGGACATTGTGTACAACGGCATTTTTCAGGACACTGAGGACACTTTTCTGACGTTTCTGTACAGTCTCGGTATCGCCTGCCTAGTGAAGTGGAATCTAGACGGGATTTGGAACCGGGGACACACTACCTCCATCAATTGTCTAAATCCCACTGCACTAATGGCGGATACCGGACGCACGTCTAACACCAACATAGCAGTCAAGGCCTCAGTTATACGTTTTGCTTCAGGATGACTGCTGTCGTACTTCATCCTCCTCGCTAAGGACTGTTGGAGGGTCAATTGTTTAGTAAAAGTAGTGGTGTTCCTACTTCCTCTCTGGGATGATGAACGACTCCCAGCAGCAGCAACAGCAGCAGCGGCAGCAGTAGGCGTAGCAATGCAGGATCCTCCAGAGGAATCCCGGATAGGAGAGTCAGTCATGCCAGTGACATGGCCTGCAGGACTACTTCCGATCCTGACTAAGGAGGAAATTGACGAGGAGGGAGTTGACGGTGTGGTTTGCAGGCGCTTGGATACAACAGGACAACGGGATTTAGGTGTCCCTGGACTGCTTACGGTCTTAGCCAAAGTTTCTGAACTTGACAGTAACTTTTTATGAACGCGCTGCAGGTGCCGTATAAGGGAGGATGTTCCTAGGTGGTTGACGTCCCTACCCCTACTTATTTCACCTTTACATATGGTACATATGGCAAGACAGTTGTTGTCCGGATTTGGATAGAAATATTGCCAGACCAAAGAGGTGGAATGTTTGGTCTTCTGCCCAGGCATGACCGTGATGGGCTTTTTCATCCCACGGACAACAACTGTCTCCCCCGGAGCCTGATTTAAACAAACCACATCACCATCAGAATCCTCCTCGCCAACTTCCTCCTCAGCGCCAGCTACACCAGTATCCTCATCCTGTTGTACTTCAACAGTGACATCTTCAATTTGCATATCAGCAAGTGGACTGTGGGTGCTCCTTTCAGCACTTGCAGGGGGCGTGCAAATGGTGGAAAGAGCCACCTCTTCCCGTCCAGTGCTGGGAAGGTCAGGCATCGCAACCACCACCACACTTGGACTCTCCTTGGGGATTTGTGACATCTTCTTAGAAAGCACAGTTCTTCGCTGTGCTTTTGCCAGCTTAACTCTTTTGATTTTTTTAGTGGGAGGAGGGCTTCCATCGTCATGTGAAGCTGAACCACTAGTCATGAACATACTAGGGATCGACCTTAGCCGTTCCTTGCCACTCCGTGTCGTAAATGGCATATTGGCAAGTTTACGTTTCTCTTCAGCTGATTTAAATGTCTTTTTCAAGGTCATTTTCCTGAACTTTGCCATTTGGGATTGTATGTGCCCTCTACTATGACATTGGGCATCGACCTTGGCAGACGACGTTGATGGCATGTTATCGTCTATGTCATGACTAGTGGCAGCAGCTTCAGCACTAGGAGGAAGTGGTTCTTGATCTTTCTCTATTTTATTTTTATCGGAGAAAGTTTGGTCCTCCATTTATGTTATATCGATTTGATATATACGTGCGGCTAAACACAGAAAATAATTTTTTTTTTGGTTTGGACTGGAGTGTACTTTCGGGGGTTACAGCACCTTTTAACGGTCAAGCCAGCCGGCCCTTTACTTATGACACAGGCGCACGCTTGGCACTACTTTGTTGATGCACGTGCGGCTACTGCGCACACAATTCACAAACACAGAAAATAATTTTTTTTTTTGGTTTGGACTGGAGTGTACTTTCGGGGGTTACAGCACCCTTAACGGTCAAGCCAGCCGGCCCTTTACTTATGACACAGGTGCACGCTTGGCACTACTTTGTTGATGCACGTGCGGCTACTGCGCACACAATTCACAAACACAGAAAATAATTTTTTTTTGGTTTGGACTGGAGTGTACTTTCGGGGGTTACAGCACCCTTTAACGGTCAAGCCAGCCAGCCCTTTACTTATGACACAGGCGCACGCTTGGCACTACTTTGTTGATGCACGTGCGGCTACTGCGCACACAATTCACAAACACAGAAAATAATTTTTTTTTGGGTTTGGACTGGAGTGTACTTTCGGGGGTTACAGCACCCTTAACGGTCAAGCCAGCCGGCCCTTTACTTATGACACAGGTGCACGCTTGGCACTACTTTGTTGATGCACGTGCGGCTACTGCGCACACAATTCACAAACACAGAAAATAATTTTTTTTTGGTTTGGACTGGAGTGTACTTTCGGGGGTTACAGCACCCTTTAACGGTCAAGCCAGCCGGCCCTTTACTTATGACACAGGCGCACGCTTGGCACTACTTTGTTGATGCACGTGCGGCTACTGCGCACACAATTCACAAACACAGAAAATAATTTTTTTTTGGTTTGGACTGGAGTGTACTCTCGGGGGTTACAGCACCCTTTAACGGTCAAGCCAGCCGGCCCTTTACTTATGACACAGGCGCACGCTTGGCACTACTTTGTTGATGCACGTGCGGCTACTGCGCACACAATTCACAAACACAGAAAATAATTTTTTTTTAGGTTTGGACTGGAGTGTACTTTGGGGGTTACAGCACCCTTTAACGGTCAAGCCAGCCGGCCCTTTACTTATGACACAGGCGCACGCTTGGCACTACTTTGTTGATGCACGTGCGGCTACTGCGCACACAATTCACAAACACAGAAAATAATTTTTTTTTTGGTTTGGACTGGAGTGTACTTTCGGGGGTTACAGCACCCTTTAACGGTCAAGCCAGCCGGCCCTTTACTTATGACACAGGCGCACGCTTGGCACTACTTTGTTGAAGCACGTGCGGCTACTGCGCACACAATTCACAAACACAGAAAATAATTTTTTTTTTGGTTTGGACTGGAGTGTACTTTCGGGGGTTACAGCACCCTTTAACGGTCAAGCCAGCCGGCCCTTTACTTATGACACAGGTGCACGCTTGGCACTACTTTGTTGATGCACGTGCGGCTACTGCGCACACAATTCACAAACACAGAAAATAATTTTTTTTTTGGTTTGGACTGGAGTGTACTCTCGGGGGTTACAGCACCCTTAACGGTCAAGCCAGCCGGCCCTTTACTTATGACACAGGCGCACGCTTGGCACTACTTTGTTGATGCACGTGCGGCTACTGCGCACACAATTCACAAACACAGAAAATAATTTTTTTTTTGGTTTGGACTGGAGTGTACTTTCGGGGGTTACAGCACCCTTAACGGTCAAGCCAGCCGGCCCTTTACTTATGACACAGGCGCACGCTTGGCACTACTTTGTTGATGCACGTGCGGCTACTGCGCACACAATTCACAAACACAGAAAATAATTTTTTTTTGGTTTGGACTGGAGTGTACTTTCGGGGGTTACAGCACCCTTTAACGGACAAGCCAGCCGGCCTTTTACTTATGGGACACAGGCGCACGCTTGGCACTACTTTGTTGATGCACGTGCGGCTACTGCGCACACAATTCACAAACACAGAAAATAATTTTTTTTGGGGTTTGGACTGGAGTGTACTTTCGGGGGTTACAGCACCCTTAACGGTCAAGCCAGCCGGCCCTTTACTTATGACACAGGCGCACGCTTGGCACTACTTTGTTGATGCACGTGCGGCTACTGCGCACACAATTCACAAACACAGAAAATAATTTTTTTTTGGTTTGGACTGGAGTGTACTTTCGGGGGTTACAGCACCCTTTAACGGTCAAGCCAGCCGGCCCTTTACTTATGACACAGGCGCACGCTTGGCACTACTTTGTTGATGCACGTGCGGCTACTGCGCACACAATTCACAAACACAGAAAATATTTTATTTTTTTAGCACTTGGGGGGAGCACCCCTGATGGACAGAGCACCCCCTGGACAACACTACAGCACCCCTTTAGGACTGGGACACTGCACAGGACTTTGGAGTGGACACAGCCCCTATGGAGAACTGACTGCACAACACAGTCCAGCCAGCCCCTATGGACTTTGAAGTAGTGGACACAGCCCCTATTAACAACAGCAGCACAGCACAACACCGCCAGCCCCTATGGACTTTGAAGTAGTGGACAACAGCAGCACTACACTACACTACACTACACAGCACTAACTCCCACCCTCCCTCTTCACTGTCCACAGCCGAGTGAGAAAATGGCGCCGACGCGGGTACCTTATATAGGATCCAAAACCCGCGAGACTCGGAAGGCGGGATGATGACGTTTTGCCTCGATGTCAGATCCGAATCAGGCGGGAAAAGTCGAGCCTGACTCGGATCGGACTCGGATCGGGGGGGCTCGGGGGGGTTCGGATTTCAGAAATCCGAACCCGCTCACCCCTAGTACAAACTGGCTCTATTTTACCTGAGTTGCCCCCCCTCCAGTGTGTACTCCGAAAGATTGTTTAGTGCAGCCGGGAACCTTGTCAGCGAAAGTCGTAGGAGGTTGCTTCCACAGAATGTGGAGAAGATGATGTTCATCAAAATGAATTATCAGCTCTTCCAGGGAGACCAGCCTCCAGAAGGTACAGAGGGACCTGTGGTGGTGGATTCAAGTGGGGACGAGTTAATACTTTGTGAGGATGAGGATGTACACACTGAAGAGGGTGAGGAATCGGTGGATGAGGAGGATGAGGATGACATCTTGCCTCCATAGAGCCAGTTTGTGCAGGGACACATTAATTGCCAGCTTGTTTTGTGGGGGCCCAAACGAACCAATCATTTCAGCCACAGTTGTGTGGCAGACCCTGGCGCTGAAATGATTGGTTTGTTAAAGTGTGCATGTCCTGTTTATACAACATAAGGGTGGGTGGGAGGGCCCAAGGACAATTCCATCTTGCACCTCTTTTTTTTCTTTGCATTATGTACAGTTTGGGGCCTAGTTTTTCAAACTGCCATCCTGTCTGCCACTGCAGTTTCACGCCTAGATGGGTCACGTGTTTGTGCCGCCCACTCGTGTCGCTTAGCATAGTCATCCAGCTACCTCGGTGCAACGTTTTGGACATAAAAACACTATTGTGAGGTGTGAGGTGTTCAGAATAGACTGGAAATGAGTGGAAATTAAGGTTATTGAGGTTAATAATAGCATAGGAGCAGAAAAACCTACAAATTCTGTGATTTTAGCTGTTTTTATGCTTTTTTAAAAAAAAATACAGATCCAAAACACAAAACCCAGAACCCAAAACACGGAAGGGTGGTTTTGGCAAAACCAATCCAGATCCAAAACACGAAGAAAGATCCAGATCCAAAACCAAAACACAAAACACGAAAAGTGGCCGGTGCACACCCCTAATATATATACATAATACATACAGTACACGTATACATATATGCATATACATACATACAGTACACATATATATATATATATATATATATATATATATATATACATACAGTGCACATTAATATAGGTATATACATACAGTACACACACATATATATATATATATATATATATATATATATATATATATACACATACAGTACATATATACTGTATATGTAATACAGTTCCCTACCTGCCTGGCCTTGGGTGCTCCACTGCTGCTGTTTGCTGCTGGTGGACGGCGGAGGGCCTGGAAGGCTGACAGAGTGGCTGCTGGGGCGGGTCACAGCGGGGCTAGCTGTATGAGGATGGATCAGCTGGGAGGGACAGGGCGGCGGGTCTCCGGTGAGTTAACATGTGCAGTGTGCACACACACCATTCCTTCTTGCCGCGCGCAGGCGGCAGCGGACACACAGGCTTCCTCTCCGACAGCCGCGCGGGACTCTCTGGGAGTGGAGGCGGGACCGCGTGACCTCATGACGTCACGCGGTACTCGCGCAGTGCTCCTCTGGGAGCGCTGTGATCGGGGATATCTTCAGGCAAAGGGGCCCGTCCACGGGCCCCTTGGGTCCCGCTGGGCCCTAGGCGTGCGCCTAGGATGGACAGCGTGAAATCCGGCCCTGAGCAGATGAACCAGCTTGTAAGAACAGCTCAAGGGACCCATAAGAGAGAGCCCCTCTGTAGGAGAGTGTGTGCATGGAGTGGGATTGCGGGAACCCATGAGAAGAGGTGAGCAGAAAGAGCTGCTTTGTCCAGTGCTGGGGGTGCAGGGAGAAGTGGCACCTGCACTGGAGCAGAATCTAGTGAGCGCCTTTTATCTATGTCATTTAAAAAAAATTAAAATAAAATACTGCCCACATAAGCCTCATTCCTGCCTAAAGTACCTTGTGAGTGTTATGCAGGGCACACACTATGCCACAGGGGCGTTTTAAGAGAGGAGGGGGCCAGTGTGCAGCCTCCGTTAGGGCCCCCACTCTGTCAGCACACCGAGCACTGTAGATTCTGGCACCCGTGCCTATTTTTCCGGGGACATCTTTTCTCCGCATGCGCAGATCACTGGGAAAATGTCCGCAGCCATTTCCCTAGTGTGTTTTTGCTGCTCTGCAGTGCTGGTTCGGCACTGTGGAGCAGCACATCGGAATCTGCGGAGAGGTAAGTATTTATTAACTATGGGTGCAGAGTGTGCGGTGCATAGAGGGCGCACCCCTCCCCAACATCCCGATTTCAGCAACGGGAGAGGGCTGGGGGAAGCCCAGCTAGTGAGGCTCCCCCCAGCCTGACTTTACTTGGAGGCGGACATGCCTCCTAATAACGTCACATAGGGTGCGTGACCTATGTCAATTAGGCCACACACCCCTTTTCGGACGAGCGCGGCGAAGATTGGGCGCTCTGGATAGGGCCGGCACAGGGTGCTCCGACCCTGGAGCCGGCACTGCGCCGCTTATTATGTTGGTGATGGATTTGCTGGAAACAAATGTTTTTAAAGTGATGTGTGATTAAAGGCAATATTACACTATTTCCCGTTTTGTTGTCTCCTTTATATGCTTTGTATGAGGAGAACACCGATTGGAAATAAAAAAATCAGCCGTATTTAAAGGAAGAAGGAGTGTTGAATTATTTGAAATCAAATGGAAACGAGTGCTTCTGACTCTGAGTGACGCCCCATTTAACTGTGAACAATTTTTTCAAGTCAGTGACTGTATTTATTCTACTTATCCTTTTTCCCTAGGAGGGTGCGCAAAAAAACCCAATTGTATTTGTATTACTGTCTTAATAAAACTATGCAGCCTGGGTAAGGAAGAGGAGGAGAGAGTAGGGTCTGGGCGCCCAGTAGAGCACGCAGGGGAGGTTTCTGAGTACCTAGAAGCCCCCCCTGCCAGGCCAATCCATCCCCGCAGTGCACAAATATTCCTTGTTTTTTTAAAGTGAGACAGAGGGCCTGATTCAGACCCGGTCGCAAGCGATGAGCGCTCGCAACCGGGTCGATGGTGGCCCAGAGCGCGTGCGCACGACGGAGCTGGCTCCGTCGTGCGCATGCGCGAGACCTGGATAGCGATGGGCACTCCGTCGCTCCGGGTCTCGCAACAAAGGGGGCGAGCTGTTGATGTTGAGTGACAGCTCGCCCCCTTTGGTGGGCGGGCCGGGGGGGTGGCTGCCCAAACGGAGGCGTTTCCATGAGAACGCCTATCATTTGGGGGCGGCCTGTTAGAGCCGAAAGCTCTCTGGGGCTTGCGGCCACGAGACCCTACCACAAGGGTCTCATCGCAAGCCCGATGGTCGCGATGGTCTTGACCATCGCGACCATCATCATGGCCGCTCGCTGTAGCTATGTGAGTGGCCAGGAGGCCGTTCTAAAAAAAAAAGCTCGGCCCTGATTCAGAGCGAGCGCTCTGTCAGAGCGACCGGGTCTGAACCAGGGCCAGAGAGCTTTGTCTCTGTCTCATCAGGCCGATCTGTGAGCTCCAAATGGGCAGCTTCAGCGTAGCTATGGAGATGGCTGAGCAGTACAGGGGAGCTGCTGCGGCTGCAGCTCCTCCCTGACAGCTCCCATGTGCCTTTGAGCGCCAGTGATGTCACTCCCTGCACTCCTCCTCATCAGCTCAAGTCCAGACAGCACAGCATGTAATTTACCACTGTCACAAACATCATCACAGGTACCTGCCAGCTCTTTTTATACCATGGTTGTGGGAGGAGATGGTCTGTATTCCGAGTGTGTGTAATCTGCAGTACAAGGTGTCTGTGTGTGTGTAATGTGCAGTGTAAGTGTCTGTGTGTAATGTGCAGTGTAAGTGTCTGAGTGTAATGTGCAGTGTAAGTGTCTGAGTGTAATGTGCAGTGTAAGTGCATGTGTGCAATCTGCAGTGTAAATGTCTGTAATCTGCTCTGAGTGTCTGTGTGTAGGAGGGGAGGAGGGGGGGTGAGTCCAAATTGGGAATACAACCATACTTACACAATACATTGTAAAAATGTAACTATCCATGTGTGAGAGGCATGTGGGTGGCAATGGTAATTATATATATAGTATACACATACATACATATGCAGAAACCCCCCCTTATAAATCCTGCGTTTTCCCCTGGCGCCTACGTAGCATTGGCTGCATCACAGCACATGACATGTCAGTGATGTGACTGTCAGTGCTGTGTACAGTTCCGGACCGGGAAGCAGGGGTAAAGTGTGTTCATATAGTAGTGACTTCGGCTGGTAAGATCTGAGGCCACTGCTAGCATCATGTAGACATCTGAGACATCCTTCATTTTTGTGGTAAGCAGACCCAGCGGCACCCCTTCAAGAGCCAGCACCATAGGCAGGTTCCTAAAGCCCTGGTTCCCTGTCCTGGTTACTGTGAATTATATTAGGTAGGAAGAGTTCTAGCATCAAACCGAGAGTTTAAACTCGAATGTAAATATTTTGCCTTGAATATGAGGTAGTAATTGTCACACTCCGGCCCTTAAAAAACACTTTCTTACCTCTCCGGTGTCTCGCGCTGTACATCACTCCCATATAGCACAGAGGTCTGCTCACGCTGCACATCACTCAAGGCTGGTGCTGAGGTCTGTCTGTGCTGCTTCTGCCCCGTCCACTCAGTGTCCAGTCACTGAGCATGGAGATGGCTCTCCATAGCCCCTTGCTCATAGCGTGTCATGCTAGCATGATGGTACACAAGCTGCACGCCAGAGTTCTCTCCTAAACCACACTATGGGGGTCATTCAGACCCGCTCGCGAGCGCAGGACGCTCGCAAGCGGGTCGATGTTGCCCCACTGCACATGCGCACGACGGAGGGAGCTCCGTCGTGCGAATGCGCGAGACCCGGATAGCGACGGGCTCTCCGTCGCTCCGGGTCTCACACCAAAGGGGGCGTGCTGTCGATGTTGATTGACAGCACGCCCCCTTTGGTGGGCGTGCCGGGGGCGTGGCTGCCAGACGGAGGCGTTCCTATGGGAACGCCTACCATCTGAAGCTGGCCCCACTGACATCACTAGTGATGTTAGTGGGAGTGATTTTGGCTCTGATAGAGCCAAAATCACTCCAGGGCTTGCGGCAGCGAGACCCTACTGCAGGGTCTCCGTCGCAAGCCCGATGGTCGCGATGGTCTTGACCATCGCGACCATCATCATGGACGCTCGCATAAGCTGTGGGTGGTCACCCACAGCTATGCGAGCGTCCAGGAGGACGCTCCATTTTCATGGAGGAGGGCCCTGATTCAGAGCGAGCGCTCTGGTCAGAGCGTTCGGCTCTGAATCAGGCCCTATGGGCGCAAGCCATGTTGGACACTGTTACCTGATGCTCTTCCTCTACTCAGAGTACTGCTCCCTGACCAGCTGATCGCAGCATCCAATCCCTGGGGATCCTCCCCTATAACTTCCATTTCCTGACTGGCCCTGTTGCCAGTACAACGTCGCCTTCTGCTGAAGTTACAGCCCTATGCTGAGCTCCAAGGTACTCTGGACCTCATTCAGAGTCGGTCGTAGCAGCCGCACATTCGTACGACTAACGACCGCAAAATCTGATCGTACGGCAGGGCGATCGTAAACAAAGTGAAGCCCATTCGTTAGCACTGCACCTCCTCTAGCTGCCGACTGATCTGAACGAACGACCGAGTCAATTGTAGTTAGGCGCTGTCAGTCGCTGTATGCTAATTATGTTCTGATGTTTGCGGCCGTATGTGCTGTTTTGATGGTCACATGTCATGTTTACATGGTATATCGATTAGCTTGTTATTAGCTTGTTGTCAATTATCTAATTAAGTGTTTAACTCTTGCTGTTCTTTAAAACGAGTTTTTTTATCATGTGTCAATAAACTTTATTGTTCATTTCGTGGGTGTTTTCTCTGTTCTTTTTTTTTTTCACACAATTTGAAAAACAAAGTAAGGTTTATTAACTGTGAATGTACTTTTGCTAATTGTGTTAACTTTATAAATGCATGTGCATTTTGCGCTAGGATCATTTGCACTCTTTTGACAAAATTATATATGTGCCTTTATCATGAGGCCTTATAATTGGTATATATATATATTTGTTGTAGCCAATCAAATGTGACCTTATTTTTCGGGACACATGATTAAAGGATTGGCCAATAGTGGTTTTTTTGAGGAAAGTGTAAATATTTTAGCCAATCATATTTTTTGTACTCCATGTATATTTCATATTTTCTGAAAAATCTGCCATGGCCATCAAGAGAGCCGCGGCCTTTACCAGGAGAGAGTTGCTTGTCCTGGTAAACATCCTGGACAGGCGGATTACCCACGCTGTGCCACCCATTTCCAACTGCATAAAGTGGGCGGCCTATGCGGAGGTGAAGCGAGCCCTCCGATCAGCTGGTTACAGGCACAATATTGCCCAATTAGAGAGGCGCTGGTCTGACCTGTGCCGCCGGTCGCCTGCGCTCCTGATGAATTTGCGGGCGCAAATACGCAGACGTAAGTATGCGTTTGTTTAAAAGTAATACTTAGTGGACTGTTAAAAATGTATGTTCCTTTGCCAATTTTTTTAGTCAATGTTAAAAAACCCTCCTGTATGTTGTTCCTATTGTCCAGAATGTGTAAAGTGTACTTGTATTGTGTAGCCAAAATTCTAAACTAATTTTTTGTTTTGTTTTTATGTTTACATTTTAGAAGCACAGCGGAGACAGAGAAGGGCACGCAGAATGCAAAGACATGCTGGTGGCAACCTGCAGCCCTCACCTTCTGCATCTCCTCAACCCAGCCCTCCCTCCCCACCACCATACTCCCCCAGTAACCCTCCCTCCCTCTTCCAATCCTCCCCGAATATTCCTCCCTCCCCTGCCCACTCATCCCAAATTTCTCAAATCTCCCCTCCCTTGGATCTTTCCTGCTCCATTTCCCCTTCCACCATTCCCCCCACTCCCGAATATTCTCCTTCACCGGAAGTATCTCCACCCACATCTGTGGTTGTGTCCGACCATTCTGAGGGTATGTTTTTTTTTATTTTTGGGTGTTGTTGTTATCCGTGTATTTGTACAAATTTATGACCTTTTTTTTTGTTTAAAAAATTTCTGTATGGGGTTCCAAATCATTGCGCAGTAATGCTGTTTTTCACAATTACGACCTTAGGTTTTGTGCCTGGGGCTTTTTTTTATTGTGGATCACAAAAATATAGGTTTAGTGGTTTTTTAAAAATGTTTTGTATTTTTAGGAAATAATGATTACATTCGGATTATTATTTTACAATGTAAAAAAACATGTCACCCAACTTGGCAAGGTGCTAGGAACCAGACTACCCTTGTTGATGTTGTGTACACTGTGTTTAAAATGTACTAATGTACTTAGGCAAAGTGATGTTTTCCATAGCAAACAAACACATTGCATTTTAGGTTTATCAAGAACATTCTAGAAGTGAATACGTGCATTGTGTTTTAAGGATATGGCCATCATGACTTAAGAATACACCTCCCATTATTTTTAACATCATCATAGTAGTTTTTGGTTTATGACACATAGTTAGGGTTTCCAATTATTTTAACAACATAAAAGTATAAACCTATAAATAATGTTGTGTGGCTGATACTTTCAAACACACCGTAACATCATTTTGTTTAAACACTTTTTGGTACATTGAATAATGTGTAATGTTCAAATGTTTGTAATTTTAATTAAGTATTTAATCCTAAAAAATTTTTTATTTTCCACAGATCTAACCCACATCCTGAGGGAAATTAGGGAGGAGCTATGAGACACATCGGGATATTTAATGCAGGCCTTCTGCTGCCTCCAAAGAATTGTGGGGCGTTTGGAGGATGTTTAGTTATTTTGTTTAAATTTTATTGCATTTTTCTTACCCCCAAAAAAATTAAAGTTTTTGTATTTCAAACATTTGTCCTCTTTTTTGCCACACATTAAAGGGTGTAATTCTGCATTTTAAAAACTTTGTGAACAAAGGTGAGTGCCTTTCCATAGTGTAAGAACTGCAAAAATGTATTAGTAAACCTTAAGAACATTTGCAGTAATGTTGTATATTTTTTATTTAGGGGTTGGTATACATTATCCACCTCAAAATGGCTTTAATTTTTTAAAATAAAACCACAACATTTGTATTTAATTGTAAGCATTTATTAAATAACAAACATGTTGCCAACAGGCTATTACTCATAAAAATAATTTCATAACACATTCACACATAACAAATGTCCTCAGGGTTTGGGCAAAGAAAACATCTGGCTTAGTCAAACATAAAGAACGATAGTAAAAAACAAACAGATTTTAGAATGGGAAACATACAAATTATTAAAACAAAAGGCAAATTAACTAAACATGTCGGGGTATATCCGTGCAAAATGTGTTAGTTGTCCAAAAATATACAGGGTATTGCCAATGGGTTCCATTATTTTTGCAGGTTTTGGAAAGTGTTGTGATTTGGTTGGTAGGAAAAGAAAACAAAAGAAAAAGGTACACATTAAAATACCTTTGCAAAAAGTGTTTTGTTTAATAAAAAAATGTAAATATTCCTACCTAAAAAAACGTGAAACAACAATCGCATCTGGCCCCCCCCAACAGCATCACAACACCTTCCTCCGGGGGGCCATCCTCTGGCAAGTCCTCCTCTGGCTGCATGGGTACTCGACTCCTTATTGCAATGTTGTGTAAAATCCCACACAGGACCACAATGTGAGAAACCATATCCGGTGAAAACATGAGTGCACCACCAGAGTGATGGAGACACCGGAACTGGCCCTTTAAAAGGCCAATATAGCGCTCCACCACCTGCCTGGTGGCAGTAAATGCGGCATTATAGTGAGTTTGTGGCCCTGGTGTGGGAGTCAAATAAGGAGTCAGCAGCCAGGGCGTGCAAGGATATCCACTGTCACCTGATGGAAATGGGACACCAAAAGATACATACATTTACCATGAAAACCTGTTTACACTATTACTAGAGATACATACTGGATTTTTACTTACCAAGAATCCACATGTCACCAGCTTGCAGTGTGCTTAATTTTGGCCAAATCACTGAATGCTGGATCACATACGCATCATGGCTGCAGCCTGGGAATTTGGCATTCAGGGAGAGGATCTGGAGGGAGGCATCACATAGCACCATCACATTTAGGGAATGGAAATGTTTTCGGTTCCTATATATTTGTTCCCTGCATGCAGAAGGCTGAAGTGCTATGTGAGTGCCATCCACTACCCCTATGATGTGTGGAAAGCCTGCAATTTTAAAAAACTTCTGCTTTACCACATCAAGGGCTTCCGTATCCAAAGGCATACTAATAAAATGTGCTAGATGATTGAAAAATGCATCTAGCACATGCCTCAGGATCCGTGAAAATGAGGACTGGGAGAGGCCACTCACCAGCCCCACAGTGGTTTGGAAGGACCCTGAGGCGCAGAAATGTAACACCGCCAACAACTGTGTAAGTGGTGAGATTGCTGTAGGAATGTTAATCTGACTTTCTAGATCATTCTTTATTATTGAAAGAGTGTCTAGGATAATATTTGGAGGCAGGAGATAAGTGGTTACAACCACATCATCAGGCAATTTCAAAAAGGGTGATACATGTTCTATATATCTTGGCCCTTGCACGCCTCCTATGCCTACGCCCAGGAGGAGGCTGAGGAAGGTTGGTGGGGGTCAACATGGCCACTATTAGCTGTCCAACATCGCTCTGTAAAGTTAAATTTATATTTAAAATTGGTTCTACTGAGTGTTTTTTGATTATTTGTTCAAAAATACTTAGCTTTATAATAATGGTGCACATTCTTACAGGGTCGGGCAGTGCCATCTTCGGAAATCCCTACATGTGTATTTGTTGTAGGTTTTTTTATTTTTAGGGAAGACAAAAATTAATTAGATTTTTTTAGTCCAAAAAAATATTACTACTATTATTGTTAAAACAAAGCTTAACTTTTAAAATCGCAAAGATGAATTGTTGTTAAATGTACGAATTACGCAAATAGATCAAAAAACATTATTAAAAGTATTAATTTTAAAGTTTTTAACAAAATAAAAAATAATAATTGTGGGTTTGAATTAGGGGTGTGCACCGGCCACTTTTCGTGTTTTGTGTTTTGGTTTTGGATCTGGATCTTTCTTCGTGTTTTGGATCTGGATTGGTTTTGCCAAAACCACCCTTCCGTGTTTTGGGTTCTGGGTTTTGTGTTTTGGATCTGTATTTTTTTTTTAAAAAGCATAAAAACAGCTAAAATCACAGAATTTGTTGGTTTCTCTGCTCCTATGCTATTATTAACCTCAATAACCTTAATTTCCACTCATTTCCAGTCTATTCTGAACACCTCACACCTCACAATAGTGTTTTCATGTCCAAAAGGTTGCACCGAGGTAGCTGGATGACTATGCTAAGCGACATGAGTGGGCGGCACAAACACGTGACCCATCTAGGAGTGACACTGCAGTGGCAGACAGGATGGCAGTTAGAAAAACTAGGCCCCAAACTGTACATAATGCAAAGAAAAAAAAGAAGTGCAAGATGGAATTGTCCTTGGGCCCTCCCACCCACCCTTATGTTGTATAAACAGGACATGCACACTTTAACAAATCAATCATTTCAGCGCCAGGGTCTGCCACACAACTGTGGCTGAAATGATTGGTTCGTTTGGGCCCCCACAAAACAAGCTGGCAATTAATGTGTCCCTGCACAAACTGGCTCTACGGAGGCAAGATGTCATCCTCATCCTCCTCATCCACCAATTCCTCACCCTCTTCAGTGTGTACATCCTCATCCTCACAAAGTATTAACTCGTCCCCACTTGAATCCACCACCACAGGTCCCTCTGTACCTTCTGGAGGCTGGTCTCCCTGGAAGAGCTGATAATTCATTTTGATGAACATCATCTTCTCCACATTCTGTGGAAGCAACCTCCTACGCCTTTCGCTGACAAGGTTCCCGGCTGCACTAAACACTCTTTCGGAGTACACACTGGAGGGGGGGCAACTCAGGTAAAATAGAGCCAGCTTGTACAGGGGCCTCCAAATTGCCTCTTTTTCCTGCCAGTACAGGTATGGACTGTCTGACATGCCTACTTGGATGCTGTCACCGATGTAATCCTCCACCATTCTGTCAATGGTGACAGTATCATATGCAATGACAGTAGACATGTCAGAAATTGTTGCCAGGTCCTTCAGTCCGGACCAGATGTCCAAACTTGGTCCTGCCTGCCCTGCATCACCGCCAGCGGGTTGCTTAGGATACCTAAGTTTTTTCCTGGCAGCCCCAGTTGCGGGAGAAAATGAAGAAGGAGCCGTTGACGTGTCACGTTCCGCTTCAGCTGACAGTGTGTTCACCAGCAGGTCTTTGCACCTCTGCAGGCTTGTGTCGGCCGGAAAGAGAGACACCACATAGGCTTTAAACCTAGGATCAAGCACGGTGGCCAAAATGTAGTGGTCTGATTTCAACAGATTGACCACCCTGGAATCCTGGCAAAGCGAATGAAGGGCTTCATCCACAAGTCCCACATGCCGAGCGGAATCGCTCCGTCTTAGCTCCTCCTTCACTTTCTCCAGCTGCTTCTGCAAAAGCCTGATGAGGGGAATGACCTGACTCAAGCTGGCTGTGTCTGAACTGACTTCACGTGTGGCAAGTTCGAAGGGCTGGCGAACCTTGCACAACACGGAAATCATTCTCCACTGCGCTTGAGTCAGGTGCATACCCCCTCCTTTGCCTATGTCATAGGTGGATGTATAGGCTTGTATGGCCTTTTGCTGCTCCTCCATCCTCTGAAGCATATAGAGGGTTGAGTTCCACCGCGTCACAACCTCTTGCTTCAGGTGATGGCGGGGCAGGTTCAAGAGTGTTTGCTGGCGCTCCAGTCTTCGGCACGCAGTCGCTGAATGGCGAAAGTGGCCAGAAATTTTTCGGGCCACCCAAAGCGTCTCCTGCACGCCCCTGTCGCTTTTCAGAAAATTCTGCACCACCAAGTTTATTGTGTGAGCAAAACATGGGACGTGCTGGAATTTGCCCAGATGTAATGCCCGCACAATATTGGTGGCGTTGTCAGATATCACAAATCCCCAGGAGAGTCTAAGTGGGGTAAGCCACTGGGCGATGATTTCCCTCAGTTTCTCTAAGAGGTTGTCGGCGGTGTGCCTCTTACTGAAACCGGTGATACACAGCGTAGCCTGCCTTGTAACGAGCTGGCGTTTCTGAGATGCTGCTACTGGTGACGCTGCTGCTGTTGCTGCGTAAGGTGATACATCTACCCAGTGGGCTGTCACAGTCATATAGTCCTTAGTCTGCCCTGTTCCACTTGTCCACATGTCCGTGGTTAAGTGGACATTGTGTACAACGGCATTTTTCAGAACACTGAGGACACTTTTTCTGACGTTTCTGTACAGTCTCGGTATCGCCTGCCTAGTGAAGTGGAATCTAGATGGGATTTGGAACCGGGGACACACTACCTCCATCAATTGTCTAAATCCCACTGCACTAATGGCGGATACCGGACGCACGTCTAACACCAACATAGCAGTCAAGGCCTCAGTTATACGTTTTGCTTCAGGATGACTGCTGTCGTACTTCATCCTCCTCGCTAAGGACTGTTGGAGGGTCAATTGTTTAGTAAAAGTAGTGGTGTTCCTACTTCCTCTCTGGGATGATGAACGACTCCCAGCAGCAGCAACAGCAGCAGCGGCAGCAGTAGGCGTAGCAATGCAGGATCCTCCAGAGGAATCCCGGATAGGAGAGTCAGTCATGCCAGTGACATGGCCTGCAGGACTACTTCCGATCCTGACTAAGGAGGAAATTGACGAGGAGGGAGTTGACGGTGTGGTTTGCAGGCGCTTGGATACAACAGGACAACGGGATTTAGGTGTCCCTGGACTGCTTACGGTCTTAGCCAAAGTTTCTGAACTTGACAGTAACTTTTTATGAACGCGCTGCAGGTGCCGTATAAGGGAGGATGTTCCTAGGTGGTTGACGTCCCTACCCCTACTTATTTCACCTTTACATATGGTACATATGGCAAGACAGTTGTTGTCCGGATTTGGATAGAAATATTGCCAGACCAAAGAGGTGGAATGTTTGGTCTTCTGCCCAGGCATGACCGTGATGGGCTTTTTCATCCCACGGACAACAACTGTCTCCCCCGGAGCCTGATTTAAACAAACCACATCACCATCAGAATCCTCCTCGCCAACTTCCTCCTCAGCGCCAGCTACACCAGTATCCTCATCCTGTTGTACTTCAACAGTGACATCTTCAATTTGCATATCAGCAAGTGGACTGTGGGTGCTCCTTTCAGCACTTGCAGGGGGCGTGCAAATGGTGGAAAGAGCCACCTCTTCCCGTCCAGTGCTGGGAAGGTCAGGCATCGCAACCACCACCACACTTGGACTCTCCTTGGGGATTTGTGATATCTTCTTAGAAAGCACAGTTCTTCGCTGTGCTTTTGCCAGCTTAACTCTTTTGATTTTTTTAGTGGGAGGAGGGCTTCCATCGTCATGTGAAGCTGAACCACTAGTCATGAACATACTAGGGATCGACCTTAGCCGTTCCTTGCCACTCCGTGTCGTAAATGGCATATTGGCAAGTTTACGTTTCTCTTCAGCTGATTTAAATGTCTTTTTCAAGGTCATTTTCCTGAACTTTGCCATTTGGGATTGTATGTGCCCTCTACTATGACATTGGGCATCGGCCTTGGCAGACGACGTTGATGGCATGTTATCGTCTATGTCATGACTAGTGGCAGCAGCTTCAGCACTAGGAGGAAGTGGTTCTTGATCTTTCTCTATTTTATTTTTATCGGAGAAAGTTTGGTCCTCCATTTATGTTATATCGATTTGATATATACGTGCGGCTAAACACAGAAAATAATTTTTTTTTTGGTTTGGACTGGAGAGTACTTTGTGGGTTACAGCACCCTTTAACGGTCAAGCCAGCCGGCCCTTTACTTATGACACAGGCGCACTCTTGGCACTACTTTGTTGATGCACGTGCGGCTACTGCGCACACAATTCACAAACACAGAAAATAATTTTTTTTTGGTTTGGACTGGAGTGTACTTTCGGGGGTTACAGCACCCTTAACGGTCAAGCCAGCCGGCCCTTTACTTATGACACAGGCGCACGCTTGGCACTACTTTGTTGATGCACGTGCGGCTACTGCGCACACAATTCACAAACACAGAAAATAATTTTTTTTTGGTTTGGACTGGAGTGTACTTTCGGGGGTTACAGCACCCTTTAACGGTCAAGCCAGCCGGCCCTTTACTTATGACACAGGCGCACGCTTGGCACTACTTTGTTGATGCACGTGCGGCTACTGCGCACACAATTCACAAACACAGAAAATAATTTTTTTTTGGTTTGGACTGGAGTGTACTTTCGGGGGTTACAGCACCCTTTAACGGTCAAGCCAGCCGGCCCTTTACTTATGACACAGGCGCACGCTTGGCACTACTTTGTTGATGCACGTGCGGCTACTGCGCACACAATTCACAAACACAGAAAATATTTTTTTTTAGGTTTGGACTGGAGTGTACTTTGGGGGTTACAGCACCCTTTAACGGTCAAGCCAGCCGGCCCTTTACTTATGACACAGGCGCACGCTTGGCACTACTTTGTTGATGCACGTGCGGCTACTGCGCACACAATTCACAAACACAGAAAATAATTTTTTTTTGGTTTGGACTGGAGTGTACTTTTGGGGGTTACAGCACCCTTTAACGGTCAAGCCAGCCGGCCCTTTACTTATGACACAGGTGCACGCTTGGCACTACTTTGTTGATGCACGTGCGGCTACTGCGCACACAATTCACAAACACAGAAAATAATTTTTTTTTGGTTTGGACTGGAGTGTACTTTCGGGGGTTACAGCACCCTTTAACGGTCAAGCCAGCCGGCCCTTTACTTATGACACAGGCGCACGCTTGGCACTACTTTGTTGATGCACGTGCGGCTACTGCGCACACAATTCACAAACACAGAAAATAATTTTTTTTTGGTTTGGACTGGAGTGTACTTTCGGGGGTTACAGCACCCTTTAACGGTCAAGCCAGCCGGCCCTTTACTTATGACACAGGCGCACGCTTGGCACTACTTTGTTGATGCACGTGCGGCTACTGCGCACACAATTCACAAACACAGAAAATAATTTTTTTTTTGGTTTGGACTGGAGTGTACTTTGGGGGTTACAGCACCCTTTAACGGTCAAGCCAGCCGGCCCTTTACTTATGACACAGGCGCACGCTTGGCACTACTTTGTTGATGCACGTGCGGCTACTGCGCACACAATTCACAAACACAGAAAATAATTTTTTTTTGGTTTGGACTGGAGTGTACTTTCGGGGGTTACAGCACCCTTTAACGGTCAAGCCAGCCGGCCCTTTACTTATGACACAGGCGCACGCTTGGCACTACTTTGTTGATGCACGTGCGGCTACTGCGCACACAATTCACAAACACAGAAAATAATTTTTTTTTGGTTTGGACTGGAGTGTACTTTCGGGGGTTACAGCACCCTTTAACGGTCAAGCCAGCCGGCCCTTTACTTATGACACAGGCGCACGCTTGGCACTACTTTGTTGATGCACGTGCGGCTACTGCGCACACAATTCACAAACACAGAAAATAATTTTTTTTTTGGTTTGGACTGGAGTGTACTTTGGGGGTTACAGCACCCTTTAACGGTCAAGCCAGCCGGCCCTTTACTTATGACACAGGCGCACGCTTGGCACTACTTTGTTGATGCACGTGCGGCTACTGCGCACACAATTCACAAACACAGAAAATAATTTTTTTTTGGTTTGGACTGGAGTGTACTTTCGGGGGTTACAGCACCCTTTAACGGTCAAGCCAGCCGGCCCTTTACTTATGACACAGGCGCACGCTTGGCACTACTTTGTTGATGCACGTGCGGCTACTGCGCACACAATTCACAAACACAGAAAATATATTATTTTTTTAGCACTTGGGGGGAGCACCCCTGATGGACAGAGCACCCCCTGGACAACACTACAGCACTCCTTTAGGACTGCACAGGACTTTGGAGTGGACACAGCCCCTATGGAGAACTGACTGCACAACACAGTCCAGCCAGCCCCTATGGACTTTGAAGTAGTGGACACAGCCCCTATTAACAACAGCAGCACAGCACAACACAGCCAGCCCCTATGGACTTTGAAGTAGTGGACAACAGCAGCACTACACTACACTACACTACACTACACTACACAGCCCTAACTCCCACCCTCCCTCTTCACTGTCCACAGCCGAGTGAGAAAATGGCGCCGACGCGGGTACCTTATATAGGATCCAAAACCCGCGAGACTCGGAAGGCGGGATGATGACGTTTTGCCTCGATTTCAGATCCGAGTCAGGCGGGAAAAGTCGAGCCTGACTCCGATCGGACTCGGATCGGGGGGGCTCGGGGGGGTTCGGATTTCAGAAATCCGAACCCGCTCACCCCTAGTTTGAATAAATAGACACTTACCTGATTCAAGTACAAAATGGAGTGTTAAACACCTTTAATAAATTTTAAAATAAAAAAAAAAATTAGTCCCAAAAAATGTAAGCTTTTTAGGATTGTTGATCCAAAAAAAAAACCAATGCAGTAGGCCACCCAAACAGAACAAGTAACCGGCTCAAGCACAACAATTAACGGGGTTTGTTAAATGTCAGCACCAATCAAATTTGAGAAACAAAAACCACCACCAAAAACAAAACACTAAAAAAAAACACAACCCAAAATAAAGGAACACAAAAACCACCACCACCACCACAAAAAAAAAACAACACCCAAAATAAAGCAACCAAAAAAAAACATCAAAACTAAAGGAACACAAAAAACAACCACCAAAAAAAACAAAACACAAAAAACAACCACCAAAAAAAAGAAACACAAAAAACAACCACCAAAAAGAAAGGAACACAAAAAACAAACACCAAAAAGAAAAGAACACAAAAAACAAACACCAAAAGTAAAGGAACACAAAAAAAACAACAACAAAAATAAAGGAAATTAAAAAAAACCTAAAAAAAAGGAAACAAAAAAAAACCTCACAACCAAAATATATAAATAAATAAAAAAAACAACACACAAACAACTCACACAAGCACCTCTCAAACAACACACACAAGCACCTCTCAAACAACACACATAAGCACCTCTCAAACAACACACACAAGCACCTCTCAAACAACTTCAAACAATGTAACTACTAACAACCACCTCCTGCACCACAAAACACTCAAACTACAACCCACAAGTAAGGGAACATTTGGCTTTGCCTTAAATAAAGAAACCAAACCCCAATTATTGAAACATGCAGGAAAGGTGTGCATTTGTAGTTAGGGAAATAAGGATGCACGGGTAACCAATCCAGGGATGCGCTCACATCTAGCACAACCCACGCAGTAATTACGGAATGCAGGAAAGGTGTGCATTTGTAGTTAGGGAAATAAGGATGCACGAGTAACCAATCCAGGGATGCGCTCACATCTAGCACAACCTACACAGCGATTACGGAATGCAAGAAAGGTGTGCATTTGTAGTTAGGGAAATAAGGATGCACGGGTAACCAATCCAGGGATGCACTCACATCTAGCACAACTCACGCAGTAATTACAGAATGCAGGAAAGATGTGCATTTGTAGTTAGGGAAATAAGGATGCACGGGTAACCAATCCAGGGATGCGCTCACATCTAGCACAACCCATGCAGTAATTACGGAATGCAGGAAAGGTGTGCATTTGTAGTTAGGGAAATAAGGATGCACGGGTGACCAATCCAGGGATGCACTCACATCTAGCACAACCCACGCAGTAATTACAGAATGCAGGAAAGGTGTGCATTTGTAGTTAGGGAAATAAGGATGCACGGGTAACCAATCCAGGGATGCGCTCACATCTATAAAAAAGTCTGCACAAGCAGTATTCTTCATGCTCTCTCACAGGTTAGCAGAATGTCAAGCGAGGAGAATGGTGAGCAGAGGCCAACTGAGCCAGGTAAGTGCAAATCACATTTTTACCACAACACAAGAACTGTCATATTTCCCTTAAAAAATGATTAAATTTTTATCTAATTTAAAAATTGTTGTAGGTGCTGGGAATCAAAGTCCACCAGTAGAGGAGGAGAAGGCGGGCCCAAGCAGGCCAAGGCCAAGAAACCCTCCATTTTCACGGATCGAGCTTGAGACATTGGTGACCATGACAATGGAGAACCTTGTCAATGCACCAAGAAATATGGGGGCTGGAGCCAAAGACAGGATTTGGGAGGAGATATCCAGGGCTATTAATGCTGTGGGGACAACCTACAGAACACAGAAAGTCGTTAAAAAACGGTAAGAAAATTATATTGTGAGTGTACTGAAGTCCAAAGCTTGATCTTATTTAAATAAACTAACACTTACATTTTCCAAAATAACATTGACAGCTGGACGGATTTCAAGTACCAACTGAAGAGGAAGCTATGGAGTACGGTGGACCATGCTGCGGGGACAGGTGGTGGTCCCATCCTGGAGGAGCTGGCCTTGACAAGGTTGGAGACGTTGGCTCAGGGATGTGTGACGGAAGAGGAGATAGTCGGCGTGTCCACTATGGACACTGACATGGCCGACTTCAATGCTCCACATGTGCAAGAAGGTAATTTTATTTTGTTAGACATAAAGTATAAAGCTCAAACGTCTATGCTTTTTGTTTTTTCGCAAAACAAATAACAAATTTGTTTTTTATATTCCAGACTCAGAGGAGGTAGTGCCTGCTCCTGAGGTCAGGTCTGGGTCCAGCACAGATGGAGACTCTGCAGGGGAGGATCCAAGTACTCCATCTGGGGACCCTGTGAAGTCTACTCCAGGGCAACCATTAGACCGAGCAGTGCCCCTCCTCACCAGGTTGGTCTCCCAAACTCAGGAGAACAGATGTGTTCTTCTGAGGATGGAGACCACTCTGGTGAGGGTGGCGGTGGCCCTGGAGACCACTGCTGGGGCCCTAGATCGTTTGGCCAATACCCAGGAGCAGGCCAACCCACCTGCCATGATGGAGCGAGACTCCCTACCTCCCAGGACCACCACCTCTGGCCGCCCAACAGCTACCCCCCGCAAGTATGGAGAGCCCAATGCCTAGGCCAGAGGAAATCCCATCTACCTCTGGCCAGGCCAGTCGGCGTGTTACACGCCAGTCGGCTGTCCGTAGCTTACCTCTTCCTCCGAGCCGGCCCAAACGACGCAAGTAGCCCTGGATATCTCCTCCCTCACCTGTTGTCCAGTCACCATATTTCTTGTCACCAATGTCTCAAGCTCTTTTTTTTATTTAACAAAATTTTTTTTTTTTTTTTTTATTATTTTAATTATATACAAATGTTGCCGAAACAATTATTATTTACATTGTGATGAAAGGCAAATTTCAAAAAAATAAAAAAATGTAATACCAAAAATGTCTATCTTTAACTATATCAATGTATACAAGGTTTAAAAAGTGTGGTATCTGAAAAGGCTGCTACACAAAACACAATGCTAGATGTTTTAAAAACTGTTTTACAAAAAAAAGGTTTAAATTGCACAAATAAACATTTGTGTTACGAATTCCCTAATGCACACGCAAGTGAAATGAGTTACAAGGTAATTAGCAGTGTTAATAGTTACAATGCAGCAATCTTAGCTGCTTGGTTTGTGTGGTTCCAAATCGAAACATCGCAGGTAACATCAGATTAACGATTGTACTGTTGTGGTTTACGGATGCTTCTTGCCTACCTTAGCCTGGACGATCAGCCTGTTCGTAGAGTGAAGTTTTCATGCATCCGCAATTCTTGGTCGTACGAAGCAGGTAATTTATGCACTCCCCTAAAACGCCTGGAAACGCTGAAGAACGCAGACCACCACCCCCGTATACTCCCACAAACGGTCTTTCCTGTCAATCAACTTTAGCAATCCACTTCCGTGTCGGAAGCCCTACGACCGACAGTATTTTTGATCGGTAGAGCTCGTACGCACATGTGCACTGCTAGCCGTGCACAGGCGCAGAAAGAAAAACATCGTATGCGTACGACCGTGCGGCCGCAACGACCGACTCTGAATGAGGTACTCTGTATCTGAACGGTTCCAGTCTGTAAAATTCCATTTTGAAGTCTGGTAGTCAAGTGTCCAATTCCATCTAGTACTCCAGTCTGGTTTTACCACGGAGACTTGTTCATATCTACCTCCATCAGTGCCGGCTGATATCTCCAAAAATCAGTCCTATCCGATATGTCCAAACATCGGTCCAATCTGATATATAAAAATATCAGTTGCATCCGATATTCTCAAACATCGATCCCATCCAATATATTCAACATCGGTCTCAAACAGATCATGTTCTTCAATTCATCAACATCAGTCTCAATTCGATCAAGTTCTTCAATTCATCAACATCGGTCTCAAACCGATCAAGTTCTTCAATTCATCAACATCAGTCTCAAACCGATCAAGTTCTTCAATTCATCAACATCAGTCTCAAACCGATCAAGTTCTTCACTTCATCAATATCGGTCTCAAACCGATCCAGCTCTTCAATTCAGCATCACCGTTCTCATACCTCCTCTACTCAGTAATCCAGCATATCGGTCCCAATACCATTCTGCCCATCTCTTCAGTATAATCTCCAGTTCTCATTCTAACCTGCTGTTTAATAAAGACATTTACATTACTGTTCTCGCCTTTGGATCCATCATCATCTCCAGTTCATCTACCTCCTCACAGTAATACATGAGGAAGTCCTGACTCAAGCCAGGGGATACCCTGATGATTTTACTTAAAACTGAAGTTCCACACAGATGATTTTGTTCTATGCAGCAAGTCTTGTATCTTTTCACAATGAATATGATCTTATTTTTCTATGATGTCCTCCTATAACTCAGTCCTCCCAATATAAAATCTTTCTGTGGGACACACATACAGTATACGGCTGCCACAACAAGGCAGTATCTCTCAACTGGAACAGATTTGCATTTCAGCACTCAAGCTTGTTTTCTAGAAGAGTGGTTCTCAATAATTTCCCCCTGGGAGTCCCCGGGCAGCTCATTTGGGTTATCTGTACCCCCAACATTTGCAAAGCAATGCATTTGTATTTGGGCTAGATTAAGGGCCACATGCACCTGGGACTGAAAATGAATAATGGCCTTTTTTAAAAGGCAGAGGAAAATAGAACTAAAATGTTAATACTTGAGATTTATGGTTGGCCTTGTGGCCAGCTGGGTGTTTGGTCATCATAATGCCAGCTAATAGGCTTGTGTTTATGTGGATGGCTGGGGCAGTATCCCATCTGCCCCATTATTAATCTGGCCCTGATAATTGCTATTGAATAAAATGTTTAGGTGCTGCTATACAGTATATAAAAGCAATAAATGCACTATAAACAAGATTTAAAAAAATGGTACAAGAATTAAGTTGACATACATATATATTTCTTACTGTACATTACAGTTGTGGAAGATCACACATGATCCACGTGACAATCAAAATCCTGATGGATAGAGCCATGAAAACCATTGGTCTAGTTGTAAAACTACACATGTATTCCATAATTCATGGGAAAGTGTCAGCACATAACCTGTGGCTAGCCTTCCAGGCAGCGTATGAAGATAAAGGTCTGATTAGGAGGATAAACCTGAGGTGTATACGGCATGGTGTCAAACTGAGTGCATGCAAAGACATTGACAAGATGTTGTCCATATCTCAGCAAATTATATCTGTAGGAGTCCAAGTGGACAATGAGTAGGTTACAGTGTTGCAAAATCTAACACCTGAATTTGATTTCCTAGTAGTGGCTTTGGAATCCCGTGTGACCAAGCCATCAATGGAGATCATGAGGGCTAAGCTGCTGCAGTTTCAAGAATACATACTGGTTGAGACAAATGCTGAGAGTTCTGCTTTACTCACAAAGGGCACACTAAGGGCCTGATTCAGAGCCGGAAGCTATTTGCGCTCGCTCGGTCAGAAAAAGGGACCGCTCTTTGCGGTCTGTTGACGCCTCTATGTCTGAGCGAGCGAACGATACATGCGCTCTCTATTTTGTAAAGACGCCCCCTGGCCGCTCGCATCCTACGTCATCTCCGCTATTTATTAGATTAATCGAGTACATCGAAAGGCATCTGAACTGCTCGCAGTGCTTGTGGTAGGTTTATCTTACCGCAATCATGCAAACAGTTCCGTTCAAGAGACAACCAAGTGACGTGGTCGATGACGCTGCTTTGTTAATTATGTACACCCTTAAAACGCCTGTTTTGACCGTTTGGCAAACCTGCGTTCGGATCTCCACTCCCCGTTTTCAAGCACCTTCCCTTGTTACCACCCACAAACGCCTCATCCTGTCACTCAAATTAGCAGGCATTCGCTATTTGGCGAGTGCTCGATTTCCGATCGCACTTACTGGTTGGCACATGCGCATTATGACCCATGCGCAGTTGTGCGAACATCGCACGGAGCGAACAAGTCAGGTCCTAAACCCAAAAGGTTTAAGTACAAGTGTTTCAAATAGTAACAGGGGAAGGTCCTGGAAAACAGGGGAGTGGATGTGTGAATGCAGGCGTGTCTGAGCATCAAAACGGTGTCCTTTGGGTGTGCTAATTAGCATGGAAGCGTCACTGTACACGTCACCTGGTTGTATTTCAGCCTGCAGTGATCGCAGTGCTTGCGGCAGGGTAGGGTCTACCTCAAGGGCTGCGAGCAGCTCCGATGGCTCTCGATGTTACTGATTAATCATACACTTCCTAGAGATGACGTGTGCTAAGAAAGATAGGTGGACGTCATTACACCAGTGTGCAAACACTCTGCTGTCGCTCTATAAGACATAGAGGGCATCCTTAAGCATGGCCGTGCATTCGCTGGATTTGCATACCCGGCCCCTGATGGCTGCGAAAGTGCGCTGCATTGCTTCCGGGTCTGAATCGCCCCCAAAGTCCTTACAGCTATGAAAGTGGGAACAATCGTGGTACACCTTAGATTTAAAGATGAAACCATTGTCAGACATCCAGAATGTGATATTCGTACCAGATTTGAGGACCAGCCTTCACCATACAGTATGTGTCCTAGAAGACTCAAGGATTCAAAGTCAAGTTCACAGAGGGCAAATATGTTGTGCAGAATAAAAGAAGGACTGTAATAGCAGCAGCAGAGTCGTAACTAGACATTTTGGTGTCCTGTGCCAGAAAGAGCTTTGGTGCTCCCCCCATCATAAACATGGACAGTGCGCACTGGAGGTGCGTGGGTCAAAAAAAGGGTATGGTCTTGTAGGGAAAGGACATGGCAAAACTATAGTACCCCAAGTCACATTACGCCACACAGTAGTGTCCCTTACCTGTAGATGAAAGGCAAGTTAGAGGGGGTAATCGCGGGTGGAGGCGACCGGTTCCATCCACAGGGTATGTGCGCTCTGTGCGGGCACACTGGCTGCACCATCCTAGTTACAGCTCTGAACTGCAGCAACCTCGTGCCAGCAACTATGCATCCTAGACACGGAGGAGTGTTATGCGATGACGGCCTCTGATTGGAGCCAGTCTATGGGACTGTGGCGTAGGTGACTAGGCCACCTGTGGTATGATAATATTCCAAAAATCCTTGATGGGGTGGTGTCAGAGATAGCCGTGAACAATTAAGAGAGACTGGCATGGAAGAGCTCTATAAAGGGTAAGCAAACCATTGTTCCTTTTTGAAGTCAGCAACACCACTAGCATTGGTCCTTACTGACGTGTGTGATCCAATGGATGTAGAATCAATAAGCAGGTCCTGCTATGAATAAACTAAATTGTAGACTATAAGAGTTTGGTGGAGACTCAAGCGGGTCAGAAACTGAAGTCTTGAGATCTGACAATGGCAGAGAATATGAGAGCAAAAGTGTAGCCATCTTCTTGAAAAAATGTGGCATAGAGCATCAGCTAACCACTACATACACACCAAAACAGAATGGTGTCAGCGAGCGGGCCAACACCACAATTCTGGAGAAAGCACTGATTATGCTGAGTGATGTAGGCCTAGATAAATATTTTGGGGCAGAAGCAGTGTCCACCGCAGTATATCTGAAAAACTATGTGCCCACAATAGCTGTGAAAGGCAAAACACTGCTAGAGGCATGACCTGGAAAAAAAACAAGCTTCAATCATCTTTGAGTCTTTGGGTATAGAGCATTTGCACATATCCCTGAAGAGAAAAGATGTAAACTGTATTCCAAGTCAGTCGCATGTACCATGCTTGGTTACTGCCAAGGAAGTTAAGGATACAGACTATGGGACATTACAAACAAAAAGCTTATAAAATCCAGGGACATGGTGTTCAATGAAACAGCTCCACCTAATGTAAAGCTGGAATGAGAACCACAGCACAAGTTTATTAAATTAGATATGCTGACAGCTGGAAGCATGTCTGAGTTGGATATCAAATCACAGGAATTCTGTGAGGAGCAATAAAGGTAAAACCCTTGGAGACATTATGAGGAGTTTGCAAATGTTGCTTTCTGTGAAATGCAATATATCTAAGAGGCAAAGTTAAGCATCTGTTGGGAGGAATGGAAATCACAAGCAGATACAGAGCTAGCATCATTAGATGACAACGATACATGGTCATAACTACCATAGGTGCAATGGATGCAGCTGCTATGGGGACCAGTGCTGAGGGAGGCCATCTTCCTTGTCAAAGATACATGTGTTATATCCACTTTTCACCATTGGGTGGGCCCTTACAACCTTTTACTATGGGACCTTCAAATACCTAGTTTTGCCCCTGCAACAACTGTTAGACTGTTGTTAACAGACCGAGTCACTGAAAGACAGTCAAGAACAAGTGGGTCTTTTGTGAAAAGCTAGTTATAGAGGGAACAATTGTCTATTAAAAAACCTGCCTTGATACTTAAGGCTATATACTCAAAAATCCAGAATTTACTACAGGGAAATCTTCTCATCTGTTGCAAGGTACAGTATATTACGCTTAGTTAATGCCATATCTGCCATGCATTTACTGCTGTACCATTTAGACTTTGGCTCAGCTTTCTTAAATGGAGAACTAGTTGAGGAAATGTACACTGGTGGCCAAAATTGCGGACACATTTTGAAATTTGAATGTTCTTCAATTTTGAATGCTTATAAAAACTGTTTCACTTCACGCAGTGCAATGATTCATATATCAAATGAAAGAAAATTTATTGCTGAATTTAACACAATAAACAGAGGTCAAATATTTGCATTACAAGGGAAGTTATGCTATATTGAGTCAGACAAAGAAGCACAGATGCGTTAGATTCAAGAAGCGGATTGTAGTAACACCTACTACCAGCCAATCGGAATCGTCATTCTGAGGACCAATCAGCTGTTGTTTATGAGCAGATGCAAGTTCATGTTCAAAGGTGGGAAAGGTCAGTTTGGCTGTTTCAGTTTGCAGAATAAAGTTGGTTACTGAAATGCAATTATGGTTGGATGATTGTGTGTATTGTTTAGTGCTAATAACGGTGAAAAAATAAATACAACAATGTCATCCAGTCAAAGTGGTGACTGGTCACTCAGGAAGAGATCCAGGATTGTGGTGTTACGTGAAAATGGTATTTCATATGCAGCAATTGCGAGAGAAGTTGGTGGAAATGTGACAACATCAGGAGTACAAAAGTTTTCTTTACGCTATCAGGAAACACAATCTATACAAAACAAAGAAGGAAATGGTCGGAAAAAGTGCACAACAGCTGTTGATGATAGGAGAATAAAATGAATTTGCGTCAGGGACAGATGGATGTCATCTGCGGCCATTAGCAGTGACCTGAGTGCAACTGGTGTTTTTGTCAGTGCAAGAATGGTACGGAGAAGACTAACGGAGGTTGGCCTAAAAGGTAGGATTCCCCAAGAAAAGCCATTGCTGAATAAGAAGCAGCGGCAGCAATGAATACAGTGGGTAAAAGAACACATTGCATGGACAGAAGGTCAGTGGAAACAAGTGATATGGAGTGACGAAACTAAGATGTCGATATTAGGCAGTGATGGGAGAAAATGTCGGAGACGTCGCATCGGGGAAGAGGTACATCCAGATTGCATTCAAGCGACAATAAAGAATCCTACAAGTGTTATGATCTGGGCATGTGGGACAGCAGATGCTGTAGGCCGCCTTTATGTCATAGATGGCACACTGAACAGCAGAAAGTACATTGACACCGTCCTACAACCAAAACTTCTACCTTCTATCTGGGATCTTTTTCCAGATAATGCCCCATTTTTTTCCCATCAGGATTCAGCTCCCTGCCACACTGCATGGATATGCAAACAGTGGTTCACGGAGAATGACATACAGGTGCTTGGATGGCCAGGAAACAGCCCAGACCTGAACCCCATAGAACATTTGTGGTTCAGTTTGAAAAAACTGGTACATCTGAGGCGTCCATCCAATAAAAGACAATTAATTGAGGCTATAATTGTCTCATGGCATCACATAATAAAGAAGGAAGAACTCCAAACACTGGTTGGCTCAATGCCATGTCGCTGTGCTGCTGTCTTGAAAAATAAATGATACCCAACGAAATGCTGATATGACAGTAACATCATAAGTACACAGGGATTTTCACCCTAAGTGTTGTTTTCACTGCATAACTTCCCTTGTAATGCAAACATTTGACCTTTGTTTATTGTGTTGAATTCAGCATTAAATTTCCTTTAATTTGATATATAAATCATTGCACTGCATGAAGTGTAACAGTTTTTATAAGCATTCGAAGTTGAAATATATTCAAATTTCAAAAAGTGTCCGCAATTTTGGCCACCACTATATATGGAACCTCCTGAGCATTACAATGAGGACATGTTCCAAGAAGGAAAAGTCTGTCCATCCAAAAAAGACATTGTATGGTCTAAAACAGAGTGGTCATGTCATTGTTGGTACATTAAGCAGCTAGGTGCTGTACTTTTAGGGATGGATTTTGTGCATTCAGAGACTAATCACTGTATATACCACTGTATAATAGAGTCAAATTGTTAATCATAATTGTATACATGGTTGATTTATTGCTGGCAGCAAGGGGTTGTCAGAATTATGTTGGGGAGGCAATATATAATTTAATTTTGGGGTCCACCCTCCCTTCCTCCCACTTACCTATTGCTGGGCGCTTAGGCGCCAGAACACCATAGTGGGGGAGCAGCAGGAGGCGGGTAATGGAGCGGCGGCCTCCGATGGTCAGGGGCTGTGCTTTATAGCAATAGGCTGCACAGCCCCTGCACTGCATGGAGGAAGAGATGTAATGAGCGGTGTTTTAACTGTGCAGCCTATTACTATAATGCATAGTCTGCAGCCGGCACTCCACTGGCACCTTTGACATGTTTGGGGGGGTGCCCCCCCAATTCCAGCGCCTATGCTGTCAGGCCCAGGAGAAACACAAAACCAGGTTATTTATTTATTTATTTTTAACAAGGTTCTTATTTGGTTTTCCTCTTTAATAACATAATAGAGGTACAGTATAGTGTCAAATTGTACATATAACAATAAAGTACAGAGTCAGCTATGCGCATCGGGAGGGCAAGCCTCCATTCGAAGAGAAATAATATCATATATAGTTTAAAACCGCACAAGGCATTTCTTAGACTCAAAAAATAGAACAAAGGAGCTGTTCTCAGATTAAAGATCAGAAGAAAAATAAAAGAGGGTGGTGAAGAGAGTGAGAGTGACAGGTAGGAGGAAAGTAGAGGAGGAGAAGAGAGAAGAAATGGATAGGAGGCAAAAGATGGGGGGGGACATTAGTTGGGTAACATGGGGGGATGGTGTGAGGAAGAAGGGGAAAAAGGGAGTTAGGTAGGAACTGCTGCTGGGTCAATAATTTAGGAGAGAGGCAGTGAGAATAAAATTCAGTGGGAGGGTAGAAGAGGCCTCGTCAGAAAGCTATGGAGTTCAAACAGAAAGCTCATGCAGAATGCTGGATATCTATTCAAAGTGTTAGGTGTTCCAGAAGAAGTTACGCAGGGTAGAGGAGCACCCAAGTTTTCCAGTGGGCAACAATGTTACAATTAGCATCATTAAGGACATGATTTATTAGCTGATATATGTTTATGTTTTGTGTGTGTCATGAATGGACCAAGGCAAGAGGGAGTAAGAAAGGCATTGGGGTATGATAATACCAGTGAGAAATTCATGCGCAGGAGGTAAAGAGTCTCCAAAGGAGTATATAGTGGTCTATTGTGGGAGCCAAACTGGAAGGAATAAAAGTGGTGAAGCTGAAGGTATTGGTAGAAATATTTTAAAAAAGGACAAATTTATCCTGCAGGGTGGAGAACTCAGGAAATGTGCTTAAGGGTATGAAGTCCTGGAGAAATGTGATATTGTTTCTGAGCCAGGGATCACAAAATTTCATATCTTGTCCTGGGGGAAAGCATTGCTGTTCCAAAGAGGGGACATAAGAGGTAGGTTATTAATTAGTCCAAACACCCTGGTACAGTAACCCCATAATTAGAAGGTAAATCAAAGAGTCGGAGGAAGCATGGAGGGAGGGAGCCACCAGTCAGATGCTAGCCAAAAGGGAATAGGGAGAGAGAAGGCTTGTGGAAGCAGCCTCGAAATCCACCTAGAGGCAGTATCGATTCCTACCTGTCGATTCCTACCTACCTATACACGCTAAAACAATTGTCGCTATTTAGCGTTATGAGTCGCACAAGAAATAAATGCTTTCAGACTTTGAGTGTGGTTCCAAAGCACAAAAAGTTATTATTCCATATAAAAACAGATGGTTACATGCTGTGATCTAAATACCATTAGCGCAAATAAATCATAAAGACCCAAGGTACAGTTGTTACATACGCACGCGCTCTGGACCCAGATACCGGCATCAAAGTAGAAACCTCGTCAGCAGCAAAGCAAGCAGACTGGCATCCAGGTTTAGAGAGCCCACATATACACTCTTACAGGGATAGGCAATACAATACAACAGTTTGGCATGATTCCATTGGTTCTTCTGTTACAGTACAGTTCATAGGTCAATTCGTATGAACACAAACCAGCCTCCAACAGCGCTTTGTGTCCTGTTTCCCGCTGCATAATAAATCTAAGCTGGCTACATTACAGAGTACATTTTAATGTTTAACTCTCTATAGTCCATAGTTTGCAGACACATGTTGTGATCTTCTCACCGATGATACCGGAAATCTGCAAAGACACAGTGGATCAGTACAACACCAAACACGGTCTGCTTACCATGTACTAAACCTTAGATATCAAATTACATTTAATTCACAACATTAATAATACTGAATAAACCTTGAATATTACACTTTAATGTTAGGGTACCTTTTTATGTAAGTGTGCAGTGTGTAAGTATTGGGGAATGAGAAAAGACGCTAGTTAGCGTTGTGCGACTACGTGTTTGTGGAGTACACCATGGTACATGTTTTGCAGGGTTGATAATTTTATATGTTTTAGTGACTGTCTGTATTTATATGATGAGAACTTTTAACTTCTTACTATTGCGTGGGAATCACACGACGCTAAATAATAGCATCGCCGTATGTACTTATAATGGGCGAGATTCACTAAAATGGCGCTGGGCGGCCAGTCGCAAAATGGCGTCTCATTGCCATTCGCAAAATGGCGTCGTGCAGATTTAATTTTTTAACCGATTCTGTCTCAGCCAATTATCTGGCTTCGACAGTCCACCCTTTGATAGCAAACAACATGCTATCATACTCTGATTTTAAAATTAATTTAGGCTTACATTATGACATATTATTTAATGTTAATTTATGGGATGGCACAAGATGGTTCTTAATCCATCAATAATGTGTCTCTAGGAGGGTACATAAAACTACCCTTATATGCACACCGCGGATCATGGGAGATCATGGGAAAGGTGTGGGGATGCACCAATCCTATAAAGGAAGTCTTGAGGGGGAACAGGGACTTACATTATTTAAGATGTTTTAAAATAACATTTTAATAACACATTTCATGCATGTCTAAATCTTATACCTCATATGATGGTACCTTCTAGTTCAGGGTTGTAATGCAGTCCTACATTTACCTCAGTATTCAACTTGTTACTACTGACCACCATCATAATTTCATTCTTCCGGTTTACCTTATTTTTACATTTTTCACATTTCAACACAGTAGGAACACACCTGACACATAAGCCAATTACTATGATGACAACCAGTATGAGGATCAGGAGTTTACCTATGCTCGCAATCATTTCCTGGACCCACTCTCCTAGACCTGAGAACCATTTCACTGGGTTCAACCAAGAAACCCATTCCTCTACCTTTTCCTCTACTTCAGCTACTGAAGCATTATGGTTCTTTCGAAATTTCCATTTCAGCTGCAGAATTTCATCCATCTTCCAGTCTATCACCTCCTTGGGATCGCTGGTATCGTTTGTAATGTGTAAAGTGCAACATTTTACAACAAATTGGGTGGCCAAAGTTACGCAATACCATCCAGTGACAGCTGTTAAATAATTTAACACTAGTCTATGTTGCACGAGTTCTTTCTTGTAAGCTTGCAACACCCTACCTGTATACCTGAATGTGTCATCATACATCTCGGTGATATTATCTATTTTGCAAGATCTTGGATATATCTAAAATTTAGTGTACCCCGAGCGATCCTGGTGGGATCCAATGCCAGTTGTCTCACTAATTAACTGTGTGGCTTATGCACGTCACCAGGTATCATATTTATTTTGTCTCTGTGTTCATACTGTGGACCTCATTCAGAGTCGATCGTTGCGGCCGCACGGTGGTACGCCACCGATGTTCGCTATACTGCGCATGCGTAAAGTTCGCAATGCGCGTGCGCAAACTAGCCGCTACGATCAGAAATTTCTCTCTCCTTGAACACAGCCAGGTCGGTAGTTTGAGTGACAGAATGAGGCGTTTGTGGGTGGTAACAGGGGAAGGTGCTTGAAAACGGGGGAGTGGAGATCCGAACGCAGGCGTGCCTAATTATGCGAACGGCGTTTTATGGGAGTGCATACGGTTTATGGGAGTGCATAATTAACAAAGTAGCGTCATGGCACATGTGACATGGGAGGTTTTTACACTGACATGATCGTAGAGCTTTAGAGAGGGTATGGTCAACTTTAAGCTCTACGACCAGTTTCGATGGTTCCCGATGGTCTCGATTAATCCTTATATGCCCGGAGATGACGTGTAATGCGTACGAGAAGGGGGCGTATTTTTTTTAATTCCGACCGCTTCCTCCCCTTGGTCGGCCAGCTACCGATCCGAACTTAGGGACGCAACTTGCGAGGGAATCATTTGAATATCCGGCCCCTTTTCCCGTACGACTGTGCGGTCGCTTCGACCGACTCTGAATGAGGTCCTGTGTGTGAAGATATGGTGATGGTGTGTTTTTATGAATACCAAGCATTTCATTATGTGTAAGGGTCATAACTTCTGGAACTACTCTTCCCAGATAACACAAACCTTTGGAACTCTGAGGGAGCCACTTATACGCTTTCCTTCCACATATAAAATATACATCATCGGGGAGAACATAAGGAATAGTAAACATCATTATCGTTGCACACATTTCCCTAGCAAGTGATTCTACTTCAGGTTCTCCCATTTGAATCACAAGTTTCTCGTTGTAATATCTTGGCACAATAACCTTCTGGTACGCTACCAATCATTTCTTTGGTGGAACGTAGTGTATATTTATACCGGAAGTGTCTTCCACCTGACCTAATTGTGCTTAACAGTTCATAATTCATAGGCTCACGATCAGCTCTTTGTGAGAAGGTTATCGTTTGGTTATTCCCAGTCACCTCCCAACTTCCTGGTATATTGGAGTTGGTGATGTTTAAACATAAAAGTGTTTGATCTACCTGATACTGGTGGAGTTTAATATGAGGTGGTTTGGACTTAAGAAATTTTCCATCCAGTGCATGCCCTCTTGGTGATTCTAAAATTTCAGAGACATTTAATGGAAATGGCACTAATCCTACATTATGCTGTCCTTGGGGCACGTGAGAGCACACCCAACAGTCGGTTTGGTTTGAAATTTTGCCCACCATGGTGTGATAAAGGATACCCACTCCAATACTGGTTATACTTACGTTGACACTGTTGGATGCAATTCTCATCAATTATGGACCCACAGAACTCACACATACAATAATCCTCAGGCGATAGACCTTCACACTGTATCCAGAATAGCAGATCTCTTAATAATTACTGTACTGGGTTTGGTAAGATACTGCCCTTGTGACTGTATTGCTCCTTCTCCCGACTCCACTCCATTGATATCACCATTAGTTCCCCTCTCCGTCCTCTGTCCTCTGTCACAGAAACCAGAGATCCCGAAACAACCCAAAATAATGAGGACTCTGGGAGAAAACACAAAAATAACCACAGCAGACCAATCCATTGCTGAAAAAAAAGATCTACAAATTTCTTTAGGTCAGGTATCTCACTGTAACCTTTAACCTTCCCGGAACAGACTCGCAATTGACAGGTCTACGTTATCTGTCTCGATTCCGCCTTGTTTCTCCACCGGTTGACCTTCTTACAGTGAGTGGAATGGACCCAGGTATCTCTCTCCGCCACCTTCAATGAAGTTGTACTCATCAGCAACACCTGATACGGACCTTCCCACCGATCAGTCAAACAACCTGAACGCAAGAAATTTCTGATCATAACAAATTCTCCAGGTTCAACATCATGACAGTTTGTTTCAGGCATATCATGTGACAATTCAGTTTCTGCTGTTGCTATTTTAACTGTTTACTCATTGTTATTAGATACCTTACAGTTACCTCATTGTTACCTTTCAAATCTTCCTGTGGACTTATAATCAAACAGTATTTCAAAGGGGGACAGATTGAGAGGGGGTCTAGGAGTTGTCCTGATACTATGAAGGACAAGTGGTAGTGCTTCTGGCCAACCCAGTCCAGTTTCCGACATGATTTTACTTAATTTGTTTTTACTAGTCCCATTCATCCTCTCCACCTTGCGGTCAGTAGGGGGTATGAAGTCTACTATTAATACCCATAAGCTTACACATAGTTTGGAAAACATCACCTGTGAAATGAGTACCCCTATCACTCTCAATAATTCTAGGGATACCGTATCTGCATACGAACTCCTGAACAATTTTCTTGGCAGTAAATGCAGTAGTATTAGTGACAGCTGGGTATGCCTCAACCCAATTAGAAAACACATCAGTGCACACTAATACATACTTGAGATTCCTGCAGGGTGGTAATTGGATGAAATCAATTTGTATTACTTGAAAAGGTCCGCCAGTCGGAGGAATGTGGGATGGTTCAGTAGGGATCGTTTTCCCAATGTTTTTCCTCAAGCAGGTCAGACAGGACATTGCTCTCTCTTCCGCTTGATAAGAAAAACCCGGTGCGCACCAGTATGCTCTCACCAATTTGCACATACCTTGCATTCCCAGGTGAGTCAGAGCGTGCGCTGCGTCAGCCAAGCTTGGGTAGTACGCCTTGGGAGCCACTGGCTTACCTTGCCCATCTATCCAGAGTCCAGAAGACTCTTGCCCACATCCCTTGGACCTTCAGACTGCCTTTTCCTGAATGGAACACAGATTTTGCATCTCAATTCATTTCAGCATATCAATTGTTTGAATAGTCATCATTTGTTAAGTTGGTACATTCATTTTTAACCCTGCTGCCCATTTTGCAGCTTTGTCTGCCCTGTTGTTGGCCAGTGACGCTGGATCATCCTCACATGTATGGGCTTTACACTTAATTACCACCACTGCCTTAGGCAATTGGATTGCTGTCAATAGTCATTTTATATGTCTGGAATGTGCAATTGGTGTGCCTGCTGCTGTCATAAACTTTCTCAGATGCCATAGAGTGCCGAAATCATGTACTACCCCAAAGGCGTACCTAGAGTCAGTGTAGATATTAGCAGATTTACCTTGCACTAATTCACACGCTCTCTTTAATGCCACCAGTTCCAAAACTTGGGCCGAGTTTGATGGGCCTAAAGGTTCAGCTTCTATAACATCCTCGTCATTTACCACAGAATAACCTGTACATAACTCTCCAGTGTCAGTTTGTCTATGACAACTCCCATCCGTGTAAAATGTCACATCTACATTTTCTAAAGGTGTATCCTGTATGTCAGGTCTTGCAGTAAAGGTGTGATTCAGATATTCCATACAATCATGTGCATCAATATACCTGCAGAACTCACCTTTCACCAGCAACTCTCCACCCTTTGTGCATCATGTTGCACATATGGAAAATACGTAGCTGGATTTAACGTACTGCACCTTTTGATGGTGATGTTTGCAGGTGCTATTAGGGCCAGTTCACATTTTGTGAACCTAGCTGAGGAGACATGTCTGGTTTGGGCAGAGTTTAGCAAAGCAGATACAGCATGGGGAGTATAGACAATCATATCATGGCCTAGTACCACATCCTCACTTATTGACCAATAGAGCAGTTGCTGCTACACTTCTTAAACACGTTGGGAGTATTCTTGCCCCAGTGTCCAATTGTGCACTGTAGTATGCTACGGGCCTACTGGCATCACTGTGTTTTTGTGTGAGGACACCTGCTGCACAACCATCAGCTTCCGTACAATACAAATGAAAAGGTTTTTCATAATCAGGTATTCCCAATGCAGGTGCTCTTGACAGACTATCCTTAAGATTAAGGACAGACTGCTCTGTTTCCTCTGTGTGTATGACACAATCGGGCTTTGATGAAGAGACTAAGGGCCTGATTCAGAGCCGGACGCTCTGACCAGAGCGCTCACTCTGAATCAGGGCCCTCCTCTATTAAAATGGAGCGTCCTCCTGGACGCTCGTATAGCTGTGGGTCACCAAAAAGATGGTCGCAATGGTCTTGACCATCGCAACCATCGGACTTGCGATGGAGACCCTGCGGTAGGGTCTCCCTGCCACAAGCCCCAGAGTGATTTTGGCTCTATCAGAGCCAAAATCACTCCCACTCCCATGGGAACGCCTCCGTCTGGCAGGCACGCCCCCGGCATGCCCAACAAAGGGGGCGTGCTGTCAATCAACATCAACAGCACGCCTCCTTTGGTGCGAGACCTGGAGCGACAGCTTGGCTGTCGCAGTCCGGGTCTCGCGCATGCGCACGACGGAGCTCCCTCCGTCGTGCGCATGCGCAGTGGGGAACATCGACCCACTTGCGAGCGTACTGCCGCTTGCGAGTGGGTCTGAATGACCCCCTAAGGCCCTGATTCAAAGCAGGACGCTTTGACAGAGCGCTCGCTCTGAATCAGGGCCGGGCTAATTTTTTTTTGGAACGGCCTCCTGCCCGCTCGCATAGCTGTGGGTGACCACCCACAGCTATAGCAAGTGGGCAGGAAGATGGTCGCGATGATCAAGACCATCGTGACCATCGGGCTTGCGACGAGACTCTTGTGGTAGGGTCTCGTGGCCGCAAGCTCTGGAGTGCTTTTCGGCTTAAACAGAGCCGAAAGCACTCCCACTGACATCACTTGTGATGTCAGTGGGGCCGGCCCCAGATGGTAGGCATTCCCATGGGAACGCCTCCATCTGGGCAGCCACGCCCCCGGCATGCCCACCAAAGGGGGCGTGCTGTAACTCACCATCGATAGAACGCCCCCTTTGGTATGAGACCCAGAGCGACGGCTTGCCCGTCGCTATCCGCGTCTCACGCATGCGCACGACGGAGCCGGCTCATGCACACTGGGCCACCATCGGCCTGAATCAGGCCCTAAGTCCTGTAATGGCAAGGCCAAAATAGAAAAACCACATTCTGCAGCATCCACACATTCCCAAGAAGGTACGAATTTGCTGTTGATTCTGCGGCAGTGTCATGGTCTGTATGACTTGGATTCTGTCATTTGTCAGATGTCCTGGGTTAGGCAGTGTCCCAAGTATTTAACCCTGGACTGGCATGGCTGTAGTTTGTCCTTAGCAACCTTGTGTCCTCTTTGCGAGAGATGAAGCAATAAAAGTTTAGTATTATTTAAACATGACATAAAGGAATCAGAACATAACAATAAATCGTCCACATATTGTATTAGAACAGATCCATTGGCAGGTTGAAAAGATTGTAAACAGTCGTGTAAGGCCTGGGAGAAGATACTGGGGCTGTCTATGAAACCCTGGGGCAATCGTGTCCATGTGTATTGTACACCCCTGTATGTAAAAGCGAATAGTTACTGACAGTCAGGATGAAGAGGTACAGAGAAGAAAGCTGTACAGAGGGCCTGATTCAGACCCACTCGCGAGCGCTATGCGCTCGCAAGCTGGTCGATGGTGGCCCAGTGCGCATGCACACGATGGAGCCGTCTCCGTTGTTCGCATGCGCGAGACCCAGATAGCGATGGCAAACCGTCACTCTGGGTCTCGTACCAAAGGGGGCGTGCTGTCGATGTTTAGTGACAGCATGCCCCCTTTGGTGGATGGGCCAGGGGAGTGGCTGCCCAAACGGAGGCGTTCCCATGTGAACGCCTCCATTTGGGGGCGGCCCCACTGATATCACGAGTGATGTCAGTGGGAGAGATTTCGGCATAGAGCTCGCGAGCGGGTCTGAATCAGGCCCTTAGTCTATTACTGCTACGTATGTGGTTAACAACTTCCTCTACGGGTGCAGTGGATGTTAACACTTCCTGTACTATCACTGAAGAAGATGGGGCCACCACTTGTGCTTGTTGTGATGGAGCATCTAACATGTGTACAGCATGGGAAATGGCAGACATAACGACAGGTTCATCATCCACATCATAAACATTTTCTTTGTGATTACTAAAGAGAGGGTACAAGTTACTTGTTACATTTTTATGGGTTTTTACAATGACTGTACCTGCACCCCCATCCGTATAGGGCGGTGGTGGTGCTGGTGAACCACTGGCAATACCTTCCGCAATGCTACTTTGTGTACATGCGTGCTATCTCGCCTCACGTTCGCACTGCAGTTTAGTGCGGCGTGTGCACTCTCCTGTAACGTGCTCGTGACGCTAGTTTGCGTCGCATGCACACCTTTAAGCCGCCCATCCCCTTCATGCTGCCACAACTTTAAACACTCATTATATTTTACCTTTTTCATTCGAACCCTACAGATGCTATCTCGGACATTGTTCAATACCTCCTTATCAAAGCTGCCAATTCTGGGGAAAGGTCTAACACTCTTCATCGTCATTTTAAACCATACATCACAGTACCTAGTTGGATAAGCACTGTACTTAGTATGCATAATATGCCATGTCGACCCAAGCAGCGCTTCCAACAGCAGCACATCATCTAACATCTCTACCGTTTGCTTGGCTCCCATTCTGGGAGAACCCTAAGCTTTTCAATAGAGATTTAGACTGGTGAAAGAGTCAAGTCAAGATACTTTCACTTTACCTGTGGACGATATTAACAGGATGCGCCCACACAGCTATGGAAGAATAACCAGGCAGCTTCCACGCACCTAGGGGGTCATTCTGTGGGGGTCCATGACCGGGTCGATGGCCCCCCACAGAGCATGCGCACGACGGCGCCGTCGCCTTCGTGCGCATGCGTGAGACCCGCTACGACCGACAGCGCCGGGCGTAGCAGGTCTCGATCCAAAGGTGGCGAGCTGTCGATGTTGATTGACAGCTCGCCCCGTTTGGAAGGCGGGCCGGGGGGTGGCAGCCCAAATGGAGGAGTTCCCATGGGAACGCCTACCATTTGGGGGAGGCCCCACTGACATCACTAGTGATGTCAGTGGAGAGCTTCCAGCTCAGACAGAGCCAGAAGCTCTCCAGGGCTTACGACAAGGGAGACCCTACCCTAGGGTCTCGTCGTAAGCCCCGATGGTCTCTGACCATCGCGACCATCACCGGAGCCGTCGTTAGAGCTGTGGGTGTTAACCCACAGCCTAACGACCGCAACAGAGGCGGGCAGTCAGGATGCAAGCGGCTGCCCAGTTTCTGAGCGACCGCTTGCATCCTCCGACCGCCTCTGAATGAGGCCCCTAGTCCCTTTTTGACTACCTTTCAACTCCTAGCATGTAGGCATTCCAATAACACCTACGCTTTTCATTGATTTCGTCCACCCTCTACCCAGTTCACAATCACAATTTAGCCACAACTGTGCGGTTCAATTACAATGCTCAAATAACCCTAACTGATCACTGAATACTGTAATCACACTGAGAGCCGAAACTACAACAACTACACCTGCTTATGTGTATAGACCTATGATACCCTTAACTATGGAACATGTTACCCCTACCAACAAGTATTCACTGTTACACACCCTTTTCCTGCGCAGAAAAATACACATTTTCCCAGACTATGGCAACACTGATCAAGATATTTACAACAATGCTATCTATCAATGCAATCTCAACGGCTTTGTTTGAAACACGTGGCAGCAATACAGAAAATACGTATACGCTATTGTGAGACTAGTCGCATATACAATAATGCGACTACTACACCAAACGCATACGCTATTGTGCGACTTCCCCTTTTTAACATAAAATTTTATCAATGAAGGAAAACAAACTTTTTCCTCCCTTGTCCCTGGATTCTAATCAGCGCTCCTTAAGCCACAATAATAACGGGTAGCGGACTCTCAGCAACAAAGTGGTAGCAGATTTTCGAAAGCACAATGCTTTTTCCTGCTATGGCGCCTCCACCCTTTTGCTGAGAGATTGCTGACTGAGTGTTACTAAGTGACCGGTAGCATGATTCACCCTGCGAGCCCCCAACTATCGATTCCTACCTATTGATTCCTACCTACCTATACACTCTAAAACAATTGTTGCTATTTAGCATTATGAGTCGCACAATAAATGCTTTCAGACTTTGAGTGTGGTTCCAAAGCACAAAAGTTATTATTCAATATAAAAACAGATGGTTACACGCTGTGATCTAAATACAATTAGCGCAAATATATCATACAGACCCAAGGTACAGTTGTTACATACGCACGCACTCTGGACCCAGATACCGGAATCAAAGTAGAAACCTCCGTCAGCAGCAAAGCAAGCAGACTGGCATCCAGGTTTAGAGAGCCCACATATATACTCTTACAGGGATAGGCAATACAATAGAACAGTTTGGCATAATTCCATTGGTTCTTCTTCCTGGTTCTTCTGTTACAGTACAGTTCATAAGTCAATTCGTATGGACACAAACCAGCCTCCAACAGCTCTTTGTGACCTGTTTCCCGCTGCATAATAAATCTAAGCTGGCTACATTACAGAGTACATTTTAATGTTTAACTCTCTATAGTCCATAGTTTGCAGACACATGTTGTGATCTTCTCACCGATGATACCGGAAATCTGCAAAGACACAGTGGATCAGTACAACACCAAACACGGTCTGCTTACCATGTACTAAACCTTAGATATCAAATTACATTTAATTCACAACATTAATAATACTGAATAAACCTTGAATATTACACTTTAATATTAGGGTACCTTTTTATGTAAGTGTGCAGTGTGTAAGTACTGGGGAATGAGAAAAGACGCTAGTTAGCGTTGTGCGACTACGTGTTTGTGGAGTACACCATGGTACGTGTTTTGCAGGGTTGATCATTTTATATGTTTTAGTGACTGTATTTATATGATGAGAACTTTAACTTCTTTCTATTGTGTGGGAATCACACGACGCTAAATAATAGCATCGCCGTATGTACTTATAATGGGCGAGATTCACTAAAATGGCACTGGGCGGCCAGTCGCAAAATGGCGTCTCATTGCCATTCGCAAAATGGCGTTGTGCAGATTTAATTTTCAACCGATTCTGTCTCAGCCAATTATCCGGCTTCAACAGCAGCATGGGCTAGGACAGCTTGAGTGAGATGGGTAGCGAAGTAATATTTCTGGAAACAAGGTAGTCATGGACCTCCAATCCTAAAGTATTTGTACAATACACAAAAATGATCTCCGACCAGCCCAGATGAATCTCATGACCGAATGCTGGAAATGAGTCAGAAAAAGGGAGGGAATACGAACGGTTAGATTTTGAAAGATATAAAGGAAGAGGGGAAGTATATTAAATAATCGTTATGGCATTTACTCGACTGATTCAAGAGCTGAATTTGCATGACCAGGCCTCAAGGACTCTGGAGCTGATTCAGTCCCGGACGTTAAGATGCGTTGGCTCACTTCCAGGAGATGAGGTGTTCAAGTGGGCGTCTTAAGAATGGCTGGTGGGCGTCTGCATACACAAAGTGATCACATGCCAAGACATAGTGGGCATGCTAATGCCTTGCCATGCAATTGCCTGCCTTGCTGGTCGTGCGCTGGATTTGCATACGCAGGGTACGAACGAACACTTCTTAGCGTCCGCGTCTGAATCAGCTCCTCTGTTCATAGATGTGAGAAGCAGGGGAACATTCGTAGAGAAGAGGGAATTGAATGACGATGTGAGGTGAATACCCAGGAATTTCAAAGAGTCCTCCTCTTTGAAATTCCTGGGTATTCACCTCACATCGTCATCGCACCAGCGGAAAGTGAATGTTGACTTGAGGGTTTGGAGTGTGGAGAGATTGATGATTAATGGGAGGGCTTCCATTTTATCCTAATTTATTTTAAAGTTAGAGACCTAACCATAATCATGTAATTCCGAGAAGAGGTAGGGGGATTTGTGACCAATTAGAAGGATGTCATTGGTGCATAGAGCCAGCTTATGATCAGTAGAGCCAACTGGAATCACAATTATTGTGGGGTTTAGATGTAGTCTGGCATCAAGGAGCTCCACGAACAGTGTGAAGAGGAAAAGGGAAAAGGGGCATGCCTGCCTTATGCGTTTGTGGATGGTGATGGGAGTGGAGGTGAATCCATTAGCAAGGACCAAAACCAAGGGGTTGAAGTACAATAAAGACATGTCCCAAAGAAAATTCCCACAAAAAGCAAAGGCCCGAAGGGTGAGAGCAATGAAGCTCCAGTCTACCCTATTGAAGACCTTTTCTGTGTTGATTCCCTCCTCCAGAGCAGAGAGTTACATAGCCAGTTTCAAACATTTGATAGAACAAAAATTTCAGGTTAAAAGACCTAGGGCCTGCACATCACCTGTTAGGCTTAAGGATTTTACAAATATTGAGTGCAGGAACTGTCACAATAGATTAGCAAGGATATATTGAGGGAATACTTGCCAAGTATGCAATGACAGATGCAAAACCAGTCAGTACACACATTGACAAAGGCACAAAATTAACAAAGGTCATGTCAACAACAAGTGACACAAAGATTGAGGAAATAAAAAAAAGTTCCTTATCAAAGCACTTTTGGAAGTTTAATGTATGCAAACATTGGGACTTGTCCATATATCACACATGCTGTGAGCCAGGTGACATAATTTGCAATTAACCCTGGGAAACAACACTTGACAGCAGTTAAAATAATCCCAAGGTACTGTGATGTTGTGGGGTAATTAGCTCGGTAGATGGGTGGATTGGTGCAGTGTGTAGGTGCTTTAATGAGGGCCCACACACACAGCTTCCATGGTAAACTTAAATAAATGGAGTTTTACTTGTCAGCAAGAATCAAAATGGAAACAACAAACAGCCTAGTCCCTATTTAGGGCATCTAACTCACTTCTTGAGCCCTGAGTACCTTTTGGCAGCTAGTCTACAGATAAACTCTCCACCTGCTTCTCTGCAGATCTATCGCTGGCTCCAGCCTGGCTTAGCTTGGCTGCCATAGCTACACAAACAGTTAGTCTTGGTGGCCTTCCCTGTCTCCTCCAGGTATAGGCTCTGGCTTCCTCAACCTGCAGCTTAGCGTCACATATATAGTCTTTTAGAGTTTTTTGGTCCTCCCTGCCTTCTGCATGTCTTGACTCAGGACCCCTGGCCCCCAATGGTCTCCAGGCACACTGGGCTCTGTAGCTGCCAGTCCTGCCTTGACTGATTCCACATGCAGCCTGACTGTAGGTCTGCCTCGTTAGCCCTCACCTGAACACAAGGCAGCCATTCTCTACACAAGGCAGCCATTAGTAACTCTATTTTCTGTATTGAAATTATTTCATATGGCCCTAGCCACACCCACATAGCACTGGTCACAGCTCCTCCCCTTCTCAGTGTAGGCCGTTGAACATTATCAGACCCAGGCCCATGTGGTCCTTCATACGGCCCTGATAAACTGGACAGAAGGTCTTCAAGTGCAGCACAGTTGTGAGAACTTCTACAACTGTGTTGGGAAGATCTTCCCGAACAATGTTTGCTTTCCATTGTAGAAAGAATGCCACAAGAGTGTTCGGTGATTATATCTGCAAACGTTGGATACTTTGATGAGTCAAAAATTTAGATTGAATGTTGTTAAACAAAAATAGTCTATGGTTTATTTATCTTTATCCCCAAGTGTTTATTTGTTCTATGCCTTGATTTCAGAGTACAGTGAGACATTAAACCATAGAAATGTCAATACAATCCAGAATAATGGGGGTGTTCTATAACTTTTAATTGGTAGTGTAGTTTCATAGCTGTTATCCTAATCTGTGTGCACTTTCACCAGCCCTATACTTGGAGCAAGAGATCTTTTTGAAAACAACAGGCGTAATATTGCTTACAAACAACCTAACATAGGGCCTGATTCAGACCCGCTCGCGAGCGCATAGAGCTCGCAAGCGGGTCGATGGTGGGCTACTGCACACACGCGGTGCGCGCAGCGCACATGTGCAAGCCCTGGAGCGAGAGAGAAATTCTCTCGCTCCGGGACTCACTACAAAAGGGGCGACTGTCGATGTTGATCGATAGCTCACCCCGCTTTGTAGGCGGGGAGGGGGGTGGCTACACAAACTAAGGCGTTCCCGAAGGAACGCCTGCCGTTTGTGGGAGGCACCACTGATGTCAGTGAAGAGCTTCCTGCTCTATTAGAGCAGGAAGCTCTCTGGGGCTTGCGACGGACGAGACCCTACCACAAGGGTCTCGTTGCAAGTCCAGATGGTCGCGATGGTAGAGACCATCGCGACCATCACTCGGCCACTCGCAAAAGCTGTGGGTGGTCACCCACAGCGTAGCGAGCGGCCAAGAGGCCGCAACAACGAAAAAAATGCCCTGATTCAGAGCGAGCGCTCTTAAAGAGCGTCCGTTTCTGAATCAGGCCCAGAGTCCACAACTCTCTCAGCACGCTCTTGTAAAACTCTGTCTACCTATAACTGCCTCCACTACAACCCAGTCATGTCTATTCAGCTGGAACTGGAGATGGGACTGATTTGCCTATGACCAGTTCTGCTTGTGTGTTGTCATGACATCACAAAGAGGAGGCCCAGGATGTCACAAAGAGAGGTCACGAGAGTGAGTTAGTACCAGGAAGCTGAGCAGGAGGGGCTTCTAAGGACGTGCCAATTGGCTCTCCAGGCCAAATTCAGGTTCCATGAGGCAGTGATGGCGCCGTCCCATCAGCCTAGTCCACTGAGTAGCAGCACTGCCATTTACTCTGAATCACCAATATTTCTGTGGATCTGGTCTAAAGATCTACACTAAAAAGGTAGACAATTTCTAGATCAGGGGTGGGGAACCTTTTTTCTGTCTAGTGCCATTTTGATATATATAACATTATTCGCGGGTCCGATGCAGGCCACACCCCCTCCATGTGATGTCACATGGTGGCGATACCACAATCGCTGGAGATTACAGCAATGCCCGGAGCATCCAGGGGATGCTCCGGGGAGCTGTAAGGGCAGCGGTATGACCCTCTGAAGCATCTTAAGGACGCTCCAAGCGGCACTGCTGCATAGATTCTGGCTGCAGGGTGCCATTCTAGGCACCTGCTAGCCAAATGAGGCTAGCAGAAAAAAGATCTGAGGACCAAATGATTCCCCAACCCTGGTCTAGATAGACACCAGGTGTTAGACAGTCAGTAGGTCGACAGGGACAAAAGGTCGACAGGGACAAAAGGTCAACATACTAAAAGTTGACAGGTACTAATGGCCAACAGGGTCAAAAGGTTGACATGAAAATGGTCGACAGTTATTTTTTGTTTTTTTACGAATTAGGGTTAGGTTTAGGGTTAGGCACTTACCAGAGGGTTAGGGTTAGGCACAAGGAGGGAGGGTTAGGCACTTACCGTAAGGGTTAGGCACTAGAAGGGATGGTTAGGGTCAGGCATCTACCCCGGCAGTTAGGGTTAGGCACCAGGAGGGAGGGTTAGGGTTAGGCACCAAGGGGAGGCTTAGGGTGAAGATTGGGGTTAGAAAAAAAAAATGTGTTAACCATTTTTGTGGCGACTATTTACATGTCGACCTTTTGACCACGGCGACCATTTGTACCTGTCGACCTTACATGTCGACATTTAGTGTGTCGACCTTTTGTGCCTGTCAACCTTTTGTCCCTGTCGACCTATTGACTGTCTAACATCTGGTGTCTATCTAGACATTGTCTACCTTTTTACTGTAGATCTTTCAATCCACATCCATTTCTGTACGCTCAGCTCACAACTTGTGTCCGAAAACTGACTTGCGGTGAACTATGCACCAACCCCATATTGTTTGTTTGTTGAGATTTGGCAAAGAGGGTGGTGGAAGGCAGGATATAACAGTGTGGAAATAGGGCAGACAGGGTCAGAGGAGAGCACAAGACCTACACTTTGCACCAGGTTCTGCACCAGTTCATACTTGCCGACATTCCTGGGTAGCTTTCCGGGAGCAGCAGGAGGGTACCTGCTGCTCTCCTCTTCAGGGGGTGGGGCCAGATGATAGACAGCACCAGGCCCCACCCCCTTTACAGAAACCCCCCTGCAATTTGCGGGTCTGTAAGGAGGGGGCGGGTTTAAATGATGCAAATGTGTGCTATTTATCCCCGCCCCTTCCTTACAGACTCGAAAATTCCAGGTAAAATCTCCCCATCCTGCCCACTTCACTATGAAGTGGGGGCGGGATGCGGGAGATATGCCTACTCTTTCAGGGGTGCGGGGGGTTACCCAAAAAATCGTCATCCTCCCACGATTCCCGGGAGAGTAGGCATGTATGCACCAGTTTCATACACATAAGTTTCATTTGAATCCACAGTTTCACTTTTCAGACAGTTTTCAAAGTTCTTCTATGTGATGTTGACATCTTTTTTTCGGCGCACCTACCGCGCTCCAGAACAGAAATATGGAGATCATGCACAGAGCGCTTGTATGTTAATGGCAATGTGTAGGAGATGTAAGAAGTACTGTCTCCCCAGACCCTGAATCATCACACACCGCTGGCTCTCTGAAATCTAGCAGCATCATTGATAATCTGTCCCACACAGCATTCAAGAACAGTACTCCTGCTTTTTCCTGCTTCTGAAGTACGACTCCGTACCAGGCTGTGAGGACTGTGACTTTATCTGAGTCCCACAACTAAAAGGCCTCTTGGGTCCAACACACTTTTTCTTAAACTGGAGAAAATTGGCATGTTCCCAGTGGTTTAAGGCTTTTCGTCCCTGCAGGCGTCTGGCAGCCATTTCAGATCTTCCTTCCCTGACTTTGCAACACTCCCTCCCCGCTCCCCCAAATAGCAGTAAGGAAGTGGAGCAGGCGGGATGTGTTCTCATGAATTAATCAGCCCTGCTCAGGGGATACATTATTGAAGCTCTCTGGTTAGTTCTTCATGGAGTGATCCGAGGAATATAGGCCACTGGTTTATTTATCAGGAAAAATAATGATTTCTCTTTGTTGTCTTCAGCCTAGCCCTGCACAATATAGGAGAAGGTGCAGAGTGAGGATATGACAGCGAGAAGATGGACCCAGGTAACTCACCTCATCCCCCTCCATATGGTTACTGCACATATGTAAAATAAAGATTTATTTTAACTCTTGTCTTGCCAGAGTCCTCACTGCTCTCCTCTTGTCTGCAGCAGTGCCCATAAATATTTGATATTTAGTTCAGAGAGGCAGCTTGTGGTTCATCTGTTGAGCACAATGCTGTAAGCTGAAATATACTCCTCAGGCTTCAAATTCATAATAGAAGGTATTATTAAGTCCACATAGACTGTCTACTTGATCTAAGCAACTGTTATAGAAAGTTTTATAGATGCTAAGGTCGACAAAAGTACACATGCCCGTCACAAGGCAACCAGAGCTATCGCTGGGATAAGCAATGCTGGCCATGGTGGAGGACCAAGCTGTGAGATGGTGAAAATTCTGAAGGAAAAGTGGAGGTGTTACCCATAGCAGCCAATCAGGTTATAGCTAACATTTTATAGAATGTACTAGATAAATGTTAGCTAGAATCTGACTGGCTGCTAGGGGTAACTCATCTACATCTCCTTTTTTGGAAGGTTTCATAAATCTCACCTGCAGTGTGGAGGCTAGTGGAGTAAATTGTTGCAAATTTCAGAGTGAATGTATCTATGTACAAAAGGTGGTGGTGTATTATAGAGGGTGGGTGTTGTATCAATTCATACATGGGGGCACAGCGTATTAACGTAGTTATGACCAACATACTGTGACACACAAAAAGAATAAGTATCTTGTGTGGTATAATGAAAATGGCAATATTTAAAGAGGTGAGTGGCTGAACGGGGAGGTTGGGTTTAGGGTGCGGGGAGGGAGGGTTAGTGTAGGGCTAGGGTACTTACCGACAGGTGTCGGTATCCTAACCCTGCCAGGATGCCGGCGTCGGGATTCTGACTGCCAAGTGTCAGCATCCCATACCCAACCCAATGAAGGTGTAATGTAACAATGTTCTGAAAAAAAATACTTTTTTTTTTTGATGGATGAAGGTACCTGAGGATCATAGTAACAATGTTATTTCAAATATTGGTAGTCTATATACTGATATATTTTGTGGATAAAAGTGCTATGTTCAATTCATGTCAAATGTCAAATTTATCAGTAAATGTAAATATCTTCTCTTAAACATAACATAACATGTCATCTAGTCGCCTCTTCATTTATTTTGGCACACAGAGCACAGAGAACAGTACTATGTTGTAGCAAAATGTGCAAATTGCCCTTTGCTTTGGCAAGAAGCTGGGGTGGATTGTGATGGAAAACCAGGGTGGGAAATTTTTGAGTGTTTGTGTGTGTATGTGTGTTGGGGGAGGGGGGGGTGATAGGAGATTATTGCCTTTTTTCCTGATGTACAGAGGATGTAAGGCTGTGCCGTTTTACTACTGGCCAGTATATAAAATATTGGCACCTATATCATGTAATTATGTGATGTCTCGAGTATTTGGTCTGGTCAGTATGTGATGTCCCGAGTGTTTGGTCTGGTCAGTATGTGATGTCCCAAGTGTTTGGTCTTGTCAGTATGTGATGTCCTGAGTGTTTGGTCTGGTCAGTATGTGATGTCCGAGTGTATGGTCTGGTCAGTATGTGATGTCCTAAGTGTTTGGTCTGGGCAGTATGTAATGTCCTGAGTGCTTAGTCTGGTCAGTATGTGATGTTCTGAGTGTGTGGTCTGTTGAATATGTGATGTCCTGAGTGTTTGGTCTGGTCTGTATGTGATGTCCTGAGTGTTTGGTCTGGTCAGTATGTGATGTCCAGAATGTTTGGATTGATCAGTATGGGATGTCCTCAGTGTTTGGTATGGTCTGTATGGAATATCCTGAGTATTTGGTCTTGTCAGTATGTGATGTCCCGAGTGTTTGGTCTGATCAGTATGTGATGTCCTGAGTGTTTGCTCTGGACAGTATGGGATGTACTGAGTGTTTGGTCTGGTCAGTATATGATGCCATCAGTGTTTGGTCTGTCAGTATGTGATGTTCTCAGTGTCTGGTCTGATGAGTATGCGATGTCCTGAGTGTGTGCTCTGGTCAGTATGGGATTTCCTGAGTGCTTGGACTGGTCAGTATGGGATGTCCTGAGTGTTTGGTCTGGTCAGTATGTGATGTCCTGAGTGTTTGGTCTGGTCAGTATGTGATGTATTGAATGTTTGGTCTGGGCGGGATGTGATGTCCGAAGTGTTTGGTCTTGTCAGTATGTGATGTCCTGTGTGTTTGGTCTGATCAGTATGTGATGTCCTGAGTGTTTGGTCTGGTCAGTATGGGATGTCCTGAGTGTTTGCTGAGGTCAGTATGGGATGTACTGAGTGTTTGGTCTGGTCAGTATGTGATGCCATCAGTGTTTGGTCTGATCAGTATGAGATGTTCTCAGTGTTTGGTCTGATCAGTATGGGAGATCCTGAGTGTTTGCTCTGGTCAGTATGGGATTTCATGAGTGTTTGGACTGGTCAGTATGTAATGCCCTCAGTGTTTGGTCTGATCAGTATGTGTTGTCCTCAGTACTTGGTCTGGTCAGTATGGGATTTCCTGAGTGTTTGGACTGGTCAGTATGGGATGTCCTGAGTGTTTGGTCTGGTCAGTATGGGATGTCCTGAGTGTTTGGTCTGGTCAGTATGTGATGTATTGAATGTTTTTTCTAAGCGGGATGTAATGTCCTAAGTGTTTGGTCTGGTCAGTATGTGATGTCCTGTGTGTTTGGTCTGATCAGTATGTGATGTCCTGAGTGTTTGGTCTGGTCAGTATGGGATGTCCTGAGTGTTTGCTGAGGTCATTATGGGATGTACTGAGTGTTTGCTCTGGTCAGTATGTGATGCCATCAGTGTTTGGTCTGATCAGTATGAGATGTTCTCAGTGTTTGGTCTGATCAGTATGGGAGATCCTGAGTGTTTGCTCTGGTCAGTATGGGATTTCATGAGTGTTTGGACTGGTCAGTATGTAATGCCCTCAGTGTTTGGTCTGATCAGTATGTGTTGTCCTCAGTACTTGGTCTGGTCAGTATGGGATTTCCTGAGTGTTTGGACTGGTCAGTATGGGATGTCCAGAATGTTTGGATTGATCAGTATGGGATGTCCTCAGTGTTTGCTATGGTCTGTATGGAATATCCTGAGTATTTGGTCTTGTCAGTATGTGATGTCCCGAGTGTTTGGTCTGATCAGTATGTGATGTCCTGAGTGTTTGCTCTGGACAGTATGGGATGTACTGAGTGTTTGGTCTGATCAGTATGTGATGTTCTCAGTGTTTGGTCTGATGAGTATGCGATGTCCTGAGTGTGTGCTTTGGTCAGTATGGGATTTCCTGAGTGTTTGGACTGGTCAGTATGGGATGTCCTGAGTGTTTGGTCTGGTCAGTATGTGATGTCCTGAGTGTTTGGTCTGGTCAGTATGTGATGTATTGAATGTTTGGTCTGGGCGGGATGTGATGTCTGAAGTGTTTGGTCTTCTCAGTATGTGATGTCCTGTGTGTTTGGTCTGATCAGTATGTGATGTCCTGAGTGTTTGGTCTGGTCAGTATGGGATGTCCTGAGTGTTTGCTGAGGTCAGTATGGGATGTACTGAGTCTTTGGTCTGGTCAGTATGTGATGCCATCAGTGTTTGGTCTGATCAGTATGAGATGTTCTCAGTGTTTGGTCTGGTCAGTATGGGATGTCCTGAGTGTTTGGTCTGGTCAGTATGTGATGTATTGAATGTTTTTTCTAAGCGGGATGTAATGTCCTAAGTGTTTGCTCTGGTCAGTATGTGATGTCCTGAGTTTATGGTCTGGTCAGAATGTGATGTCCAGAATGTTTGGATTGATCAGTATTTGATGTCCTGAGTGTTTGGTCTGGTCAGTATGTGATGTCCTGAGTGTTTGATCTGATCAGTATGTGATGTCCTGAGTGTTTGCTCTGATCAGTATGTGATGTCCTAAGTGTTTGGTCTGATCAGTATGTGATGTCCTGAGTGTTTGGTCTGGTCAGTATGGGATGTCCTGAGTGTTTGCTCTGGTCAGTATGGGATGTACTGAGTGTTTGTTCTGGTCAGTCTGTGATGCCCTCAGTGTTTGGTCTGATCAGTCTGTGATGTCCTCAGTGTTTGGTCTGGTCAGTATGGGATGTACTGAGTGTTTTGTCTGGTCAGTATATGATGCCATCAGTGTTTGGTCTGATCAGTATTTGATGTTCTCAGTGTTTGGTCTGATGAGTATGGGATGTCCTGAGTGTTTGCTCTGGTCAGTTTGGGATTTCCTCAGTGTTTGGACTGGTCAGTATGGGATGTCCGGAGTGTTTGGTCTGATCAGTATATGTTGTCCTCAGTTCTTGGTCTGGTCAGTATGGGATGTCCTGAGTGATTGGTCTGGTCAGTATGTGATGTATTGAATGTTTTTTCTAAGCGGGATGTAATGTCCTAAGTGTTTGGTCTGGTCAGTATGTGATGTCCTGAGTTTTTGGTCTGGTCAGTATGTGATGTCCAGAATGTTTGGATTGATCAGTATTTGATGTCCTGAGTGTTTGGTCTGGTCAGTATGTGATGCCCTGAGTGTTTGGTCTGATCAGTATGTGATGTCCTGAGTGTTTGCTCTGATCAGTATGTGATGTCCTAAGTGTTTGGTCTGATCAGTATGTGATGTCCTGAGTGTTTGGTCTGGTCAGTATGGGATGTCCTGAGTGTTTGCTCTGGTCAGTATGGGATGTACTGAATGTTTGTTCTGATCAGTCTGTGATGCGCTCAGTGTTTGGTCTGATCAGACTGTGATGTCCTCAGTGTTTGGTCTGGTCAGTATGGGATTTACTGAGTGTTTGGTCTGATCATTATGGGATGTCCTGAGTGTTTGCTCTGGTGACTATGGGTTGTCCTGAGTGTTTGCTCTGATCAGTATGTGATGTCCTCAGTGTTTGGTCTGGTCAGTATGGGATTTCCTCAGTGTTTGGTCTGATCAGTATGTGATGTCCTCAGTGTTTGGTCTGATCAGTATGTAATGTCCTGAGTGTTTGGTCTGGTCAGTATGGGATTTCCTGAGTGTTTGTTCTGGTCAGTCTGTGATGCCCTCAATGTTTGGTCTGATCAGTATGTGATGTCCTCAGTGTTTGGTCTGGTCAGTTTGGGATTTCCTGAGTGTTTGGTCAGTATGTGATGCCCTCAGTGTTTGGTCTGATCAGTATGTGATGTCCTCAGTGTTTGGTCTGATCAGTATGTGATGTCCTCAGTGTTTGTTCTGGTCAGTATGGGATTTCCTGAGTGTTTGGACTGGTCAGTATGTGATGCCCTCAGTGTTTGGTCTGATCAGTATGTGATGTCCTCAGTGTTTGGTCTGATCAGTATGTGATGTCCTCAGTGTTTGGTCTGGTCAGTATGGGATTTCCTGAGTGTTTGGACTGGTCAGTATGTGATGCCCTCAGTGTTTGGTCTGATCAGTATGTGATGTCCTCAGTGTTTGTCTGATCAGTATGTGATGTCCTCAGTGTTTGGTCTGGTCAGTATGGGATTTCCTGAGTGTTTGGACTTGTCAGAATGTGATGCCTTAGTGTTTGTTCTGATCAGTATGTGATGTCCTCAGTGTTTGGTCTGGTCAGTATGGGATTTTTTGAGTGTTTTCTCAGTATGTGAAGCCCTCAGTGTTTAGTCTGATCAGTATGTGATGTCCTCAGTGTTTGGTCTGATCAGTATGTGATGTCCTCAGTTTTTGCACTGGTCAGTATGGGATGTCCTGAGTGTTTGGTCTGGTCTGTGTGGGATATCTTGAGTGTTTGGTCTGGTCAGTATGGGATTTCCTGAGTGTTTGGACTGGTCAGTATTTGAAGCCCTCAGTGTTTGGTCTGATCAGTATGTGATGTCCTCAGTGTTTGGTCTGATCAGTATGTGATGTCCTCAGTTTTTGGTCTGGTCAGTATGGGATTTCCTGAGTGTTTCGACTTGTCAGTATGTAATGCCCTAGTGTTTGGTCTGATCAGTATGTGATGTCCTTAGTGTTTGGTCTGGTCAGTATGGGACTTCCTGAGTGTTTGGTCAGTATGTGATGCCTCAGTGTTTGGTCTGATCAGTATGTGATGTCCTCAGTGTTTGGTCTGGTCAGAATGTAATGCCCTCAGTGTTTGGTCTGATCAGTATGTGATGTCCTCAGTGTTTGGTCTGATCAGTATGTGATGTCCTCAGTGTTTGGTCTGGTCAGTATGGGATTTCATTAATGTTTGGACTGGTCAGTATGTGATGCCCTCAGTGTTTGGTCTGATCAGTATGTGATGACCTCAGTGTTTGCTCTGATCAGTATGTGATGTCCTCAATGTTTGGTCTGGTCAGTATGGGATTTCCTGAGTGTTTGGACTGGTCAGTACGTAATGCCCTCAGTGTTTGGTCTGATCAGTATGTGTTGTCCTCAGTACTTGGTCTGGTCAGTGTGGGATATCCTGAGTGTTAGGACTGGTCAGTATGGGATGTCCTGAGTGTTTGGTCTGGTCAGTATGGGATGTCCTGAGCGTTTGGTCTGGTCAGTATGTGATGTATTGAATGTTTGGTCTGGGCGGGATGTAATGTCCTAAGTGTTTGGTCTGGTCAGTATGTGATGTCCTGAGTTTTTGGTCTGGTCAGTATGTGATGTCCAGAATGTTTGGATTGATCAGTATTTGATGTCCTGAGTGTTTGTTCTGGTCAGTATGTGATGTCCTGAGTGTTTGGTCTGATCAGTATGTGATGCCCTCAGTGTTTGTTCTGATCAGTATGTGATGTCCTCAGTGTTTGGTCTGATCAGTATGTGATGTCCTCAGTGTTTGGTCTGGTCAGTATGGGATTTCCTGAGTGTTTGGACTGGTCAGTATGTGATGCCCTCAGTGTTTGGTCTGATCAGTATGTGATGTCCTCAGTGTTTGGTCTGATCAGTATGTGATGTCCTCAGTGTTTGGTCTGGCCAGTATTGGATTTCCTGAGTGTTTGGACTTGTCAGAATGTGATGCCTTAGTGTTTGGTCTGATCAGTATGTGATGTCCTCAGTGTTTGGTCTGGTCAGTATGGGATTTACTAAGTGTTTTGTCAGTATGTGAAGCCCTCAGTGTTTGGTCGGATCAGTATGTGATGTCCTCAGTGTTTGGTCTGATCAGTATGTGATGTCCTCAGTGTTTGGTCTGGTCAGTATGGGATTTCCTGAGTGTTTGGACTTGTCAGTATGTGATGCCTTAGTGTTTGGTCTGATCAGCATGTGATGTCCTCTGTGTTCGGTCTGGTCAGTATGGGATTTCCTGAGTGTTTGGTCAGTATGTGATGCCTTAGTGTTTGGTCTGATCAGTATGTGATGTCCTCAGTGTTTGGTCTGGTCAGTATGTAATGCCCTCAATGTTTGGTCTGATCAGTATGTGAAGTTCTCGGTGATTGGTCTGATCAGTATGTGATGTCCTCAGTGTTTGGTCTGGTCAGTATTGGATTTCCTGAGTGTTTGGTTAGTATGTGATGTCATCAGTGTTTGGTCTGATCAGTATGTAATGTCTTCAGTGTTGGTCTGGTCAGTATGGGATTTCCTGAGTGTTTTGTCAGTATGTGAAGTCCTCAGTGTTTGGTCTGGTCAGTATGTGATGTCCTGAGTTTTTGGTCTGGTCAGTATGTGATGTCCAGAATGTTTGGATTGATCAGTATTTGATGTCCTGAGTGTTTGGTCTGGTCAGTATGTGATGTCCTGAGTGTTTGGTCTGATCAGTATGTGATGTCCTGAGTGTTTGGTCTCATCAGTATGTGATGTCCTAAGTGTTTGGTCTGATCAGTATGGGATGTCCTGAGTGTTTGGTCTGATCAGTATGTGATGACCTCAGTGTTTGGTCTGATCAGTATGTGATGTCCTAAGTGTTTGGTCTGATCAGTATGGGATGTCCTGAGTGTTTGCTCTGGTCAGTATGGGATGTACTGAGTGTTTAGTTCTGGTCAGTCTGTGATGCCCTCAATGTTTGGTCTGATCAGTATGGGATTTCCTGAGTGTTTGGTCAGTATGTGATGCCCTCAGTGTTTCTTCTGATCAGTATGGGATGTCCTGAGTGTTTGCTGAGGTCAGTATGGGATGTACTGAGTCTTTGGTCTGGTCAGTATGTGATGCCATCAGTGTTTGGTCTGATCAGTATGAGATGTTCTCAGTGTTTGGTCTGGTCAGTATGGGATGTCCTGAGTGTTTGGTCTGGTCAGTATGTGATGTATTGAATGTTTTTTCTAAGCGGGATGTAATGTCCTAAGTGTTTGCTCTGGTCAGTATGTGATGTCCTGAGTTTATGGTCTGGTCAGAATGTGATGTCCAGAATGTTTGGATTGATCAGTATTTGATGTCCTGAGTGTTTGGTCTGGTCAGTATGTGATGTCCTGAGTGTTTGATCTGATCAGTATGTGATGTCCTGAGTGTTTGCTCTGATCAGTATGTGATGTCCTAAGTGTTTGGTCTGATCAGTATGTGATGTCCTGAGTGTTTGGTCTGGTCAGTATGGGATGTCCTGAGTGTTTGCTCTGGTCAGTATGGGATGTACTGAGTGTTTGTTCTGGTCAGTCTGTGATGCCCTCAGTGTTTGGTCTGATCAGTCTGTGATGTCCTCAGTGTTTGGTCTGGTCAGTATGGGATGTACTGAGTGTTTTGTCTGGTCAGTATATGATGCCATCAGTGTTTGGTCTGATCAGTATGTGATGTTCTCAGTGTTTGGTCTGATGAGTATGGGATGTCCTGAGTGTTTGCTCTGTTCAGTTTGGGATTTCCTGAGTGTTTGGACTGGTCAGTATGGGATGTCCGGAGTGTTTGGTCTGATCAGTATATGTTGTCCTCAGTTCTTGGTCTGGTCAGTATGGGATGTCCTGAGTGATTGGTCTGGTCAGTATGTGATGTATTGAATGTTTTTTCTAAGCGGGATGTAATGTCCTAAGTGTTTGGTCTGGTCAGTATGTGATGTCCTGAGTTTTTGGTCTGGTCAGTATGTGATGTCCAGAATGTTTGGATTGATCAGTATTTGATGTCCTTAGTGTTTTTTCTGGTCAGTATGTGATGCCCTGAGTGTTTGGTCTGATCAGTATGTGATGTCCTGAGTGTTTGCTCTGATCAGTATGTGATGTCCTAAGTGTTTGGTCTGATCAGTATGTGATGTCCTGAGTGTTTGGTCTGGTCAGTATGGGATGTCCTGAGTGTTTGCTCTGGTCAGTATGGGATGTACTGAATGTTTGTTCTGATCAGTCTGTGATGCGCTCAGTGTTTGGTCTGATCAGACTGTGATGTCCTCAGTGTTTGGTCTGGTCAGTATGGGATTTACTGAGTGTTTGGACTGGTCAGTATGGGATGTCCTGAGTATTTGGTATGGTCAGTATGGGATGTCCTGAGTGTTTGGTCTGATCATTATGGGATGTCCTGAGTGTTTGCTCTGGTGACTATGGGTTGTCCTGAGTGTTTGCTCTGATCAGTATGTGATGTCCTCAGTGTTTGGTCTGGTCAGTATGGGATTTCCTCAGTGTTTGGTCTGATCAGTATGTGATGTCCTCAGTGTTTGGTCTGATCAGTATGTAATGTCCTGAGTGTTTGGTCTGGTCAGTATGGGATTTCCTGAGTGTTTGTTCTGGTCAGTCTGTGATGCCCTCAATGTTTGGTCTGATCAGTATGTGATGTCCTCAGTGTTTGGTCTGGTCAGTTTGGGATTTCCTGAGTGTTTGGTCAGTATGTGATGCCCTCAGTGTTTGGTCTGATCAGTATGTGATGTCCTCAGTGTTTGTTCTGGTCAGTATGGGATTTCCTGAGTGTTTGGACTGGTCAGTATGTGATGCCCTCAGTGTTTGGTCTGATCAGTATGTGATGTCCTCAGTGTTTGGTCTGATCAGTATGTGATGTCCTAAGTGTTTGGTCTGGTCAGTATGGGATTTCCTGAGTGTTTGGACTGGTCAGTATGTGATGCCCTCAGTGTTTGGTCTGATCAGTATGTGATGTCCTCAGTGTTTGTCTGATCAGTATGTGATGTCCTCAGTGTTTGGTCTGGTCAGTATGGGATTTCCTGAGTGTTTGGACTTGTCAGAATGTGATGCCTTAGTGTTTGTTCTGATCAGTATGTGATGTCCTCAGTGTTTGGTCTGGTCAGTATGGGATTTCCTGAGTGTTTTCTCAGTATGTGAAGCCCTCAGTGTTTAGTCTGATCAGTATGTGATGTCCTCAGTGTTTGGTCTGATCAGTATGTGATGTCCTCAGTGTTTGCACTGGTCAGTATGGGATGTCCTGAGTGTTTGGTCTGGTCTGTGTGGGATATCTTGAGTGTTTGGTCTGGTCAGTATGGGATTTCCTGAGTGTTTGGACTGGTCAGTATTTGAAGCCCTCAGTGTTTGGTCTGATCAGTATGTGATGTCCTCAGTGTTTGGTCTGATCAGTATGTGATGTCCTCAGTGTTTGGTCTGGTCAGTATGGGATTTCCTGAGTGTTTCGACTTGTCAGTATGTAATGCCCTAGTGTTTGGTCTGATCAGTATGTGATGTCCTTAGTGTTTGTTCTGGTCAGTATGGGACTTCCTGAGTGTTTGTTCAGTATGTGATGCCTCAGTGTTTGGTCTGATCAGTATGTGATGTCCTCAGTGTTTGGTCTGGTCAGAATGTAATGCCATCAGTGTTTGGTCTGATCAGTATGTGATGTCCTCAGTGTTTGGTCTGATCAGTATGTGATGTCCTCAGTGTTTGGTCTGGTCAGTATGGGATTTCATTAATGTTTGGACTGGTCAGTATGTGATGCCCTCAGTGTTTGGTCTGATCAGTATGTGATGACCTCAGTGTTTGCTCTGATCAGTATGTGATGTCCTCAATGTTTGGTCTGGTCAGTATGGGATTTCCTGAGTGTTTGGACTGGTCAGTACGTAATGCCCTCAATGTTTGGTCTGATCAGTATGTGTTGTCCTCAGTGTTTGGTCTGATCAGTATGTGATGTCCTCAGTGTTTGGTCTGGTCAGTGTGGGATATCCTGAGTGTTAGGACTGGTCAGTAAGGGATGTCCTGAGTGTTTGGTCTGGTCAGTATGGGATGTCCTGAGTGTTTGGTCTGGTCAGTATGTGATGTATTGAATGTTTGGTCTGGGCGGGATGTAATGTCCTAAGTGTTTGGTCTGGTCAGTATGTGATGTCCTGAGTTTTTGGTCTGGTCAGTATGTGATGTCCAGAATGTTTGGATTGATCAGTATTTGATGTCCTGAGTGTTTGGTCTGGTCAGTATGTGATGTCCTGAGTGTTTGGTCTGATCAGTATGTGATGTCCTGAGTGTTAGGTCTCATCAGTATGTGATGTCCTGAGTGTTTGGTCTGATCAGTATGTGATGTCCTAAGTGTTTGGTCTGATCAGTATGGGATGTCCTGAGTGTTTGCTCTGGTCAGTATGGGATGTACTGAGTGTTAGTTCTGGTCAGTCTGTGATGCCCTCAATGTTTGGTCTGATCAGTATGTGATGTCCTCAGTGTTTGGTCTGGTCAGTATGGGATTTCCTGAGTGTTTGGTCAGTATGTGATGCCCTCAGTGTTTGTTCTGATCAGTATGTGATGTCCTCAGTGTTTGGTCTGATCAGTATGTGATGTCCTCAGTGTTTGGTCTGGTCAGTATGGGATTTCCTGAGTGTTTGGACTGGTCAGTATGTGATGCCCTCAGTTTTTGGTCTGATCAGTATGTGATGTCCTCAGTGTTTGGTCTGATCAGTATGTGATGTCCTCAGTGTTTGGTCTGGACAGTATTGGATTTCCTGAGTGTTTGGACTTGTCAGAATGTGATGCCTTAGTGTTTGGTCTGATCAGTATGTGATGTCCTCAGTGTTTGGTCTGGTCAGTATGGGATTTACTGAGTGTTTTGTCAGTATGTGAAGCCCTCAGTGTTTGGTCGGATCAGTATGTGATGTCCTCAGTGTTTGGTCTGATCAGTATGTGATGTCCTCAGTGTTTGGTCTGGTCAGTATGGGATTTCCTGAGTGTTTGGACTTGTCAGTATGTGATGCCTTAGTGTTTGGTCTGATCAGCATGTGATGTCCTCTGTGTTCGGTCTGGTCAGTATGGGATTTCCTGAGTGTTTGGTCAGTATGTGATGCCTCAGTGTTTGGTCTGATCAGTATGTGATGTCCTCAGTGTTTGGTCTGGTCAGTATGTAATGCCCTCAATGTTTGGTCTGATCAGTATGTGAAGTTCTCGGTGATTGGTCTGATCAGTATGTGATGTCCTCAGTGTTTGGTCTGGTCAGTATTGGATTTCCTGAGTGTTTGGTCAGTATGTGATGTCATCAGTGTTTGGTCTGATCAGTATGTAATGTCTTCAGTGTTGGTCTGGTCAGTATGGGATTTCCTGAGTGTTTTGTCAGTATGTGAAGTCCTCAGTGTTTGGTCTGATCAGTATGTGATGTACTCAGTGTTTGGTCTGGTCAGTATGGGATTTCCTGAGTGTTTGGACTGGTCAGAATATGAAGCCCTCAGTGTTTGGTCTGTTGAATATGTGATGTCCTGAGTGTTTGGTCTGGTCTGTATGTGATGTCCTGAGTTTTTGGTCTGGTCAGTATGTGATGTCCTGAATGTTTGGTCTGGTCAGTATGTGATATCCTAAATGTTTGGTCTGGTCAGTATGTGATGTCCTGAGTGTTTGGTCTGGTCAGTATGTGATGTCCTGAGTGTTTGGTCTGGGCGGTATGTGATGTCCTGAGTGTTTGGTCTGGTCAGTATATGATATCCAGAATGTTTGGATTGATCTGTATGGGATGTCCTGAGTGTTTGGTCTGGTCTGTATGGGATACCTGAGTGTTTGGTCTTGTCAGTATGTGATGTCCTGAGTGTTTGGTCTGATCAGTATGTGATGTCCTGAGTGTTTGCTCTGGACAGTATGGTACTGAGTGTTTGGTCTGGTCAGTATATGATGCCATCAGTGTTTGGTCTGATCAGTATGGGATGTCCTGAGTGTTTGCTCTGGTCAGTATGGGATTTCCTGAGTGTGTGGTCAGTATGTGATGCCCTCAGTGTTTGGTCTGATCAGTATGTGATGTCCTCAGTGTTTGGTCTGATCAGTATGTGATGTCCTCAGTGTTTGTTCTGGTCAGTATGGGATTTCCTGAGTGTTTGGACTGGTCAGTATGTGATGCCCTCAGTGTTTGGTCTGATCAGTATGTGATGTCCTCAGTGTTTGGTCTGATCAGTATGTGATGTCCTCAGTGTTTGGTCTGGTCAGTATGGGATTTCCCGAGTGTTTGGACTGGTCAGTATGTGATGCCCTCAGTGTTTGGTCTGATCAGTATGTGATGTCCTCAGTGTTTGTCTGATCAGTATGTGATGTCCTCAGTGTTTGGTCTGGTCAGTATGGGATTTCCTGAGTGTTTGGACTTGTCAGAATGTGATGCCTTAGTGTTTGCTCTGATCAGTATGTGATGTCCTCAGTGTTTGGTCTGGTCAGTATGGGATTTCCTGAGTGTTTTCTCAGTATGTGAAGCCCTCAGTGTTTAGTCTGATCAGTATGTGATGTCCTCAGTGTTTGGTCTGATCAGTATGTGATGTCCTCAGTGTTTGCACTGGTCAGTATGGGATGTCCTGAGTGTTTGCTCTGGTCAGTATGGGATGTACTGAGTGTTTAGTTCTGGTCAGTCTGTGATGCCCTCAATGTTTGGTCTGATCAGTATGGGATTTCCTGAGTGTTTGGTCAGTATGTGATGCCCTCAGTGTTTCTTCTGATCAGTATGTGATGTCCTCAGTGTTTGGTCTGATCAGTATGTGATGTCCTCAGTGTTTGGTCTGGTCAGTATGGGATTTCCTGAGTGTTTGGACTGGTCAGTATGTGATGCTTTCAGTGTTTGGTCTGATCAGTATGTGATGTCCTCAGTGTTTGGTCTGATCAGTATGTGATGTCCTCAGTGTTTGGTCTGGACAGTATGGGATTTCCTGAGTGTTTGGACTTGTCAGAATGTGATGCCTTAGTGTTTGGTCTGATCAGTATGTGATGTCCTCAGTGTTTGGTCTGGTCAGTATGGGATTTACTGAGTGTTTTGTCAGTATGTGAAGCCCTCAGTGTTTGGTCGGATCAGGATGTGATGTCCTCAGTGTTTGGTCTGATCAGTATGTGATGTCCTCAGTGTTTGGTCTGGTCAGTATGGGATTTCCTGAGTGTTTGGACTTGTCAGAATATGATGCCTTAGTGTTTGGTCTGATCAGCATGTGATGTCCTTTGTGTTCGGTCTGGTCAGTATGGGATTTCCTGAGTGTTTGGTCAGTATCTGATGCCTCAGTGTTTGGTCTGATCAGTATGTGATGTCCTCAGTGTTTGGTCTGGTCAGTATGTAATGCCCTCAGTGTTTGGTCTGATCAGTATGTGAAGTTCTCGGTGATTGGTCTGATCAGTATGTGATGTCCTCAGTGTTTGGTCTGATCAGTATGTGATGTCCTCAGTGTTTGGTCTGGTCAGTATGGGATGTCCTCAGTGTTTGCACTGGTCAATATCGGATGTCCTGAGTGTTTGGTCTGGTCAGTATGGGATTTCCTGAGTGTTTGGACTGGACAGAATATGAAGCCCTCAGTGTTTGGTCTGTTGAATATGTGATGTCCTGAGTGTTTGGTGTGGTCTGTATGTGATGTCCTGAGTTTTTGGTCTGGTCAGTATGTGATGTCCTGAATGTTTGGTCTGGTCAGTATGTGATATCCTAAATGTTTGGTCTGGTCAGTATGTGATGTCCTGAGTGTTTGGTCTGGTCAGTATGTGATGTCCTGAGTGTTTGGTCTGGGCGGTATGTGATGTTCTGAGTGTTTGGTCTGGTCAGTATGTGATGTCCAGAATGTTTGGATTGATCAGTATGGGATATCCTGAGTGTTTGGTCTGGTCTGTATGGGATACCTGAGTGTTTGGTCTTGTCAGTATGTGATGTCCTGAGTGTTTGGTCTGATCAGTATGTGATGTCCTGAGTGTTTGCTCTGGACAGTATGGGATGTACTGAGTGTCTGGTCTGGTCAGTATATGATGCCATCAGTGTTTGGTCTGATCAGTATGTGATTTTCTCAGTGTTTGGTCTGATCAGTATGGGATGTCCTGAGTGTTTGCTCTGGTCAGTATGGGATTTCCTGAGTGTTTGGACTGGTTAGTATGGGATGTCCGGAGTGTTTGGTCTGGTCAGTATGTGATGTCCAGAGTGGTTGGTCTGGTCAGTATGTGATGTATTAAATGTTTGGTCTGGGCGGGATGTAATGTCCTGAGTGTTTGGTCTTGTCAGTATGTGATGTCCTGTGTGTTTGCTCTGGACAGTATGGGATGTACTGAGTGTTTGGTCTGGTCAGTATATGATGCCATCAGTGTTTGGTCTGATCAGTATGTGATGTTCTCAGTGTTTGGTCTGATCAGTATGGGATGTCCTTAGTGTTTGCTCTGGTCAGTATGGGATGTCCGGAGTGTTTGGCCAGGTCAGTATGTGATGGCCTGAGTGTTTGGTCTGGTCAGTATGGGATTTCCAGAGTGTTTGGACTGGTCAGTATGCGTTGCCCTCAGTGTTTGGTCTGATCAGTATGTGATGTCCTCAGTGTTTGGTCTGATCAGTATGTGATGTCCTCAGTGTTTGGTCTGGTCAGTATGGGATTTCCTGAGTGTTTGGACTTGTCAGAATGTGATGACTTAGTGTTTGGTCTGATCAGTATGGGATTTCCTGAGTGTTTTGTCAGTATGTGAAGCCCTCATTGTTTGGTCTGATCAGTATGTGATGTCCTCAGTGTTTGGTCTGAGCAGTATGTGATGTCCTCAGTGTTTGGTCTGGTCAGTATGGGATTTCCTGAGTGTTTGGACTTGTCAGTATGTAATGACCTAGTGTTTGGTCTGATCAGTATGTGATGTCCTTAGTGTTTGGTCTGGTCAGTATGGGACTTCCTGAGTGTTTGCTCAGTATGTGATGCCTCAGTGTTTGGTCTGATCAGTATGTGATGTCCTCATTGTTTGTTCTGGTCAGTATGGGATTTCCTGAGTGTTTGGACTGGTCAGTATGTGATGCCCTCAGTGTTTGGTCTGATCAGTATGTGATGTCCTCAGTGTTTGGTCTGATCAGTATGTGATGTCCTCAGTGTTTGGTCTGGTCAGTATGGGATTTCCTGAGTGTTTGGATTTGTCAGAATGTGATGCCTTAGTGTTTGGTCTGATCAGTATGTGATGTCCTCAGTGTTTGGTCTGGTCAGTATGGGATTTCCTGAGTGTTTTGTCAGAATGTGAAGCCCTCAGTGTTTGGTCGGATCAGTATGTGATGTCCTCAGTGTTTGGTCTGATCAGTATGTGATGTCCTCAGTGTTTGGTCTGGTCAGTATGGGATTTCCTGAGTGTTTGGACTTGTCAGTATGTGATGCCTCAGTGTTTGGTCTGATCAGTATGTGATGTCCTCAGTGTTTGGTCTGGTCAGTATGTAATGCCCTCAGTGTTTGGTCTGATCAGTATGTGATGTCCTCAGTGATTGGTCTGATCAGTATGTGATGTCCTCAGTGTTTGGTCTGGTCAGTATTGGATTTCCAGAGTGTTTGGTCAGTATGTGATGTCATCAGTGTTTGGTCTGGTCAGTATGGGATTTCCTGAGTGTTTGGACTTGTCAGAAGGTGATGCCTTAGTGTTTGTTCTGATCAGTATGTGATGTCCTCAGTGTTTGGTCTGGTCAGTATGGGATTTCCTCAGTGTTTTCTCAGTATGTGAAGCCCTCAGTGTTTAGTCTGATCAGTATGTGATGTCCTCAGTGTTTGGTCTGATCAGCATGTGATGTCCTCAGTGTTTGCACTGGTCAGTATGGGATGTCCTGAGAGTTTGGTCTGGTCTGTGTGGGATATCTTGAGTGTTTGGTCTAGTCAGTATGGGATTTCCTGAGTGTTTGGACTGGTCAGTATTTGAAGCCCTCAGTGTTTGGTCTGATCAGTATGTGATGTCCTCAGTGTTTGGTCTGATCAGTATGTGATGTCCTCAGTGTTTGGTCTGGTCAGTATGGGATTTCCTGAGTGTTTGGACTTGTCAGTATGTAATGCCCTAGTGTTTGGTCTGATCAGTATGTGATGTCCTTAGTGTTTGGTCTGGTCAGTATGGGACTTCCTGAGTGTTTGGTCAGTATGTGATGCCTCAGTGTTTGGTCTGATCAGTATGTGATGTCCTCAGTGTTTGGTCTGGTCAGAATGTAATGCCCTCAGTGTTTAGTCTGATCAGTATGTGATGTCCTCAGTGTTTGGTCTGATCAGTATGTGATGTCCTCAGTGTTTGGTCTGATCAGTATGTAATGTCCTAAGTGTTTGGTCTGGTCAGTATGTGATGTCCTGAGTTTTTGGTCTGGTCAGTATGTGATGTCCAGAATGTTTGGATTGATCAGTATTTGATGTCCTGAGTGTTTGGTCTGGTCAGTATGTGATGTCCTGAGTGTTTGGTCTGATCAGTATGTGATGTCCTGAGTGTTTGGTCTCATCAGTATGTGATGTCCTGAGTGTTTGGTCTGATCAGTATGTGATGTCCTAAGTGTTTGGTCTGATCAGTATGGGATGTCCTGAGTGTTTGCTCTGGTCAGTATGGGATGTACTGAGTGTTTGTTCTGGTCAGTCTGTGATGCCCTCAATGTTTGGTCTGATCAGTATGTGATGTCCTCAGTGTTTGGTCTGGTCAGTATGGGATTTCCTGAGTGTTTGGTCAGTATGTGATGCCCTCAGTGTTTGTTCTGATCAGTATGTGATGTCCTCAGTGTTTGGTCTGATCAGTATGTGATGTCCTCAGTGTTTGGTCTGGTCAATATGGGATTTCCTGAGTGTTTGGACTTGTCAGTATGTGACGCCCTCTGTGTTTGGTCTGATCAGTATGTGATGTCCTCAGTGTTTGGTCTGATCAGTATGTGATGTCCTCAGTGTTTGGTCTGGTCAGTATGGGATTTCCTGAGTGTTTGGACTTGTCTGAATGTGATGCCTTAGTGTTTGGTCTGATCAGTATGTGATGTCCTCAGTGTTTGGTCTGGTCAGTATGGGATTTCCTGAGTGTTTTGTCAGTATGTGAAGCCCTCAGTGTTTGGTCGGATCAGTATGTGATGTCCTCAGTGTTTGGTCGGATCAGTATGTGATGTCCTCAGTGTTTGGTCTGGTCAGTATGGTATTTACTGAGTGTTTGGACTTGTCAGTATGTAATGCCTTAGTGTTTGGTCTGATCAGTAGGTGATGTCCTCTGTGTTCGGTCTGGTCAGTATGGGATTTCCTGAGTGTTTGGTCAGTATGTGATGCCTCAGTGTTTGGTCTGATCAGTATGTGATATCCTCAGTGTTTGGTGTGGTCAGTATGTAATGCCCTCAGTGTTTGGTCTGATCAGTATGTGATGTCCTCAGTGATTGGTCTGATCAGTATGTGATGTCCTCAGTGTTTGGTCTGGTCAGTATTGGATTTCCTGAGTGTTTGGTCAGTATGTGATGTCATCAGTGTTTGGTCTGATCAGTATGTAATGTCTTCAGTGTTGGTCTGGTCAGTATGGGATTTCCTGAGTGTTTTGTCAGTATGTGAAACCCTCAGTGTTTGGTCTGATCAGTATGTGATGTCCTCAGTGCTTGGTCTGATCAGTATGTGATGTCCTCAGTGTTTGCACTGGTCAATATCGGATGTCCTGAGTGTTTGGTCTGGTCAGTATGGGATTTCCTGAGTGTTTGGACTGGACAGAATATGAAGCCCTCAGTGTTTGGTCTGTTGAATATGTGATGTCCTGAGTGTTTGGTGTGGTCTGTATGTGATGTCCTGAGTTTTTGGTCTGGTCAGTATGTGATGTCCTGAATGTTTGGTCTGGTCAGTATGTGATATCCTAAATGTTTGGTCTGGTCAGTATGTGATGTCCTGAGTGTTTGGTCTGGTCAGTATGTGATGTCCTGAGTGTTTGGTCTGGGCGGTATGTGATGTCCTGAGTGTTTGGTCTGGTCAGTATGTGATGTCCAGAATGTTTGGATTGATCAGTATGGGATATCCTGAGTGTTTGGTCTGGTCTGTATGGGATACCTGAGTGTTTGGTCTTGTCAGTATGTGATGTCCTGAGTGTTTGGTCTGATCAGTATGTGATGTCCTGAGTGTTTGCTCTGGACAGTATGGGATGTACTGAGTGTCTGGTCTGGTCAGTATATGATGCCATCAGTGTTTGGTCTGATCAGTATGTGATGTTCTCAGTGTTTGGTCTGATCAGTATGGGATGTCCTGAGTGTTTGCTCTGGTCAGTATGGGATTTCCTGAGTGTTTGGACTGGTTAGTATGGGATGTCCGGAGTGTTTGGTCTGGTCAGTATGTGATGTCCAGAGTGTTTGGTCTGGTCAGTATGTGATGTATTAAATGTTTGGTCTGGGCGGGATGTAATGTCCTGAGTGTTTGGTCTTGTCAGTATGTGATGTCCTGTGTGTTTGCTCTGGACAGTATGGGATGTACTGAGTGTTTGGTCTGGTCAGTATATGATGCCATCAGTGTTTGGTCTGATCAGTATGTGATGTTCTCAGTGTTTGGTCTGATCAGTATGGGATGTCCTTAGTGTTTGCTCTGGTCAGAATGGGATGTCGGGAGTGTTTTGTCTGGTCAGTATGTGATGTCCTGAGTGTTTGGTCTGGTCTGTATGGGATATCCTGAGTGTTTGGTCTGGTCAGTATGGGATTTCCTGAGTGTTTGGACTGGTCAGTATGTGAAGCCCTCAGTGTTTGGTCTGATCAGTATGTGATGTCCTCAGTGTTAGGTCTGATCAGTATTTGATGTCCTCAGTGTTTGGTCTGGTCAGTATGTGATTTCCTGAGTGTTTGGACTTGTCAGTATGTGATGCCCTAGTGTTTGATCTGATCAGTATGTGATGTCCTCAGTGTTTGGTTTGGTCAGTATGGGATTTACTGAGTGTTTGGTCAGTATGTGATGCCTCAGTGTTTAGTCTGATCAGTATGTGATGTCCTCAGTGTTTGGTCTGGTCAGTATGTAATGCCATCAGTGATTGGTCTGATCAGTATGTGATGTCCTCAGTGTTTGGTCTGATCAGTATGTGATGTCCTCAGTGTGTGGTCTGGGCGGTATATGATGTCCTGTGTGTTTGGTCTGGTTGGTATGTGATGTCCTGAGTGTTTGGTCTGGTCGGTATGTGATGTACTGAGTGTTTGTTCTGGTCGGTATGTGATGTACTGAGTGTTTGGTCTGTTGAATATGTGATGTCCTGAGTTTTTGGTCTGGTCAGTATGTGATGTCCTGAATGTTTGGTCTGGTCAGTATGTGATATCCTAAATGTTTGGTCTGGTCAGTATGTGATGTCCTGAGTGTTTGGTCTGGTCAGTATGTGATGTCCTGAGTGTTTGGTCTGGGCAGTATGTGATGTCCTGAGTGTTTGGTCTGGTCAGTATGTGATGTCCAGAATGTTTGGATTGATCAGTATGGGATGTCCTCAGTGTTTGGTCTGGTCTGTATGGGATACCTGAGTGTTTGGTCTTGTCAGTATGTGATGTCCTGAGTGTTTGGTCTGATCAGTATGTGATGTCCTGAGTGTTTGCTCTGGACAGTATGGGATGTACTGAGTGTTTGGTCTGGTCAGTATATGATGCCATCAGTGTTTGGTCTGATCAGTATGTGATGTTCTCAGTGTTTGGTCTGACCAGTATGGGATGTCCTGAGTGTTTGCTCTGGTCAGTATGGGATTTCCTGAGTGTTTGAACTGGTCACTATGGGATGTCTGCAGTGTTTGGTCTGGTCAGTATGTGATGTCCTGAGTGTTTGGTCTGGTCAGTATGTGCTGTATTGAATGTTTGGTCTGGGCAGCATGTAATGTCCTGAGTGTTTGGTCTTGTCAGTATGTGATGTCCTGAGTGTTTGGTCTGGTCAGTATGGAATGTCCTGAGTGTTTACTGTGGTCAGTATGGGATGTACTGAGTGTTTGGTCTGGTCAGTATGTGATGCCATCAGTGTTTGGAAGGATCAGTATGAGATGTTCTCAGTGTTTGGTCTGATCAGTATGGGATATCCTGAGTGTTTGCTCTGGTCAGTATGGGATTTCATTAGTGTTTGGACTGGTCAGTATGTGATGCCCTCAGTGTTTGGTCTGATCAGTATGTGATGTCCTAAGTGTTTGGTCTGATCAGTATGTGATGTCCTCAGTGTTTGGTCTGATCAGTATGTGATGTCCTCAATGTTTGGTCTGGTCAGTATGGGATTTCCTGAGTGTTTGGACTGGTCAGAATGTTATGCCCTCAGTGTTTGGTCTGATCAGTATATGTTATCCTCAGTACTTGGTCTGGTCAGTATGGGATTTCCTGAGTGTTTGGACTGGTCAGTATGGGATGTCCTGAGTGTTTGGTCTGGTCAGTATGGGATGTCCTGAGTGTTTGGTCTGGTCAGTATGGGATGTACTGAGTGTTTGTTCTGGTAAGTCTGTGATGCCCTCAATGTTTGGTCTGATCAGTATGTGATGTCCTCAGTGTTTGGTCTGATCAGTATGTGATGTCCTCAGTGTTTGGTCTGATCAGTATGTGATGTCCTCAGTGTTTGGTATGGTCAGTATGGGATTTCCTGAGTGTTTGGACTAGTCAGTATGTGATGCCCTCAGTGTTTGGTCTGATCAGTATGTGATGTCCTCAGTGTTTGGTCTGGTCAGTATGGGATTTCCTGAGTGTTTTGTCAGTATGTGAAGCCCTCAGTGTTTGGTCTGGTCAGTATGAGATTTCCTGAGTGTTTGGACTGGTCAGTATGTGAAGCCCTCAGTGTTTGGTCTGATCAGTATGTGATGTCCTCAGTGTTTGGTCTGATCAGTATGTGATGCCTCAGTGTTTGGTCTGATCAGTATGTGATGTCCTCAGTGTTTGGTCTGGTCAGTATGGGATTTCCTCAGTGTTTGGTCTGATCAGTATGTGATGTCCTCAGTGTTTGGTCTGATCAGTATGTAATGTCCTGAGTGTTTGGTCTGGTCAGTATGGGATTTCCTGAGTGTTTGTTCTGGTCAGTCTGTGATGCCCTCAATGTTTGTTCTGATCAGTATGTGATGTCCTCAGTGTTTGGTCTGGTCAGTATGGGATTTCCTGAGTGTTTTCTCAGTATGTGAAGCCCTAAGTGTTTAGTCTGATCAGTATGTGATGTCCTCAGTGTTTGGTCTGATCAGTATGTGATGTCCTCAGTGTTTGCACTGGTCAGTATGGGATGTCCTGAGTGTTTGGTCTGGTCTGTGTGGGATATCTTGAGTGTTTGGTCTGGTCAGTATGGGATTTCCTGAGTGTTTGGACTGGTCAGTATTTGAAGCCCTCAGTGTTTGGTCTGATCAGTATGTGATGTCCTCAGTGTTTGGTCTGATCAGTATGTGATGTACTCAGTGTTTGGTCTGGTCAGTATGGGTTTTTTCTGAGTGTTTGGACTTGTCAGTATGTAATGCCCTAGTGTTTGTCTGATCAGTATGTGATGTCCTTAGTGTTTGGTCTGGTCAGTATGGGACTTCCTGAGTGTTTGGTCAGTATATGATGCCTCAGTGTTTGGTTTGATCAGTATGTGATGTCCTCAGTGTTTGGTCTGGTCAGAATGTAATGCCCTCAGTGTTTGGTCTGATCAGTATGTGATGTCCTCAGTGTTTGGTCTGATCAGTATGTGATGTCCTCAGTGTTTGGTCTGGTAAGTATGGGATTTCATTACTGTTTGGACTGGTCAGTATGTGATGCCCTCAGTGTTTGGTCTGATCAGTATGTGATGTCCTCAGTGTTTGCTCTGATCAGTATGTGATGTCCTCAATGTTTGGTCTGGTCAGTATGGGATTTCCTGAGTGTTTGGACTGGTCAGTACGTGATGCCCTCAGTGTTTGGTCTGATCAGTATGTGTTGTCCTCAGTACTTGGTCTGGTCAGTGTGGGATATCCTGAGTGTTTGGACTGGTCAGTATGGGATGTCCTGAGTGTTTGGTCTGGTATGTATGGGATGTCCTGAGTGTTTGGTCTGGTCAGTATGTGATGTATTGAATGTTTGGTCTGGGCGGGATGTAATGTCCTAAGTGTTTGGTCTGGTCAGTATGTGATGTCCTGAGTTTTTGGTCTGGTCAGTATGTGATGTCCAGAATGTTTGGATTGATCAGTATTTGATGTCCTGAGTGTTTGGTCTGGTCAGTATGTGATGTCCTGAGTGTTTGGTCTGATCAGTATGTGATGTCCTGAGTGTTTGGTCTCATCAGTATGTGATGTCCTGAGTGTTTGGTCTGATCAGTATGTGATGTCCTAAGTGTTTGGTCTGATCAGTATGGGATGTCCTGAGTGTTTGCTCTGGTCAGTATGGGATGTACTGAGTGTTTGTTCTGGTCAGTCTGTGATGCCCTCAATGTTTGGTCTGATCAGTATGTGATGTCCTCAGTGTTTGGTCTGGTCAGTATGGGATTTCCTGAGTGTTTGGTCAGTATGTGATGCCCTCAGTGTTTGTTCTGATCAGTATGTGATGTCCTCAGTGTTTGGTCTGATCAGTATGTGATGTCCTCAGTGTTTGGTCTGGTCAGTATGGGATTTCCTGAGTGTTTGGACTGGTCAGTATGTGATGCCCTCAGTGTTTGGTCTGATCAGTATGTGATGTCCTCAGTGTTTGGTCTGATCAGTATGTGATGTCCTCAGTGTTTGGTCTGGTCAGTATGGGATTTCCTGAGTGTTTGGACTTGTCAGAATGTGATGCCTTAGTGTTTGGTCTGATGAGTATGTGATGTCCTCAGTGTTTGGTCTGGTCACTATGGGATTTCCTGAGTGTTTTGTCAGTATGTGAAGCCCTCAGTGTTTGGTCGGATCAGTATGTGATGTCCTCATTGTTTGGTCTGATCAGTAAGTGATGTCCTCAGTGTTTGGTCTGGTCAGTATGGAATTTCCTGAGTGTTTGGACTTGTCAGTATGTGATGCCCTAGTGTTTGATCTGATCAGTATGTGATGTCCTCAGTGTTTGGTTTGGTCAGTATGGGATTTCCTGAGTGTTTGGTCAGTATGTGATGCCTCAGTGTTTAGTCTGATCAGTATGTGATGTCCTCAGTGTTTGGTCTGGTCAGTATGTAATGCCATCAGTGATTGGTCTGATCAGTATGTGATGTCCTCAGTGTTTGGTCTGATCAGTATGTGATGTCCTCAGTGTGTGGTCTGGGCGGTATATGATGTCCTGTGTGTTTGGTCTGGTCGGTATGTGATGTCCTGAGTGTTTGGTCTGGTCGGTATGTGATGTACTGAGTGTTTGTTCTGGTCGGTATGTGATGTACTGAGTGTTTGGTCTGTTGAATATGTGATGTCCTGAGTTTTTGGTCTGGTCAGTATGTGATGTCCTGAATGTTTGGTCTGGTCAGTATGTGATATCCTAAATGTTTGGTCTGGTCAGTATGTGATGTCCTGAGTGTTTGGTCTGGTCAGTATGTGATGTCCTGAGTGTTTGGTCTGGGCAGTATGTGATGTCCTGAGTGTTTGGTCTGGTCAGTATGTGATGTCCAGAATGTTTGGATTGATCAGTATGGGATGTCCTCAGTGTTTGGTCTGGTCTGTATGGGATACCTGAGTGTTTGGTCTTGTCAGTATGTGATGTCCTGAGTGTTTGGTCTGATCAGTATGTGATGTCCTGAGTGTTTGCTCTGGACAGTATGGGATGTACTGAGTGTTTGGTCTGGTCAGTATATGATGCCATCAGTGTTTGGTCTGATCAGTATGTGATGTTCTCAGTGTTTGGTCTGACCAGTATGGGATGTCCTGAGTGTTTGCTCTGGTCAGTATGGGATTTCCTGAGTGTTTGAACTGGTCACTATGGGATGTCTGGAGTGTTTGGTCTGGTCAGTATGTGATGTCCTGAGTGTTTGGTCTGGTCAGTATGTGCTGTATTGAATGTTTGGTCTGGGCGGCATGTAATGTCCTGAGTGTTTGGTCTTGTCAGTATGTGATGTCCTGAGTGTTTGGTCTGGTCAGTATGGGATGTCCTGAGTGTTTACTGTGGTCAGTATGGGATGTACTGAGTGTTTGGTCTGGTCAGTATGTGATACCATCAGTGTTTGGAAGGATCAGTATGAGATGTTCTCAGTGTTTGGTCTGATCAGTATGGGATATCCTGAGTGTTTGCTCTGGTCAGTATGGGATTTCATTAGTGTTTGGACTGGTCAGTATGTGATGCCTTAAGTGTTTGGTCTGATCAGTATGTGATGTCCTAAGTGTTTGGTCTGATCAGTATGTGATGTCCTCAGTGTTTGGTCTGATCAGTATGTGATGTCCTCAATGTTTGGTCTGGTCAGTATGGGATTTCCTGAGTGTTTGGACTGGTCAGAATGTTATGCCCTCAGTGTTTGGTCTGATCAGTATATGTTATCCTCAGTACTTGGTCTGGTCAGTATGGGATTTCCTGAGTGTTTGGACTGGTCAGTATGGGATGTCCTGAGTGTTTGGTCTGGTCAGTATGGGATGTCCTGAGTGTTTGGTCTGGTCAGTATGGGATGTACTGAGTGTTTGTTCTGGTAAGTCTGTGATGCCCTCAATGTTTGGTCTGATCAGTATGTGATGTCCTCAGTGTTTGGTCTGATCAGTATGTGATGTCCTCAGTGTTTGGTCTGATCAGTATGTGATGTCCTCAGTGTTTGGTATGGTCAGTATGGGATTTCCAGAGTGTTTGGACTAGTCAGTATGTGATGCCCTCAGTGTTTGGTCTGATCAGTATGTGATGTCCTCAGTGTTTGGTCTGATCAGTATGTGATGTCCTCAGTGTTTGGTCTGGTCAGTATGGGATTTCCTGAGTGTTTGGACTTGTCAGAATGTGAAGCCTCAGTGTTTGGTCTGATCAGTATGTGATGTCCTCAGTGTTTGGTCTGGTCAGTATGGGATTTCCTGAGTGTTTTGTCAGTATGTGAAGCCCTCAGTGTTTGGTCTGGTCAGTATGAGATTTCCTGAGTGTTTGGACTGGTCAGTATGTGAAGCCCTCAGTGTTTGGTCTGATCAGTATGTGATGTCCTCAGTGTTTGGTCTGATCAGTATGTGATGCCTCAGTGTTTGGTCTGATCAGTATGTGATGTCCTCAGTGTTTGCTCTGGTCAGTATGGGATTTCCTCAGTGTTTGGTCTGATCAGTATGTGATGTCCTCAGTGTTTGGTCTGATCAGTATGTAATGTCCTGAGTGTTTGGTCTGGTCAGTATGGGATTTCCTGAGTGTTTGTTCTGGTCAGTCTGTGATGCCCTCAATGTTTGTTCTGATCAGTATGTGATGTCCTCAGTGTTTGGTCTGATCAGTATGTGATGTCCTCAGTGTTTGGTCTGGTAAGTATGGGATTTCATTACTGTTTGGACTGGTCAGTATGTGATGCCCTCAGTGTTTGGTCTGATCAGTATGTGATGTCCTCAGTGTTTGCTCTGATCAGTATGTGATGTCCTCAATGTTTGGTCTGGTCAGTATGGGATTTCCTGAGTGTTTGGACTGGTCAGTACGTGATGCCCTCAGTGTTTGGTCTGATCAGTATGTGTTGTCCTCAGTACTTGGTCTGGTCAGTGTGGGATATCCTGAGTGTTTGGACTGGTCAGTATGGTATGTCCTGAGTGTTTGGTCTGGTATGTATGGGATGTCCTGAGTGTTTGGTCTGGTCAGTATGTGATGTATTGAATGTTTGGTCTGGGCGGGATGTAATGTCCTAAGTGTTTGGTCTGGTCAGTATTTGATGTCCTGAGTGTTTGGTCTGGTCAGTATGTGATGTCCTGAGTGTTTGGTCTGATCAGTATGTGATGTCCTGAGTGTTTGGTCTCATCAGTATGTGATGTCCTGAGTGTTTGGTCTGATCAGTATGTGATGTCCTAAGTGTTTGGTCTGATCAGTATGGGATGTCCTGAGTGTTTGCTCTGGTCAGTATGGGATGTACTGAGTGTTTGTTCTGGTCAGTCTGTGATGCCCTCAATGTTTGTTCTGATCAGTATGTGATGTCCTCAGTGTTTGGTCTGGTCAGTATGGGATTTCCTGAGTGTTGGTCAGTATGTGATGCCCTCAGTGTTTGTTCTGATCAGTATGTGATGTCCTCAGTGTTTGGTCTGATCAGTATGTGATGTCCTCAGTGTTTGGTCTGGTCAGTATGGGATTTCCTGAGTGTTTGGACTGGTCAGTATGTGATGCCCTCAGTGTTTGGTCTGATCAGTATGTGATGTCCTCAGTGTTTGGTCTGATCAGTATGTGATGTCCTCAGTGTTTGGTCTGGTCAGTATGGGATTTCCTGAGTGTTTGGACTTGTCAGAATGTGATGCCTTAGTGTTTGGTCTGATGAGTATGTGATGTCCTCAGTGTTTGGTCTGGTCACTATGGGATTTTCTGAGTGTTTTGTCAGTATGTGAAGCCCTCAGTGTTTGGTCGGATCAGTATGTGATGTCCTCATTGTTTGGTCTGATCAGTAAGTGATGTCCTCAGTGTTTGGTCTGGTCAGTATGGAATTTCCTGAGTGTTTGGACTTGTCAGTATGTAATGCCTTAGTGTTTGGTCTGATCAGTATGTGATGTCCTCTGTGTTCGGTCTGGTCAGTATGGGATTTCCTGAGTGTTTGGTCAGTATGTGATGCCTCAGTGTTTGGTCTGATCAGTATGTGATGTCCTCAGTGTTTGGTCTGGTCAGTATGTAATGCCCTCAGTGTTTGGTCTGATCTGTATGTGATGTCCTCAGTGATTGGTCTGATCAGTATGTGATGTCCTCAGTGTTTGGTCTGGTCAGTATTGGATTTCCTGAGTGTTTGGTCAGTATGTGATGTCATCAGTGTTTGGTCTGGTCAGTATGGGATTTCCTGAGTGTTTGGACTTGTCAGAATGTGATGCCTTAGTGTTTGTTCTGATCAGTATGTGATGTCCTCAGTGTTTTGTCTGGTCAGTATGGGATTTCCTGAGTGTTTTCTCAGTATGTGAAGCCCTCATTGTTTAGTCTTATCAGTATGTGATGTCCTCAGTGTTTGGTCTGATCAGCATGTGATGTCTTCAGTGTTTGCACTGGTCAGTATGGGATGTCCTGAGTGTTTGGTCTGGTCTGTGTGGGATATCTTTAGTGTTTGGTCTAGTCAGTATGGGATTTCCTGAGTGTTTGGACTGGTCAGTATTTGAAGCCCTCAGTGTTTGGTCTGATCAGTATGTGATGTCCTCAGTGTTTGGTCTGATCAGTATGTGATGTCCTCAGTGTTTGGTCTGGTCAGTATGGGATTTCCTGAGTGTTTGGACTTGTCAGTATGTAATGCCCTAGTGTTTGGTCTGATCAGTATGTGATGTCCTTAGTGTTTGGTCTGGTCAGTATGGGACTTCCTGAGTGTTTGGTCAGTATGTGATGCCTCAGTGTTTGGTCTGATCAGTATGTGATGTCCTCAGTGTTTGGTCTGGTCAGAATGTAATGCCCTCAGTGTTTTGTCAGATCAGTATGTGATGTCCTCAGTGTTTGGTCTGATCAGTATGTGATGTCCTCAGTGTTTGGTCTGGTCAGTATGGGATTTCATTAATGTTTGGACTGATCAGTATGTGATGCCCTCAGTGTTTGGTCTGATCAGTATTTGATGTCCTCAGTGTTTGCTCTGATCAGTATGTGATGTCCTCAATGTTTGGTCTGGTCAGTATGGGATTTCCTGAGTGTTTGGACTGGTCAGTACGTAATGCCCTCAGTGTTTGGTCTGATCAGTATGTGTTGTCCTCAGTACTTGGTCTGGTCAGTGTGGGATATCCTGAGTGTTTGGACTGGTCAGTATGGGATGTCCTGAGTGTTTGGTCTGGTCAGTATGGGATGTGCTGAGTGTTTGGTCTGGTTAGTATGTGATGTATTGAATGTTTGGTCTGGGCGGGATGTAATGTCCTAAGTGTTTGGTCTGGTCAGTATGTGATGTCCTGAGTGTTTGGTCTGGTCAGTATGTGATGTCCTGAGTGTTTGGTCTGATCAGTATGTGATGTCCTGAGTGTTTGGTCTCATCAGTATGTGATGTCCTGAGTGTTTGGTCTGATCAGTATGTGATGTCCTAAGTGTTTGGTCTGATCAGTATGGGATGTCCTGAGTGTTTGCTCTGGTCAGTATGGGATGTACTGAGTGTTTGTTCTGGTCAGTCTGTGATGCCCTCAATGTTTGGTCTGATCAGTATGTGATGTCCTCAGTGTTTGGTCTGGTCAGTATGGGATTTCCTGAGTGTTTGGTCAGTATGTGATGCCCTCAGTGTTTGTTCTGATCAGTATGTGATGTCCTCAGTGTTTGGTCTGATCACTATGTGATGTCCTCAGTGTTTGGTCTGATCAGTATGTGATGTCCTCAGTGTTTGGTCTGGTCAGTATGGTATTTCCTGAGTGTTTGGACTTGTCAGAATGTGATGCCTTAGTGTTTGGTCTGATCAGTATGTGATGTCCTCAGTGTTTGGTCTGGTCAGTATGGGATTTCCTGAGTGTTTTGTCAGTATGTGAAGCCCTCAGTGTTTGGTCGGATCAGTATGTGATGTCCTCAGTGTTTGGTCTGATCAGTATGTGATGTCCTCAGTGTTTGGTCTGGTCAGTATGGGATTTCCTGAGTGTTTGGACTTGTCAGTATGTAATGCCTTAGTGTTTGGTCTGATCAGTATGTGATGTCCTCTGTGTTCGGTCTGGTCAGTATGGTATTTCCTGAGTGTTTGGTCAGTATGTGATGCCTCAGTGTTTGGTCTGATCAGTATGTGATGTCCTCAGTGTTTGGTCTGGTCAGTATGTAATGCCCTCAGTGTTTGGTCTGATCAGTATGGGACTTCCTGAGTGTTTGGTCAGTATGTGCTGCCTCAGTGTTTGGTCTGATCAGTATGTGATGTCCTCAGTGTTTGGTCTGGTCAGAATGTAATGCCCTCAGTGTTTGGTCTGATCAGTATGTGATGTCCTCAGTGTTTGGTCTGATCAGTATGTGATGTCCTCAGTGTTTGGTCTGGTCAGTATGGGATTTCATTAATGTTTGGACTGATCAGTATGTGATGCCCTCAGTGTTTGGTCTGATCAGTATGTGATGTCCTCAGTGTTTGCTCTGATCAGTATGTGATGTCCTCAATGTTTGGTCTGGTCAGTATGGGATTTCCTGAGTGTTTGGACTGGTCAGTACGTAATGCCCTCAGTGTTTGGTCTGATCAGTATGTGTTGTCCTCAGTACTTGGTCTGGTCAGTGTGGGATATCCTGAGTGTTTGGACTGGTCAGTATGGGATGTCCTGAGTGTTTGGTCTGGTCAGTATGGGATGTGCTGAGTGTTTGGTCTGGTCAGTATGTGATGTATTGAATGTTTGGTCTGGGCGGGATGTAATGTCCTAAGTGTTTGGTCTGGTCAGTATGTGATGTCCTGAGTTTTTGGTCTGGTCAGTATGTGATGTCCAGAATGTTTGGATTGATCAGTATTTGATGTCCTGAGTGTTTGGTCTGGTCAGTATGTGATGTCCTGAGTGTTTGGTCTGATCAGTATGTGATGTCCTGAGTGTTTGGTCTCATCAGTATGTGATGTCCTGAGTGTTTGGTCTGATCAGTATGTGATGTCCTAAGTGTTTGGTCTGATCAGTATGGGATGTCCTGAGTGTTTGCTCTGGTCAGTATGGGATGTACTGAGTGTTTGTTCTGGTCAGTCTGTGATGCCCTCAATGTTTGGTCTGATCAGTATGTGATGTCCTCAGTGTTTGGTCTGGTCAGTATGGGATTTCCTGAGTGTTTGGTCAGTATGTGATGCCCTCAGTGTTTGTTCTGATCAGTATGTGATGTCCTCAGTGTTTGGTCTGATCAGTATGTGATGTCCTCAGTGTTTGGTCTGGTCAGTATGGGATTTCCTGAGTGTTTGGACTTGTCAGTATGTGATGCCCTCAGTGTTTGGTCTGATCAGTATGTGATGTCCTCAGTGTTTGGTCTGATCAGTATGTGATGTTCTCAGTGTTTGGTCTGGTCAGTATGGGATTTCCTGAGTGTTTGGACTTGTCAGAATGTGATGCCTTAGTGTTTGGTCTGATCAGTATGTGATGTCCTCAGTGTTTGGTCTGGTCAGTATGGGATTTCCTGAGTGTTTTGTCAGTATGTGAAGCCCTCAGTGTTTGGTCGGATCAGTATGTGATGTCCTCAGTGTTTGGTCTGATCAGTATGTGATGTCCTCAGTGTTTGGTCTGGTCAGTATGGGATTTCCTGAGTGTTTGGACTTGTCAGTATGTAATGCCTTAGTGTTTGGTCTGATCAGTATGTGATGTCCTCTGTGTTCGGTCTGGTCAGTATGGGATTTCCTGAGTGTTTGGTCAGTATGTGATGCCTCAGTGTTTGGTCTGATCAGTATGTGATGTCCTCAGTGTTTGGTCTGGTCAGTATGTAATGCCCTCAGTGTTTGGTCTGATCAGTATGTGATGTCCTCAGTGATTGGTCTGATCAGTATGTGATGTCCTCAGTGTTTGGTCTGGTCAGTATTGGATTTCCTGAGTGTTTGGTCAGTATGTGATGTCATCAGTGTTTGGTCTGATCAGTATGTAATGTCTTCAGTGTTGGTCTGGTCAGTATTGGATTTCCTGAGTGTTTTGTCAGTATGTGAAGCCCTCTGTGTTTGGTCTGATCAGTATGTGATGTCCTCAGTGCTTTGTCTGATCAGTATGTGATGTCCTCAGTGTTTGCACTGGTCAATATCGGATGTCCTGAGTGTTTGGTCTGGTCAGCATGGGATTTCCTGAGTGTTTGGACTGGTCAGAATATGAAGCCCTCAGTGTTTGGTCTGTTGAATATGTGATGTCCTGAGTGTTTGGTCTGGTCTGTATGTGATGTCCTGAGTTTTTGGTCTGGTCAGTATGTGATGTCCTGAATGTTTGGTCTGGTCAGTATGTGATATCCTAAATGTTTGGTCTGGTCAGTATGTGATGTCCTGAGTGTTTGGTCTGGTAAGTATGTGATGTCCAGAATGTTTGGATTGATCAGTATGGGATGCCCTGAGTGTTTGGTCTGGTCTGTATGGGATACCTGAGTGTTTGGTCTTGTCAGTATGTGATGTCCTGAGTGTTTGGTCTGATCAGTATGTGATGTCCTGAGTGTTTGCTCTGGACAGTATGGGATGTACTGAGTGTCTGGTCTGGTCAGTATATGATGCCATCAGTGTTTGGTCTGATCAGTATGTGATGTTCTCAGTGTTTGGTCTGATCAGTATGGGATGTCCTGAGTGTTTGCTCTGGTCAGTATGGGATTTCCTGAGTGTTTGGACTGGTTAGTATGGGATGTCCGGAGTGTTTGGTCTGGTCAGTATGTGATGTCCAGAGTGTTTGGTCTGGTCAGTATGTGATGTATTAAATGTTTGGTCTGGGCGGGATGTAATGTCCTGAGTGTTTGGTCTTGTCAGTATGTGATGTCCTGTGTGTTTGCTCTGGACAGTATGGGATGTACTGAGTGTTTGGTCTGGTCAGTATATGATGCCATCAGTGTTTGGTCTGATCAGTATGTGATGTTCTCAGTGTTTGGTCTGATCAGTATGGGATGTCCTTAGTGTTTGCTCTGGTCAGAATGGGATGTCCGGAGTGTTTTGTCTGGTCAGTATGTGATGTCCTGAGTGTTTGGTCTGGTCTGTATGGGATATCCTGAGTGTTTGGTCTGGTCAGGATGGGATTTCCTGAGTGTTTGGACTGGTCAGTATGTGAAGCCCTCAGTGTTTGGTCTGATCAGTATGTGATGTCCTCAGTGTTAGGTCTGATCAGTATTTGATGTCCTCAGTGTTTGGTCTGGTCAGTATGGGATTTCCTGAGTGTTTGGACTTGTCAGTATGTGATGCCCTAGTGTTTGATCTGATCAGTATGTGATGTCCTCAGTGTTTGGTTTGGTCAGTATGGGATTTCCTGAGTGTTTGGTCAGTATGTGATGCCTCAGTGTTTAGTCTGATCAGTATGTGATGTCCTCAGTGTTTGGTCTGGTCAGTATGTAATGCCATCAGTGATTGGTCTGATCAGTATGTGAAGTCCTCAGTGTTTGGTCTGATCGGTATGTGATGTCCTCAGTGTTTGGTCTGGGCGGTATATGATGTCCTGAGTGTTTGGTCTGGTCGGTATGTGATGTCCTGAGTGTTTGGCCTGGTCGGTATGTGATGTACTGAGTGTTTGTTCTGGTCGGTATGTGATGTACTGAGTGTTTGGTCTGTTGAATATGTGATGTCCTGAGTGTTTGGTCTGGTCTGTATGTGATGTCCTGAGTTTTTGGTCTGGTCAGTATGTGATGTCCTGAATGTTTGGTCTGGTCAGTATGTGATATCCTAAATGTTTGGTCTGGTCAGTATGTGATGTCCTGAGTGTTTGGTCTGGTCAGTATGTGATGTCCTGAGTGTTTGGTCTGGGCAGTATGTGATGTCCTGAGTGTTTGGTCTGGTCAGTATGTGATGTCCAGAATGTTTGGATTGATCAGTATGGGATGTCCTCAGTGTTTGGTCTGGTCTGTATGGGATACCTGAGTGTTTGGTCTTGTCAGTATGTGATGTCCTGAGTGTTTGGTCTGATCAGTATGTGATGTCCTGAGTGTTTGCTCTGGACAGTATGGGATGTACTGAGTGTTTGGTCTGGTCAGTATGTGATGCCATCAGTGTTTGGAAGGATCAGTATGTGATGTTCTCAGTGTTTGGTCTGATCAGTATGGGATGTCCTGAGTGTTTGCTCTGGTCAGTATGGGATTTCATTAGTGTTTGGACTGGTCAGTATGTGATGCCCTCAGTGTTTGGTCTGATCAGTATCTGAAGTCCTAAGTGTCTGATCAGTATGTGATGTCCTCAGTATTTGGTCTGATCAGTATGTGATGTCCTCAATGTTTGGTCTGGACAGTATGGGATTTCCTGAGTGTTTGGACTGTTCAGAATGTTATGCCCTCAGTGTTTGGTCTGATCAGTATATGTTATCCTCAGTACTTGGTCTGGTCAGTATGGGATTTCCTGAGTGTTTGGACAGGTCAGTATGGGATGTCCTGAGTGTTTGGTCTGGTCAGTATGGGATGTACTGCGTGTTTGTTCTGGTAAGTCTGTGATGCTCTCAATGTTTGGTCTGATCAGTATGTGATGTCCTCAGTGGTTGGTCTGATCAGTATGTGATGTCCGCAGTGTTTGGTCTGATCAATATGTGATGTCCTCAGTGTTTGGTATGGTCAGTATGGGATTTCCTGAGTGTTTGAACTGGTCAGTATATGATGCCCTCAGTGTTTGGTCTGATCAGTATGTTATGTCCTCAGTGTTTGGTCTGATCAGTATGTGATGTCCTCAGTGATTGGTCTGGTCAGTATGGGATTTCCTGAGTGTTTTGTCAGTATGTGAAGCCCTCAGTGTTTGGTCTGATCAGTATGTGATGTCCTCAGTGTTTGGTCTGATCAGTATGTGATGTCCTCAGTGTTTGCACTGGTCAGTATGGGATGTCCTGAGTGTTTGGTCTGGTCTGTGTGGGATATCCTGAGTGTTTGGTCTGGTTAGTATGGGATTTCCTGAGTGTTTGGACTTGTCAGTATGTAATGACCTAGTGTTTGGTCTGATCAGTATGTAATGTCCTTAGTGTTTGGTCTGGTCAGTATGGGACTTCCTGAGTGTTTGGTCAGTATGTGATGCCTCAGTGTTTGGTCTGATCAGTATGTGATGTCCTCAGTCTTTGGTCTGGTCAGTATGGGATGTACTGAGTGTTTGTTCTGGTAAGTCTGTGACGCCCTCAATGTTTGGTCTGATCAGTATGTGATGTCCTCAGTGTTTGGTCTGGTCAGTATGGGATTTCGTGAGTGTTTGGTCAGTATGTGATGCCCTCAGTGTTTCGTCTGATCAGTATGTGATGTCCTCCGTGTTTGGTCTGATCAGTATGTGATGTCCTCAGTGTTTGGTATGGTCAGTATGGGATTTCCTGAGTGTTTGGACTGGTCAGTATGTGAAGCCCTCAGTGTTTGGTCTGATCAGTATGTGATGTCCTCAATGTTTGGTCTGATCAGTATGTGATGTCCTCAGTGTTTGGTCTGGTCAGTATGGGATTTCCTGAGTGTTTGGACTTGTCAGAATGTGATGCCTTAGTGTTTGGTCTGATCAGTATGTGATGTCCTCAGTTTTTGCACTGGTCAGTATGGGATGTCCTGAGTGTTTGGTCTGGTCTGTGTGGTATATCCTGAGTGTTTGGTCTGGTCAGTATGGGATTTCCTGAGTGTTTGGACTGGTCAGTATGTGAAGCCCTCAGTGTTTTGTCTGATCAGTATGTGATGTCCTCAGTGTTTGGTCTGATCAGTATGTGATGTCCTCAGTGTTTGGTCTGGTCAGTATGGGATTTCCTGAGTGTTTGGACTGGTCAGTATGTGAAGCCCTCAGTGTTTGGTCTGATCAGTATGTGATGTCCTCAGTGTTTGGTCTGATCAGTATGTAATGTCCTCAGTGTTTGGTCTGGTCAGTATGGGATTTCCTGAGTGTTTGGACTTGTCAGTATGTAATGACCTAGTGTTTGGTCTGATCAGTATGTGATGTCCTTAATGTTTGGTCTGGTCAGTATGGGACTTCCTGAGTGTTTGGTCAGTATGTGATGCCTCAGTGTTTTGTCTGATCAGTATGTGATGTCCTCAGTGTTTGGTCTGGTCAGAATGTAATGCCCTCAGTGTTTGGTCTGATCAGTATGTAATGTCCTCAGTGTTTGGTCTGATCAGTATGTGATGTCCTCAGTGTTTGGTCTGGTCAGTATGGGATTTCATTAATGTTTGGACTGGTCAGTATGTGATGCCCTCAGTGTTTGGTCTGATCAGTATGTGATGTCCTCAGTGTTTGCTCTGATCAGTATGTGATGTCCTCAATATTTGGTCTGGTCAGTATGGGATTTCCTGAGTGTTTGGACTGGTCAGTATGTAATGCCCTCAGTGTTTGGTCTCATCAGTATGTGTTGTCCTCAGTATTTGGACTAGTCAGTATGGGATTTCCTGAGTGTTTGGACTGGTCAGTATGGGATGTGCTGAGTGTTTGGTCTGGTCAGTATGGGATGTCCTGAGTGTTTGGTCTGGTCAGTATGGGATGTACTGAGTGTTTGTTCTGGTAAGTCTGTGACGCCCTCAATGTTTGGTCTGATCAGTATGTGATGTTCTCAGTGTTTAGTCTGGTCAGTATGGGATTTTATGAGTGTTTGGTCAGTATGTGATGCCCTCAGTGTTTGGTCTGGTCAGTATGGGATGTCCTGAGTGTTTGGTCTGGTCAGTATGGGATGTACTGAGTGTTTGTTCTGGTAAGTCTGTGATGCCCTCAATGTTTGGTCTGATCAGTATGTGATGTCCTCAGTGTTTGGTCTGGTCAGTATGAGATTTCCTGAGTGTTTGGTCAGTATGTGATGTCCTCAGTGTTTGGTCTGATCAGTATGTGATGTCTCAGTGTTTAGTATGGTCAGTATGGGATTTCATGAGTGTTTGGACTGGTCAGTATGTGAAGCCCTCAGTGTTTGGTCTGATCAGTATGTGATGTCCTCAGTGTTTGTTCTGATCAGTATGTGATGTCCTCAGTGTTTGGTCTGGTCACTATGGGATTTCCTGAGTGTTTGGACTTGTCAGAATGTGATGCCTTAGTGTTTGGTCTGATCAGTATGTGATGTCCTCAGTGTTTGCACTGGTCAGTATGGGATGTCCTGAGTGTTTGGTCTGGTCTGTGTGGGATATCCTGAGTGTTTGGTCTAGTCAGTATGGGATTTCCTGAGTGTTTGGACTGGTCAGTATGTGAAGCCCTCAGTGTTTGGTCTGATCAGTATGTGATGTCCTCAGTGTTTGGTCTGGTCAGTATGGGATTTCCTGAGTGTTTGGACTTGTCAGTATGTGATGCCTCAGTGTTTGGTCTGATCAGTATGTTATGTCCTCTGTGTTTGGTCTGGTCAGAATGTAATGCCCTCAGTGTTTGGTCTGATCAGTATGTAATGTCCTCAGTGTTTGGTCTGATCAGTATGTGATGTCCTCAGTGTTTGGTCACGTCAGTATGGGATTTCATTAATGTTTGGACTGGTCAGTATGTGCTGCCCTCAGTGTTTGGTCTGATCAGTATGTGATGTCCTCAGTGTTTGCTCTGATCAGTATGTGATGTCCTCATTGTTTGGTCTGGTCAGTATGGGATTTCCTGAGTGTTTGGACTGGTCAGTACGTAATGCCCTCAGTGTTTGGTCTGATCAGTATGTGTTGTCCTCAGTACTTGGACTGGTCAGTATGGGATTTCCTGAGTGTTTGGACTGGTCAGTATGGGATGTCCTGAGTGTTTGGTCTGGTCAGTATGGGATGTCCTGTGTTTGGTCTGGTCAGTATGTGATGTCCTGAGTTTTTGGTCTGGTCAGTATGTGATGTCCAGAATGTTTGGATTGATCAGTATTTGATGTCCTGAGTGTTTGGTCTGATCAGTATGTGATGTCCAGAGTGTTTGGTCTGGTCAGTATGGGATGTCCTGAATGTTTGCTCTGGTCAGTATGGGATGTACTGAGTGTTTGTTCTGGTCAGTCTGTGATGCCCTCAATGTTTGGTCTAATTAGTATGTGATGTCCTCAGTGTTTGGTCTGGTCAGTATGGGATTTCCTGAGTGTTTGGTCAGTATGTGATGCCCTCAGTGTTTGGTCTGATCAGTATGTGTTGTCCTCAGTACTTGGACTGGTTAGTATGGGATTTCCAGAGTGTTTGGACTGGTCAGTATGTGATGTCCTGAGTGTTTGGTCTGGGCGGGATGTAATGTCCTAAGTGTTTGGTCTGGTCAGTATGTGATGTCCTTAGTGTTTGACCTTGGCAGTATGGGACTTCCTGAGTGTTTGGTCAGTATGTGATGTCCTAAGTGTTTGGTCTGGTCAGTATGTGATGTCCTGAGTGTTTGGTCTGGGCGGGATGTAATGTCCTCAGTGTTTGGTCTGATCAGTATGTGATGTCCTTAGTGTTTGACCTTGGCAGTATGGGACTTCCTGAGTGTTTGGTCATTATGTGATGCCTCAGTGTTTGGTCTGATCAGCATGTGATGTCCTCTGTGTTTGGTTTGGCAGAATGTAATGCCCTCAGTGTTTGGTCTGATCAGTATGTAATGTCCTCAGTGTTTGGTCTGATCAGTATGTGATGTCCTCAGTGTTTGGTCTGGTCAGTATGGGATTTCATTAATGTTTGGACTGGTCAGTATGTGATGTCCTCAGTGTTTGGTCTGATCAGTATGTGATGTCCTCAGTGTTTGCTCTGATCAGTATGTGATGTCCTCAGTGTTTGGTCTGATCAGTATGTGTTGTCCTCAGTACTTGGACTGGTCAGTATGGGATTTCCTGAGTGTTTGGACTGGTCAGTATGGGATGTCCTGAGTGTTTGGTCTGGTCAGTATGGGATGTCCTGTGTTTGGTCTGGTCAGTATGTGATGTCCTGAGTTTTTGGTCTGGTCAGTATGTGATGTCCAGAATGTTTGGATTGATCAGTATTTGATGTCCTGAGTGTTTGGTCTGATCAGTATGTGATGTCCTGCGTGTTTTGTCTGGTCAGTATGGGATGTCCTGAGTGTTTGCTCTGGTCAGTATGGGATGTACTGAGTGTTTGTTCTGGTCAGTCTGTGATGCCCTCAATGTTTGGTCTGATCAGTATGTGATGTCCTCAGTGTTTGGTCTGATCAGTATGTGATGTCCTCAGTGTTTGGTCTGGTCAGTATGGGATTTCCTGAGTGTTTGGACTGGTCAGTATTTGATGCCCTCAGTGTTTGGTCTGATCAGCATGTGATGTCCTCAGTGTTTGGTCTGATCAGCATGTGATGTCCTCAGTGATTGGTCTGGTCAGTATGGGATTTCCTGAGTGTTTTGTCAGTATGTGAAGCCCTCAGTGTTTGGTCTGATCAGTATGTGATGTCCTCAGTGTTTGGTCTGATCAGTATGTGATGTCCTCAGTGTTTGCACTGGTCAGTATGGGATGTCCTGAGTGTTTGGTCTGGTCTGTGTGGGATATCCTGAGTGTTTGGTCTGGTTAGTATGGGATTTCCTGAGTGTTTGGACTTGTCAGTATGTAATGACCTAGTGTTTGGTCTGATCAGTATGTAATGTCCTTAGTGTTTGGTCTGGTCAGTATGGGACTTCCTGAGTGTTTGGTCAGTATGTGATGCCTCAGTGTTTGGTCTGATCAGTATGTGATGTCCTCAGTCTTTGGTCTGGTCAGTATGGGATGTACTGAGTGTTTGTTCTGGTAAGTCTGTGACGCCCTCAATGTTTGGTCTGATCAGTATGTGATGTCCTCAGTGTTTGGTCTGGTCAGTATGGGATTTCGTGAGTGTTTGGTCAGTATGTGATGCCCTCAGTGTTTCGTCTGATCAGTATGTGATGTCCTCCGTGTTTGGTCTGATCAGTATGTGATGTCCTCAGTGTTTGGTATGGTCAGTATGGGATTTCCTGAGTGTTTGGACTGGTCAGTATGTGAAGCCCTCAGTGTTTGGTCTGATCAGTATGTGATGTCCTCAATGTTTGGTCTGATCAGTATGTGATGTCCTCAGTGTTTGGTCTGGTCAGTATGGGATTTCCTGAGTGTTTGGACTTGTCAGAATGTGATGCCTTAGTGTTTGGTCTGATCAGTATGTGATGTCCTCAGTTTTTGCACTGGTCAGTATGGGATGTCCTGAGTGTTTGGTCTGGTCTGTGTGGTATATCCTGAGTGTTTGGTCTGGTCAGTATGGGATTTCCTGAGTGTTTGGACTGGTCAGTATGTGAAGCCCTCAGTGTTTTGTCTGATCAGTATGTGATGTCCTCAGTGTTTGGTCTGATCAGTATGTGATGTCCTCAGTGTTTGGTCTGGTCAGTATGGGATTTCCTGAGTGTTTGGACTGGTCAGTATGTGAAGCCCTCAGTGTTTGGTCTGATCAGTATGTGATGTCCTCAGTGTTTGGTCTGATCAGTATGTAATGTCCTCAGTGTTTGGTCTGGTCAGTATGGGATTTCCTGAGTGTTTGGACTTGTCAGTATGTAATGACCTAGTGTTTGGTCTGATCAGTATGTGATGTCCTTAGTGTTTGGTCTGGTCAGTATGGGACTTCCTGAGTGTTTGGTCAGTATGTGATGCCTCAGTGTTTTGTCTGATCAGTATGTGATGTCCTCAGTGATTGGTCTGGTCAGAATGTAATGCCCTCAGTGTTTGGTCTGATCAGTATGTAATGTCCTCAGTGTTTGGTCTGATCAGTATGTGATGTCCTCAGTGTTTGGTCTGGTCAGTATGGGATTTCATTAATGTTTGGACTGGTCAGTATGTGATGCCCTCAGTGTTTGGTCTGATCAGTATGTGATGTCCTCAGTGTTTGCTCTGATCAGTATGTGATGTCCTCAATATTTGGTCTGGTCAGTATGGGATTTCCTGAGTGTTTGGACTGGTCAGTATGTAATGCCCTCAGTGTTTGGTCTCATCAGTATGTGTTGTCCTCAGTATTTGGACTAGTCAGTATGGGATTTCCTGAGTGTTTGGACTGGTCAGTATGGGATGTGCTGAGTGTTTGGTCTGGTCAGTATGGGATGTCCTGAGTGTTTGGTCTGGTCAGTATGGGATGTACTGAGTGTTTGTTCTGGTAAGTCTGTGACGCCCTCAATGTTTGGTCTGATCAGTATGTGATGTTCTCAGTGTTTAGTCTGGTCAGTATGGGATTTTATGAGTGTTTGGTCAGTATGTGATGCCCTCAGTGTTTGGTCTGGTCAGTATGGGATGTCCTGAGTGTTTGGTCTGGTCAGTATGGGATGTACTGAGTGTTTGTTCTGGTAAGTCTGTGATGCCCTCAATGTTTGGTCTGATCAGTATGTGATGTCCTCAGTGTTTGGTCTGGTCAGTATGAGATTTCCTGAGTGTTTGGTCAGTATGTGATGTCCTCAGTGTTTGGTCTGATCAGTATGTGATGTCTCAGTGTTTAGTATGGTCAGTATGGGATTTCATGAGTGTTTGGACTGGTCAGTATGTGAAGCCCTCAGTGTTTGGTCTGATCAGTATGTGATGTCCTCAGTGTTTGTTCTGATCAGTATGTGATGTCCTCAGTGTTTGGTCTGGTCACTATGGGATTTCCTGAGTGTTTGGACTTGTCAGAATGTGATGCCTTAGTGTTTGGTCTGATCAGTATGTGATGTCCTCAGTGTTTGCACTGGTCAGTATGGGATGTCCTGAGTGTTTGGTCTGGTCTGTGTGGGATATCCTGAGTGTTTGGTCTAGTCAGTATGGGATTTCCTGAGTGTTTGGACTGGTCAGTATGTGAAGCCCTCAGTGTTTGGTCTGATCAGTATGTGATGTCCTCAGTGTTTGGTCTGGTCAGTATGGGATTTCCTGAGTGTTTGGACTTGTCAGTATGTGATGCCTCAGTGTTTGGTCTGATCAGTATGTTATGTCCTCTGTGTTTGGTCTGGTCAGAATGTAATGCCCTCAGTGTTTGGTCTGATCAGTATGTAATGTCCTCAGTGTTTGGTCTGATCAGTATGTGATGTCCTCAGTGTTTGGTCACGTCAGTATGGGATTTCATTAATGTTTGGACTGGTCAGTATGTGCTGCCCTCAGTGTTTGGTCTGATCAGTATGTGATGTCCTCAGTGTTTGCTCTGATCAGTATGTGATGTCCTCATTGTTTGGTCTGGTCAGTATGGGATTTCCTGAGTGTTTGGACTGGTCAGTACGTAATGCCCTCAGTGTTTGGTCTGATCAGTATGTGTTGTCCTCAGTACTTGGACTGGTCAGTATGGGATTTCCTGAGTGTTTGGACTGGTCAGTATGGGATGTCCTGAGTGTTTGGTCTGGTCAGTATGGGATGTCCTGTGTTTGGTCTGGTCAGTATGTGATGTCCTGAGTTTTTGGTCTGGTCAGTATGTGATGTCCAGAATGTTTGGATTGATCAGTATTTGATGTCCTGAGTGTTTGGTCTGATCAGTATGTGATGTCCAGAGTGTTTGGTCTGGTCAGTATGGGATGTCCTGAATGTTTGCTCTGGTCAGTATGGGATGTACTGAGTGTTTGTTCTGGTCAGTCTGTGATGCCCTCAATGTTTGGTCTAATTAGTATGTGATGTCCTCAGTGTTTGGTCTGGTCAGTATGGGATTTCCTGAGTGTTTGGTCAGTATGTGATGCCCTCAGTGTTTGGTCTGATCAGTATGTGTTGTCCTCAGTACTTGGACTGGTTAGTATGGGATTTCCAGAGTGTTTGGACTGGTCAGTATGTGATGTCCTGAGTGTTTGGTCTGGGCGGGATGTAATGTCCTAAGTGTTTGGTCTGGTCAGTATGTGATGTCCTAAGTGTTTGGTCTGGTCAGTATGTGATGTCCTGAGTGTTTGGTCTGGGCGGGATGTAATGTCCTCAGTGTTTGGTCTGATCAGTATGTGATGTCCTTAGTGTTTCACCTTGGCAGTATGGGACTTCCTGAGTGTTTGGTCATTATGTGATGCCTCAGTGTTTGGTCTGATCAGCATGTGATGTCCTCTGTGTTTGGTTTGGCAGAATGTAATGCCCTCAGTGTTTGGTCTGATCAGTATGTAATGTCCTCAGTGTTTGGTCTGATCAGTATGTGATGTCCTCAGTGTTTGGTCTGGTCAGTATGGGATTTCATTAATGTTTGGACTGGTCAGTATGTGATGTCCTCAGTGTTTGGTCTGATCAGTATGTGATGTCCTCAGTGTTTGCTCTGATCAGTATGTGATGTCCTCAGTGTTTGGTCTGATCAGTATGTGTTGTCCTCAGTACTTGGACTGGTCAGTATGGGATTTCCTGAGTGTTTGGACTGGTCAGTATGGGATGTCCTGAGTGTTTGGTCTGGTCAGTATGGGATGTCCTGTGTTTGGTCTGGTCAGTATGTGATGTCCTGAGTTTTTGGTCTGGTCAGTATGTGATGTCCAGAATGTTTGGATTGATCAGTATTTGATGTCCTGAGTGTTTGGTCTGATCAGTATGTGATGTCCTGCGTGTTTTGTCTGGTCAGTATGGGATGTCCTGAGTGTTTGCTCTGGTCAGTATGGGATGTACTGAGTGTTTGTTCTGGTCAGTCTGTGATGCCCTCAATGTTTGGTCTGATCAGTATGTGATGTCCTCAGTGTTTGGTCTGATCAGTATGTGATGTCCTCAGTGTTTGGTCTGGTCAGTATGGGATTTCCTGAGTGTTTGGACTGGTCAGTATTTGATGCCCTCAGTGTTTGGTCTGATCAGCATGTGATGTCCTCAGTGTTTGGTCTGATCAGTATGTGATGTCCTCAGTGTTTGTTCTGGTCAGTATGGGATTTCCTGAGTATTTGGACTTGTCAGAATGTGATGCCTTAGTGTTTGGTCTGATCAGTATGTGATGTCCTCAGTGTTTGGTCTGGTCAGTATGGGATTTCCTGAGTGTTTTGTCAGTATGTGAAGCCCTCAGTGTTTGGTCTGATCAGTATGTGATGTCTTCAGTGTTTGGTCTGATCAGTATGTGATGTCCTCAGTGTTTGGTCTGGTCAGTATGGGATTTCTTGAGTGTTTGGTCAGTATGTGATGCCTCAGTGTTTGGTCTGATCAGTATGTGATGTCCTCTGTGTTTGGTCTGGTCAGAATGTAATGCCCTCAGTGTTTGGTCTGATCAGTATGTAATGTCCTCAGTGTTTTGTCTGATCAGTATGTGATGTCCTCAGTGTTTGGTCTGGTCAGTATGGGATTTCATTAATGTTTGGACTGGTCAGTATGTGATGTCCTCAGTGTTTGGTCTGATCAGTATGTGATGTCCTCAGTGTTTGCTCTGATCAGTATGTGATGTCCTCATTGTTTGGTCTGGTCAGTATGGGATTTCCTGAGTGTTTGGACTGGTCAGTACGTAATGCCCTCAGTGTTTGGTCTGATCAGTATGTGTTGTCCTCAGTACTTGGACTGGTCAGTATGGGATTTCCTGAGTGTTTGGACTGGTCAGTATGGGATGTCCTGAGTGTTTGGTCTGGTCAGTATGGGATGTGCTGTGTTTGGTCTGGTCAGTATGTGATGTCCTGAGTTTTTGGTCTGGTCAGTATGTGATGTCCAGAATGTTTGGATTGATCAGTATTTGATGTCCTGAGTGTTTGGTCTGATCAGTATGTGATGTCCAGAGTGTTTGGTCTGATCAGTATGTGATGTCCTGAGTGTTTGGTCTGGTCAGTATGGGATGTCCTGAATGTTTGCTCTGGTCAGTATGGGATGTACTGAGTGTTTGTTCTGGTCAGTCTGTGATGCCCTCAATGTTTGGTCTAATTAGTATGTGATGTCCTCAGTGTTTGGTCTGGTCAGTATGGGATTTCCTGAGTGTTTGGTCAGTATGTGATGCCCTCAGTGTTTGGTCTGATCAGTATGTGTTGTCCTCAGTACTTGGACTGGTTAGTATGGGATTTCCTGAGTGTTTGGACTGGTCAGTATGGGATGTCCTGAGTGTTTGGTCTGGGCGGGATGTAATGTCCTAAGTGTTTGGTCTGGTGAGTATGTGATGTCCTGAGTTTTTGGTCTGGTCAGTATGTGATGTCCTCAGTGTTTGGTCTGGTCAGTATGGGATTTCCTGAGTGTTTTGTCAGTATGTGAAGCCCTCAGTGTTTGGTCTGATCAGTATGTGATGTCTTCAGTGTTTGGTCTGATCAGTATGTGATGTCCTCAGTGTTTGGTCTGGTCAGTATGGGATTTCTTGAGTGTTTGGACTCTTCAGTATGTGATGCCTTAGTGTTTGGTCTGATCAGTATGTGACGTCCTCAGTGTTCGGTCTGGTCAGTATGGGATTTCCTGAGTGTTTGGTCAGTATGTGATGCCTCAGTGTTTGGTCTGATCAGTATGTGATGTCCTCAGTGTTTGGTCTGATCAGTATGTGATGTCCTTAGTGTTTGACCTGGTCAGTATGGGACTTCCTGAGTTTTTGGTCAGTATGTGATGCCTCAGTGTTTGGTCTGATCAGTATGTGATGTCCTCTGTGTTTGGTCTGGTCAGAATGTAATGCCCTCAGTGTTTGGTCTGATCAGTATGTAATGTCCTCAGTGTTTGGTCTGATCAGTATGTGATGTCCTCAGTGTTTGGTCTGGTCAGTATGGGATTTCATTAATGTTTGGACTGGTCAGTATGTGATGTCCTCAGTGTTTGGTCTGATCAGTATGTGATGTCCTCAGTGTTTGCTCTGATCAGTATGTGATGTCCTCATTGTTTGGTCTGGTCAGTATGGGATTTCCTGAGTGTTTGGACTGGTCAGTACGTAATGCCCTCAGTGTTTGGTCTGATCAGTATGTGTTGTCCTCAGTACTTGGACTGGTCAGTATGGGATTTCCTGAGTGTTTGGACTGGTCAGTATGGGATGTCCTGAGTGTTTGGTCTGGTCAGTATGGGATGTGCTGTGTTTGGTCTGGTCAGTATGTGATGTCTTGAGTTTTTGGTCTGGTCAGTATGTGATGTCCAGAATGTTTGGATTGATCAGTATTTGATGTCCTGAGAGTTTGGTCTGATCAGTATGTGATGTCCAGAGTGTTTGGTCTGATCAGTATGTGATGTCCTGAGTGTTTGGTCTGGTCAGTATGGGATGTCCTGAATGTTTGCTCTGGTCAGTATGGGATGTACTGAGTGTTTGTTCTGGTCAGTCTGTGATGCCCTCGATGTTTGGTCTAATTAGTATGTGATGTCCTCAGTGTTTGGTCTGGTCAGTATGGGATTTCCTGAGTGTTTGGTCAGTATGTGATGCCCTCAGTGTTTGGTCTGATCAGTATGTGTTGTCCTCAGTACTTGGACTGGTTAGTATGGGATTTCCAGAGTGTTTGGACTGGTCAGTATGGGATGTCCTGAGTGTTTGGTCTGGGCGGGATGTAATGTCCTAAGTGTTTGGTCTGGTCAGAATGTGATGTCCTGAGTTTTTGGTCTGGTCAGTATGTGATGTCCAGAATGTTTGGATTGATCAGTATTTGATGTCCTGAGTGTTTGGTCTGATCAGTATGTGATGTCCTGAGTTTTTGGTCTGGTCAGTATGTGATGTCCAGAATGTTTGGATTGATCAGTATTTGATGTCCTGAGTGTTTGGTCTGATCAGTATGTGATGTCCTGAGTGTTTGGTCTGATCAGTATGTGATGTCCTGCGTGTTTTGTCTGGTCAGTATGGGATGTCCTGAGTGTTTGCTCTGGTCAGTATGGGATGTACTGAGTGTTTGTTCTGGTCAGTATGTGATGCCCTCAGTGTTTGGTCTGATCAGTATGTGATGTCCTCAGTGTTTGGTCTGATCAGTATGTGATGTCCTCAGTGTTTGGTCTGGTCATTATGGGATTTCCTGAGTGTTTGGACTGGTTAGTATTTGATGCCCTCAGTGTTTGGTCTGATCAGCATGTGATGTCCTCAGTGTTTGGTCTGATCAGTATGTGATGTCCTCAGTGTTTGGTCTGGTCAGTATGGGATTTCCTGAGTGTTTGGACTTGTCAGAATGTGATGCCTTAGTGTTTGGTCTGATCAGTATGTGATGTCCTCAGTGTTTGGTCTGGTCAGTATGGGATTTCCTGAGTGTTTTGTCAGTATGTGAAGCCCTCAGTGTTTGGTCTGATCAGTATGTGATGTCTTCAGTGTTTGGTCTGATCAGTATGTGATGTCCTCAGTGTTTGGTCTGGTCAGTATGGGATTTCTTGAGTGTTTGGACTTGTCAGTATGTGATGCCTTAGTGTTTGGTCTGATCAGTATGTGATGTCCTCAGTGTTCGGTCTGGTCAGTATGGGATTTCCTGAGTGTTTGGTCAGTATGTGATGCCTCAGTGTTTGGTCTGATCAGTATGTGATGTCCTCAGTGTTTGGTCTGATCAGTATGTGATGTCCTTAGTGTTTGACCTTGTCAGTATGGGACTTCCTGAGTGTTTGGCCTGTATGTGATGCCTCAGTGTTTGGTCTGATCAGCATGTGATGTCCTCTGTGTTTGGTTTGGCAGAATGTAATGCCCTCAGTGTTTGGTCTGATCAGTATGTAATGTCCTCAGTGTTTGGTCTGATCAGTATGTGATGTCCTCAGTGTTTGGTCTGGTCAGTATGGGATTTCATTAATGTTTGGACTGGTCAGTATGTGATGTCCTCAGTGTTTGGTCTGATCAGTATGTGATGTCCTCAGTGTTTGCTCTGATCAGTATGTGATGTCCTCATTGTTTGGTCTGGTCAGTATGGGATTTCCTGAGTGTTTGGACTGGTCAGTTCGTAATGCCCTCAGTGTTTGGTCTGATCAGTATGTGTTGTCCTCAGTACTTGGACTGGTCAGTATGGGATTTCCTGAGTGTTTGGACTGGTCAGTATGGGATGTCCTGAGTGTTTGGTCTGGTCATTATGGGATGTCCTGTGTTTGGTCTGGTCAGTATGTGATGTCCTGAGTTTTTGGTCTGGTCAGTATGTGATGTCCAGAATGTTTGGATTGATCAGTATTTGATGTCCTGAGTGTTTGGTCTGATCAGTATGTGATGTCCTGCGTGTTTTGTCTGGTCAGTATGGGATGTCCTGAGTGTTTGCTCTGGTCAGTATGGGATGTACTGAGTGTTTGTTCTGGTCAGTCTGTGATGCCCTCAATGTTTGGTCTGATCAGTATGTGATGTCCTCAGTGTTTGGTCTGATCAGTATGTGATGTCCTCAGTGTTTGGTCTGGTCAGTATGGGATTTCCTGAGTGTTTGGACTGGTCAGTATTTGATGCCCTCAGTGTTTGGTCTGATCAGCATGTGATGTCCTCAGTGTTTGGTCTGGTCAGTATGTGATGTCCAGAATGTTTGGATTGATCAGTATTTGATGTCCTGAGTGTTTGGTCTGATCAGTATGTGATGTCCAGAGTGTTTGGTCTGATCAGTATGTGATGTCCTGAGTGTTTGGTCTGGTCAGTATGGGATGTCCTGAATGTTTGCTCTGGTCAGTATGGGATGTACTGAGTGTTTGTTCTGGTCAGTCTGTGATGCCCTCGATGTTTGGTCTAATTAGTATGTGATGTCCTCAGTGTTTGGTCTGGTCAGTATGGGATTTCCTGAGTGTTTGGTCAGTATGTGATGCCCTCAGTGTTTGGTCTGATCAGTATGTGTTGTCCTCAGTACTTGGACTGGTTAGTATGGGATTTCCTGAGTGTTTGGACTGGTCAGTATGGGATGTCCTGAGTGTTTGGTCTGGGCGGGATGTAATGTCCTAAGTGTTTGGTCTGGTCAGAATGTGATGTCCTGAGTTTTTGGTCTGGTCAGTATGTGATGTCCAGAATGTTTGGATTGATCAGTATTTGATGTCCTGAGTGTTTGGTCTGATCAGTATGTGATGTCCTGAGTTTTTGGTCTGGTCAGTATGTGATGTCCAGAATGTTTGGATTGATCAGTATTTGATGTCCTGAGTGTTTGGTCTGATCAGTATGTGATGTCCTGAGTGTTTGGTCTGATCAGTATGTGATGTCCTGCGTGTTTTGTCTGGTCAGTATGGGATGTCCTGAGTGTTTGCTCTGGTCAGTATGGGATGTACTGAGTGTTTGTTCTGGTCAGTATGTGATGCCCTCAGTGTTTGGTCTGATCAGTATGTGATGTCCTCAGTGTTTGGTCTGATCAGTATGTGATGTCCTCAGTGTTTGGTCTGGTCATTATGGGATTTCCTGAGTGTTTGGACTGGTTAGTATTTGATGCCCTCAGTGTTTGGTCTGATCAGCATGTGATGTCCTCAGTGTTTGGTCTGATCAGTATGTGATGTCCTCAGTGTTTGGTCTGGTCAGTATGGGATTTCCTGAGTGTTTGGACTTGTCAGAATGTGATGCCTTAGTGTTTGGTCTGATCAGTATGTGATGTCCTCAGTGTTTGGTCTGGTCAGTATGGGATTTCCTGAGTGTTTTGTCAGTATGTGAAGCCCTCAGTGTTTGGTCTGATCAGTATGTGATGTCTTCAGTGTTTGGTCTGATCAGTATGTGATGTCCTCAGTGTTTGGTCTGGTCAGTATGGGATTTCTTGAGTGTTTGGACTTGTCAGTATGTGATGCCTTAGTGTTTGGTCTGATCAGTATGTGATGTCCTCAGTGTTCGGTCTGGTCAGTATGGGATTTCCTGAGTGTTTGGTCAGTATGTGATGCCTCAGTGTTTGGTCTGATCAGTATGTGATGTCCTCAGTGTTTGGTCTGATCAGTATGTGATGTCCTTAGTGTTTGACCTTGTCAGTATGGGACTTCCTGAGTGTTTGGCCTGTATGTGATGCCTCAGTGTTTGGTCTGATCAGCATGTGATGTCCTCTGTGTTTGGTTTGGCAGAATGTAATGCCCTCAGTGTTTGGTCTGATCAGTATGTAATGTCCTCAGTGTTTGGTCTGATCAGTATGTGATGTCCTCAGTGTTTGGTCTGGTCAGTATGGGATTTCATTAATGTTTGGACTGGTCAGTATGTGATGTCCTCAGTGTTTGGTCTGATCAGTATGTGATGTCCTCAGTGTTTGCTCTGATCAGTATGTGATGTCCTCATTGTTTGGTCTGGTCAGTATGGGATTTCCTGAGTGTTTGGACTGGTCAGTTCGTAATGCCCTCAGTGTTTGGTCTGATCAGTATGTGTTGTCCTCAGTACTTGGACTGGTCAGTATGGGATTTCCTGAGTGTTTGGACTGGTCAGTATGGGATGTCCTGAGTGTTTGGTCTAGTCATTATGGGATGTCCTGTGTTTGGTCTGGTCAGTATGTGATGTCCTGAGTTTTTGGTCTGGTCAGTATGTGATGTCCAGAATGTTTGGATTGATCAGTATTTGATGTCCTGAGTGTTTGGTCTGATCAGTATGTGATGTCCTGCGTGTTTTGTCTGGTCAGTATGGGATGTCCTGAGTGTTTGCTCTGGTCAGTATGGGATGTACTGAGTGTTTGTTCTGGTCAGTCTGTGATGCCCTCAATGTTTGGTCTGATCAGTATGTGATGTCCTCAGTGTTTGGTCTGATCAGTATGTGATGTCCTCAGTGTTTGGTCTGGTCAGTATGGGATTTCCTGAGTGTTTGGACTGGTCAGTATTTGATGCCCTCAGTGTTTGGTCTGATCAGCATGTGATGTCCTCAGTGTTTGGTCTGATCAGTATGTGATGTCCTCAGTGTTTGTTCTGGTCAGTATGGGATTTCCTGAGTATTTGGACTTGTCAGAATGTGATGCCTTAGTGTTTGGTCTGATCAGTATGTGATGTCCTCAGTGTTTGGTCTGGTCAGTATGGGATTTCCTGAGTGTTTTGTCAGTATGTGAAGCCCTCAGTGTTTGGTCTGATCAGTATGTGATGTCTTCAGTGTTTGGTCTGATCAGTATGTGATGTCCTCAGTGTTTGGTCTGGTCAGTATGGGATTTCTTGAGTGTTTGGTCAGTATGTGATGCCTCAGTGTTTGGTCTTATCAGTATGTGATGTCCTCTGTGTTTGGTCTGATCAGTATGTGTTGTCCTCAGTACTTGGACTGGTTAGTATGGGATTTCCTGAGTGTTTGGACTGGTCAGTATGGGATGTCCTGAGTGTTTGGTCTGGGCGGGATGTAATGTCCTAAGTGTTTGGTCTGGTCAGTATGTGATGTCCTGAGTTTTTGGTCTGATCAGTATGTGATGTCCTCAGTGTTTGGTCTGGTCAGTATGGGATTTCCTGAGTGTTTTGTCAGTATGTGAAGCCCTCAGTGTTTGGTCTGATCAGTATGTGATGTCTTCAGTGTTTGGTCTGATCAGTATGTGATGTCCTCAGTGTTTGGTCTGGTCAGTATGGGATTTCTTGAGTGTTTGGACTTGTCAGTATGTGATGCCTTAGTGTTTGGTCTGATCAGTATGTGACGTCCTCAGTGTTCGGTCTGGTCAGTATGGGATTTCCTGAGTGTTTGGTCAGTATGTGATGCCTCAGTGTTTGGTCTGATCAGTATGTGATGTCCTCAGTGTTTGGTCTGATCAGTATGTGATGTCCTTAGTGTTTGACCTGGTCAGTATGGGACTTCCTGAGTTTTTGGTCAGTATGTGATGCCTCAGTGTTTGGTCTGATCAGTATGTGATGTCCTCTGTGTTTGGTCTGGTCAGAATGTAATGCCCTCAGTGTTTGGTCTGATCAGTATGTAATGTCCTCAGTGTTTGGTCTGATCAGTATGTGATGTCCTCAGTGTTTGGTCTGGTCAGTATGGGATTTCATTAATGTTTGGACTGGTCAGTATGTGATGTCCTCAGTGTTTGGTCTGATCAGTATGTGATGTCCTCAGTGTTTGCTCTGATCAGTATGTGATGTCCTCATTGTTTGGTCTGGTTAGTATGGGATTTCCTGAGTGTTTGGACTGGTCAGTACGTAATGCCCTCAGTGTTTGGTCTGATCAGTATGTGTTGTCCTCAGTACTTGGACTGGTCAGTATGGGATTTCCTGAGTGTTTGGACTGGTCAGTATGGGATGTCCTGAGTGTTTGGTCTGGTCAGTATGGGATGTGCTGTGTTTGGTCTGGTCAGTATGTGATGTCTTGAGTTTTTGGTCTGGTCAGTATGTGATGTCCAGAATGTTTGGATTGATCAGTATTTGATGTCCTGAGAGTTTGGTCTGATCAGTATGTGATGTCCAGAGTGTTTGGTCTGATCAGTATGTGATGTCCTGAGTGTTTGGTCTGGTCAGTATGGGATGTCCTGAATGTTTGCTCTGGTCAGTATGGGATGTACTGAGTGTTTGTTCTGGTCAGTCTGTGATGCCCTCGATGTTTGGTCTAATTAGTATGTGATGTCCTCAGTGTTTGGTCTGGTCAGTATGGGATTTCCTGAGTGTTTGGTCAGTATGTGATGCCCTCAGTGTTTGGTCTGATCAGTATGTGTTGTCCTCAGTACTTGGACTGGTTAGTATGGGATTTCCTGAGTGTTTGGACTGGTCAGTATGGGATGTCCTGAGTTTTTGGTCTGGTCAGTATGTGATGTCCAGAATGTTTGGATTGATCAGTATTTGATGTCCTGAGTGTTTGGTCTGATCAGTATGTGATGTCCTGAGTGTTTGGTCTGATCAGTATGTGATGTCCTGCGTGTTTTGTCTGGTCAGTATGGGATGTCCTGAGTGTTTGCTCTGGTCAGTATGGGATGTACTGAGTGTTTGTTCTGGTCAGTCTGTGATGCCCTCAATGTTTGGTCTGATCAGTATGTGATGTCCTCAGTGTTTGGTCTGATCAGTATGTGATGTCCTCAGTGTTTGGTCTGGTCATTATGGGATTTCCTGAGTGTTTGGACTGGTTAGTATTTGATGCCCTCAGTGTTTGGTCTGATCAGCATGTGATGTCCTCAGTGTTTGGTCTGATCAGTATGTGATGTCCTCAGTGTTTGGTCTGGTCAGTATGGGATTTCCTGAGTGTTTGGACTTGTCAGAATGTGATGCCTTAGTGTTTGGTCTGATCAGTATGTGATGTCCTCAGTGTTTGGTCTGGTCAGTATGGGATTTCCTGAGTGTTTTGTCAGTATGTGAAGCCCTCAGTGTTTGGTCTGATCAGTATGTGATGTCTTCAGTGTTTGGTCTGATCAGTATGTGATGTCCTCAGTGTTTGGTCTGGTCAGTATGGGATTTCTTGAGTGTTTGGACTTGTCAGTATGTGATGCCTTAGTGTTTGGTCTGATCAGTATGTGATGTCCTCAGTGTTCGGTCTGGTCAGTATGGGATTTCCTGAGTGTTTGGTCAGTATGTGATGCCTCAGTGTTTGGTCTGATCAGTATGTGATGTCCTCAGTGTTTGGTCTGATCAGTATGTGATGTCCTTAGTGTTTGACCTTGTCAGTATGGGACTTCCTGAGTGTTTGGTCTGTATGTGATGCCTCAGTGTTTGGTCTGATCAGCATGTGATGTCCTCTGTGTTTGGTTTGGCAGAATGTAATGCCCTCAGTGTTTGGTCTGATCAGTATGTAATGTCCTCAGTGTTTGGTCTGATCAGTATGTGATGTCCTCAGTGTTTGGTCTGGTCAGTATGGGATTTCATTAATGTTTGGACTGGTCAGTATGTGATGTCCTCAGTGTTTGGTCTGATCAGTATGTGATGTCCTCAGTGTTTGCTCTGATCAGTATGTGATGTCCTCATTGTTTGGTCTGGTCAGTATGGGATTTCCTGAGTGTTTGGACTGGTCAGTTCGTAATGCCCTCAGTGTTTGGTCTGATCAGTATGTGTTGTCCTCAGTACTTGGACTGGTCAGTATGGGATTTCCTGAGTGTTTGGACTGGTCAGTATGGGATGTCCTGAGTGTTTGGTCTGGTCATTATGGGATGTCCTGTGTTTGGTCTGGTCAGTATGTGATGTCCTGAGTTTTTGGTCTGGTCAGTATGTGATGTCCAGAATGTTTGGATTGATCAGTATTTGATGTCCTGAGTGTTTGGTCTGATCAGTATGTGATGTCCTGCGTGTTTTGTCTGGTCAGTATGGGATGTCCTGAGTGTTTGCTCTGGTCAGTATGGGATGTACTGAGTGTTTGTTCTGGTCAGTCTGTGATGCCCTCAATGTTTGGTCTGATCAGTATGTGATGTCCTCAGTGTTTGGTCTGATCAGTATGTGATGTCCTCAGTGTTTGGTCTGGTCAGTATGGGATTTCCTGAGTGTTTGGACTGGTCAGTATTTGATGCCCTCAGTGTTTGGTCTGATCAGCATGTGATGTCCTCAGTGTTTGGTCTGATCAGTATGTGATGTCCTCAGTGTTTGTTCTGGTCAGTATGGGATTTCCTGAGTATTTGGACTTGTCAGAATGTGATGCCTTAGTGTTTGGTCTGATCAGTATGTGATGTCCTCAGTGTTTGGTCTGGTCAGTATGGGATTTCCTGAGTGTTTTGTCAGTATGTGAAGCCCTCAGTGTTTGGTCTGATCAGTATGTGATGTCTTCAGTGTTTGGTCTGATCAGTATGTGATGTCCTCAGTGTTTGGTCTGGTCAGTATGGGATTTCTTGAGTGTTTGGACTTGTCAGTATGTGATGCCTTAGTGTTTGGTCTGATCAGTATGTGATGTCCTCAGTGTTCGGTCTGGTCAGTATGGGATTTCCTGAGTGTTTGGTCAGTATGTGATGCCTCAGTGTTTGGTCTGATCAGTATGTGATGTCCTCAGTGTTTGGTCTGATCAGTATGTGATGTCCTTAGTGTTTGACCTGGTCAGTATGGGACTTCCTGAGTGTTTGGTCAGTATGTGATGCCTCAGTGTTTGGTCTGATCAGTATGTGATGTCCTCTGTGTTTGGTCTGGTCAGAATGTAATGCCCTCAGTGTTTGGTCTGATCAGTATGTAATGTCCTCAGTGTTTGGTCTGATCAGTATGTGATGTCCTCAGTGTTTGGTCTGGTCAGTATGGGATTTCATTAATGTTTGGACTGGTCAGTATGTGATGTCCTCAGTGTTTGGTCTGATCAGTATGTGATGTCCTCAGTGTTTGCTCTGATCAGTATGTGATGTCCTCATTGTTTGGTCTGGTCAGTATGGGATTTCCTGAGTGTTTGGACTGGTCAGTACGTAATGCCCTCAGTGTTTGGTCTGATCAGTATGTGTTGTCCTTAGTACTTGGACTGGTCAGTATGGGATTTCCTGAGAGTTTGGACTGGTCAGTATGGGATGTCCTGAGTGTTTGGTCTGGTCAGTATGGGATGTGCTGTGTTTGGTCTGGTCAGTATGTGATGTCCTGAGTTTTTGGTCTGGTCAGTATGTGATGTCCAGAATGTTTGGATTGATCAGTATTTGATGTCCTGAGTGTTTGGTCTGATCAGTATGTGATGTCCAGAGTGTTTGGTCTGATCAGTATGTGATGTCCTGAGTGTTTGGTCTGGTCAGTATGGGATGTCCTGAATGTTTGCTCTGGTCAGTATGGGATGTACTGAGTGTTTGTTCTGGTCAGTCTGTGATGCCCTCAATGTTTGGTCTAATTAGTATGTGATGTCCTCAGTGTTTGGTCTGGTCAGTATGGGATTTCCTGAGTGTTTGGTCAGTATGTGATGCCCTCAGTGTTTGGTCTGATCAGTATGTGTTGTCCTCAGTACTTGGACTGGTTAGTATGGGATTTCCTGAGTGTTTGGACTGGTCAGTATGGGATATCCTGAGTGTTTGGTCTGGGCGGGATGTAATGTCCTAAGTGTTTGGTCTGGTCAGTATGTGATGTCCTGAGTTTTTGGTCTGGTCAGTATGTGATGTCCTCAGTGTTTGGTCTGGTCAGTATGGGATTTCCTGAGTGTTTTGTCAGTATGTGAAGCCCTCAGTGTTTGGTCTGATCAGTATGTGATGTCTTCAGTGTTTGGTCTGATCAGTATGTGATGTCCTCAGTGTTTGGTCTGGTCAGTATGGGATTTCTTGAGTGTTTGGACTTGTCAGTATGTGATGCCTTAGTGTTTGGTCTGATCAGTATGTGATGTCCTCAGTGTTCGGTCTGGTCTGTATGGGATTTCCTGAGTGTTTGGTCAGTATGTGATGCCTCAGTGTTTGGTCTGATCAGTATGTGATGTCCTCAGTGTTTGGTCTGATCAGAATGTGATGTCCTTAGTGTTTGACCTGGTCAGTATGGGACTTCCTGAGTGTTTGGTCAGTATGTGATGCCTCAGTGTTTGGTCTTATCAGTATGTGATGTCCTCTGTGTTTGGTCTGATCAGTATGTGTTGTCCTCAGTACTTGGACTGGTTAGTATGGGATTTCCTGAGTGTTTGGACTGGTCAGTATGGGATGTCCTGAGTGTTTGGTCTGGGCGGGATGTAATGTCCTAAGTGTTTGGTCTGGTCAGTATGTGATGTCCTGAGTTTTGGTCTGATCAGTATGTGATGTCCTCAGTGTTTGGTCTGGTCAGTATGGGATTTCCTGAGTGTTTTGTCAGTATGTGAAGCCCTCAGTGTTTGGTCTGATCAGTATGTGATGTCCTCAGTGTTTGGTCTGGTCAGTATGGGATTTCTTGAGTGTTTGGAATTGTCAGTATGTGATGCCTTAGTGTTTGGTCTGATCAGTATGTGATGTCCTCAGTGTTCGGTCTGGTCAGTATGGGATTTCCTGAGTGTTTGGTCAGTATGTGATGCCTCAGTGTTTGGTCTGATCAGTATGTGATGTCCTCAGTGTTTGGTCTGATCAGTATGTGATGTCCTTAGTGTTTGACCTGGTCAGTATGGGACTTCCTGAGTGTTTGGTCAGTATGTGATGCCTCAGTGTTTGGTCTGATCAGTATGTGATGTCCTCTGTGTTTGGTCTGGTCAGAATGTAATGCCCTCAGTGTTTGGTCTGATCAGTATGTAATGTCCTCAGTGTTTGGTCTGATCAGTATGTGATGTCCTCAGTGTTTGGTCTGGTCAGTATGGGATTTCATTAATGTTTGGACTGGTCAGTATGTGATGTCCTCAGTGTTTGGTCTGATCAGTATGTGATGTCCTCAGTGTTTGCTCTGATCAGTATGTGATGTCCTCATTGTTTGGTCTGGTCAGTATGGTATTTCCTGAGTGTTTGGACTGGTCAGTACGTAATGCCCTCAGTGTTTGGTCTGATCAGTATGTGTTGTCCTCAGTACTTGGACTGGTCAGTATGGGATTTCCTGAGTGTTTGGACTGGTCAGTATGGGATGTCCTGAGTGTTTGGTCTGGTCAGTATGGGATGTGCTGTGTTTGGTCTGGTCAGTATGTGATGTCTTGAGTTTTTGGTCTGGTCAGTATGTGATGTCCAGAATGTTTGGATTGATCAGTATTTGATGTCCTGAGAGTTTGGTCTGATCAGTATGTGATGTCCAGAGTGTTTGGTCTGATCAGTATGTGATGTCCTGAGTGTTTGGTCTGGTCAGTATGGGATGTCCTGAATGTTTGCTCTGGTCAGTATGGGATGTACTGAGTGTTTGTTCTGGTCAGTCTGTGATGCCCTCAATGTTTGGTCTAATTAGTATGTGATGTCCTCAGTGTTTGGTCTGGTCAGTATGGGATTTCCTGAGTGTTTGGTCAGTATGTGATGCCCTCAGTGTTTGGTCTGATCAGTATGTGTTGTCCTCAGTACTTGGACTGGTTAGTATGGGATTTCCTGAGTGTTTGGACTGGTCAGTATGGGATGTCCTGAGTGTTTGGTCTGGGCGGGATGTAATGTCCTAAGTGTTTGGTCTGGTCAGAATGTGATGTCCTGAGTTTTTGGTCTGGTCAGTATGTGATGTCCAGAATGTGTGGATTGATCAGTATTTGATGTCCTGAGTGTTTGGTCTGATCAGTATGTGATGTCCTAAGTGTTTGGTCTGATCAGTATGTGATGTCCTGCGTGTTTGGTCTGGTCAGTATGGGATGTCCTGAGTGTTTGCTCTGGTCAGTATGGGATGTACTGAGTGTTTGGTCTGGTCAGTATGGGATTTCTTGAGTGTTTGGACTTGTCAGTATGTGATGCCTTAGTGTTTGGTCTGATCAGTATGTGATGTCCTCAGTGTTCGGTCTGGTCAGTATGGGATTTCCTGAGTGTTTGGTCAGTATGTGATGCCTCAGTGTTTGGTCTGATCAGTATGTGATGTCCTCAGTGTTTGGTCTGATCAGTATGTGATGTCCTTAGTGTTTGACCTGGTCAGTATGGGACTTCCTGAGTGTTTGGTCAGTATGTGATGCCTCAGTGTTTGGTCTGATCAGTATGTGATGTCCTCTGTGTTTGGTCTGGTCAGAATGTAATGCCCTCAGTGTTTGGTCTGATCAGTATGTAATGTCCTCAGTGTTTGGTCTGATCAGTATGTGATGTCCTCAGTGTTTGGTCTGGTCAGTATGGGATTTCATTAATGTTTGGACTGGTCAGTATGTGATGTCCTCAGTGTTTGGTCTGATCAGTATGTGATGTCCTCAGTGTTTGCTCTGATCAGTATGTGATGTCCTCATTGTTTGGTCTGGTCAGTATGGGATTTCCTGGGTGTTTGGACTGGTCAGTACGTAATGCCCTCAGTGTTTGGTCTGATCAGTATGTGTTGTCCTCAGTACTTGGACTGGTCAGTATAGGATTTCCTGAGTGTTTGGACTGGTCAGTATGGGATGTCCTGAGTGTTTGGTCTGGTCAGTATGGGATGTGCTGTGTTTGGTCTGGTCAGTATGTGATGTCTTGAGTTTTTGGTCTGGTCAGTATGTGATGTCCAGAATGTTTGGATTGATCAGTATTTGATGTCCTGAGAGTTTGGTCTGATCAGTATGTGATGTCCAGAGTGTTTGGTCTGATCAGTATGTGATGTCCTGAGTGTTTGGTCTGGTCAGTATGGGATGTCCTGAATGTTTGCTCTGGTCAGTATGGGATGTACTGAGTGTTTGTTCTGGTCAGTCTGTGATGCCCTCAATGTTTGGTCTAATTAGTATGTGATGTCCTCAGTGTTTGGTCTGGTCAGTATGGGATTTCCTGAGTGTTTGGTCAGTATGTGATGCCCTCAGTGTTTGGTCTGATCAGTATGTGTTGTCCTCAGTACTTTGACTGGTTAGTATGGGATTTCCTGAGTGTTTGGACTGGTCAGTATGGGATGTCCTGAGTGTTTGGTCTGGGCGGGATGTAATGTCCTAAGTGTTTGGTCTGGTCAGTATGTGATGTCCTGAGTTTTTGGTCTGGTCAGTATGTGATGTCCAGAATGTTTGGATTGATCAGTATTTGATGTCCTGAGTGTTTGGTCTGATCAGTATGTGATGTCCTAAGTGTTTGGTCTGATCAGTATGTGATGTCCTGCGTGTTTGGTCTGGTCAGTATGGGATGTCCTGAGTGTTTGCTCTGGTCAGTATGGGATGTACTGAGTGTTTGTTCTGGTCAGTCTGTGATGCCCTCAATGTTTGGTCTGATCAGTATGTGATGTCCTCAGTGTTTGGTCTGATCAGTATGTGATGTCCTCAGTGTTTGGTCTGGTCAGTATGGGATTTCCTGAGTGTTTGGACTGGTCAGTATTTGATGCCCTCAGTGTTTGGTCTGATCAGCATATGATGTCCTCAGTGTTTGGTCTGATCAGTATGTGATGTCCTCAGTGTTTGGTCTGGTCAGTATGGGATTTCCTGAGTGTTTTGTCAGTATGTGAAACCCTCAGTGTTTGGTCTGATCAGTATGTGATGTCTTCAGTGTTTGGTCTGATCAGTATGTGATGTCCTCAGTGTTTGGTCTGGTCAGTATGGGATGTCCTGAATGTTTGCTCTGGTCAGTATGGGATGTACTGAGTGTTTGTTCTGGTCAGTCTGTAATGCCCTCAATGTTTGGTCTGATTAGTATGTGATGTCCTCAGTGTTTGGTCTGGTCAGTATGGGATTTCCTGAGTGTTTAGTCAGTATGTGATGCCCTCAGTGTTTGGTCTGATCAGTATGTGTTGTCCTCAGTACTTGGACTGGTTAGTATGGGATTTCCTGAGTGTTTGGACTGGTCAGTATGGGATGTCCTGAGTGTTTGGTCTGGGCGGGATGTAATGTCCTAAGTGTTTGGTCTGGTCAGTATGTGATGTCCTGAGTTTTTGGTCTGGTCAGTATGTGATGTCCAGAATGTTTGGATTGATCAGTATTTGATGTCCTGAGTGTTTGGTCTGGTCAGTATGGGATGTGCTGTGTTTGGTCTGGTCAGTATGTGATGTCTTGAGTTTTTGGTCTGGTCAGTATGTGATGTCCAGAATGTTTGGATTGATCAGTATTTGATGTCCTGAGAGTTTGGTCTGATCAGTATGTGATGTCCAGAGTGTTTGGTCTGATCAGTATGTGATGTCCTGAGTGTTTGGTCTGGTCAGTATGGGATGTCCTGAATGTTTGCTCTGGTCAGTATGGGATGTACTGAGTGTTTGTTCTGGTCAGTCTGTGATGCCCTCAATGTTTGGTCTAATTAGTATGTGATGTCCTCAGTGTTTGGTCTGGTCAGTATGGGATTTCCTGAGTGTTTGGTCAGTATGTGATGCCCTCAGTGTTTGGTCTGATCAGTATGTGTTGTCCTCAGTACTTTGACTGGTTAGTATGGGATTTCCTGAGTGTTTGGACTGGTCAGTATGGGATGTCCTGAGTGTTTGGTCTGGGCGGGATGTAATGTCCTAAGTGTTTGGTCTGGTCAGTATGTGATGTCCTGAGTTTTTGGTCTGGTCAGTATGTGATGTCCAGAATGTTTGGATTGATCAGTATTTGATGTCCTGAGTGTTTGGTCTGATCAGTATGTGATGTCCTAAGTGTTTGGTCTGATCAGTATGTGATGTCCTGCGTGTTTGGTCTGGTCAGTATGGGATGTCCTGAGTGTTTGCTCTGGTCAGTATGGGATGTACTGAGTGTTTGTTCTGGTCAGTCTGTGATGCCCTCAATGTTTGGTCTGATCAGTATGTGATGTCCTCAGTGTTTGGTCTGATCAGTATGTGATGTCCTCAGTGTTTGGTCTGGTCAGTATGGGATTTCCTGAGTGTTTGGACTGGTCAGTATTTGATGCCCTCAGTGTTTGGTCTGATCAGCATATGATGTCCTCAGTGTTTGGTCTGATCAGTATGTGATGTCCTCAGTGTTTGGTCTGGTCAGTATGGGATTTCCTGAGTGTTTTGTCAGTATGTGAAACCCTCAGTGTTTGGTCTGATCAGTATGTGATGTCTTCAGTGTTTGGTCTGATCAGTATGTGATGTCCTCAGTGTTTGGTCTGGTCAGTATGGGATGTCCTGAATGTTTGCTCTGGTCAGTATGGGATGTACTGAGTGTTTGTTCTGGTCAGTCTGTAATGCCCTCAATGTTTGGTCTGATTAGTATGTGATGTCCTCAGTGTTTGGTCTGGTCAGTATGGGATTTCCTGAGTGTTTAGTCAGTATGTGATGCCCTCAGTGTTTGGTCTGATCAGTATGTGTTGTCCTCAGTACTTGGACTGGTTAGTATGGGATTTCCTGAGTGTTTGGACTGGTCAGTATGGGATGTCCTGAGTGTTTGGTCTGGGCGGGATGTAATGTCCTAAGTGTTTGGTCTGGTCAGTATGTGATGTCCTGAGTTTTTGGTCTGGTCAGTATGTGATGTCCAGAATGTTTGGATTGATCAGTATTTGATGTCCTGAGTGTTTGGTCTGATCAGTATGTGATGTCCTAAGTGTTTGGTCTGATCAGTATGTGATGTCATGCGTGTTTTGTCTGGTCAGTATGGGATGTCCTGAGTGTTTGCTCTGGTCAGTATGGGATGTACTGAGTGTTTGTTCTGGTCAGTCTGTGATGCCCTCAATGTTTGGTCTGATCAGTATGTGATGTCCTCAGTGTTTGGTCTGATCTGTATGTGATGTCCTCAGTGTTTGGCCTGGTCAGTATGGGATTTCCTGAGTGTTTGGACTGGTCAGTATTTGATGCCCTCAGTGTTTGGTCTGATCAGCATGTGATGTCCTCAGTGTTTGGTCTGATCAGTATGTGATGTCCTCAGTGTTTGGTCTGGTCAGTATGGGATTTCCTGAGTGTTTGGACTTGTCAGAATGTGATGCCTTAGTGTTTGGTCTGATCAGTATGTGATGTCCTCAGTGTTTGTTCTGGTCAGTATGGGATTTCCTGAGTGTTTTGTCAGTATGTGAAGCCCTCAGTGTTTGGTCTGATCAGTATGTGATGTCTTCAGTGTTTGGTCTGATCAGTATGTGATGTCCTCAGTGTTTGGTCTGGTCAGTATGGGATTTCCTGAGTGTTTGGACTTGTCAGTATGTAATGCCCTAATGTTTGGTCTGATCAGTATGTGATGTCCTCTGTGTTCGGTCTTGTCAGTATGGGATTTCCTGAGTGTTTGGTCAGTATGTGATGCCTCAGTGTTTGTTCTGATCAGTATGTGATGTCCTCAGTGTTTGGTCTGATCAGTATGTGATGTCCTCAGTGATTGGTCAGATCAGTATGTGATGTCCTCAGTGTTTGTTCTGGTCAGTATTGGATTTCCTGAGTGTTTGGTCAGTATGTGATGTCATCAGTGTTTGGTCTGATCAGTATGTAATGTCTTCAGTGTTGGTCTGGTCAGTATGGGATTTCCTGAGTGTTTTGTCAGTATGGGAAGCCCTCAGTGTTTGGTCTGATCAGTATGTGATGTCCTCAGTGTTTGGTCTGATCAGTATGTGATGTCCTCAGTGTTTGCACTGGTCAGTATGGGATGTCCTGAGTGTTTGGTCTGGTCTATATGGAATGTCCTCAGTGTTTGGTCTGGTCAGTATGGGATTTCCTGAGTGTTTGGACTGGTCAGTATATGAAGCCCGCAGTGTTTGGTCTGATCAGTATGTGATGTCCTCAGTGTTTGGTCTGATCAGTATGTGATGTCCTCAGTGTTTGGTCTGGTCAGTATGGGATTTCCTGAGTGTTTGGACTTGTCAGTATGTAATGCCCTAATGTTTGGTCTTATCAGTATGTGATGTCCTTAGTGTTTGGTCTGGTCAGTATGGGATTTCCTGAGTGTTTGGTCAGTATGTGATGCCTCAGTGTTTGGTCTGATCAGTATGTGATGTCCTCAGTGTTTGGTCTGATCAGTATGTGATGTCCTCAATGTTTGGTCTGGTCAGTATGGGATTTCCTGATTGTTTGGACTGGTCAGTATGTAATGCCCTCAGTGTTTGGTCTGATCAGTATGTGTTGTCCTCAGTACTTGGTCTGGTCAGTATGGGATTTCCTGAGTGTTTGGACTGGTCAGTATGGGATGTCCTGAGTGTTTGGTCTGGTCAGTATGGGATGTCCTGAGTGTTTGGTCTGGTCAGTATGTGATGTATTGAATGTTTGGTCTGGGCGGGATGTAATGTCCTAAGTGTTTGGTCTGGTCAGTATGTGATGTCCTGAGTTTTTGGTCTGGTCAATATGTGATGTCCAGAATGTTTGGATTGATCAGTATTTGATGTCCTGAGTGTTTGGTCTGATCAGTATGTGATCTCCTGAGTGTTTGGTCTGGTCAGTATGGGATTTCATTAATGTTTGGACTGGTCAGTATGTGATGCCCTCAGTGTTTGGTCTGGTCAGTATGGGATGTCCTGAGTGTTTGGTCTGGGCGGGATGTAATGTCCTAAGTGTTTGGTCTGGTCAGTATGTGATGTCCTGAGTTTTTGGTCTGGTCAGTATGTGATGTCCAGAATGTTTGGATTGATCAGTATTTGATGTCCTGAGTGTTTGGTCTGATCAGTATGTGATGTCCTAAGTGTTTGGTCTGATCAGTATGTGATGTCCTGCGTGTTTGGTCTGGTCAGTATGGGATGTCCTGAGTGTTTGCTCTGGTCAGTATGGGATCTACTGAGTGTTTGTTCTGGTCAGTCTGTGATGCCCTCAATGTTTGGTCTGATCAGTATGTGATGTCCTCAGTGTTTGGTCTGATCAGTATGTGATGTCCTCAGTGTTTAGTCTGGTCAGTATGGGATTTCCTGAGTGTTTGGACTTGTCAGTATGTGATGCCTTAGTGTTTGGTCTGATCAGTATGTGATGTCCTCAGTGTTCGGTCTGGTCAGTATGGGATTTCCTGAGTGTTTGGTCAGTATGTGATGCCTCAGTGTTTGGTCTGATCAGTATGTGATGTCCTCAGTGTTTGGTCTGATCAGTATGTGATGTCCTCAGTGTTTGGTCTGGTCAGTATTGGATTTCCTGAGTGTTTGGTCAGTATGTGATGTCCTCAGTGTTTGGTCTGATCAGTATGTGATGTCCTCAGTGTTTGCACTGGTCAGTATGGGATGTCCTGAGTGTTTGGTCTGGTCTATATAGAATGTCCTGAGTGTTTGGTCTGGTCAGTATGGGATTTCCTGAGTGTTTGGACTGGTCAGTTTATGAAGCCCGCAGTGTTTGGTCTGATCAGTATGTGATGTCCTCAGTGTTTGGTCTGATCAGTACGTGATGTCCTCAGTGTTTGGTCTGGTCAGTATGGGATTTCCTGAGTGTTTGGACTTGTCAGTATGTAATACCCTAATGTTTCGTCTGATCAGTATGTGATGTCCTTAGTGTTTGGTCTGGTCAGTATGGGATTTCCTGAGTGTTTGGTCAGTATGTGATGCCTCAGTGTTTGGTCTGATCAGTATGTGATGTCTTCATTGTTTGGTCTGGTCAGAATGTAATGCCCTCAGTGTTTGGTCTGATCAGTATGTAAAGGCCTCAGTGTTTGGTCTGATCAGTATGTGATGTCCTCAGTGTTTGGTCTGGTCAGTATGGGATTTCATTAATGTTTGGACTGGTCAGTATGTGATGCCCTCAGTGTTTGGTCTGATCAGTATGTGATGTCCTCAGTGTTTGCTCTGATCAGTATGTGATGTCCTCAATGTTTGGTCTGGTCAGTATGGGATTTCCTGAGTGTTTGGACTGGTCAGTATGTAATGCCCTCAGTGTTTGGTCTGATCAGTATGTGTTGTCCTCAGTACTTGGACTGGTCAGTATGGGATTTCCTGAGTGTTTGGACTGGTCAGTATGGGATGTCCTGAGTGTTTGGTCTGGTCAGTATGGGATGTCCTGAGTGTATGGTCTGGTCAGTATGGGATGTACTGAGTGTTTGTTCTGGTAAGTCTGTGATGCCCTCAATGTTTGGTCTGATCAGTATGTGATGTCCTCAGTGTTTGGTCTGGTCAGTATGGGATTTCCTGAGTGTTTGGTCAGTATGTGATGCCCTCAGTGTTTGGTCTGATCAGTATGTGATGTCCTCAGTGTTTGGTCTGATCAGTATGTGATGTCCTCAGTGTTAGGTATGGTCAGTATGGGATTTCCTGAGTGTTTGGACTGGTCAGTATGTGAAACCCTCAGTGTTTGGTCTGATCAGTATGTGATGTCCTCAGTGTTTCGTCTGATCAGTATGTGATGTCCTCAGTGTTTGGTCTGGTCAGTATGTGATTTCCTGAGTGTTTGGACTTGTCAGAATGTGATGCCTTAGTGTTTGGTCTGATCAGTATGTGATGTCCTCAGTGTTTGCACTGGTCAGTATGGGATGTCCTGAGTGTTTGGTCTGGTCTGTGTGGGATATCCTGAGTGTTTGGTCTGGTCAGTATGGGATTTCCTGAGTGTTTGGACTGGTCAGTATGTGAAGCCCTCAGTGTTTGGTCTGATCAGTATGTGATGTCCTCAGTGTTTGGTCTGATCAGTATGTGATGTCCTCAGTGTTTGGTCTGGTCAGTATGGGATTTCCTGAGTGTTTGGACTTGTCAGTATGTAATGCCCTAGTGTTTGGTCTGATCAGTATGTGATGTCCTTAGTGTTTGGTCTGGTCAGTATGGGACTTCCTGAGTGTTTGGTCAGTATGTGATGCCTCAGTGTTTGGTCTGATCAGTATGTGATGTCCTCAGTGTTTGGTCTGGTCAGAATATAATGCCCTCAGTGTTTGGTCTGATCAGTATGTAATGTCCTCAGTGTTTGGTCTGATCAGTATGTGATGTCCTCAGTGTTTGGTCTGGTCAGTATGGGATTTCATTAATGTTTGGACTGGTCAGTATGTGATGCCCTCAGTGTTTGGTCTGATCAGTATGTGATGTCCTCAGTGTTTGCTCTGATCAGTATGTGATGTCCTCAATGTTTGGTCTGGTCAGTATGGGATTTCCTGAGTGTTTGTTCTGGTAAGTCTGTGATGCCCTCAATGTTTGCTCCCATCAGTATGTGATGTCCTCAGTGTTTGGTCTGGTCAGTATGGGATTTCCTGAGTGTTTGGTCAGTATGTGATGCCCTCAGTGTTTGGTCTGATCAGTATGTGATGTCCTCAGTGTTTGGTCTGATCAGTATGTGATGTCCTCAGTGTTAGGTATGGTCAGTATGGGATTTCCTGAGTGTTTGGACTGGTCAGTATGTGAAGCCCTCAGTGTTTGGTCTGATCAGTATGTGATGTCCTCAGTGTTTCGTCTGATCAGTATGTGATGTCCTCAGTGTTTGGTCTGGTCAGTATGTGATTTCCTGAGTGTTTGGACTTGTCAGAATGTGATGCCTTAGTGTTTGGTCTGATCAGTATGTGATGTCCTCAGTGTTTGCAGTGGTCAGTATGGGATGTCCTGAGTGTTTGGTCTGGTCTGTGTGGGATATCCTGAGTGTTTGGTCTGGTCAGTATGGGATTTCCTGAGTGTTTGGACTGGTCAGTATGTGAAGCCCTCAGTGTTTGGTCTGATCAGTATGTGATGTCCTCAGTGTTTGGTCTGATCAGTATGTGATGTCCTCAGTGTTTGGTCTGGTCAGTATGGGATTTCCTGAGTGTTTGGACTTGTCAGTATGTAATGACCTAGTGTTTGGTCTGATCAGTATGTGATGTCCTTAGTGTTTGGTCTGGTCAGTATGGGACTTCCTGAGTGTTTGGTCAGTATGTGATGCCTCAGTGTTTGGTCTGATCAGTATGTGATGTCCTCAGTGTTTGGTCTGGTCAGAATATAATGCCCTCAGTGTTTGGTCTGATCAGTATGTAATGTCCTCAGTGTTTGGTCTGATCAGTATGTGATGTCCTCAGTGTTTGGTCTGGTCAGTATGGGATTTCATTAATGTTTGGACTGGTCAGTATGTGATGCCCTCAGTGTTTGGTCTGATCAGTATGTGATGTCCTCAGTGTTTGCTCTGATCAGTATGTGATGTCCTCAATGTTTGGTCTGGTCAGTATGGGATTTCCTGAGTGTTTGGACTGGTCAGTATGTAATGCCCTCAGTGTTTGGTCTGATCAGTATGTGTTGTCCTCAGTACTTGGACTGGTCAGTATGGGATTTCCTGAGTGTTTGGTCTGATCAGTATGTAATGTCCTCAGTGTTTGGTCTGATCAGTATGTGATGTCCTCAGTGTTTGGTCTGGTCAGTATGGGATTTCATTAATGTTTGGACTGGTCAGTATGTGATGCCCTCAGTGTTTGCTCTGATCAGTATGTGATGTCCTCAGTGTTTGCTCTGATCAGTATGTGATGTCCTCAATGTTTGGTCTGGTCATTATGGGATTTCCTGAGTGTTTGGACTGGTCAGTACGTAATGCCCTCAGTGTTTGTTCTGATCAGTTTGTGTTGTCCTCAGTACTTGGAGTGGTCAGTATGGGATTTCCTGAGTGTTTGGACTGGTCAGAATGGGATGTCCTGAGTGTTTGGTCTGGTCAGTATGGGATGTCCTGTGTTTGGTCTGGTCAGTATGTGATGTCCTGAGTGTTTGGTCTGGTCAGTATGTGATGTCCAGAATGTTTGGATTGATCAGTGTTTGATGTCCTGAGTGTTTGGTCTGATCAGTATGTGATGTCCTGAGTGTTTGGTCTGATCAGTATGTGATGTCCTGAGTGTTTGGTCTGGTCAGTATGGGATGTCCTGAATGTTTGCTCTGGTCAGTATGGGATGCCTTAGTGTTTGGTCTGATCAGTATGTGATGTCCTCTGTGTTCGGTCTTGTCAGTATGGGATTTCCTGAGTGTTTGGTCAGTATGTGATGCCTCACTGTTTGTTCTGATCAGTATGTGATGTCCTCAGTGTTTGGTCTGATCAGTATGTGATGTCCTCAGTGATTGGTCTGATCAGTATGTGATGTCCTCAGTGTTTGTTCTGGTCAGTATTGGATTTCCTGAGTGTTTGGTCAGTATGTGATGTCATCAGTGTTTGGTCTGATCAGTATGTAATGTCTTCAGTGTTGGTCTGGTCAGTATGGGATATCCTGAGTGTTTTGTCAGTATGGGAAGCCCTCAGTGTTTGGTCTGATCAGTATGTGATGTCCTCAGTGTTTGGTCTGATCAGTATGTGATGTCCTCAGTGTTTGCACTGGTCAGTATGGGATGTCCTGAGTGTTTGGTCTGGTCTATATGGAATGTCCTGAGTGTTTGGTCTGGTCAGTATGGGATTTCCTGAGTGTTTGGACTGGTCAGTTTATGAAGCCCGCAGTGTTTGGTCTGATCAGTATGTAATGCCCTAATGTTTGGTCTTATCAGTATGTGATGTCCTTAGTGTTTGGTCTGGTCAGTATGGGATTTCCTGAGTGTTTGGTCAGTATGTGATGCCTCAGTGGTTGGTCTGATCAGTATGTGATGTCCTCAGTGTTTGGACAGATCAGTATGTGATGTCCTGAGTGTTTGGTCTGGTCAGTATGAGATTTCATTAATGTTTGGACAGGTCAGTATGTGATGCCCTCAGTGTTTGGTCTGATCAGTATGTGATGTCCTCAGTGTTTGGTCTGGTCAGTATGGGATTTCCTGAGTGTTTGGACTTGTCAGTATGTAATGCCCTAATGTTTGGTCTTATCAGTATGTGATGTCCTTAGTGTTTGGTCTGGTCAGTATGGGATTTCCTGAGTGTTTGGTCAGTATGTGATGCCTCAGTGGTTGGTCTGATCAGTATGTGATGTCCTCAGTGTTTGGACAGATCAGTGTGTGATGTCCTGAGTGTTTGGTCTGGTCAGTATGGGATTTCATTAATGTTTGGACAGGTCAGTATGTGATGCCCTCAGTGTTTGGTCTGATCAGTATGTGATGTCCTCTGTGTTTGGTCTGATCAGTATGTGATGTCCTCAATGTTTGGTCTGGTCAGTATGGGATTTCCTGATTGTTTGGACTGGTCAGTATGTAATGCCCTCAGTGTTTGGTCTGATCAGTATGTGTTGTCCTCAGTACTTGGTCTGGTCAGTATGGGATTTCCTGAGTGTTTGGACTGGTCAGTATGGGATGTCCTGAGTGTTTGGTCTGGTCAGTATGGGATGTCCTGAGTGTTTGGTCTGGTCAGTATGTGATGTCCTGAGTTTTTGGTCTGGTCAATATGTGATGTCCAGAATGTTTGGATTGATCAGTATTTGATGTCCTGAGTGTTTGGTCTGATCAGTATGTGATGTCCTGAGTGTTTGGTCTGGTCAGTATGGGATTTCATTAATGTTTGGACTGGTCAGTATGTGATGCCCTCAGTGTTTGGTCTGGTCAGTATGGGATGTCCTGAGTGTTTGGTCTGGGCGGGATGTAATGTCCTAAGTGTTTGGTCTGGTCAGTATGTGATGTCCTGAGTTTTTGGTCTGGTCAGTATGTGATGTCCAGAATGTTTGGATTGATCAGTATTTGATGTCCTGAGTGTTTGGTCTGATCAGTATGTGATGTCCTGCGTGTTTGGTCTGATCAGTATGTGATGTCCTGCGTGTTTGGTCTGGTCAGTATGGGATGTCCTGAGTGTTTGCTCTGGACAGTATGGGATGTACTGAGTGTTTGTCTGGTCAGTCTGTGATGCCCTCAATGTTTGGTCTGATCAGTATGTGATGTCCTCAGTGTTTGGTCTGATCAGTATGTGATGTCCTCAGTGTTTGGTCTGGTCAGTATGGGATTTCCTGAGTGTTTGGACTTGTCAGTATGTGATGCCTTAGTGTTTGGTCTGATCAGTATGTGATGTCCTCAGTGTTCGGTCTGGTCAGTATGGGATTTCCTGAGTGTTTGGTCAGTATGTGATGCCTCAGTGTTTGGTCTGATCAGTATGTGATGTCCTCAGTGTTTGGTCTGATCAGTATGTGATGTCCTCAGTGTTTGGTCTGGTCAGTATTGGATTTCCTGAGTGTTTGGTCAGTATGTGATGTCATCAGTGTTTGGTCTGATCAGTATGTAATGTCTTCAGTGTTGGTCTGGTCAGTATGGATTTCCTGAGTGTTTTGTCAGTATGGGAAGCCCTCAGGTGTTTGGTCTGATCACTATGTGATGTCCTCAGTGTTTGGTCTGATCAGTATGTGAAGTCCTCAGTGTTTGCACTGGTCAGTATGGGATGTCCTGAGTGTTTGGTCTGGTCTATATAGAATGTCCTGAGTGTTTGGTCTGGTCAGTATGGGATTTCCTGAGTGTTTGGACTGGTCAGTTTATGAAGCCCGCAGGTGTTTGGTCTGATCAGTATGTGATGTCCTCAGTGTTTGGTCTGATCAGTATGTGATGTCCTCAGTGTTTGGTCTGGTCAGAATGGGATTTCCTCAGTGTTTGGACTTGTCAGTATGTAATACCCTAATGTTTGGTCTGATCAGTATGTGATGTCCTTAGTGTTTGGTCTGGTCAGTATGGGATTTCCTGAGTGTTTGGTCAGTATGGGATTTCATTAATGTTTGGACTGGTCAGTATGTGATGCCCTCAGTGTTTGGTCTGGTCAGTATGTAATGCCCTCAGTGTTTGGTCTGATCAGTATGTGATGTCTTCAGTGTTTGGTCTGGTCAGAATGTAATGCCCTCAGTGTTTGGTCTGATCAGTATGTAATGTCCTCAGTGTTTGGTCTGATCAGTATGTGATGTCCTCAGTGTATGGTCTGGTCAGTATGGGATTTCATTAATGTTTGGACTGGTCAGGTATGTGATGCCCTCAGTGTTTGGTCTGATCAGTATGTGATGTCCTCAGTGTTTGCTCTGATCAGTATGTGATGTCCTCAATGTTTGGTCTGGTCAGTATGGGATTTCCTGAGTGTTTGGACTGGTCAGTATGTAATGCCCTCATTGTTTGGTCTGATCAGTATGTGTTGTCCTCAGTACTTGGACTGGTCAGTATGGGATTTCCTGAGTGTTTGGACTGGTCAGTATGGGATGTTCTGAGTGTTTGGTCTGGTCAGTATGGGATGTCCTGAGTGTTTGGTCTGGTCAGTATGGGATGTACTGAGTGTTTGTTCTGGTAAGTCTGTGATGCCCTCAATGTTTGGTCTGATCAGTATGTGATGTCCTCAGTGTTTGGTCTGGTCAGTATGGGATTTCCTGAGTGTTTGGTCAGTATGTGATGCCCTCAGTGTTTGGTCTGATCAGTATGTGATGTCCTCAGTGTTTGGTCTGATCAGTATGTGATGTCCTCAGTGTTAGGTATGGTCAGTATGGATTTCCTGAGTGTTTGGACTGGTCAGTATGTGAAGCCCTCAGTGTTTGGTCTGATCAGTATGTGATGTCCTCAGTGTTTCATCTGATCAGTATGTGATGTCCTCAGTGTTTGTTCTGGTCAGTATGTGATTTCCTGAGTGTTTGGACTTGTCAGAATGTGATGCCTTAGTGTTTGGTCTGATCAGTATGTGATGTCCTCAGTGTTTGCACTGGTCAGTATGGGATGTCCTGAGTGTTTGGTCTGGTCTGTGTGGGATATCCTGAGTGTTTGGTCTGGTCAGTATGGGATTTCCTGAGTGTTTGGACTGGTCAGTATGTGAAGCCCTCAGTGTTTGGTCTGATCAGTATGTGATGTCCTCAGTGTTTGGTCTGATCAGTATGTGATGTCCTCAGTGTTTGGTCTGGTCAGTATGGGATTACCTGAGTGTTTGGACTTGTCAGTATGTAATGCCCTAGTGTTTGGTCTGATCAGTATGTGATGTCCTTAGTGTTTGGTCTGGTCAGTATGGGACTTCCTGAGTGTTTGGTCAGTATGTGATGCCTCAGTGTTTGGTCTGATCAGTATGTGATGTCCTCAGTGTTTGGTCTGGTCAGAATATAATGCCCTCAGTGTTTGGTCTGATCAGTATGTAATGTCCTCAGTGTTTGGTCTGATCAGTATGTGATGTCCTCAGTGTTTGGTCTGGTCAGTATGGGATTTCATTAATGTTTGGACTGGTCAGTATGTGATGCCCTCAGTGTTTGGTCTGATCAGTATGTGATGTCCTCAGTGTTTGCGCTGATCAGTATGTGATGTCCTCAATGTTTGGTCTGGTCAGTATGGGATTTCCTGAGTGTTTGGACTGGTCAGTATGTAATGCCCTCAGTGTTTGGTCTGATCAGTATGTGTTGTCCTCAGTACTTGAACTGGTCAGTATGGGATTTCCTGAGTGTTTGGTCTGATCAGTATGTAATGTCCTCAGTGTTTGGTCTGATCAGTATGTGATGTCCTCAGTGTTTGGTCTGGTCAGTATGGGATTTCATTAATGTTTGGACTGGTCAGTATGTGATGCCCTCAGTGTTTGCTCTGATCAGTATGTAATGCCCTCAGTGTTTGGTCTGATCAGTATGTGTTGTCCTCAGTACTTGGTCTGGTCAGTATGGGATTTCCTGAGTGTTTGGACTGGTCAGTATGGGATGTCCTGAGTGTTTGGTCTGGTCAGTATGGGATGTCCTGAGTGTTTGGTCTGGTCAGTATGTGATGTATTGAATGTTTGGTCTGGGCAGGATGTAATGTCCTAAGTGTTTGGTCTGGTCAGTATGTGATGTCCTGAGTTTTTGGTCTGGTCAGTATGTGATGTCCAGAATGTTTGGATTGATCAGTATTTGATGTCCTGAGTGTTTGGTCTGATCAGTATGTGATGCCCTCAGTGTTTGGTCTGGTCAGTATGGGATTTCATTAATGTTTGGACAGGTCAGTATGTGATGCCCTCAGTGTTTGGTCTGATCAGTATGTGATGTCCTCAGTGTTTGGTCTGGTCAGTATGGGATTTCCTGAGTGTTTGGACTTGTCAGTATGTAATGCCCTAATGTTTGGTCTTATCAGTATGTGATGTCCTTAGTGTTTGGTCTGGTCAGTATGGGATTTCCTGAGTGTTTGGTCAGTATGTGATGCCTCAGTGGTTGGTCTGATCAGTATGTGATGTCCTCAGTGTTTGGTCTGATCAGTATGTGATGTCTTCAGTGTTTGGTCTGGTCAGAATGTAATGCCCTCAGTGTTTGGTCTGATCAGTATGTAATGTCCTCAGTGTTTGGTCTGATCAGTATGTGATGTCCTCAGTGTATGGTCTGGTCAGTATGGATTTCATTAATGTTTGGACTGGTCAGTATGTGATGCCCTCAGTGTTTGGTCTGGTCAGTATGTAATGCCCTCAGTGTTTGGTCTGATCAGTATGTGATGTCTTCAGTGTTTGGTCTGGTCAGAATGTAATTGCCCTCAGTGTTTGGTCTGATCAGTATGTAATGTCCTCAGTGTTTGGTCTGATCAGTATGTGATGTCCTCAGTGTATGGTCTGGTCAGTATGGGATTTCATTAATGTTTGGACTGGTCAGTATGTGATGCCCTCAGTGTTTGGTCTGATCAGTATGTGATGTCCTCAGTGTTTGCTCTGATCAGTATGTGATGTCCTCAATGTTTGGTCTGGTCAGTATGGGATTTCCTGAGTGTTTGGACTGGTCAGTATGTAATGCCCTCAGTGTTTGGTCTGATCAGTATGTGTTGTCCTCAGTACTTGGACTGGTCAGTATTGGGATTTCCTGAGTGTTTGGACTGGTCAGTATGGGATGTTCTGAGTGTTTGGTCTGGTCAGTATGGGATGTCCTGAGTGTTTGGTCTGGTCAGTATGGATGTACTGAGTGTTTGTTCTGGTAAGTCTGTGATGCCCTCAATGTTTGGTCTGATCAGTATGTGATGTCCTCAGTGTTTGGTCTGGTCAGTATGGGATTTCCTGAGTGGTTTGGTCAGTATGTGATGCCCCTCAGTGTTTGGTCTGATCAGTATGTGATGTCCTCAGTGTTTGGTCTGATCAGTATGTGATGTCCTCAGTGTTAGGTATGGTCAGTATGGGATTTCCTGAGTGTTTGGACTGGTCAGTATGTGAAGCCCTCAGTGTTTGGTCTGATCAGTATGTGATGTCCTCAGTGTTTCATCTGATCAGTATGTGATGTCCTCAGTGTTTGTTCTGGTCAGTATGTGATTTCCTGAGTGTTTGGACTTGTCAGAATGTGATGCCTTAGTGTTTGGTCTGATCAGTATGTGATGTCCTCAGTGTTTGCACTGGTCAGTATGGGATGTCCTGAGTGTTTGGTCTGGTCTGTGTGGGATATCCTGAGTGTTTGGTCTGGTCAGTATGGGATTTCCTGAGTGTTTGGACTGGTCAGTATGTGAAGCCCTCAGTGTTTGGTCTGATCAGTATGTGATGTCCTCAGTGTTTGGTCTGATCAGTATGTGATGTCCTCAGTGTTTGGTCTGGTCAGTATGGGATTACCTGAGTGTTTGGACTTGTCAGTATGTAATGCCCTAGTGTTTGGTCTGATCAGTATGTGATGTCCTTAGTGTTTGGTCTGGTCAGTATGGGACTTCCTGAGTGTTTGGTCAGTATGTGATGCCTCAGTGTTTGGTCTGATCAGTATGTGATGTCCTCAGTGTTTGGTCTGGTCAGAATATAATGCCCTCAGTGTTTGGTCTGATCAGTATGTAATGTCCTCAGTGTTTGGTCTGATCAGTATGTGATGTCCTCAGTGTTTGGTCTGGTCAGTATGGGATTTCATTAATGTTTGGACTGGTCAGTATGTGATGCCCTCAGTGTTTGGTCTGATCAGTATGTGATGTCCTCAGTGTTTGCGCTGATCAGTATGTGATGTCCTCAATGTTTGGTCTGGTCAGTATGGGATTTCCTGAGTGTTTGGACTGGTCAGTATGTAATGCCCTCAGTGTTTGGTCTGATCAGTATGTGTTGTCCTCAGTACTTGGACTGGTCAGTATGGGATTTCCTGAGTGTTTGGTCTGATCAGTAGGTAATGTCCTCAGTGTTTGGTCTGATCAGTATGTGATGTCCTCAGTGTTTGGTCTGGTCAGTATGGGATTTCATTAATGTTTGGACTGGTCAGTATGTGATGCCCTCAGTGTTTGCTCTGATCAGTATGTAATGCCCTCAGTGTTTGGTCTGATCAGTATGTGTTGTCCTCAGTACTTGGTCTGGTCAGTATGGGATTTCCTGAGTGTTTGGACTGGTCAGTATGGGATGTCCTGAGTGTTTGGTCTGGTCAGTATGGGATGTCCTGAGTGTTTGGTCTGGTCAGTATGTGATGTATTGAATGTTTGGTCTGGGCAGGATGTAATGTCCTAAGTGTTTGGTCTGGTCAGTATGTGATGTCCTGAGTTTTTGGTCTGGTCAGTATGTGATGTCCAGAATGTTTGGATTGATCAGTATTTGATGTCCTGAGTGTTTGGTCTGATCAGTATGTGATGCCCTCAGTGTTTGGTCTGGTCAGTATGGGATTTCATTAATGTTTGGACAGGTCAGTATGTGATGCCCTCAGTGTTTGGTCTGATCAGTATGTGATGTCCTCAGTGTTTGGTCTGGTCAGTATGGGATTTCCTGAGTGTTTGGACTTGTCAGTATGTAATGCCCTAATGTTTGGTCTTATCAGTATGTGATGTCCTTAGTGTTTGGTCTGGTCAGTATGGGATTTCCTGAGTGTTTGGTCAGTATGTGATGCCTCAGTGGTTGGTCTGATCAGTATGTGATGTCCTCAGTGTTTGGACAGATCAGTATGTGATGTCCTGAGTGTTTGGTCTGGTCAGTATGGGATTTCATTAATGTTTGGACAGGTCAGTATGTGATGCCCTCAGTGTTTGGTCTGATCAGTATGTGATGTCCTCTGTGTTTGGTCTGATCAGTATGTGATGTCCTCAATGTTTGGTCTGGTCAGTATGGGATTTCCTGATTGTTTGGACTGGTCAGTATGTAATGCCCTCAGTGTTTGGTCTGATCAGTATGTGTTGTCCTCAGTACTTGGTCTGGTCAGTATGGGATTTCCTGAGTGTTTGGACTGGTCAGTATGGGATGTCCTGAGTGTTTGGTCTGGTCAGTATGGGATGTCCTGAGTGTTTGGTCTGGTCAGTATGTGATGTATTGAATGTTTGGTCTGGGCGGGATGTAATGTCCTAAGTGTTTGGTCTGGTCAGTATTAGGGGTGAGCGGGTTCGGATTTCTGAAATCCGAACCCCCCCGAGCCCCCCCGATCCGAGTCCGATCCGAGTCAGGCTCGACTTTTCCCGCCTGACTCGGATCTGACATCGAGGCAAAACGTCATCATCCCGCCTTCCGAGTCTCGCGGGTTTTGGATCCTATATAAGGTACCCGCGTCGGCGCCATTTTCTCACTCGGCTGTGGACAGTGAAGAGGGAGGGTGGGAGTTAGTGCTGTGTAGTGTAGTGTAGTGTAGTGCTGCTGTTGTCCACTACTTCAAAGTCCATAGGGGCTGGCTGTGTTGTGCTGTGCTGCTGTTGTTAATAGGGGCTGTGTCCACTACTTCAAAGTCCATAGGGGCTGGCTGGACTGTGTTGTGCAGTCAGTTCCAAAGTCCTGTGCAGTGTCCCAGTCCTAAAGGGGTGCTGTAGTGTTGTCCAGGGGGTGCTCTGTCCATCAGGGGTGCTCCCCCCAAGTGCTAAAAAAATAATATATTTTCTGTGTTTGTGAATTGTGTGCGCAGTAGCCGCACGTGCATCAACAAAGTAGTGCCAAGCGTGCGCCTGTGTCATAAGTAAAGGGCCGGCTGGCTTGACCGTTAAGGGTGCTGTAACCCCCGAAAGTACACTCCAGTCCAAACCAAAAAAAAAATTATTTTCTGTGTTTGTGAATTGTGTGCGCAGTAGCCGCACGTGCATCAACAAAGTAGTGCCAAGCGTGCGCCTGTGTCATAAGTAAAGGGCCGGCTGGCTTGACCGTTAAGGGTGCTGTAACCCCCGAAAGTACACTCCAGTCCAAACCTAAAAAAAAATTATTTTCTGTGTTTGTGAATTGTGTGCGCAGTAGCCGCACGTGCATCAACAAAGTAGTGCCAAGCGTGCGCCTGTGTCATAAGTAAAGGGCCGGCTGGCTTGACCGTTAAAGGGTGCTGTAACCCCCGAAAGTACACTCCAGTCCAAACCAAAAAAAAATTATTTTCTGTGTTTGTGAATTGTGTGCGCAGTAGCCGCACGTGCATCAACAAAGTAGTGCCAAGCGTGCGCCTGTGTCATAAGTAAAGGGCCGGCTGGCTTGACCGTTAAGGGTGCTGTAACCCCCGAAAGTACACTCCAGTCCAAACCTAAAAAAAAATTATTTTCTGTGTTTGTGAATTGTGTGCGCAGTAGCCGCACGTGCATCAACAAAGTAGTGCCAAGAGTGCCCCTGTGTCATAAGTAAAGGGCCGGCTGGCTTGACCGTTAAAGGGTGCTGTAACCCCCGAAAGTACACTCCAGTCCAAACCAAAAAAAAATTATTTTCTGTGTTTGTGAATTGTGTGCGCAGTAGCCGCACGTGCATCAACAAAGTAGTGCCAAGCGTGCGCCTGTGTCATAAGTAAAGGGCCGGCTGGCTTGACCGTTAAAGGGTGCTGTAACCCCTGAAAGTACACTCCAGTCCAAACCAAAAAAAAATTATTTTCTGTGTTTGTGAATTGTGTGCGCAGTAGCCGCACGTGCATCAACAAAGTAGTGTCAAGCGTTCGCCTGTGTCATAAGTAAAGGGCCGGCTGGCTTGACCGTTAAGGGTGCTGTAACCCCCGAAAGTACACTCCAGTCCAAACCAAAAAAAAAATTATTTTCTGTGTTTGTGAATTGTGTGCGCAGTAGCCGCACGTGCATCAACAAAGTAGTGCCAAGCGTGCGCCTGTGTCATAAGTAAAGGGCCGGCTGGCTTGACCGTTAAGGGTGCTGTAACCCCCGAAAGTACACTCCAGTCCAAACCAAAAAAAAAATTATTTTCTGTGTTTGTGAATTGTGTGCGCAGTAGCCGCACGTGCATCAACAAAGTAGTGCCAAGCGTGCGCCTGTGTCATAAGTAAAGGGCCGGCTGGCTTGACCGTTAAGGGTGCTGTAACCCCCGAAAGTACACTCCAGTCCAAACCTAAAAAAAAATTATTTTCTGTGTTTGTGAATTGTGTGCGCAGTAGCCGCACGTGCATCAACAAAGTAGTGCCAAGCGTGCGCCTGTGTCATAAGTAAAGGGCCGGCTGGCTTGACCGTTAAAGGGTGCTGTAACCCCCGAAAGTACACTCCAGTCCAAACCAAAAAAAAATTATTTTCTGTGGTTGTGAATTGTGTGCGCAGTAGCCGCACGTGCATCAACAAAGTAGTGCCAAGCGTGCGCCTGTGTCATAAGTAAAGGGCCGGCTGGCTTGACCGTTAAGGGTGCTGTAACCCCCGAAAGTACACTCCAGTCCAAACCTAAATAAAAATTATTTTCTGTGTTTGTGAATTGTGTGCGCAGTAGCCGCACGTGCATCAACAAAGTAGTGCCAAGCGTGCGCCTGTGTCATAAGTAAAGGGCCGGCTGGCTTGACCGTTAAAGGGTGCTGTAACCCCTGAAAGTACACTCCAGTCCAAACCAAAAAAAAATTATTTTCTGTGTTTAGCCGCACGTATATATCAAATCGATATAACATAAATGGAGGACCAAACTTTCTCCGATAAAAATAAAATAGAGAAAGATCAAGAACCACTTCCTCCTAGTGCTGAAGCTGCTGCCACTAGTCATGACATAGACGATAACATGCCATCAACGTCGTCTGCCAAGGCCGATGCCCAATGTCATAGTAGAGGGCACATACAATCCCAAATGGCAAAGTTCAGGAAAATGACCTTGAAAAAAACATTTAAATCAGCTGAAGAGAAACGTAAACTTGCCAATATGCCATTTACGACACGGAGTGGCAAGGAACGGTTAAGGTCGATCCCTAGTATGTTCATGACTAGTGGTTCAGCTTCACATGACGATGGAAGCCCTCCTCCCACTAAAAAAATCAAAAGAGTTAAGCTGGCAAAAGCACAGCGAAGAACTGTGCTTTCTAAGAAGATATCACAAATCCCCAAGGAGAGTCCAAGTGTGGTGGTGGTTGCGATGCCTGACCTTCCCAGCACTGGACGGGAAGAGGTGGCTCTTTCCACCATTTGCACGCCCCCTGCAAGTGCTGAAAGGAGCACCCACAGTCCACTTGCTGATATGCAAATTGAAGATGTCACTGTTGAAGTACAACAGGATGAGGATACTGGTGTAGCTGGCGCTGAGGAGGAAGTTGGCGAGGAGGATTCTGATGGTGATGTGGTTTGTTTAAATCAGGCTCCGGGGGAGACAGTTGTTGTCCGTGGGATGAAAAAGCCCATCACGGTCATGCCTGGGCAGAAGACCAAACATTCCACCTCTTTGGTCTGGCAATATTTCTATCCAAATCCGGACAACAACTGTCTTGCCATATGTACCATATGTAAAGGTGAAATAAGTAGGGGTAGGGACGTCAACCACCTAGGAACATCCTCCCTTATACGGCACCTGCAGCGCGTTCATAAAAAGTTACTGTCAAGTTCAGAAACTTTGGCTAAGACCGTAAGCAGTCCAGGGACACCTAAATCCCGTTGTCCTGTTGTATCCAAGCGCCTGCAAACCACACCGTCAACTCCCTCCTCGTCAATTTCCTCCTTAGTCAGGATCGGAAGTAGTCCTGCAGGCCATGTCACTGGCATGACTGACTCTCCTATCCGGGATTCCTCTGGAGGATCCTGCATTGCTACGCCTACTGCTGCCGCTGCTGCTGTTGCTGCTGCTGGGAGTCGTTCATCATCCCAGAGAGGAAGTAGGAACACCACTACTTTTACTAAACAATTGACCCTCCAACAGTCCTTAGCGAGGAGGATGAAGTACGACAGCAGTCATCCTGAAGCAAAACGTATAACTGAGGCCTTGACTGCTATGTTGGTGTTAGACGTGCGTCCGGTATCCGCTATTAGTGCAGTGGGATTTAGACAATTGATGGAGGTAGTGTGTCCCCGGTTCCAAATCCCGTCTAGATTCCACTTCACTAGGCAGGCGATACCGAGACTGTACAGAAACGTCAGAAAAAGTGTCCTCAGTGTCCTGAAAAATGCCGTTGTACACAATGTCCACTTAACCACGGACATGTGGACAAGTGGAACAGGGCAGACTAAGGACTATATGACTGTGACAGCCCACTGGGTAGATGTATCACCTTACGCAGCAACAGCAGCAGCGTCACCAGTAGCAGCATCTCAGAAACGCCAGCTCGTTACAAGGCAGGCTACGCTGTGTATCACCGGTTTCAGTAAGAGGCACACCGCCGACAACCTCTTAGAGAAACTGAGGGAAATCATCGCCCAGTGGCTTACCCCACTTAGACTCTCCTGGGGATTTGTGATATCTGACAACGCCACCAATATTGTGCGGGCATTACATCTGGGCAAATTCCAGCACGTCCCATGTTTTGCTCACACAATAAACTTGGTGGTGCAGAATTTTCTGAAAAGCGACAGGGGCGTGCAGGAGACGCTTTGGGTGGCCCGAAAAATTTCTGGCCACTTTCGCCATTCAGCGACTGCGTGCCGAAGACTGGAGCGCCAGCAAACACTCTTGAACCTACCCCGCCATCACCTGAAGCAAGAGGTTGTGACGCGGTGGAACTCAACCCTCTATATGCTTCAGAGGATGGAGGAGCAGCAAAAGGCCATACAAGCCTATACATCCACCTATGACATAGGCAAAGGAGGGGGTATGCACCTGACTCAAGCACAGTGGAGAATGATTTCCGTGTTGTGCAAGGTTCTCCAGCCCTTCGAACTTGCCACACGTGAAGTCAGTTCAGACACAGCCAGCTTGAGTCAGGTCATTCCCCTCATCAGGCTTTTGCAGAAGCAGCTGGAGAAAGTGAAGGAGGAGCTAAGACGGAGCGATTCCGCTCGGCATGTGGGACTTGTGGATGAAGCCCTTCATTCGCTTTGCCAGGATTCCAGGGTGGTCAATCTGTTGAAATCAGACCACTACATTTTGGCCACCGTGCTTGATCCTAGGTTTAAAGCCTATGTGGTGTCTCTCTTTCCGGCCGACACAAGCCTGCAGAGGTGCAAAGACCTGCTGGTGAACACACTGTCAGCTGAAGCGGAACGTGACACGTCAACGGCTCCTTCTTCATTTTCTCCCGCAACTGGGGCTGCCAGGAAAAAACTTAGGTATCCTAAGCAACCCGCTGGCGGTGATGCAGGGCAGGCAGGACCAAGTTTGGACATCTGGTCCGGACTGAAGGACCTGGCAACAATTTCTGACATGTCTACTGTCACTGCATATGATACTGTCACTATTGACAGAATGGTGGAGGATTACATCGGTGACAGCATCCAAGTAGGCATGTCAGACAGTCCATACCTGTACTGGCAGGAAAAAGAGGCAATTTGGAGGCCCCTGTACAAGCTGGCTCTATTTTACCTGAGTTGCCCCCCCTCCAGTGTGTATTCCGAAAGAGTGTTTAGTGCAGCCGGGAACCTTGTCAGCGAAAGGCATAGGAGGTTGCTTCCACAGAATGTGGAGAAGATGATGTTCATCAAAATGAATTATCAGCTCTTCCAGGGAGACCAGCCTCCAGAAGGTACAGAGGGACCTGTGGTGGTGGATTCAAGTGGGGACGAGTTAATACTTTGTGAGGATGAGGATGTACACACTGAAGAGGGTGAGGAATCGGTGGATGAGGAGGATGAGGATGACATCTTGCCTCCGTAGAGCCAGTTTGTGCAGGGACACATTAATTGCCAGCTTGTTTTGTGGGGGCCCAAACGAACCAATCATTTCAGCCACAGTTGTGTGGCAGACCCTGGCGCTGAAATGATTGATTTGTTAAAGTGTGCATGTCCTGTTTATACAACATAAGGGTGGGTGGGAGGGCCCAAGGACAATTCCATCTTGCACTTCTTTTTTTTCTTTGCATTATGTACAGTTTGGGGCCTAGTTTTTCTAACTGCCATCCTGTCTGCCACTGCAGTGTCACTCCTAGATGGGTCACGTGTTTGTGCCGCCCACTCGTGTCGCTTAGCATAGTCATCCAGCTACCTCGGTGCAACCTTTTGGACATGAAAACACTATTGTGAGGTGTGAGGTGTTCAGAATAGACTGGAAATGAGTGGAAATTAAGGTTATTGAGGTTAATAATAGCATAGGAGCAGAGAAACCAACAAATTCTGTGATTTTAGCTGTTTTTATGCTTTTTTAAAAAAAAATACAGATCCAAAACACAAAACCCAGAACCCAAAACACGGAAGGGTGGTTTTGGCAAAACCAATCCAGATCCAAAACACGAAGAAAGATCCAGATCCAAAACCAAAACACAAAACACGAAAAGTGGCCGGTGCACACCCCTAGTCAGTATGTGATGTCCTGAGTTTTTGGTCTGGTCAATATGTGATGTCCAGAATGTTTGGATTGATCAGTATTTGATGTCCTGAGTGTTTGGTCTGATCAGTATGTGATGTCCTGAGTGTTTGGTCTGGTCAGTATGGGATTTCATTAATGTTTGGACTGGTCAGTATGTGATGCCCTCAGTGTTTGGTCTGGTCAGTATGGGATGTCCTGAGTGTTTGGTCTGGGCGGGATGTAATGTCCTAAGTGTTTGGTCTGGTCAGTATGTGATGTCCTGAGTTTTTGGTCTGGTCAGTATGTGATGTCCAGAATGTTTGGATTGATCAGTATTTGATGTCCTGAGTGTTTGGTCTGATCAGTATGTGATGTCCTGCGTGTTTGGTCTGATCAGTATGTGATGTCCTGCGTGTTTGGTCTGGTCAGTATGGGATGTCCTGAGTGTTTGCTCTGGACAGTATGGGATGTACTGAGTGTTTGTTCTGGTCAGTCTGTGATGCCCTCAATGTTTGGTCTGATCAGTATGTGATGTCCTCAGTGTTTGGTCTGATCAGTATGTGATGTCCTCAGTGTTTGGTCTGGTCAGTATGGGATTTCCTGAGTGTTTGGACTTGTCAGTATGTGATGCCTTAGTGTTTGGTCTGATCAGTATGTGATGTCCTCAGTGTTCGGTCTGGTCAGTATGGGATTTCCTGAGTGTTTGGTCAGTATGTGATGCCTCAGTGTTTGGTCTGATCAGTATGTGATGTCCTCAGTGTTTGGTCTGATCAGTATGTGATGTCCTCAGTGTTTGGTCTGGTCAGTATTGGATTTCCTGAGTGTTTGGTCAGTATGTGATGTCATCAGTGTTTGGTCTGATCAGTATGTAATGTCTTCAGTGTTGGTCTGGTCAGTATGGGATTTCCTGAGTGTTTTGTCAGTATGGGAAGCCCTCAGGTGTTTGGTCTGATCACTATGTGATGTCCTCAGTGTTTGGTCTGATCAGTATGTGAAGTCCTCAGTGTTTGCACTGGTCAGTATGGGATGTCCTGAGTGTTTGGTCTGGTCTATATAGAATGTCCTGAGTGTTTGCTCTGGTCAGTATGGGATTTCCTGAGTGTTTGGACTGGTCAGTTTATGAAGCCCGCAGTGTTTGGTCTGATCAGTATGTGATGTCCTCAGTGTTTGGTCTGATCAGTATGTGATGTCCTCAGTGTTTGGTCTGGTCAGAATGGGATTTCCTGAGTGTTTGGACTTGTCAGTATGTAATACCCTAATGTTTGGTCTGATCAGTATGTGATGTCCTTAGTGTTTGGTCTGGTCAGTATGGGATTTCCTGAGTGTTTGGTCAGTATGGGATTTCATTAATGTTTGGACTGGTCAGTATGTGATGCCCTCAGTGTTTGGTCTGGTCAGTATGTAATGCCCTCAGTGTTTGGTCTGATCAGTATGTGATGTCTTCAGTGTTTGGTCTGGTCAGAATGTAATGCCCTCAGTGTTTGGTCTGATCAGTATGTAATGTCCTCAGTGTTTGGTCTGATCAGTATGTGATGTCCTCAGTGTATGGTCTGGTCAGTATGGGATTTCATTAATGTTTGGACTGGTCAGTATGTGATGCCCTCAGTGTTTGGTCTGATCAGTATGTGATGTCCTCAGTGTTTGCTCTGATCAGTATGTGATGTCCTCAATGTTTGGTCTGGTCAGTATGGGATTTCCTGAGTGTTTGGACTGGTCAGTATGTAATGCCCTCAGTGTTTGGTCTGATCAGTATGTGTTGTCCTCAGTACTTGGACTGGTCAGTATGGGATTTCCTGAGTGTTTGGACTGGTCAGTATGGGATGTTCTGAGTGTTTGGTCTGGTCAGTATGGGATGTCCTGAGTGTTTGGTCTGGTCAGTATGGGATGTACTGAGTGTTTGTTCTGGTAAGTCTGTGATGCCCTCAATGTTTGGTCTGATCAGTATGTGATGTCCTCAGTGTTTGGTCTGGTCAGTATGGGATTTCCTGAGTGTTTGGTCAGTATGTGATGCCCTCAGTGTTTGGTCTGATCAGTATGTGATGTCCTCAGTGTTTGGTCTGATCAGTATGTGATGTCCTCAGTGTTAGGTATGGTCAGTATGGGATTTCCTGAGTGTTTGGACTGGTCAGTATGTGAAGCCCTCAGTGTTTGGTCTGATCAGTATGTGATGTCCTCAGTTTTTCATCTGATCAGTATGTGATGTCCTCAGTGTTTGTTCTGGTCAGTATGTGATTTCCTGAGTGTTTGGACTTGTCAGAATGTGATGCCTTAGTGTTTGGTCTGATCAGTATGTGATGTCCTCAGTGTTTGCACTGGTCAGTATGGGATGTCCTGAGTGTTTGGTCTGGTCTGTGTGGGATATCCTGAGTGTTTGGTCTGGTCAGTATGGGATTTCCTGAGTGTTTGGACTGGTCAGTATGTGAAGCCCTCAGTGTTTGGTCTGATCAATATGTGATGTCCTCAGTGTTTGGTCTGATCAGTATGTGATGTCCTCAGTGTTTGGTCTGGTCAGTATGGGATTACCTGAGTGTTTGGACTTGTCAGTATGTAATGCCCTAGTGTTTGGTCTGATCAGTATGTGATGTCCTTAGTGTTTGGTCTGGTCAGTATGGGACTTCCTGAGTGTTTGGTCAGTATGTGATGCCTCAGTGTTTGGTCTGATCAGTATGTGATGTCCTCAGTGTTTGGTCTGGTCAGAATATAATGCCCTCAGTGTTTGGTCTGATCAGTATGTAATGTCCTCAGTGTTTGGTCTGATCAGTATGTGATGTCCTCAGTGTTTGGTCTGGTCAGTATGGGATTTCATTAATGTTTGGACTGGTCAGTATGTGATGCCCTCAGTGTTTGGTCTGATCAGTATGTGATGTCCTCAGTGTTTGCGCTGATCAGTATGTGATGTCCTCAATGTTTGGTCTGGTCAGTATGGGATTTCCTGAGTGTTTGGACTGGTCAGTATGTAATGCCCTCAGTGTTTGGTCTGATCAGTATGTGTTGTCCTCAGTACTTGGACTGGTCAGTATGGGATTTCCTGAGTGTTTGGTCTGATCAGTATGTAATGTCCTCAGTGTTTGGTCTGATCAGTATGTGATGTCCTCAGTGTTTGGTCTGGTCAGTATGGGATTTCATTAATGTTTGGACTGGTCAGTATGTGATGCCCTCAGTGTTTGCTCTGATCAGTATGTAATGCCCTCAGTGTTTGGTCTGATCAGTATGTGTTGTCCTCAGTACTTGGTCTGGTCAGTATGGGATTTCCTGAGTGTTTGGACTGGTCAGTATGGGATGTCCTGAGTGTTTGGTCTGGTCAGTATGGGATGTCCTGAGTGTTTGGTCTGGTCAGTATGTGATGTATTGAATGTTTGGTCTGGGCAGGATGTAATGTCCTAAGTGTTTGGTCTGGTCAGTATGTGATGTCCTGAGTTTTTGGTCTGGTCAGTATGTGATGTCCAGAATGTTTGGATTGATCAGTATTTGATGTCCTGAGTGTTTGGTCTGATCAGTATGTGATGCCCTCAGTGTTTGGTCTGGTCAGTATGGGATGTCCTGAGTGTTTGGTCTGGGCGGGATGTAATGTCCTAAGTGTTTGGTCTGGTCAGTATGTGATGTCCTGAGTTTTTGGTCTGGTCAGTATGTGATGTCCAGAATGTTTGGATTGATCAGTATTTGATGTCCTGAGTGTTTGGTCTGATCAGTATGTGATGTCCTAAGTGTTTGGTCTGATCAGTATGTGATGTCCTGCGTGTTTGGTCTGGTCAGTATGGGATGTCCTGAGTGTTGCTCTGGTCAGTATGGGATGTACTGAGTGTTTGTTCTGGTCAGTCTGTGATGCCCTCAATGTTTGGTCTGATCAGTATGTGATGTCCTCAGTGTTTGGTCTGATCAGTATGTGATGTCCTCAGTGTTTGGTCTGGTCAGTATGGGATTTCCTGAGTGTTTGGACTGGTCAGTATTTGATGCCCGCAGTGTTTGGTCTGATCAGCATGTGATGTCCTCAGTGTTTGGTCTGATCAGTATGTGATGTCCTCAGTGTTTGGTCTGGTCAGTATGGGATTTCCTGAGTGTTTGGACTTGTCAGAATGTGATGCCTTAGTGTTTGGTCTGATCAGTATGTGATGTCCTCAGTGTTTGTTCTGGTCAGTATGGGATTTCCTGAGTGTTTTGTCAGTATGTGAAGCCCTCAGTGTTTGGTCTGATCAGTATGTGATGTCTTCAGTGTTTGGTCTGATCAGTATGTGATGTCCTCAGTGTTTGGTCTGGTCAGTATGGGATTTCCTGAGTGTTTGGACTTGTCAGTATGTGATGCCTTAGTGTTTGGTCTGATCAGTATGTGATGTCCTCAGTGTTCGGTCTGGTCAGTATGGGATTTCCTGAGTGTTTGGTCAGTATGTGATGCCTCAGTGTTTGGTCTGATCAGTATGTGATGTCCTCAGTGTTTGGTCTGATCAGTATGTGATGTCCACAGTGATTGGTCTGATCAGTATGTGATGTCCACAGTGTTTGTTCTGGTCAGTATTGGATTTCCTGAGTGTTTGGTCAGTATGTGATGTCATCAGTGTTTGGTCTGATCAGTATGTAATGTCTTCAGTGTTGGTCTGGTCAGTATGGGATTTCCTGAGTGTTTTGTCAGTATGGGAAGCCCTCAGTGTTTGGTCTGATCAGTATGGGATGTCCTCAGTGTTTGGTCTGATCAGTATGTGATGTCCTCAGTGTTTGCACTGGTCAGTATGGGATGTCCTGAGTGTTTGGTCTGGTCTATATGGAATGTCCTGAGTGTTTGGTCTGGTCAGTATGGGATTTCCTGAGTGTTTGGACTGGTCAGTATATGAAGCCCGCAGTGTTTGGTCTGATCAGTATGTGATGTCCTCAGTGTTTTTTCTGATCAGTATGTGATGTCCTCAGTGTTTGGTCTGGTCAGTATGGGATTTCCAGAGGGTTTGGACTTGTCAGAATGTAATGCCCTCAGTGTTTGGTCTGATCAGTATGTAATGCCCTAATGTTTGGTCTTATCAGTATGTGATATCCTTAGTGTTTGGTCTGGTCAGTATGGGATTTCCTGAGTGTTTGGTCAGTATGTGATGCCTCAGTGTTTGGTCTGATCAGTATGTGATGTCCTCAGTGTTTGGTCTGATCAGTATGTGATGTCCTCAGTGTTTGGTCTGGTCAGTATGGGATTTCATTAATGTTTGGACTGGTCAGTATGTGATGCCCTCAGTGTTTGCTCTGATCAGTATGTGATGTCCTCAGTGTTTGGTCTGATCAGTATGTGATGTCCTCAATGTTTGGTCTGGTCAGTATGGGATTTCCTGATTGTTTGGACTGGTCAGTATGTAATGCCCTCAGTGTTTGGTCTGATCAGTATGTGTTGTCCTCAGTACTTGGTCTGGTCAGTTTGGGATTTCCTGAGTGTTTGGACTGGTCAGTATGGGATGTCCTGAGTGTTTGGTCTGGTCAGTATGGGATGTCCTGAGTGTTTGGTCTGGTCAGTATGTGATGTATTGAATGTTTGGTCTGGGCGGGATGTAATGTCCTAAGTGTTTGGTCTGGTCAGTATGTGATGCCCTCAGTGTTTGGACTTGTCAGAATGTGATGCCTTAGTGTTTGGTCTGATCAGTATGTGATGTCCTCAGTGTTTGGTCTGGTCAGTATGGGATTTCCTGAGTGTTTTGTCAGTATGTGAAGCCCTCAGTGTTTGGTCTGATCAGTATGTGATGTCTTCAGTGTTTGGTCTGATCAGTATGTGATGTCCTCAGTGTTTGGTCTGGTCAGTATGGGATTTCCTGAGTGTTTGGACTTGTCAGTATGTGATGCCTTAGTGTTTGGTCTGATCAGTATGTGATGTCCTCAGTGTTCGGTCTGCTCAGTATGGGATTTCCTGAGTGTTTGGTCAGTATGTGATGCCTCAGTGTTTGGTCTGATCAGTATGTGATGTCCTCAGTGTTTGGACTGGTCATTATGTAATGCCCTCAGTGTTTGGTCTGATCAGTATGTGATGTCCTCAGTGATTGGTGTGATCAGTATGTGATGTGCTCAGTGTTTGGTCTGGTAAGTATTGGATTTCCTGAGTGTTTGGTCAGTATGTGATGTCATCAGCGTTTGGTCTGATCAGTATGTAATGTCTTCAGTGTTGGTCTGGTCAGTATGGGATTTCCTGAGTATTTTGTTAGTATGGGAAGCCCTCAGTGTTTGGTCTGATCAGTATGTGATGTCCTCAGTGTTTGGTCTGATCAGTATGTGATGTCCTCAGTGTTTGCACTGGTAAGTATGGGATGTCCTGAGTGTTTGGTCTGGTCTATATGGAATGTCCTGAGTGTTTGGTCTGGTCAGTATGGGATTTCCTGAGTGTTTGGACTGGTCAGTATATGAAGCCCGCAGTTTTTGTTCTGATTAGTATGTGATGTCCTCAGTGTTTGGTCTGATCAGTATGTGATGTCCTCAGTGTTTGGTCTTGTCAGTATGGGATTTTCTGAGTGTTTGGACTTGTCAGTATGTAATGCCCTAATGTTTGGTCTGATCAGTATGTGATGTCCTTAGTGTTTGGTCTGGTCATTATGGGATTTCCTGAGTGTTTGGTCAGTATGTGATGCCTCAGTGTTTGGTCTGATCAGTATGTGATGTCCTCAGTGTTTGGTCTGATCAGTATGTGATGTCCTCAGTGTTTGGTCTGGTCAATATGGGATTTCATTAATGTTTGGACTGGTCAGTATGTGATGCCCTCAGTGTTTGGTCTGATCAGTATGTGATGTCCTCAGTGTTTGGTCTGATCAGTATGTGATGTCCTCAATGTTTGGTCTGGTCAGTATGGGATTTCCTGATTGTTTGGACTGGTCAGTATGTAATGCCCTCAGTGTTTGGTCTGATCAGTATGTGTTGTCCTCAGTGTTTGGTCTGATCAGTATGTGATGTCCTCAATGTTTGGTCTGGTCAGTATGGGATGTCCTGAGTGTTTGGTCTGGTCAGAATGTGATGTATTGAATGTTTGGTCTGGGCGGGATGTAATGTCCTAAGTGTTTGGTCTGGTCAGTATGTGATGTCCTCAGTGTTTGGACTTGTCAGAATGTGATGCCTTAGTGTTTGGTCTGATCAGTATGTGATGTCCTCAGTGTTTGGTCTGGTCAGTATGGGATTTCCTGAGTGTTTTGTCAGTATGTGAAGCCCTCAGTGTTTGGTCTGATCAGTATGTGATGTCCTCAGTGTTTTTTCTGATCAGTATGTGATGTCCTCAGTGTTTGGACTGGTCATTATGTAATGCCCTCAGTGTTTGGTCTGATCAGTATGTGATGTCCTCAGTGATTGGTCTGATCAGTATGTGATGTGCTCAGTGTTTGGTCTGGTCAGTATGTGATGTCCAGAATGTTTGGATTGATCAGTATTTGATGTCCTGAGTGTTTGGTCTGATCAGTATGTGATGTCCTGAGTGTTTGGTCTGGTCAGTATGGGATTTCATTAATGTTTGGACTGGTCAGTATGTGATGCCCTCAGTGTTTGGTCTGGTCAGTATGGGATGTCCTGAGTGTTTGGTCTGGGCGGGATGTAATGTCCTAAGTGTTTGGTCTGGTCAGTATGTGATGTCCTGAGTTTTTGGTCTGGTCAGTATGTGATGTCCAGAATGTTTGGATTGATCAGTATTTGATGTCCTGAGTGTTTGGTCTGATCAGTATGTGATGTCCTAAGTGTTTGGTCTGATCAGTATGTGATGTCCTGCGTGTTTGGTCTGGTCAGTATGGGATGTCCTGAGTGTTTGCTCTGGTCAGTATGGGATGTACTGAGTGTTTGTTCTGGTCAGTCTGTGATGCCCTCAATGTTTGGTCTGATCAGTATGTGATGTCCTCAGTGTTTGGTCTGATCAGTATGTGATGTCCTCAGTGTTTGGTCTGGTCAGTATGGGATTTCCTGAGTGTTTGGACTGGTCAGTATTTGATGCCCGCAGTGTTTGGTCTGATCAGCATGTGATGTCCTCAGTGTTTGGTCTGATCAGTATGTGATGTCCTCAGTGTTTGGTCTGGTCAGTATGGGATTTCCTGAGTGTTTGGACTTGTCAGTATGTGATGCCTTAGTGTTTGGTCTGATCAGTATGTGATGTCCTCAGTGTTCGGTCTGGTCAGTATGGGATTTCCTGAGTGTTTGGTCAGTATGTGATGCCTCAGTGTTTGGTCTGATCAGTATGTGATGTCCTCAGTGTTTGGTCTGATCAGTATGTGATGTCCTCAGTGATTGGTCTGATCAGTATGTGATGTCCTCAGTGTTTGTTCTGGTCAGTATTGGATTTCCTGAGTGTTTGGTCAGTATGTGATGTCATCAGTGTTTGGTCTGATCAGTATGTAAAGTCTTCAGTGTTGGTCTGGTCAGTATGGGATTTCCTGAGTGTTTTGTCAGTATGGGAAGCCCTCAGTGTTTGGTCAGATCAGTATGCGATGTCCTCAGTGTTTGGTCTGATCAGTATGTGATGTCCTCAGTGTTTGCACTGGTCAGTATGGGATGTCCTGAGTGTTTGGTCTGGTCTATATGGAATGTCCTGAGTGTTTGGTCTGGTCAGTATGGGATTTCCTGAGTGTTTGGACTGGTCAGTATATGAAGCCCGCAGTGTTTGGTCTGATCAGTATGTGATGTCCTCAGTGTTTTTTCTGATCAGTATGTGATGTCCTCAGTGTTTGGTCTGGTCAGTATGGGATTTCCAGAGGGTTTGGACTTGTCAGAATGTAATGCCCTCAGTGTTTGGTCTGATCAGTATGTAATGCCCTAATGTTTGGTCTTATCAGTATGTGATATCCTTAGTGTTTGGTCTGGTCAGTATGGGATTTCCTGAGTGTTTGGTCAGTATGTGATGCCTCAGTGTTTGGTCTGATCAGTATGTGATGTCCTCAGTGTTTGGTCTGATCAGTATGTGATGTCCTCAGTGTTTGGTCTGGTCAGTATGGGATTTCATTAATGTTTGGACTGGTCAGTATGTGATGCCCTCAGTGTTTGCTCTGATCAGTATGTGATGTCCTCAGTGTTTGGTCTGATCAGTATGTGATGTCCTCAATGTTTGGTCTGGTCAGTATGGGATTTCCTGATTGTTTGGACTGGTCAGTATGTAATGCCCTCAGTGTTTGGTCTGATCAGTATGTGTTGTCCTCAGTACTTGGTCTGGTCAGTTTGGGATTTCCTGAGTGTTTGGACTGGTCAGTATGGGATGTCCTGAGTGTTTGGTCTGGTCAGTATGGGATGTCCTGAGTGTTTGGTCTGGTCAGTATGTGATGTATTGAATGTTTGGTCTGGGCGGGATGTAATGTCCTAAGTGTTTGGTCTGGTCAGTATGTGATGCCCTCAGTGTTTGGACTTGTCAGAATGTGATGCCTTAGTGTTTGGTCTGATCAGTATGTGATGTCCTCAGTGTTTGGTCTGGTCAGTATGGGATTTCCTGAGTGTTTTGTCAGTATGTGAAGCCCTCAGTGTTTGGTCTGATCAGTATGTGATGTCTTCAGTGTTTGGTCTGATCAGTATGTGATGTCCTCAGTGTTTGGTCTGGTCAGTATGGGATTTCCTGAGTGTTTGGACTTGTCAGTATGTGATGCCTTAGTGTTTGGTCTGATCAGTATGTGATGTCCTCAGTGTTCGGTCTGCTCAGTATGGGATTTCCTGAGTGTTTGGTCAGTATGTGATGCCTCAGTGTTTGGTCTGATCAGTATGTGATGTCCTCAGTGTTTGGACTGGTCATTATGTAATGCCCTCAGTGTTTGGTCTGATCAGTATGTGATGTCCTCAGTGATTGGTGTGATCAGTATGTGATGTGCTCAGTGTTTGGTCTGGTAAGTATTGGATTTCCTGAGTGTTTGGTCAGTATGTGATGTCATCAGCGTTTGGTCTGATCAGTATGTAATGTCTTCAGTGTTGGTCTGGTCAGTATGGGATTTCCTGAGTATTTTGTTAGTATGGGAAGCCCTCAGTGTTTGGTCTGATCAGTATGTGATGTCCTCAGTGTTTGGTCTGATCAGTATGTGATGTCCTCAGTGTTTGCACTGGTAAGTATGGGATGTCCTGAGTGTTTGGTCTGGTCTATATGGAATGTCCTGAGTGTTTGGTCTGGTCAGTATGGGATTTCCTGAGTGTTTGGACTGGTCAGTATATGAAGCCCGCAGTTTTTGTTCTGATCAGTATGTGATGTCCTCAGTGTTTGGTCTGATCAGTATGTGATGTCCTCAGTGTTTGGTCTTGTCAGTATGGGATTTTCTGAGTGTTTGGACTTGTCAGTATGTAATGCCCTAATGTTTGGTCTGATCAGTATGTGATGTCCTTAGTGTTTGGTCTGGTCATTATGGGATTTCCTGAGTGTTTGGTCAGTATGTGATGCCTCAGTGTTTGGTCTGATCAGTATGTGATGTCCTCAGTGTTTGGTCTGATCAGTATGTGATGTCCTCAGTGTTTGGTCTGGTCAATATGGGATTTCATTAATGTTTGGACTGGTCAGTATGTGATGCCCTCAGTGTTTGGTCTGATCAGTATGTGATGTCCTCAGTGTTTGGTCTGATCAGTATGTGATGTCCTCAATGTTTGGTCTGGTCAGTATGGGATTTCCTGATTGTTTGGACTGGTCAGTATGTAATGCCCTCAGTGTTTGGTCTGATCAGTATGTGTTGTCCTCAGTGTTTGGTCTGATCAGTATGTGATGTCCTCAATGTTTGGTCTGGTCAGTATGGGATGTCCTGAGTGTTTGGTCTGGTCAGAATGTGATGTATTGAATGTTTGGTCTGGGCGGGATGTAATGTCCTAAGTGTTTGGTCTGGTCAGTATGTGATGTCCTCAGTGTTTGGACTTGTCAGAATGTGATGCCTTAGTGTTTGGTCTGATCAGTATGTGATGTCCTCAGTGTTTGGTCTGGTCAGTATGGGATTTCCTGAGTGTTTTGTCAGTATGTGAAGCCCTCAGTGTTTGGTCTGATCAGTATGTGATGTCCTCAGTGTTTTTTCTGATCAGTATGTGATGTCCTCAGTGTTTGGACTGGTCATTATGTAATGCCCTCAGTGTTTGGTCTGATCAGTATGTGATGTCCTCAGTGATTGGTCTGATCAGTATGTGATGTGCTCAGTGTTTGGTCTGGTCAGTATGTGATGTCCAGAATGTTTGGATTGATCAGTATTTGATGTCCTGAGTGTTTGGTCTGATCAGTATGTGATGTCCTGAGTGTTTGGTCTGGTCAGTATGGGATTTCATTAATGTTTGGACTGGTCAGTATGTGATGCCCTCAGTGTTTGGTCTGGTCAGTATGGGATGTCCTGAGTGTTTGGTCTGGGCGGGATGTAATGTCCTAAGTGTTTGGTCTGGTCAGTATGTGATGTCCTGAGTTTTTGGTCTGGTCAGTATGTGATGTCCAGAATGTTTGGATTGATCAGTATTTGATGTCCTGAGTGTTTGGTCTGATCAGTATGTGATGTCCTAAGTGTTTGGTCTGATCAGTATGTGATGTCCTGCGTGTTTGGTCTGGTCAGTATGGGATGTCCTGAGTGTTTGCTCTGGTCAGTATGGGATGTACTGAGTGTTTGTTCTGGTCAGTCTGTGATGCCCTCAATGTTTGGTCTGATCAGTATGTGATGTCCTCAGTGTTTGGTCTGATCAGTATGTGATGTCCTCAGTGTTTGGTCTGGTCAGTATGGGATTTCCTGAGTGTTTGGACTGGTCAGTATTTGATGCCCGCAGTGTTTGGTCTGATCAGCATGTGATGTCCTCAGTGTTTGGTCTGATCAGTATGTGATGTCCTCAGTGTTTGGTCTGGTCAGTATGGGATTTCCTGAGTGTTTGGACTTGTCAGTATGTGATGCCTTAGTGTTTGGTCTGATCAGTATGTGATGTCCTCAGTGTTCGGTCTGGTCAGTATGGGATTTCCTGAGTGTTTGGTCAGTATGTGATGCCTCAGTGTTTGGTCTGATCAGTATGTAATGTCCTCAGTGTTTGGTCTGATCAGTATGTGATGTCCTCAGTGATTGGTCTGATCAGTATGTGATGTCCTCAGTGTTTGTTCTGGTCAGTATTGGATTTCCTGAGTGTTTGGTCAGTATGTGATGTCATCAGTGTTTGGTCTGATCAGTATGTAATGTCTTCAGTGTTGGTCTGGTCAGTATGGGATTTCCTGAGTGTTTTGTCACTATGGGAAGCCCTCAGTGTTTGGTCTGATCAGTATGTGATGTCCTCAGTGTTTGGTCTGATCAGTATGTGATGTCCTCAGTGTTTGCACTGGTCAGTATGGGATGTCCTGAGTGTTTGGTCTGGTCTATATGGAATGTCCTGAGTGTTTGGTCTGGTCAGTATGGGATTTCCTGAGTGTTTGGACTGGTCAGTATATGAAGCCCGCAGTGTTTGGTCTGATCAGTATGTGATGTCCTCAGTGTTTGGTCTGATCAGTATGTGATGTCCTCAGTGTTTGGTCTGGTCAGTATGGGATTTCCTGAGTGTTTGGACTTGTCTGTACGTAATGCCCTAATGTTTGGTCTTATCAGTATGTGATGTCCTTAGTGTTTGGTCTGGTCAGTATGGGATTTCATTAATGTTTGGACTGGTCAGTATGTGATGCCCTCAGTGTTTGCTCTGATCAGTATGTGATGTCCTCAGTGTTTGGTCTGATCAGTATGTGATGTCCTCAATGTTTGGTCTGGTCAGTATGGGATTTCCTGATTGTTTGGACTGGTCAGTATGTAATGCCCTCAGTGTTTGGTCTGATCAGTATGTGTTGTCCTCAGTACTTGGTCTGGTCAGTTTGGGATTTCCTGAGTGTTTGGACTGGTCAGTATGGGATGTCCTGAGTGTTTGGTCTGGTCAGTATGGGATGTCCTGAGTGTTTGGTCTGGTCAGTATGTGATGTATTGAATGTTTGGTCTGGGCGGGATGTAATGTCCTAAGTGTTTGGTCTGGTCAGTATGTGATGTCCTCAGTGTTTGGTCTGATCAGTATGTGATGTCCTCAGTGTTTGGTCTGGTCAGTATGGGATTTCCTGAGTGTTTTGTCAGTATGTGAAGCCCTCAGTGTTTGGTCTGATCAGTATGTGATGTCTTTAGTGTTTGGTCTGATCAGTATGTGATGTCCTCAGTGTTTGGTCTGGTCAGTATGGGATTTCCTGAGTGTTTGGACTTGTCAGTATGTGATGCCTTAGTGTTTGGTCTGATCAGTATGTGATGTCCTCAGTGTTCGGTCTGGTCAGTATGGGATTTCCTGAGTGTTTGGTCAGTATGTGATGCCTCAGTGTTTGGTCTGATCAGTATGTGATGTCCTCAGTGTTTGGACTGGTCATTATGTAATGCCCTCAGTGTTTGGTCTGATCAGTATGTGATGTCCTCAGTGATTGGTCTGATCAGTATGTGATGTGCTCAGTGTTTGGTCTGGTCAGTATTGGATTTCCTGAGTGTTTGGTCAGTATGTGATGTCATCAGTGTTTGGTCTGATCAGTATGTAATGTTTTCAGTGTTGGTCTGGTCAGTATGGGATTTCCTGAGTATTTTGTTAGTATGGGAAGCCCTCAGTGTTTGGTCTGATCAGTATGTGATGTCCTCAGTGTTTGGTCTGATCAGTATGTGATGTCCTCAGTGTTTGCACTGGTAAGTATGGGATGTCCTGAGTGTTTGGTCTGGTCTATATGGAATGTCCTGAGTGTTTGGTCTGGTCAGTATGGGATTTCCTGAGTGTTTGGACTGGTCAGTATATGAAGCCCGCAGTGTTTGTTCTGATCAGTATGTGATGTCCTCAGTGTTTGGTCTGATCAGTATGTGATGTCCTCAGTGTTTGGTCTGGTCAGTATGGGATTTCCTGAGTGTTTGGACTTGTCAGTATGTAATGCCCTAATGTTTGGTCTGATCAGTATGTGATGTCCTTAGTGTTTGGTCTGGTCATTATGGGATTTCCTGAGTGTTTGGTCAGTATGTGATGCCTCAGTGTTTGGTCTGATCAGTATGTGATGTCCTCAGTGTTTGGTCTGATCAGTATGTGATGTCCTCAGTGTTTGGTCTGGTCAATATGGGATTTCATTAATGTTTGGACTGGTCAGTATGTGATGCCCTCAGTGTTTGGTCTGATCAGTATGTGATGTCCTCAGTGTTTGGTCTGATCAGTATGTGATGTCCTCAGTGTTTGGTCTGATCAGTATGTGATGACCTCAGTGTTTGGTCTGGTCAGTATGGGATTTCCTGAGTGTTTGGACTTGTCAGTATGTGATGCCTTAGTGTTTGGTCTGATCAGTATGTGATGTCCTCAGTGTTCGGTCTGGTCAGTATGGGATTTCCTGAGTGTTTGGTCAGTATGTGATGCCTCAGTGTTTGGTCTGATCAGTATGTGATGTCCTCAGTGTTTGGTCTGATCAGTATGTGATGTCCTCAGTGATTGGTCTGATCAGTATGTGATGTCCTCAGTGTTTGTTCTGGTCAGTATTGGATTTCCTGAGTGTTTGGTCAGTATGTGATGTCATCAGTGTTTGGTCTGATCAGTATGTAATGTCTTCAGTGTTGGTCTGGTCAGTATGGGATTTCCTGAGTGTTTTGTCACTATGGGAAGCCCTCAGTGTTTGGTCTGATCAGTATGTGATGTCCTCAGTGTTTGGTCTGATCAGTATGTGATGTCCTCAGTGTTTGCACTGGTCAGTATGGGATGTCCTGAGTGTTTGGTCTGGTCTATATGGAATGTCCTGAGTGTTTGGTCTGGTCAGTATGGGATTTCCTGAGTGTTTGGACTGGTCAGTATATGAAGCCCGCAGTGTTTGGTCTGATCAGTATGTGATGTCCTCAGTGTTTGGTCTGATCAGTATGTGATGTCCTCAGTGTTTGGTCTGGTCAGTATGGGATTTCCTGAGTGTTTGGACTTGTCTGTACGTAATGCCCTAATGTTTGGTCTTATCAGTATGTGATGTCCTTAGTGTTTGGTCTGGTCAGTATGGGATTTCATTAATGTTTGGACTGGTCAGTATGTGATGCCCTCAGTGTTTGCTCTGATCAGTATGTGATGTCCTCAGTGTTTGGTCTGATCAGTATGTGATGTCCTCAATGTTTGGTCTGGTCAGTATGGGATTTCCTGATTGTTTGGACTGGTCAGTATGTAATGCCCTCAGTGTTTGGTCTGATCAGTATGTGTTGTCCTCAGTACTTGGTCTGGTCAGTTTGGGATTTCCTGAGTGTTTGGACTGGTCAGTATGGGATGTCCTGAGTGTTTGGTCTGGTCAGTATGGGATGTCCTGAGTGTTTGGTCTGGTCAGTATGTGATGTATTGAATGTTTGGTCTGGGCGGGATGTAATGTCCTAAGTGTTTGGTCTGGTCAGTATGTGATGCCCTCAGTGTTTGGACTTGTCAGAATGTGATGCCTTAGTGTTTGGTCTGATCAGTATGTGATGTCCTCAGTGTTTGGTCTGGTCAGTATGGTATTTCCTGAGTGTTTTGTCAGTATGTGAAGCCCTCAGTGTTTGGTCTGATCAGTATGTGATGTCTTCAGTGTTTGGTCTGATCAGTATGTGATGTCCTCAGTGTTTGGTCTGGTCAGTATGGGATTTCCTGAGTGTTTGGACTTGTCAGTATGTGATGCCTTAGTGTTTGGTCTGATCAGTATGTGATGTCCTCAGTGTTCGGTCTGCTCAGTATGGGATTTCCTGAGTGTTTGGTCAGTATGTGATGCCTCAGTGTTTGGTCTGATCAGTATGTGATGTCCTCAGTGTTTGGACTGGTCATTATGTAATGCCCTCAGTGTTTGGTCTGATCAGTATGTGATGTCCTCAGTGATTGGTGTGATCAGTATGTGATGTGCTCAGTGTTTGGTCTGGTAAGTATTGGATTTCCTGAGTGTTTGGTCAGTATGTGATGTCATCAGCGTTTGGTCTGATCAGTATGTAATGTCTTCAGTGTTGGTCTGGTCAGTATGGGATTTCCTGAGTATTTTGTTAGTATGGGAAGCCCTCAGTGTTTGGTCTGATCAGTATGTGATGTCCTCAGTGTTTGGTCTGATCAGTATGTGATGTCCTCAGTGTTTGCACTGGTAAGTATGGGATGTCCTGAGTGTTTGGTCTGGTCTATATGGAATGTCCTGAGTGTTTGGTCTGGTCAGTATGGGATTTCCTGAGTGTTTGGACTGGTCAGTATATGAAGCCCGCAGTTTTTGTTCTGATCAGTATGTGATGTCCTCAGTGTTTGGTCTGATCAGTATGTGATGTCCTCAGTGTTTGGTCTTGTCAGTATGGGATTTTCTGAGTGTTTGGACTTGTCAGTATGTAATGCCCTAATGTTTGGTCTGATCAGTATGTGATGTCCTTAGTGTTTGGTCTGGTCATTATGGGATTTCCTGAGTGTTTGGTCAGTATGTGATGCCTCAGTGTTTGGTCTGATCAGTATGTGATGTCCTCAGTGTTTGGTCTGATCAGTATGTGATGTCCTCAGTGTTTGGTCTGGTCAATATGGGATTTCATTAATGTTTGGACTGGTCAGTATGTGATGCCCTCAGTGTTTGGTCTGATCAGTATGTGATGTCCTCAGTGTTTGGTCTGATCAGTATGTGATGTCCTCAATGTTTGGTCTGGTCAGTATGGGATTTCCTGATTGTTTGGACTGGTCAGTATGTAATGCCCTCAGTGTTTGGTCTGATCAGTATGTGTTGTCCTCAGTGTTTGGTCTGATCAGTATGTGATGTCCTCAATGTTTGGTCTGGTCAGTATGGGATGTCCTGAGTGTTTGGTCTGGTCAGAATGTGATGTATTGAATGTTTGGTCTGGGCGGGATGTAATGTCCTAAGTGTTTGGTCTGGTCAGTATGTGATGTCCTCAGTGTTTGGACTTGTCAGAATGTGATGCCTTAGTGTTTGGTCTGATCAGTATGTGATGTCCTCAGTGTTTGGTCTGGTCAGTATGGGATTTCCTGAGTGTTTTGTCAGTATGTGAAGCCCTCAGTGTTTGGTCTGATCAGTATGTGATGTCCTCAGTGTTTTTTCTGATCAGTATGTGATGTCCTCAGTGTTTGGACTGGTCATTATGTAATGCCCTCAGTGTTTGGTCTGATCAGTATGTGATGTCCTCAGTGATTGGTCTGATCAGTATGTGATGTGCTCAGTGTTTGGTCTGGTCAGTATGTGATGTCCAGAATGTTTGGATTGATCAGTATTTGATGTCCTGAGTGTTTGGTCTGATCAGTATGTGATGTCCTGAGTGTTTGGTCTGGTCAGTATGGGATTTCATTAATGTTTGGACTGGTCAGTATGTGATGCCCTCAGTGTTTGGTCTGGTCAGTATGGGATGTCCTGAGTGTTTGGTCTGGGCGGGATGTAATGTCCTAAGTGTTTGGTCTGGTCAGTATGTGATGTCCTGAGTTTTTGGTCTGGTCAGTATGTGATGTCCAGAATGTTTGGATTGATCAGTATTTGATGTCCTGAGTGTTTGGTCTGATCAGTATGTGATGTCCTAAGTGTTTGGTCTGATCAGTATGTGATGTCCTGCGTGTTTGGTCTGGTCAGTATGGGATGTCCTGAGTGTTTGCTCTGGTCAGTATGGGATGTACTGAGTGTTTGTTCTGGTCAGTCTGTGATGCCCTCAATGTTTGGTCTGATCAGTATGTGATGTCCTCAGTGTTTGGTCTGATCAGTATGTGATGTCCTCAGTGTTTGGTCTGGTCAGTATGGGATTTCCTGAGTGTTTGGACTGGTCAGTATTTGATGCCCGCAGTGTTTGGTCTGATCAGCATGTGATGTCCTCAGTGTTTGGTCTGATCAGTATGTGATGTCCTCAGTGTTTGGTCTGGTCAGTATGGGATTTCCTGAGTGTTTGTTCTGATCAGTATGTGATGCCTTAGTGTTTAGTCTGATCAGTATGTGATGTCCTCAGTGTTCGGTCTGGTCAGTATGGGATTTCCTGAGTGTTTGGTCAGTATGTGATGCCTCAGTGTTTGGTCTGATCAGTATGTGATGTCCTCAGTGTTTGGTCTGATCAGTATGTGATGTCCTCAGTGATTGGTCTGATCAGTATGTGATGTCCTCAGTGTTTGTTCTGGTCAGTATTGGATTTCCTGAGTGTTTGGTCAGTATGTGATGTCATCAGTGTTTGGTCTGATCAGTATGTAATGTCTTCAGTGTTGGTCTGGTCAGTATGGGATTTCCTGAGTGTTTTGTCACTATGGGAAGCCCTCAGTGTTTGGTCTGATCAGTATGTGATGTCCTCAGTGTTTGGTCTGATCAGTATGTGATGTCCTCAGTGTTTGCACTGGTCAGTATGGGATGTCCTGAGTGTTTGGTCTGGTCTATATGGAATGTCCTGAGTGTTTGGTCTGGTCAGTATGGGATTTCCTGAGTGTTTGGACTGGTCAGTATATGAAGCCCGCAGTGTTTGGTCTGATCAGTATGTGATGTCCTCAGTGTTTGGTCTGATCAGTATGTGATGTCCTCAGTGTTTGGTCTGGTCAGTATGGGATTTCCTGAGTGTTTGGACTTGTCTGTACGTAATGCCCTAATGTTTGGTCTTATCAGTATGTGATGTCCTTAGTGTTTGGTCTGGTCAGTATGGGATTTCATTAATGTTTGGACTGGTCAGTATGTGATGCCCTCAGTGTTTGCTCTGATCAGTATGTGATGTCCTCAGTGTTTGGTCTGATCAGTATGTGATGTCCTCAATGTTTGGTCTGGTCAGTATGGGATTTCCTGATTGTTTGGACTGGTCAGTATGTAATGCCCTCAGTGTTTGGTCTGATCAGTATGTGTTGTCCTCAGTACTTGGTCTGGTCAGTTTGGGATTTCCTGAGTGTTTGGACTGGTCAGTATGGGATGTCCTGAGTGTTTGGTCTGGTCAGTATGGGATGTCCTGAGTGTTTGGTCTGGTCAGTATGTGATGTATTGAATGTTTGGTGTGGGCGGGATGTAATGTCCTAAGTGTTTGGTCTGGTCAGTATGTGATGTCCTCAGTGTTTGGTCTGATCAGTATGTGATGTCCTCAGTGTTTGGTCTGGTCAGTATGGGATTTCCTGAGTGTTTTGTCAGTATGTGAAGCCCTCAGTGTTTGGTCTGATCAGTATGTGATGTCTTTAGTGTTTGGTCTGATCAGTATGTGATGTCCTCAGTGTTTGGTCTGGTCAGTATGGGATTTCCTGAGTGTTTGGACTTGTCAGTATGTGATGCCTTAGTGTTTGGTCTGATCAGTATGTGATGTCCTCAGTGTTCGGTCTGGTCAGTATGGGATTTCCTGAGTGTTTGGTCAGTATGTGATGCCTCAGTGTTTGGTCTGATCAGTATGTGATGTCCTCAGTGTTTGGACTGGTCATTATGTAATGCCCTCAGTGTTTGGTCTGATCAGTATGTGATGTCCTCAGTGATTGGTCTGATCAGTATGTGATGTGCTCAGTGTTTGGTCTGGTCAGTATTGGATTTCCTGAGTGTTTGGTCAGTATGTGATGTCATCAGTGTTTGGTCTGATCAGTATGTAATGTTTTCAGTGTTGGTCTGGTCAGTATGGGATTTCCTGAGTATTTTGTTAGTATGGGAAGCCCTCAGTGTTTGGTCTGATCAGTATGTGATGTCCTCAGTGTTTGGTCTGATCAGTATGTGATGTCCTCAGTGTTTGCACTGGTAAGTATGGGATGTCCTGAGTGTTTGGTCTGGTCTATATGGAATGTCCTGAGTGTTTGGTCTGGTCAGTATGGGATTTCCTGAGTGTTTGGACTGGTCAGTATATGAAGCCCGCAGTGTTTGTTCTGATCAGTATGTGATGTCCTCAGTGTTTGGTCTGATCAGTATGTGATGTCCTCAGTGTTTGGTCTGGTCAGTATGGGATTTCCTGAGTGTTTGGACTTGTCAGTATGTAATGCCCTAATGTTTGGTCTGATCAGTATGTGATGTCCTTAGTGTTTGGTCTGGTCATTATGGGATTTCCTGAGTGTTTGGTCAGTATGTGATGCCTCAGTGTTTGGTCTGATCAGTATGTGATGTCCTCAGTGTTTGGTCTGATCAGTATGTGATGTCCTCAGTGTTTGGTCTGGTCAATATGGGATTTCATTAATGTTTGGACTGGTCAGTATGTGATGCCCTCAGTGTTTGGTCTGATCAGTATGTGATGTCCTCAGTGTTTGGTCTGATCAGTATGTGATGTCCTCAATGTTTGGTCTGGTCAGTATGGGATTTCCTGATTGTTTGGACTGGTCAGTATGTAATGCCCTCAGTGTTTGGTCTGATCAGTATGTGTTGTCCTCAGTACTTGGTCTGGTCAGTATGGGATTTCCTGAGTGTTTGGACTGGTCAGTATGGGATGTCCTGAGTGTTTGGTCTGGTCAGTATGTGATGTATTGAATGTTTGGTCTGGGCGGGATGTAATGTCCTAAGTGTTTGGTCAGGTCAGTATTTGATGTCCTGAGTTTTTGGTCTGGTCAGTATGTGATGTCCAGAATGTTTGGATTGATCAGTATTTGATGTCCTGAGTGTTTGGTCTAATCAGTATGTGATGTCCTGAGTGTCTGGTATGGTCAGTATGGGATTTCATTAATGTTTGGACTGGTCAGTATGTGATGCCCTCAGTGTTTGGTCTGGTCAGTATGGGATGTCCTGAGTGTTGGCTCTGGTCAGTATGCGATGTACTGAGTGTTGGTTCTGGTCAGTCTGTGATGCCCTCAATGTTTGGTCTGATCAATATGTGATGTCCTCAGTGTTTGGTCTGGTCAGTATGGGATTTCCTGAGTGTTTGGACTTGTCAGTATGTGAAGCCCTCAGTGTTTGGTCTGATCAGTATGTGATGTCCTCAGTGTTTGGTCTGATCAGTATGTGTTGTCCTCAGTACTTGGACTGGTCAGTATGGGATTTCTTGAGTGTTTGGACTGGTCAGTATGGGATGTCCTGAGTGTTTGGTCTGGTCAGTATGGGATGTCCTGAGTGTTTGGTCTGGTCAGTATGGGATGTCCTGAGTGTTTGGTCTGGTTTGTGTGGGATATCCTGAGTGTTTGGTCTGGTCAGTATGGGATTTCCTGAGTGTTTGGACTGGTCAGTATGTGAAGCCCTCAGTGTTTGGTCTGATCAGTATGGGATGTCCTCAGTGTTTGGTCTGATCAGTATGTGTTGTCCTCAGTACTTGGACTGGACAGTATGGGATTTCTTGAGTGTTTGGACTGGTCAGTATGGGATGTCCTGAGTGTTTGGTCTGGTCAGTATGGGATGTCCTGAGTGTTTGGTCTGGTCAGTATGTGATGTCCTGAGTTTTTGGTCAGGTCAGTATGTGATGTCCAGAATGTTTGGATTGATCAGTATTTGATGTCCTGAGTGTTTGGTCTGATCAGTATGTGATGTCCTGAGTGTTTGGTTTGATCAGTATGTGATGTCCTGAGTGTTTGGTCTGGTCAGTATGGGATGTCCTGAATGTTTGCTCTGGTCAGTATGGGATGTACTGAGTGTTTGTTCTGGTCAGTCTGTGATGCCCTCAATGTTTGGTCTGATTAGTATGTGATGTCCTCACTGTTTGGTCTGGTTAGTATGGGATTTCCTGAGTGTTTGGTCAGTATGTGATGCCCTCTGTTTGGTCTGATCAGTATGTGTTGTCCTCAGTACTTGGACTGGTTAGTATGGGATTTCCTGAGTGTTTGGACTGGTCAGTATGGGATGTCCTGAGTGTTTGGTCTGGGCGGGATGTAATGTCCTAAGTGTTTGGTCTGGTCAGTATGGGATTTCCTGAGTGTTTGTTCAGTAAGTGATGCCCTCAGAGTTTGGTCTGATCAGTATGTGATGTCCTCAGTGTTTAGTCTGATCAGTATGTGATGTCCTCAGTGTTTGGTCTGGTCAGTATGGGATTTCCTGAGTGTTTGGACTGGTCAGTATTTGATGCCCTCAGTGTTTGGTCTGATCAGCATGTGATGTCCTCAGTGTTTGGTCTGATCAGTATGTGATGTCCTCAGTGTTTGGTCTGGTCAGTATGGGATTTCCTGAGTGTTTGGACTTGTCAGAATGTGATGCCTTAGTGTTTGGTCTGATCAGTATGTGATATCCTCAGTGTTCGGTCTGGTCAGTATGGGATTTCCTGAGTGTTTGGTCAGTATGTGATGCCTCAGTGTTTGGTCTGATCAGTATGTGATGTCCTCAGTGTTTGGACTGGTCATTATGTAATGCCCTCAGTGTTTGCTCTGATCAGTATGTGATGTCCTCAGTGATTGGTCTGATCAGTATGTGATGTCTTCAGTGTTTGGTCTGGTCAGTATTGGATTTCCTGAGTGTTTGGTCAGTATGTGATGTCATCAGTGTTTGGTCTGATCAGTATGTAATGTCTTCAGTGTTGGTCTGGTCAGTATGGGATTTCCTGAGTGTTTTGTCAGTATGGGAAGCCCTCAGTGTTTGGTCTGATCAGTATGTGATGTCCTCAGTGTTTGGTCTGATCAGTATGTGATGTCCTCAGTGTTTGCACTGGTCAGTATGGGATGTCCTGAGTGTTTGGTCTGGTCTATATGGCATGTCCTGAGTGTTTGGTCTGGTCAGTATGGGATTTCCTGAGTGTTTGGACTGGTCAGTATATGAAGCCCGCAGTGTTTGGTCTGATCAGTATGTGATGTCCTCAGTGTTTGGTCTGATCAGTATGTGATGTCCTCAGTGTTTGGTCTGGTCAGCATGGGATTTCCTGAGTGTTTGGACTTGTCAGTATGTAATGCCCTGATGTTTGGTCTGATCAGTATGTGATGTCCTTAGTGTTTGGTCTGGTCAGTATGGGATTTCCTGAGTGTTTGGTCAGTATGTGATGCCTCAGTGTTTGGTCTGGTCAGCATGGGATTTCCTGAGTGTTTGGACTTGTCAGTATGTAATGCCCTGATGTTTGGTCTGATCAGTATGTGATGTCCTCAGTGTTTGGTCTGATCAGTATGTGATGTCCTCAGTGTTTGGTCTGGTCAGTATGGGATTTCATTAATGTTTGGACTGGTCAGTATGTGATGCCCTCAGTGTTTGGTCTGATCAGTATGTGATCTCCTCAGTGTTTGGTCTGATCAGTATGTGATGTTCTCAATGTTTGGTCTGGTCAGTATGGGATTTCCTGATTGTTTGGACTGGTCAATATGTAATGCCCTAAGTGTTTGGTCTGGTCAGTATGGGATGTCCTGAGTGTTTGGTCTGGTCAGTATGTGATTTATTGAATGTTTGGTCTGGGCGTGATGTAATGTCCTAAGTGTTTGGTCTGGTTAGAATGTGATGTCCTGAGTTTTTGGTCTGGTCAGTATGTGATGTCCAGAATGTTTGGATTGATCAGTGTTTGATGTCCTGAGTGTTTGGTCTGATCAGTATGTGATGTCCTGAGTGTTTGGTCTGGTCAGTATGGGATTTCATTAATGTTTGGACTGGTCAGTATGTGATGCCCTCAGTGTTTGGTCTGGTCAGTAAGGGATGTCCTGAGTGTTTGCTCTGGTCAGTATGGGATGTACTGAGTGTTTGTTCTGGTCAGTCTGTGATGCCCTCAATGTTTGGTCTGATCAGTATGTGATGTCCTCAGTGTTTGGTCTGGTCAGTATGGGATTTCCTGAGTGTTTGGTCAGTATGTGATGCCCTTAGTGTTTGGTCTGATCAGTATGTGATGTCCTCAGTGTTTGGTCTGATCAGTATGTGATGTCCTCAGTGTTTGTTCTGGTCAGTATGGGATTTCCTGAGTGTTTGGACTGGTCAGTATGTGATGCCCTCAGTGTTTGGTCTGATCAGTATGTGATGTCCTCAGTGTTTGGTCTGGTCAGTATGGGATTTCCTGAGTGTTTGGACTTGTCAGAATGTGATGACTTAGTGTTTGGTCTGATCAGTATGTGATGTCCTCAGTGTTTGGTCTGGTCAGTATGGGATTTCCTGAGTGTTTGGTCAGTATGTGATGCCCTCAGTGTTTGGTCTGATCAGTATGTGATGTCCTCAGTGTTTGGTCTGTTCAGTATGTAATGTCCTCAGTGTTTGGTCTGGTCAGTATGGGATTTCCTGAGTGTTTGGACTGGTTAGTATGTGATGCCCTCAGTGTTTGGTCTGATCAGTATGTGATGTCCTCAATGTTTGGTCTGATCAGTATGTGATGTCCTCAGTGTTTGGTCTGGTCAGTATGGGATTTCCTGAGTGTTTGGACTTGTCAGAATGTGATGCCTTAGTGTTTGGTCTGATCAGTATGTGATGTCCTCAGTGTTTGGTCTGGTCAGTATGGGATTTCCTGAGTGTTTTGTCAGTATGTGAAGCCCTCAGTGTTTGGTCTGATCAGTATGTGATGTCCTCAGTGTTTGGTCTGATCAGTATGTGATGTCCTCAGTGTTTGGTCTGGTCAGTATGGGATTTCCTGAGTGTTTGGACTTGTCAGTATGTGATGCCTTAGTGTTTGGTCTGATCAGTATGTGATGTCCTCAGTGTTTGGTCTGGTCAGTATGGGATTTCCTGAGTGTTTGGTCAGTATGTGATGCCTCAGTGTTTGGTCTGGTCAGTATGTAATGCCCTAAGTGTTTGGTCTGATCAGTATGTGATGTCCTCAGTGATTGGTCTGATCAGTATGTGATATCCTCAGTGATTGGTCTGATCAGTATGTGATGTCCTCAGTGTTTGGTCTGGTCAGTATAGGATTTCCTGAGTGTTTGGTCAGTATGTGATGTCATCAGTGTTTGGTCTGATCAGTATGTAATGTATTCAGTGTTGGTCTGGTCAGTATGGGATTTCCTGAGTGTTTTGTCAGTATGTGAAGCCCTCAGTGTTTGGTCTGATCAGTATGTGATGTCCTCAGTGTTTGGTCTGATCAGTATGTGATGTCCTCAGTGTTTGCACTGGTCAGTATGGGATGTCCTGAGTGTTTGGTCTGGTCTGTATGGGATGTCCTGAGTGTTTGGTCTGGTCAGTAAGGGATTTCCTGAGTGTTTGGACTGGTCAGTATATGAAGCCCTCAGTGTTTGGTCTGTTGAATATGTGATGTCCTGAGTTTTTGGTCTGGTCAGTATGTGATGTCCTGAATGTTTGGTCTGGTCAGTATGTGATATCCTAAATGTTTGGTCTGGTCAGTATGTGATGTCCTGAGTGTTTGGTCTGGTCAGTATGTGATGTACTGAGTGTTAGTTCTGGTCAGTCTGTGATGCCCTCAATGTTTGGTCTGATCAGTATGTGATGTCCTCAGTGTTTGATCTGGTCAGTATGGGATTTCCTGAGTGTTTGGTCAGTAAGTGATGCCCTCAGTGTTTGGTCTGATCAGTATGTGATGTCCTCAGTGTTTAGTCTGATCAGTATGTGATGTCCTCAGTGTTTGGTCTGGTCAGTATGGGATTTCCTGAGTGTTTGGACTGGTCAGTATTTGATGCCCTCAGTGTTTGGTCTGATCAGCATGTGATGTCCTCAGTGTTTGGTCTGATCAGTATGTGATGTCCTCAGTGTTTGGTCTGGTCATTATGGGATTTCCTGAGTGTTTGGACTTGTCAGAATGTGATGCCTTACTGTTTGGTCTGATCAGTATGTGAAGTCCTCAGTGTTTGGTCTGGTCAGTATGGGATTTCCTGAGTGTTTTGTCAGTATGTGAAGCCCTCAGTGTTTGGTCTGATCAGTATGTGATGTCCTCAGTGTTTGGTCTGATCAGTATGTGATGTCCTCAGTGTTTGGTCTGGTCAGTATGGGATTTCCTGAGTGTTTGGACTGGTCAGTATGTGATGCCATAGTGTTTGGTCTGATCAGTATGTGATGTCCTCAGTGTTCGGTCTGGTCAGTATGGGATTTCCTGAGTGTTTGGTCAGTATGTGATGCCTCAGTGTTTGGTCTGGTCAGTATGTAATGCCCTAAGTGTTTGGTCTGATCAGTATGTGATGTCCTCAGTGATTGGCTGATCAGTATGTGATGTCCTCAGTGATTGGTCTGATCAGTATGTGATGTCCTCAGTGTTTGGTCTGGTCAGTATTGGATTTCCTGAGTGTTTGGTCAGTATGTGATGTCATCAGTGTTTGGTCTGATCAGTATGTAATGTATTCAGTGTTGGTCTGGTCAGTATGGGATTTCCTGACTGTTTTGTCAGTATGGGAAGCCCTCAGTGTTTGGTCTGATCAGTATGTGATGTCCTCAGTGTTTGGTCTGATCAGTATGTGATGTCCTCAGTGTTTGCACTGGTCAGTATGGGATGTCCTGAGTGTTTGGTCTGGTCTGTATGGGATGTCCTGAGTGTTTGGTCTGGTCAGTATGGGATTTCCTGAGTGTTTGGACTGGTCAGTATATGAAGCCCTCAGTGTTTGGTCTGTTGAATATGTGATGTCATGAGTTTTTGGTCTGGTCAGTATGTGATGTCCTGAATGTTTGGTCTGGTCAGTATGTGATATCCTAAATGTTTGGTCTGGTCAGTATGTGATGTCCTGAGTGTTTGGTCTGGTCAGTATGTGATGTACTGAGTGTTTGTTCTGGTCAGTCTGTGATGCCCTCAATGTTTGGTCTGATCAGTATGTGATGTCCTCAGTGTTTGATCTGGTCAGTATGGGATTTCCTGAGTGTTTGGTCAGTAAGTGATGCCCTCAGTGTTTGGTCTGATCAGTATGTGATGTCCTCAGTGATTAGTCTGATCAGTATGTGATGTCCTCAGTGTTTGGTCTGGTCAGTATGGGATTTCCTGAGTGTTTGGACTGGTCAGTATTTGATGCCCTCAGTGTTTGGTCTGATCAGCATGTGATGTCCTCAGTGTTTGGTCTGATCAGTATGTGATGTCCTCAGTGTTTGGTCTGGTCAGTATGGGATTTCCTGAGTGTTTGGACTTGTCAGAATGTGATGCCTTACTGTTTGGTCTGATCAGTATGTGAAGTCCTCAGTGTTTGGTCTGGTCAGTATGGGATTTCCTGAGTGTTTTGTCAGTATGTGAAGCCCTCAGTGTTTGGTCTGATCAGTATGTGATGTCTTCAGTGTTTGGTCTGATCAGTATGTGATGTCCTCAGTGTTTGGTCTGGTCAGTGTGGGATTTCCTGAGTGTTTGGACTTGTCAGTATGTGATGCCTTAGTGTTTGGTCTGATCAGTATGTGATGTCCTCAGTGTTCGGTCTGGTCAGTATGGGATTTCCTGAGTGTTTGGTCAGTATGTGATGCCTCAGTGTTTGGTCTGATCAGTATGTGATGTCCTCAGTGTTTGGACTGCTCATTATGTAATGCCCTCAGTGTTTGGTCTGATCAGTATGTGATGTCCTCAGTGATTGGTCTGATCAGTATGTGATGTCCTCAGTGTTTGGTCTGGTCAGTATTGGATTTCCTGAGTGTTTGGTCAGTATGTGATGTCATCAGTGTTTGGTCTGATCAGTATGTAATGTCTTCAGTGTTGGTCTGGTCAGTATGGGATTTCCTGAGTATTTTGTCAGTATGGGAAGCCCTCAGTGTTTGGTCTGATCAGTATGTGATGTCCTCAGTGTTTGGTCTGATCAGTATGTGATGTCCTCAGTGTTTGCACTGGTAAGTATGGGATGTCCTGAGTGTTTGGTCTGGTCTATATGGAATGTCCTGAGTGTTTGGTCTGGTCAGTATGGGATTTCCTGATTGTTTGGACTGGTCAGTATATGAAGCCCGCAGTGTTTGTTCTGATCAGTATGTGATGTCCTCAGTGTTTGGTCTGATCAGTATGTGATGTCCTCAGTGTTTGGTCTGGTCAGTATGGGATTTCCTGAGTGTTTGGACTTGTCAGTATGTAATGCCCTAATGTTTGGTCTGATCAGTATGTGATGTCCTTAGTGTTTGGTCTGGTCAGTATGGGATTTTCAGAGTGTTTGGTCAGTATGTGATGCCTCAGTGTTTGGTCTGATCAGTATGTGATGCCCTCAGTGTTTGGTCTGATCAGTATGTGATGTCCTCAATGTTTGGTCTGGTCAGTATGGGATTTCCTGATTGTTTGGACTGGTCAGTATGTAATGCCCTCTGTGTTTGGTCTGATCAGTATGTGTTGTCCTCAGTACTTGGTCTGGTCAGTATGGGATTTCCTGAGTGTTTGGACTGGTCAGTATGGGATGTCCTGAGTGTTTGGTCTGGTCAGTATGGGATGTCCTGAGTGTTTGGTCTGGTCAGTATGTGATGTATTGAATGTTTGGTCTGGGCGGGATGTAATGTCCTAAGTGTTTGGTCTGGTCAGTATGTGATGTCCTCAGTGTTTGGTCTGATCAGTATGTGATGCCTCAGTGTTTGGTCTGGTCAGTATGTAATGCCCTAAGTGTTTGGTCTGATCAGTATGTGATGTCCTCAGTGATTGGCTGATCAGTATGTGATGTCCTCAGTGATTGGTCTGATCAGTATGTGATGTCCTCAGTGTTTGGTCTGGTCAGTATTGGATTTCCTGAGTGTTTGGTCAGTATGTGATGTCATCAGTGTTTGGTCTGATCAGTATGTAATGTATTCAGTGTTGGTCTGGTCAGTATGGGATTTCCTGACTGTTTTGTCAGTATGTGAAGCCCTCAGTGTTTGGTCTGATCAGTATGTGATGTCCTCAGTGTTTGGTCTGATCAGTATGTGATGTCCTCAGTGTTTGCACTGGTCAGTATGGGATGTCCTGAGTGTTTGGTCTGGTCTGTATGGGATGTCCTGAGTGTTTGGTCTGGTCAGTATGGGATTTCCTGAGTGTTTGGACTGGTCAGTATATGAAGCCCTCAGTGTTTGGTCTGTTGAATATGTGATGTCATGAGTTTTTGGTCTGGTCAGTATGTGATGTCCTGAATGTTTGGTCTGGTCAGTATGTGATATCCTAAATGTTTGGTCTGGTCAGTATGTGATGTCCTGAGTGTTTGGTCTGGTCAGTATGTGATGTACTGAGTGTTTGTTCTGGTCAGTCTGTGATGCCCTCAATGTTTGGTCTGATCAGTATGTGATGTCCTCAGTGTTTGATCTGGTCAGTATGGGATTTCCTGAGTGTTTGGTCAGTAAGTGATGCCCTCAGTGTTTGGTCTGATCAGTATGTGATGTCCTCAGTGATTAGTCTGATCAGTATGTGATGTCCTCAGTGTTTGGTCTGGTCAGTATGGGATTTCCTGAGTGTTTGGACTGGTCAGTATTTGATGCCCTCAGTGTTTGGTCTGATCAGCATGTGATGTCCTCAGTGTTTGGTCTGATCAGTATGTGATGTCCTCAGTGTTTGGTCTGGTCAGTATGGGATTTCCTGAGTGTTTGGACTTGTCAGAATGTGATGCCTTACTGTTTGGTCTGATCAGTATGTGAAGTCCTCAGTGTTTGGTCTGGTCAGTATGGGATTTCCTGAGTGTTTTGTCAGTATGTGAAGCCCTCAGTGTTTGGTCTGATCAGTATGTGATGTCTTCAGTGTTTGGTCTGATCAGTATGTGATGTCCTCAGTGTTTGGTCTGGTCAGTGTGGGATTTCCTGAGTGTTTGGACTTGTCAGTATGTGATGCCTTAGTGTTTGGTCTGATCAGTATGTGATGTCCTCAGTGTTCGGTCTGGTCAGTATGGGATTTCCTGAGTGTTTGGTCAGTATGTGATGCCTCAGTGTTTGGTCTGATCAGTATGTGATGTCCTCAGTGTTTGGACTGCTCATTATGTAATGCCCTCAGTGTTTGGTCTGATCAGTATGTGATGTCCTCAGTGATTGGTCTGATCAGTATGTGATGTCCTCAGTGTTTGGTCTGGTCAGTATTGGATTTCCTGAGTGTTTGGTCAGTATGTGATGTCATCAGTGTTTGGTCTGATCAGTATGTAATGTCTTCAGTGTTGGTCTGGTCAGTATGGGATTTCCTGAGTATTTTGTCAGTATGGGAAGCCCTCAGTGTTTGGTCTGATCAGTATGTGATGTCCTCAGTGTTTGGTCTGATCAGTATGTGATGTCCTCAGTGTTTGCACTGGTAAGTATGGGATGTCCTGAGTGTTTGGTCTGGTCTATATGGAATGTCCTGAGTGTTTGGTCTGGTCAGTATGGGATTTCCTGATTGTTTGGACTGGTCAGTATATGAAGCCCGCAGTGTTTGTTCTGATCAGTATGTGATGTCCTCAGTGTTTGGTCTGATCAGTATGTGATGTCCTCAGTGTTTGGTCTGGTCAGTATGGGATTTCCTGAGTGTTTGGACTTGTCAGTATGTAATGCCCTAATGTTTGGTCTGATCAGTATGTGATGTCCTTAGTGTTTGGTCTGGTCAGTATGGGATTTTCAGAGTGTTTGGTCAGTATGTGATGCCTCAGTGTTTGGTCTGATCAGTATGTGATGCCCTCAGTGTTTGGTCTGATCAGTATGTGATGTCCTCAATGTTTGGTCTGGTCAGTATGGGATTTCCTGATTGTTTGGACTGGTCAGTATGTAATGCCCTCTGTGTTTGGTCTGATCAGTATGTGTTGTCCTCAGTACTTGGTCTGGTCAGTATGGGATTTCCTGAGTGTTTGGACTGGTCAGTATGGGATGTCCTGAGTGTTTGGTCTGGTCAGTATGGGATGTCCTGAGTGTTTGGTCTGGTCAGTATGTGATGTATTGAATGTTTGGTCTGGGCGGGATGTAATGTCCTAAGTGTTTGGTCTGGTCAGTATGTGATGTCCTGAGTTTTTGGTCTGGTCAGTATGTGATGACCAGAATGTTTGGATTGATCAGTATTTGATGTCCTGAGTGTTTGGTCTGATCAGTATGTGATGTCCTGAGTGTTTGGTATGGTCAGTATGGGATTTCATTAATGTTTGGACTGGTCAGTATGTGATGCCCTCAGTGTTTGGTCTGGTCAGTATGGGATGTCCTGAGTGTTTGCTCTGGTCAGTATGGGATGTACTGAGTGTTTGTTCTGGTCAGTCTGTGATGCCCTCAATGTTTGGTCTGATCAGTATGTGATGTCCTCAGTGTTTGGTCTGGTCAGTATGGGATTTCCTGAGTGTTTGGACTTGTCAGTATGTAATGCCCTAATGTTTGGTCTGATCAGTATGTGATGTCCTTAGTGTTTGGTCTGGTCAGTATGTGATGTCCTCAGTGTTTGCACTGGTCAGTATGGGATGTCCTGAGTGTTTGGTCTGGTTTGTGTGGGATATCCTGAGTGTTTGGTCTGGTCAGTATGGGATTTCCTGAGTGTTTGGACTGGTCAGTATGTGAAGCCCTCAGTGTTTGGTCTGATCAGTATGTGATGTCCTCAGTGTTTGGTCTGATCAGTATGTGTTGTCCTCAGTACTTGGACTGGTCAGTATGGGATTTCCTGAGTGTTTGGACTGGTCAGTATGGGATGTCCTGAGTGTTTGGTCTGGTCAGTATGGGATGTCCTGAGTGTTTGGTCTGGTCAGTATGTGATGTCCTGAGTTTTTGGTCAGGTCAGTATGTGATGTCCAGAATGTTTGGATTGATCAGTATTTGATGTCCTGAGTGTTTGGTCTGATCAGTATGTGATGTCCTGAGTGTTTGGTCTGATCAGTATGTGATGTCCTGAGTGTTTGGTCTGGTCAGTATGGGATTTCCTGAATGTTTGCTCTGGTCAGTATGGGATGTACTGAGTGTTTGTTCTGGTCAGTCTGTGATGCCCTCAATGTTTGGTCTGATTAGTATGTGATGTCCTCAGTGTTTGGTCTGGTTAGTATGGGATTTCCTGAGTATTTGGTCAGTATGTGATTCCCTCTGTTTGGTCTGATCAGTATGTGTTGTCCTCAGTACTTGGACTGGTTAGTATGGGATTTCCTGAGTGTTTGGACTGGTCAGTATGGGATGTCCTGAGTGTTTGGTCTGGGCGGGATGTAATGTCCTAAGTGTTTGGTCTGGTCAGTATGTGATGTCCTGAGTTTTTGGTCTGGTCAGTATGTGATGTCCAGAATGTTTGGATTGACCAGTATTTGATGTCCTGAGTGTTTGGTCTGATCAGTATGTGATGTCCTAAGTGTTTGGTCTGATCAGTATGTGATGTCCTGCGTGTTTGGTCTGGTCAGTATGGGATGTCCTGAGTGTTTGCTCTGGTCAGTATGGGATGTACTGAGTGTTTGTTCTGGTCAGTCTGTGATGCCCTCAATGTTTGGTCTGATCAGTATGTTATGTCCTCAGTGTTTGGTCTGGTCAGTATGGGATTTCCTGAGTGTTTGGTCAGTATGTGATGCCTCAGTGTTTGGTCTGATCAGTATGTGATGTCCTCAGTGTTTGGTCTGATCAGTATGTGATGTCCTCAGTGTTTGGTCTGGTCAGTATGGGATTTCATTAATGTTTGGACTGGTCAGTATGTGATGCCCTCAGTGTTTGGTCTGATCAGTATGTGATGTCCTCAGTGTTTGGTCTGATCAGTATGTGATGTCCTCAATGTTTGGTCTGGTCAGTATGGGATTTCCTGATTGTTTGGACTGGTCAGTATGTAATGCCCTCAGTGTTTGGTCTGATCAGTATGTGTTGTCCTCAGTACTTGGTATGGTCAGTATGGGATTTCCTGAGTGATTGGACTGGTCAGTATGGGATGTCCTGAGTGTTTGGTCTGGTCAGTATGGGATGTCCTGAGTGTTTGGTCTGGTCAGTATGTGATGTATTGAATGTTTGGTCTGGGCGGGATGTAATGTCCTAAGTGTTTGGTCTGGTCAGTATGTGATGTCCTGAGTTTTTGGTCTGGTCAGTATGTGATGTCCAGAATGTTTGGATTGATCAGTATTTGATGTCCTGAGTGTTTGGTCTGATCAGTATGTGATGTCCTGAGTGTTTGGTATGGTCAGTATGGGATTTCATTAATGTTTGGACTGGTCAGTATTTGATGCCCTCAGTGTTTGGTCTGGTCAGTATGGGATGTCCTGAGTGTTTGCTCTGGTCAGTATGGGATGTACTGAGTGTTTGTTCTGGTCAGTCTGTGATGCCCTCAATGTTTGGTCTGATCAGTATGTGATGTCCTCAGTGTTTGGTCTGGTCAGTATGGGATTTCCTGAGTGTTTGGACTTGTCAGAATGTGATGCCTTAGTGTTTGGTCTGATCAGTATGTGATGTCCTCAGTGTTTGCACTGGTCAGTATGGGATGTCCTGAGTGTTTGGTCTGGTTTGTGTGGGATATCCTGAGTGTTTGGTCTGGTCAGTATGGGATTTCCTGAGTGTTTGGACTGGTCAGTATGTGAAGCCTTCAGTGTTTGGTCTGATCAGTATGTGATGTCCTCAGTGTTTGGTCTGATCAGTATGTGTTGTCCTCAGTACTTGGACTGGTCAGTATGGGATTTCCTGAGTGTTTGGACTGGTCAGTATGGGATGTCCTGAGTGTTTGGTCTGGTCAGTATGGGATGTCCTGAGTGTTTGGTCTGGTCAGTATGTGATGTCCTGAGTTTTTGGTCAGGTCAGTATGTGATGTCCAGAATGTTTGGATTGATCAGTATTTGATGTCCTGAGTGTTTGGTCTGATCAGTATGTGATGTCCTGAGTGTTTGGGCTGATCAGTATGTGATGTCCTGAGTGTTTGGTCTGGTCAGTATGGGATGTCCTGAATGTTTGCTCTGGTCAGTATGGGATGTACTGAGTGTTTGTTCTGGTCAGTCTGTGATGCCCTCAATGTTTGGTCTGATTAGTATGTGATGTCCTCAGTGTTTGGTCTGGTTAGTATGGGATTTCCTGAGTGTTTGGTCAGTATGTGATGCCCTCTGTTTGGTCTGATCAGTATGTGTTGTCCTCAGTACTTGGACTGGTTAGTATGGGATTTCCTGAGTGTTTGGACTGGTCAGTATGGGATGTCCTGAGTGTTTGGTCTGGGCGGGATGTAATGTCCTAAGTGTTTGGTCTGGTCAGTATGTGATGTCCTGAGTTTTTGGTCTGGTCAGTATGTGATGTCCAGAATGTTTGGATTGATCAGTGTTTGATGTCCTGAGTGTTTGGTCTGATCAGTATGTGATGTCCTGAGTGTTTGGTCTGGTCAGTATGGGATTTCATTAATGTTTGGACTGGTCAGTATGTGATGCCCTCAGTGTTTGGTCTGGTCAGTATGGGATGTCCTGAGTGTTTGCTCTGGTCAGTATGGGATGTACTGAGTGTTTGTTCTGGTCAGTCTGTGATGCCCTCAATGTTTGGTCTGATCAGTATGTGATGTCCTCAGTGTTTGGTCTGGTCAGTATGGGATTTCCTGAGTGTTTGGTCAGTATGTGATGCCCTCAGTGTTTGGTCTGATCAGTATGTGATATCCTCAGTGTTTGGTCTGATCAGTATGTGATGTCCTCAGTGTTTGTTCTGGTCAGTATGGGATTTCCTGAGTGTTTGGACTTGTCAGTATGTGATGCCATAGTGTTTGGTCTGATCAGTATGTGATATCCTCAGTGTTCGGTCTGGTCAGTATGGGATTTCCTGAGTGTTTGGTCAGTATGTGATGCCTCAGTGTTTGGTCTGATCAGTATGTGATGTCCTCAGTGTTTGGACTGGTCATTAAGTAATGCCCTCAGTGTTTGGTCTGATCAGTATGTGATGTCCTCAGTGATTGATCTGATCAGTATGTGATGTCCTCAGTGTTTGGTCTGGTCAGTATTGGATTTCCTGAGTGTTTGGTCAGTATGGGAAGCCCTCAGTGTTTGGTTTGATCAGTATGTGATGTCCTCAGTGTTTGGTCTGATCAGTATGTGATGTCCTCAGTGTTTGCACTGGTCAGTATGGGATGTCCTGAGTGTTTGGTCTGGTCTATATGGCATGTCCTGAGTGTTTGGTCTGGTCAGTATGGGATTTCCTGAGTGTTTGGGCTGGTCAGTATATGAAGCCCGCAGTGTTTGGTCTGATCAGTATGTGATGTCCTCAGTGTTTGGTCTGATCAGTATGTGATGTCCTCAGTGTTTGGTCTGGTCAGTATGGGATTTCCTGAGTGTTTGGTCAGTATGTGATGCCTCAGTGTTTGGTCTGATCAGTATGTGATGTCCTCAGTGTTTGGTCTGATCAGTATGTGATGTCCTCAGTGTTTGGTCTGGTCAGTATGGGATTTCATTAATGTTTGGACTGGTCAGTATGTGATGCCCTCAGTGTTTGGTCTGATCAGTATGTGATGTCCTCAGTGTTTGGTCTGATCAGTATGTGATGTCCTCAATGTTTGGTCTGGTCAGTATGGGATTTCCTGATTGTTTGGACTGGTCAGTATGTAATGCCCTAAGTGTTTGGTCTGGTCAGTATGGGATGTATTGAATGTTTGGTCTGGGCGTGATGTAATGTCCTAAGTGTTTGGTCTGGTTAGTATGTGATGTCCTGAGTTTTTGGTCTGGTCAGTATGTGATGTCCAGAATGTTTGGATTGATCAGTGTTTGATGTCCTGAGTGTTTGGTCTGATCAGTATGTGATGTCCTGAGTGTTTGGTCTGGTCAGTATGGGATTTCATTAATGTTTGGACTGGTCAGTATGTGATGCCCTCAGTGTTTGGTCTGGTCAGTATGGGATGTCCTGAGTGTTTGCTCTGGTCAGTATGGGATGTACTGAGTGTTTGTTCTGGTCAGTCTGTGATGCCCTCAATGTTTGGTCTGATCAGTATGTGATGTCCTCAGTGTTTGGTCTGGTCAGTATGGGATTTCCTGAGTGTTTGGTCAGTATGTGATGCCCTTAGTGTTTGGTCTGATCAGTATGTGATGTCCTCAGTGTTTGGTCTGATCAGTATGTGATGTCCTCAGTGTTTGTTCTGGTCAGTATGGGATTTCCTGAGTGTTTGGACTGGTCAGTATGTGATGCCCTCAGTGTTTGGTCTGATCAGTATGTGATGTCCTCAGTGTTTGGTCTGGTCAGTATGGGATGTCCTGAGTGTTTGGACTTGTCAGAATGTGATGACTTAGTGTTTGGTCTGATCAGTATGTGATGTCCTCAGTGTTTGGTCTGGTCAGTATGGGATTTCCTGAGTGTTTGGTCAGTATGTGATGCCCTCAGTGTTTGGTCTGATCAGTATGTGATGTCCTCAGTGTTTGGTCTGTTCAGTATGTAATGTCCTCAGTGTTTAGTCTGGTCAGTATGGGATTTCCTGAGTGTTTGGACTGGTTAGTATGTGATGCCCTCAGTGTTTGGTCTGATCAGTATGTGATGTCCTCAGTGTTTGGTCTGATCAGTATGTGATGTCCTCAGTGTTTGGTCTGGTCAGTATGGGATTTCCTGAGTGTTTGGACTTGTCAGAATGTGATGACTTAGTGTTTGGTCTGATCAGTATGTGATGTCCTCAGTGTTTGGTCTGGTCAGTATGGGATTTCCTGAGTGTTTGGTCAGTATGTGATGCCCTCAGTGTTTGGTCTGATCAGTATGTGATGTCCTCAGTGTTTGGTCTGTTCAGTATGTAATGTCCTCAGTGTTTAGTCTGGTCAGTATGGGATTTCCTGAGTGTTTGGACTGGTTAGTATGTGATGCCCTCAGTGTTTGGTCTGATCAGTATGTGATGTCCTCAGTGTTTGGTCTGATCAGTATGTGATGTCCTCAGTGTTTGGTCTGGTCAGTATGGGATTTCCTGAGTGTTTGGACTTGTCAGAATGTGATGCCTTAGTGTTTGGTCTGATCAGTATGTGATGTCCTCAGTGTTCGGTCTGGTCAGTATGGGATTTCCTGAGTGTTTTGTCAGTATGTGAAGCCCTCAGTGTTTGGTCTGGTCAGTATGTAATGCCCTAAGTGTTTGGTCTGATCAGTATGTGATGTCCTCAGTGATTGGTCTGATCAGTATGTGATGTCCTCAGTGTTTGGTCTGGTCAGTATTGGATTTCCTGAGTGTTTGGTCAGTATGTGATGTCATCAGTGTTTGGTCTGATCAGTATGTAATGTATTCAGTGTTGGTCTGGTCAGTATGGGATTTCCTGAGTGTTTTGTCAGTATGTGAAGCCCTCAGTGTTTGGTCTGATCAGTATGTGATGTCCTCAGTGTTTGGTCTGATCAGTATGTGATGTCCTCAGTGTTTGGTCTGGTCTGTATGGGATGTCCTGAGTGTTTGGTCTGGTCAGTATGGGATTTCCTGAGTGTTTGGACTGGTCAGTATATGAAGCCCTCAGTGTTTGGTCTGTTGAATATGTGATGTCCTGAGTTTTTGGTCTGGTCAGTATGTGATGTCCTGAATGTTTGGTCTGGTCAGTATGTGATATCCTAAATGTTTGGTCTGGTCAGTATGTGATGTCCTGAGTGTTTGGTCTGGTCAGTATGTGATGTACTGAGTGTTTGTTCTGGTCAGTCTGTGATGCCCTCAATGTTTGGTCTGATCAGTATGTGATGTCCTCAGTGTTTGATCTGGTCAGTATGGGATTTCCTGAGTGTTTGGTCAGTAAGTGATGCCCTCAGTGTTTGGTCTGATCAGTATGTGATGTCCTCAGTGTTTAGTCTGATCAGTATGTGATGTCCTCAGTGTTTGGTCTGGTCAGTATGGGATTTCCTGAGTGTTTGGACTGGTCAGTATTTGATGCCCTCAGTGTTTGGTCTGATCAGCATGTGATGTCCTCAGTGTTTGGTCTGATCAGTATGTGATGTCCTCAGTGTTTGGTCTGGTCAGTATGGGATTTCCTGAGTGTTTGGACTTGTCAGAATGTGATGCCTTACTGTTTGGTCTGATCAGTATGTGAAGTCCTCAGTGTTTGGTCTGGTCAGTATGGGATTTCCTGAGTGTTTGGTCAGTATGTGAAGCCCTCAGTGTTTGGTCTGATCAGTATGTGATGTCTTCAGTGTTTGGTCTGGTCATTATGTAATGCCCTCAGTGTTTGGTCTGATCAGTATGTGATGTCCTCAGTGTTCGGTCTGGTCAGTATGGGATTTCCTGAGTGTTTGGTCAGTATGTGATGCCTCAGTGTTTGGTCTGGTCAGTATGTAATGCCCTAAGTGTTTGGTCTGATCAGTATGTGATGTCCTCAGTGATTGGTCTGATCAGTATGTGGTGTCCTCAGTGATTGGTCTGATCAGTATGTGATGTCCTCAGTGTTTGGTCTGGTCAGTATTGGATTTCCTGAGTGTTTGGTCAGTATGTGATGTCATCAGTGTTTGGTCTGATCAGTATGTAATGTCTTCAGTGTTGGTCTGGTCAGTATGGGATTTCCTGAGTGTTTGGACTTGTCAGTATGTGATGCCTTAGTGTTTGGTCTGATCAGTATGTGATGTCCTCAGTGTTCGGTCTGGTCAGTATGGGATTTCCTGAGTATTTTGTCAGTATGGAAAGCCCTCAGTGTTTGGTCTGATCAGTATGTGATGTCCTCAGTGTTTGGTCTGATCAGTATGTGATGTCCTCAGTGTTTGCACTGGTAAGTATGGGATGTCCTGAGTGTTTGGTCTGGTCTATATGGAATGTCCTGAGTGTTTGGTCTGGTCAGTATGTAATGCCCTAAGTGTTTGGTCTGGTCAGTATGGGATGTCCTGAGTGTTTGGTCTGGTCAGTATGTGATGTATTGAATGTTTGGTCTGGGCGTGATGTAATGTCCTAAGTGTTTGGTCTGGTTAGTATGTGATGTCCTGAGTTTTTGGTCTGGTCAGTATGTGATGTCCAGAATGTTTGGATTGATCAGTGTTTGATGTCCTGAGTGTTTGGTCTGATCAGTATGTGATGTCCTGAGTGTTTGGTCTGGTCAGTATGGGATTTCATTAATGTTTGGACTGGTCAGTATGTGATGCCCTCAGTGTTTGGTCTGGTCAGTATGGGATGTCCTGAGTGTTTGCTCTGGTCAGTATGGGATATACTGAGTGTTTGTTCTGGTCAGTCTGTGATGCCCTCAATGTTTGGTCTGATCAGTATGTGATGTCCTCAGTGTTTGGTCTGGTCAGTATGGGATTTCTTGAGTGTTTGGTCAGTATGTGATGCCCTTAGTGTTTGGTCTGATCAGTATGTAATGCCCTAAGTGTTTGGTCTGATCAGTATGTGATGTCCTCAGTGATTGGTCTGATCAGTATGTGATGTCCTGAGTTTTTGGTCTGGTCAGTATGTGATGTCCAGAATGTTTGGATTGATCAGTGTTTGATGTCCTGAGTGTTTGGTCTGATCAGTATGTGATGCCTTAGTGTTTGGTCTGATCAGTATGTGATGTCCTCAGTGTTCGGTCTGGTCAGTATGGGATTTCCTGAGTATTTTGTCAGTATGGAAAGCCCTCAGTGTTTGGTCTGATCAGTATGTGATGTCCTCAGTGTTTGGTCTGATCAGTATGTGATGTCCTCAGTGTTTGCACTGGTAAGTATGGGATGTCCTGAGTGTTTGGTCTGGTCTATATGGAATGTCCTGAGTGTTTGGTCTGGTCAGTATGGGATTTCCTGATTGTTTGGACTGGTCAGTATATGAAGCCCGCAGTGTTTGTTCTGATCAGTATGTGATGTCCTCAGTGTTTGGTCTGATCAGTATGTGATGTCCTCAGTGTTTGGTCTGGTCAGTATGGGATTTCCTGAGTGTTTGGACTTGTCAGTATGTAATGCCCTAATGTTTGGTCTGATCAGTATGTGATGTCCTTAGTGTTTGGTCTGGTCAGTATGGGATTTTCAGAGTGTTTGGTCAGTATGTGATGCCTCAGTGTTTGGTCTGATCAGTATGTGATGTCCTCAGTGTTTGGTCTGATCAGTATGTGATGTCCTCAGTGTTTGGTCTGGTCAGTATGGGATTTCATTAATGTTTGGACTGGTCAGTATGTGATGCCCTCAGTGTTTGGTCTGATCAGTATGTGATGTCCTCAGTGTTTGGTCTGATCAGTATGTGATGTCCTCAATGTTTGGTCTGGTCAGTATGGGATTTCCTGATTGTTTGGACTGGTCAGTATGTAATGCCCTCAGTGTTTGGTCTGATCAGTAAGTGTTGTCCTCAGTACTTGGTCTGGTCAGTATGGGATTTCCTGAGTGTTTGGACTGGTCAGTATGGGATGTCCTGAGTGTTTGGTCTTGTCAGTATGGGATGTCCTGAGTGTTTGGTCTGGTCAGTATGTGATGTATTGAATGTTTGGTCTGGGCGGGATGTAATGTCCTAAGTGTTTGGTCTGGTCAGTATGTGATGTCCTGAGTTTTTGGTCTGGTCAGTATGTGATGTCCAGAATGTTTGGATTGATCAGTATTTGATGTCCTGAGTGTTTAGTCTGATCAGTATGTGATGTCCTGAGTGTTTGGTATGGTCAGTATGGGATTTCATTAATGTTTGGACTGGTCAGTATGTGATGCCCTCAGTGTTTGGTCTGGTCAGTATGGGATGTCCTGAGTGTTTGCTCTGGTCAGTATGGGATGTACTGAGTGTTTGTTCTGGTCAGTCTGTGATGCCCTCAATGTTTGGTCTGATCAGTATGTGATGTCCTCAGTGTTTGGTCTGGTCAGTATGGGATTTCCTGAGTGTTTGGACTTGTCAGAATGTGATGCCTTAGTGTTTGTTCTGATCAGTATGTGATGTCCTCAGTGTTTGCACTGGTCAGTATGGGATGTCCTGAGTGTTTGGTCTGGTTTGTGTGGGATATCCTGAGTGTTTGGTCTGGTCAGTATGGGATTTCCTGAGTGTTTGGACTGGTCAGTATGTGAAGCCCTCAGTGTTTGGTCTGATCAGTATGTGATGTCCTCAGTGTTTGGTCTGGTCAGTATGGGATTTCCTGAGTGTTTGGACTTGTCAGTATGTAATGCCCTAATGTTTGGTCTGATCAGTATGTGATGTCCTTAGTGTTTGGTCTGGTCAGTATGTGATGTCCTCAGTGTTTGCACTGGTCAGTATGGGATGTCCTGAGTGTTTGGTCTGGTTTGTGTGGGATATCCTGACTGTTTGGTCTGGTCAGTATGGGATTTCCTGAGTGTTTGGACTGGTCAGTATGTGAAGCCCTCAGTGTTTGGTCTGATCAGTATGTGATGTCCTCAGTGTTTGGTCTGATCAGTATGTGTTGTCCTCAGTACTTGGACTGGTCAGTATGGGATTTCCTGAGTGTTTGGACTGGTCAGTATGGGATGTCCTGAGTGTTTGGTCTGGTCAGTATGGGATGTCCTGAGTGTTTGGTCTGGTCAGTATGTGATGTCCTGAGTTTTTGGTCAGGTCAGTATGTGATGTCCAGAATGTTTGGATTGATCAGTATTTGATGTCCTGAGTGTTTGGTCTGATCAGTATGTGATGTCCTGAGTGTTTGGTCTGATCAGTATGTGATGTCCTGAGTGTTTGGTCTGGTCAGTATGGGATTTCCTGAATGTTTGCTCTGGTCAGTATGGGATGTACTGAGTGTTTGTTCTGGTCAGTCTGTGATGCCCTCAATGTTTGGTCTGATTAGTATGTGATGTCCTCAGTGTTTGGTCTGGTTAGTATGGGATTTCCTGAGTATTTGGTCAGTATGTGATGCCCTCTGTTTGGTCTGTTCAGTATGTGTTGTCCTCAGTACTTGGACTGGTTAGTATGAGATTTCCTGAGTGTTTGGACTGGTCAGTATGGGATGTCCTGAGTTTTTGGTCTGGGCGGGATGTAATGTCCTAAGTGTTTGGTCTGGTCAGTATGTGATGTCCTGAGTTTTTGGTCTGGTCAGTATGTGATGTCCAGAATGTTTGGATTGATCAGTATTTGATGTCCTGAGTGTTTGGTCTGATCAGTATGTGATGTCCAAAGTGTTTGGTCTGATCAGTATGTGATGTCCTGCGTGTTTGGTCTGGTCAGTATGGGATGTCCTGAGTGTTTGCTCTGGTCAGTATGAGATGTACTGAGTGTTTGTTCTGGTCAGTCTGTGATGCCCTCAATGTTTGGTCTGATCAGTATGTGATGTCCTCAGTGTTTGGTCTGGTCAGTATGGGATTTCCTTAGTGTTTGGTCAGTATGTGATGCCTCAGTGTTTGGTCTGATCAGTATGTGATGTCCTCAGTGTTTGGTCTGATCAATATGTGATGTCCTCAGTGTTTGGTCTGGTCAGTATGGGATTTCATTAATGTTTGGACTGGTCAGTATGTGATGCCCTCAGTGTTTGGTCTGTTCAGTATGTGATGTCCTCAGTGTTTGGTCTGATCAGTATGTGATGTCCTCAATGTTTGGTCTGGTCAGTATGGGATTTCCTGATTGTTTGGACTGGTCAGTATGTAATGCCCTCAGTGTTTGGTCTGATCAGTATGTGTTGTCCTCAGTACTTGGTCTGGTCAGTATGGGATTTCCTGAGTGTTTGGACTGGTCAGTATGGGATGTCCTGAGTGTTTGGTCTGGTCAGTATGGGATGTCCTGAGTGTTTGGTCTAGTCAGTATGTGATGTATTGAATGTTTGGTATGGGCGGGATGTAATGTCCTAAGTGTTTGGTCTGGTCAGTATGTGATGTCCTGAGTTTTTGGTCTGGTCAGTATGTGATGTCCAGAATGTTTGGATTGATCAGTATTTGATGTCCTGAGTGTTTGGTCTGATCAGTATGTGATGTCCTCAGTGTTTGGTCTGGTCAGTATGGGATTTCCTGAGTGTTTGGACTGGTCAGTATTTGATGCCCTCAGTGTTTGGTCTGATCAGCATGTGATGTCCTCAGTGTTTGGTCTGATCAGTATGTGATGTCCTCAGTGTATGGTCTGGTCAGTATGGGATTTCCTGAGTGTTTGGACTGGTCAGTATTTGATGCCCTCAGTGTTTGGTCTGATCAGCATGTGATGTCCTCAGTGTTTGGTCTGATCAGTATGTGATGTCCTCAGTGTTTGGTCTGGTCAGTATGGGATTTCCTGAGTGTTTTGTCAGTATGTGAAGCCCTCAGTGTTTGGTCTGATCAGTATGTGATGTCTTCAGTGTTTGGTCTGATCAGTATGTGATGTCCTCAGTGTTTGGTCTGGCCAGTATGGGATTTCCTGAGTGTTTGGACTTGTCAGTATGTGATGCCTTAGTGTTTGGTCTGATCAGTATGTGATATCCTCAGTGTTCGGTCTGGTCAGTATGGGATTTCCTGAGTGTTTGGTCAGTATGGGATTTCCTGAGTGTTTGGTCTGATCAGTATGTGATGTCCTCAGTGTTTGGACTGGTCATTATGTAATGCCCTCAGTGTTTGGTCTGATCAGTATGTGATGTCCTCAGTGATTGGTCTGATCAGTATGTGATGTCCTCAGTGTTTGGTCTGGTCAGTATTGGATTTCCTGAGTGTTTGGTCAGTATGTGATGTCATCAGTGTTTGGTCTTTTCAGTATGTAATGTCTTCAGTGTTGGTCTGGTCAGTATGGGATTTCCTGAGTGTTTTGTCAGTATGGGAAGCCCTCAGTGTTTGGTCTGATCAGTATGTGATGTCCTCAGTGTTTGGTCTGATCAGTATGTGATGTCCTCAGTGTTTGCACTGGTCAGTATGGGATGTCCTGAGTGTTTGGTCTGGTCTATATGGAATGTCCTGAGTGTTTGGTCTGGTCAGTATGGGATTTCCTGAGTGTTTGGACTGGTCAGTATATGAAGCCCGCAGTGTTTGGTCTGATCAGTATGTGATGTCCTCAGTGTTTGGTCTGATCAGTATGTGATGTCCTCAGTGTTTGGTCTGGTCAGTATGGGATTTCCTGAGTGTTTGGACTTGTCAGTATGTAATGCCCTGATGTTTGGTCTGATCAGTATGTGATGTCCTTAGTGTTTGGTCTGGTCAGTATGGGATTTCCTGAGTGTTCGGTCAGTATGCGATGCCTCAGTGTTTGGTCTGATCAGTATGTGATGTCCTCAGTGTTTGGTCTGAACAGTTTGTGATGTCCTCAGTGTTTGGTCTGGTCAGTATGGGATTTCATTAATGTTTGGACTGGTCAGTATGTGATGCCCTCAGTGTTTGGTCTGATCAGTATGTGATGTCCTTAGTGTTTGGTCTGGTCAGTATGGGATTTTCTGAGTATTTGGTCAGTATGTGATGCCTCAGTGTTTGGTCTGATCAGTATGTGATGTCCTCAGTGTTTGGTCTGATCAGTATGTGATGTCCTCAGTGTTTGGTCTGGTCAGTATGGGATTTCATTAATGTTTGGACTTGTCAGTATGTGATGCCCTCAGTGTTTGGTCTGATCAGTATGTGATGTCCTCAGTGTTTGGTCTGATCAGTATGTGATGTCCTCAATGTTTGGTCTGGTCAGTATGGGATTTCCTGATTGTTTGGACTGGTCAGTATGTAATGCCCTCAGTGTTTGGTCTGATCAGTATGTGTTGTCCTCAGTACTTGGTCTGGTCAGTATGGGATTTCCTGAGTGTTTGGACTGGTCAGTATGGGATGTCCTGAGTGTTTGGTCTGGTCAGTATGGGATGTCCTGAGTGTTTGGTCTGGTCAGTATGTGATGTATTGAATGTTTGGTCTGGGCGGGATGTAATGTCCTAAGTGTTTGGTCTGGTCAGTATGTGATGTCCTGAGTTTTTGGTCTGGTCAGTATGTGATGTCCAGAATGTTTGCATTGATCAGTATTTGATGTCCTGAGTGTTTGGTCTGATCAGTATGTGATGTCCTGAGTGTTTGGTATGGTCAGTATGGGATTTCATTAATGTTTGGACTGGTCAGTATGTGATGCCCTCAGTGTTTGGTCTGGTCAGTATGGGATGTCCTGAGTGTTTGCTCTGGTCAGTATGGGATGTACTGAGTGTTTGTTCTGGTCAGTCTGTGATGCCCTCAATGTTTGGTCTGATCAGTATGTGATGTCCTCAGTGTTTGGTCTGGTCAGTATGGGATTTCCTGAGTGTTTGGACTTGTCAGAATGTGATGCCTTAGTGTTTGTTCTGATCAGTATGTGATGTCCTCAGTGTTTGCACTGGTCAGTATGGGATGTCCTGAGTGTTTGGTCTGGTTTGTGAGGGATATCCTGAGTGTTTGGTCTGGTCAGTATGGGATTTCCTGAGTGTTTGGACTGGTCAGTATGTGAAGCCCTCAGTGTTTGGTCTGATCAGTATGTGATGTCCTCAGTGTTTGGTCTGGTCAGTATGGGATTTCCTGAGTGTTTGGACTTGTCAGTATGTAATGCCCTAATGTTTGGTCTGATCAGTATGTGATGTCCTTAGTGTTTGGTCTGGTCAGTATGTGATGTCCTCAGTGTTTGCACTGGTCAGTATGGGATGTCCTGAGTGTTTGGTCTGGTTTGTGTGGGATATCCTGAGTGTTTGGTCTGGTCAGTATGGGATTTCCTGAGTGTTTGGACTGGTCAGTATGTGAAGCCCTCAGTGTTTGGTCTGATCAGTATGTGATGTCCTCAGTGTTTGGTCTGATCAGTATGTGTTGTCCTCAGTACTTGGACTGGTCAGTATGGGATTTCCTGAGTGTTTGGACTGGTCAGTATGGGATGTCCTGAGTGTTTGGTCTGGTCAGTATGGGATGTCCTGAGTGTTTGGTCTGGTCAGTATGTGATGTCCTGAGTTTTTGGTCAGGTCAGTATGTGATGTCCAGAATGTTTGGATTGATCAGTATTTGATGTCCTGAGTGTTTGATCTGATCAGTATGTGATGTCCTGAGTGTTTGGTCTGATCAGTATGTGATGTCCTGAGTGTTTGGTCTGGTCAGTATGGGATGTCCTGAATGTTTGCTCTGGTCAGAATGGGATGTACTGAGTGTTTGTTCTGGTCAGTCTGTGATGCCCTCAATGTTTGGTCTGATTAGTATGTGATGTCCTCAGTGTTTGATCTGGTCAGTATGGGATTTCCTGAGTGTTTGGTCAGTAAGTGATGCCCTCAGTGTTTGGTCTGATCAGTATGTGATGTCCTCAGTGTTTAGTCTGATCAGTATGTGATGTCCTCAGTGTTTGGTCTGGTCAGTATGGGATTTCCTGAGTGTTTGCACTGGTCAGTATTTGATGCCCTCAGTGTTTGGTCTGATCAGCATGTGATGTCCTCAGTGTTTGGTCTGATCAGTATGTGATGTCCTCAGTGTTTGGTCTGGTCAGTATGGGATTTCCTGAGTGTTTGGACTTGTCAGAATGTGATGCCTTACTGTTTGGTCTGATCAGTATGTGAAGTCCTCAGTGTTTGGTCTGGTCAGTATGGGATTTCCTGAGTGTTTTGTCAGTATGTGAAGCCCTCAGTGTTTGGTCTGATCAGTATGTGATGTCTTCAGTGTTTGGTCTGATCAGTATGTGATGTCCTCAGTGTTTGGTCTGGTCAGTGTGGGATTTCCTGAGTGTTTGGTCAGTATGTGATGTCATCAGTGTTTGGTCTGATCAGTATGTAATGTCTTCAGTGTTGGTCTGGTCAGTATGGGATTTCCTGAGTGTTTGGACTTGACAGTATGTGATGCCTTAGTGTTTGGTCTGATCAGTATGTGATGTCCTCAGTGTTCGGTCTGGTCAGTATGGGATTTCCTGAGTGTTTGGTCAGTATGTGATCCCTCAGTGTTTGGTCTGATCAGTATGTGATGTCCTCAGTGTTTGGACTGGTCATTATGTAATGCCCTCAGTGTTTGGTCTGATCAGTATGTGATGTCCTCAGTGATTGGTCTGATCAGTATGTGATGTCCTCAGTGTTTGGTCTGGTCAGTATTGGATTTCCTGAGTGTTTGGTCAGTATGTGATGTCATCAGTGTTTGGTCTGATCAGTATGTAATGTCTTCAGTGTTGGTCTGGTCAGTATGGGATTTCCTGAGTGTTTGGACTTGTCAGTATGTGATGCCTTAGTGTTTGGTCTGATCAGTATGTGATGTCCTCAGTGTTCGGTCTGGTCAGTATGGGATTTCCTGAGTATTTTGTCAGTATGGAAAGCCCTCAGTGTTTGGTCTGATCAGTATGTGATGTCCTCAGTGTTTGGTCTGATCAGTATGTGATGTCCTCAGTGTTTGCACTGGTAAGTATGGGATGTCCTGAGTGTTTGGTCTGGTCTATATGGAATGTCCTGAGTGTTTGGTCTGGTCAGTATGTAATGCCCTAAGTGTTTGGTCTGGTCAGTATGGGATGTCCTGAGTATTTGGTCTGGTCAGTATGTGATGTATTGAATGTTTGGTCTGGGCGTGATGTAATGTCCTAAGTGTTTGGTCTGGTTAGTATGTGATGTCCTGAGTTTTTGGTCTGGTCAGTATGTGATGTCCAGAATGTTTGGATTGATCAGTGTTTGATGTCCTGAGTGTTTGGTCTGATCAGTATGTGATGTCCTCAGTGTTTGGTCTGATCAGTATGTGATGTCCTCAGTGTTTGCACTGGTAAGTATGGGATGTCCTGAGTGTTTGGTCTGGTCTATATGGAATGTCCTGAGTGTTTGGTCTGGTCAGTATGTAATGCCCTAAGTGTTTGGTCTGGTCAGTATGGGATGTCCTGAGTGTTTGGTCTGGTCAGTATGTGATGTATTGAATGTTTGGTCTGGGCGTGATGTAATGTCCTAAGTGTTTGGTCTGGTTAGTATGTGATGTCCTGAGTTTTTGGTCTGGTCAGTATGTGATGTCCAGAATGTTTGGATTGATCAGTGTTTGATGTCCTGAGTGTTTGGTCTGATCAGTATGTGATGTCCTGAGTGTTTGGTCTGGTCAGTATGGGATTTCATTAATGTTTGGACTGGTCAGTATGTGATGCCCTCAGTGTTTGGTCTGGTCAGTATGGGATGTCCTGAGTGTTTGCTCTGGTCAGTATGGGATGTACTGAGTGTTTGTTCTGGTCAGTCTGTGATGCCCTCAATGTTTGGTCTGATCAGTATGTGATGTCCTCAGTGTTTGGTCTGGTCATTATGGGATTTCCTGAGTGTTTGGTCAGTATGTGATGCCCTTAGTGTTTGGTCTGATCAGTATGTGATGTCCTCAGTGTTTGGTCTGATCAGTATGTGATGTCCTCAGTGTTTGTTCTGGTCAGTATGGGATTTCCTGAGTGTTTGGACTGGTCAGTATGTGATGCCCTCAGTGTTTGGTCTGATCAGTATGTGATGTCCTCAGTGTTTGGTCTGGTCAGTATGGGATTTCCTGAGTGTTTGGACTTGTCAGAATGTGATGACTTAGTGTTTGGTCTGATCAGTATGTGATGTCCTCAGTGTTTGGTCTGGTCAGTATGGGATTTCCTGAGTGTTTGGTCAGTATGTGATGCCCTCAGTGTTTGGTCTGATCAGTATGTGATGTCCTCAGTGTTTGGTCTGTTCAGTATGTAATGTCCTCAGTGTTTAGTCTGGTCAGTATGGGATTTCCTGAGTGTTTGGACTGGTTAGTATGTGATGCCCTCAGTGTTTGGTCTGATCAGTATGTGATGTCCTCAGTGTTTGGTCTGATCAGTATGTGATGTCCTCAGTGTTTGGTTTGGTCAGTATGGGATTTCCTGAGTGTTTGGACTTGTCAGAATGTGATGCCTTAGTGTTTGGTCTGATCAGTATGTGATGTCCTCAGTGTTTGGTCTGGTCAGTAGGGGATTTCCTGAGTGTTTTGTCAGTATGTGAAGCCCTCAGTGTTTGGTCTGATCAGTATGTGATGTCCTCAGTGTTTGGTCTGATCAGTATGTGATGTCCTCAGTGTTTGGTCTGGTCAGTATGGGATTTCCTGAGTGTTTGGACTTGTCAGTATGTGATGCCTTAGTGTTTGGTCTGATCAGTATGTGATGTCCTCAGTGTTCGGTCTGGTCAGTATGGGATTTCCTGAGTGTTTGGTCAGTATGTGATGCCTCAGTGTTTGGTCTGGTCAGTATGTAATGCCCTAAGTGTTTGGTCTGATCAGTATGTGATGCCCTCAGTGATTGGTCTGATCAGTATGTGGTGTCCTCAGTGATTGGTCTGATCAGTATGTGATGTCCTCAGTGTTTGGTCTGGTCAGTATTGGATTTCCTGAGTGTTTGGTCAGTATGTGATGTCATCAGTGTTTGGTCTGATCAGTATGTAATGTATTCAGTGTTGGTCTGGTCAGTATGGGATTTCCTGAGTGTTTTGTCAGTATGTGAAGCCCTCAGTGTTTGGTCTGATCAGTATGTGATGTCCTCAGTGTTTGGTCTGATCAGTATGTGATGTCCTCAGTGTTTGCACTGGTCAGTATGGGATGTCCTGAGTGTTTGGTCTGGTCTGTATGGGATGTCCTGAGTGTTTGGTCTGGTCAGTATGGGATTTCCTGAGTGTTTGGACTGGTCAGTATATGAAGCCCTCAGTGTTTGGTCTGTTGAATATGTGATGTCCTGAGTTTTTGGTCTGGTCAGTATGTGATGTCCTGAATGTTTGGTCTGGTCAGTATGTGATATCCTAAATGTTTGGTCTGGTCAGTATGTGATGTCCTGAGTGTTTGGTCTGGTCAGTATGTGATGTACTGAGTGTTTGTTCTGGTCAGTCTGTGATGCCCTCAATGTTTGGTCTGATCAGTATGTGATGTCCTCAGTGTTTGATCTGGTCAGTATGGGATTTCCTGAGTGTTTGGTCAGTAAGTGATGCCCTCAGTGTTTGGTCTGATCAGTATGTGATGTCCTCAGTGTTTAGTCTGATCAGTATGTGATGTCCTCAGTGTTTGGTCTGGTCAGTATGGGATTTCCTGAGTGTTTGGACTGGTCAGTATTTGATGCCCTCAGTGTTTGGTCTGATCAGCATGTGATGTCCTCAGTGTTTGGTCTGATCAGTATGTGATGTCCTCAGTGTTTGGTCTGGTCAGTATGGGATTTCCTGAGTGTTTGGACTTGTCAGAATGTGATGCCTTACTGTTTGGTCTGATCAGTATGTGAAGTCCTCAGTGTTTGGTCTGGTCAGTATGGGATTTCCTGAGTGTTTTGTCAGTATGTGAAGCCCTCAGTGTTTGGTCTGATCAGTATGTGATGTCTTCAGTGTTTGGTCTGATCAGTATGTGATGTCCTCAGTGTTTGGTCTGGTCAGTGTGGGATTTCCTGAGTGTTTGGACTTGTCAGTATGTGATGCCTTAGTGTTTGGTCTGATCAGTATGTGATGTCCTCAGTGTTCGGTCTGGTCAGTATGGGATTTCCTCAGTGATTGGTCTGATCAGTATGTGATGTCCTCAGTGTTTGGTCTGGTCAGTATTGGATTTCCTGAGTGTTTGGTCAGTATGTGATGTCATCAGTGTTTGGTCTGATCAGTATGTAATGTCTTCAGTGTTGGTCTGGTCAGTATGGGATTTCCTGAGTGTTTGGACTTGTCAGTATGTGATGCCTTAGTGTTTGGTCTGATCAGTATGTGATGTCCTCAGTGTTCGGTCTGGTCAGTATGGGATTTCCTGAGTATTTTGTCAGTATGGAAAGCCCTCAGTGTTTGGTTTGATCAGTATGTGATGTCCTCAGTGTTTGGTCTGATCAGTATGTGATGTCCTCAGTGTTTGCACTGGTAAGTATGGGATGTCCTGAGTGTTTGGTCTGGTCTATATGGAATGTCCTGAGTGTTTGGTCTGGTCAGTATGGGATTTCCTGATTGTTTGGACTGGTCAGTATATGAAACCCGCAGTGTTTGTTCTTATCAGTATGTGATGTCCTCAGTGTTTGGTCTGATCAGTATGTGATGTCCTCAGTGTTTGGTCTGGTCAGTATGGGATTTCCTGAGTGTTTGGACTTGTCAGTATGTAATGCCCTAATGTTTGGTCTGATCAGTATGTGATGTCCTTAGTGTTTGGTCTGGTCAGTATGGGATTTTCAGAGTGTTTGGTCAGTATGTGATGCCTCAGTGTTTGGTCTGATCAGTATGTGATGTCCTCAGTGTTTGGTCTGATCAGTATGTGATGTCCTCAGTGTTTGGTCTGGTCAGTATGGGATTTCATTAATGTTTGGACTGGTCAGTATGTGATGCCCTCAGTGTTTGGTCTGATCAGTATGTGATGTCCTCAGTGTTTGGTCTGATCAGTATGTGATGTCCTCAATGTTTGGTCTGGTCAGTATGGGATTTCCTGATTGTTTGGACTGGTCAGTATGTAATGCCCTCAGTGTTTGGTCTGATCAGTATGTGTTGTCCTCAGTACTTGGTCTGGTCAGTATGGGATTTCCTGAGTGTTTGGACTGGTCAGTATGGGATGTCCTGAGTGTTTGGTCTTGTCAGTATGGGATGTCCTGAGTGTTTGGTCTGGTCAGTATGTGATGTATTGAATGTTTGGTCTGGGCGGGATGTAATGTCCTAAGTGTTTGGTCTGGTCAGTATTTGATGTCCTGAGTTTTTGGTCTGGTCAGTATGTGATGTCCTGAGTGTTTGGTATGGTCAGTATGGGATTTCATTAATGTTTGGACTGGTCAGTATGTGATGCCCTCAGTGTTTGGTCTGGTCAGTATGGGATGTCCTGAGTGTTTGCTCTGGTCAGTATGGGATGTACTGAGTGTTTGTTCTGGTCAGTCTGTGATGCCCTCAATGTTTGGTCTGATCAGTATGTGATGTCCTCAGTGTTTGGTCTGGTCAGTATGGGATTTACTGAGTGTTTGGACTTGTCAGAATGTGATGCCTTAGTGTTTGTTCTGATCAGTATGTGATGTCCTCAGTGTTTGCACTGGTCAGTATGGGATGTCCTGAGTGTTTGGTCTGGTTTGTGTGGGATATCCTGAGTGTTTGGTCTGGTTAGTATGGGATTTCCTGAGTGTTTGGACTGGTCAGTATGTGAAGCCCTCAGTGTTTGGTCTGATCAGTATGTGATGTCCTCAGTGTTTGGTCTGGTCAGTATGGGATTTCCTGAGTGTTTGGACTTGTCAGTATGTAATGCCCTAATGTTTGGTCTGATCAGTATGTGATGTCCTTAGTGTTTGGTCTGGTCAGTATGTGATGTCCTCAGTGTTTGCACTGGTCAGTATGGGATGTCCTGAGTGTTTGGTCTGGTTTGTGTGGGATATCCTGACTGTTTGGTCTGGTCAGTATGGGATTTCCTGAGTGTTTGGACTGGTCAGTATGTGAAGCCCTCAGTGTTTGGTCTGATCAGTATGTGATGCCCTCTGTTTGGTCTGTTCAGTATGTGTTGTCCTCAGTACTTGGACTGGTTAGTATGGGATTTCCTGAGTGTTTGGACTGGTCAGTATGGGATGTCCTGAGTGTTTGGTCTGGGCGGGATGTAATGTCCTAAGTGTTTGGTCTGGTCAGTATGTGATGTCCTGAGTTTTTGGTCTGGTCAGTATGTGATGTCCAGAATGTTTGGATTGATCAGTATTTGATGTCCTGAGTGTTTGGTCTGATCAGTATGTGATGTCCAAAGTGTTTGGTCTGATCAGTATGTGATGTCGTGCGTGTTTGGTCTGGTCAGTATGGGATGTCCTGAGTGTTTGCTCTGGTCAGTATGGGATGTACTGAGTGTTTGTTCTGGTCAGTCTGTGATGCCCTCAATGTTTGGTCTGATCAGTATGTGATGTCCTCAGTGTTTGGTCTGGTCAGTATGGGATTTCCTGAGTGTTTGGTCAGTATGTGATGCCTCAGTGTTTGGTCTGATCAGTATGTGATGTCCTCAGTGTTTGGTCTGATCAATATGTGATGTCCTCAGTGTTTGGTCTGGTCAGTATGGGATTTCATTAATGTTTGGACTGGTCAGTATGTGATGCCCTCAGTGTTTGGGCTGTTCAGTATGTGATGTCCTCAGTGTTTGGTCTGATCAGTATGTGATGTCCTCAATGTTTGGTCTGGTCAGTATGGGATTTCCTGATTGTTTGGACTGGTCAGTATGTAATGCCCTCAGTGTTTGGTCTGATCAGTATGTGTTGTCCTCAGTATTTGGTCTGGTCAGTATGGGATTTCCTGAGTGTTTGGACTGTTCAGTATGGGATGTCCTGAGTGTTTGGTCTGGTCAGTATGGGATGTCCTGAGTGTTTGGTCTGGTCAGTATGTGATGTATTGAATGTTTGGTATGGGCGGGATGTAATGTCCTAAGTGTTTGGTCTGGTCAGTATGTGATGTCCTGAGTTTTTGGTCTGGTCAGTATGTGATGTCCAGAATGTTTGGATTGATCAGTATTTGATGTCCTGAGTGTTTGGTCTGATCAGTATGTGATGTCCTCAGTGTTTGGTCTGGTCAGTATGGGATTTCCTGAGTGTTTGGACTGGTCAGTATTTGATGCCCTCAGTGTTTGGTCTGATCAGCATGTGATGTCCTCAGTGTTTGGTCTGATCAGTATGTGATGTCCTCAGTGTTTGGTCTGGTCAGTATGGGATTTCCTGAGTGTTTGGACTTGTCAGAATGTGATGTCTTAGTGTTTGGTCTGATCAGTATGTGATGTCCTCAGTGTTTGGTCTGGTCAGTATGGGATTTCCTGAGTGTTTTGTCAGTATGTGAAGCCCTCAGTGTTTGGTCTGATCAGTATGTGATGTCTTCAGTGTTTGGTCTGATCAGTATGTGATGTCCTCAGTGTTTGGTCTGGCCAGTATGGGATTTCCTGAGTGTTTGGACTTGTCAGTATGTGATGCCTTAGTGTTTGGTCTGATCAGTATGTGATATCCTCAGTGTTCGGTCTGGTCAGTATGGGATTTCCTGAGTGTTTGGTCAGTATGTGATGCCTCATTGTTTGGTCTGATCAGTATGTGATGTCCTCAGTGTTTGGACTGGTCATTATGTAATGCCCTCAGTGTTTGGTCTGATCAGTATGTGATGTCCTCAGTGATTGGTCTGATCAGTATGTGATGTCCTCAGTGTTTGGTCTGGTCAGTATTGGATTTCCTGAGTGTTTGGTCAGTATGTGATGTCATCAGTGTTTGGTCTTTTCAGTATGTAATGTCTTCAGTGTTGGTCTGGTCAGTATGGGATTTCCTGAGTGTTTTGTCAGTATGGGAAGCCCTCAGTGTTTGGTCTGATCAGTATGTGATGTCCTCAGTGTTTGTTCTGGTCAGTCTGTGATGCCCTCAGTGTTTGGTCTGATCAGTATGTGATGTCCTCAGTGTTTGGTCTGGTCAGTATGGGATTTCCTGAGTGTTTGGACTTGTCAGTATGTAATGCCCTGATGTTTGGTTTGATCAGTATGTGATGTCCTTAGTGTTTGGTCTGGTCAGTATGGGATTTCCTGAGTGTTCGGTCAGTATGCGATGCCTCAGTGTTTGGTCTGATCAGTATGTGATGTCCTCAGTGTTTGGTCTGAACAGTTTGTGATGTCCTCAGTGTTTGGTCTGGTCAGTATGGGATTTCATTAATGTTTGGACTGGTCAGTATGTGATGCCCTCAGTGTTTGGTCTGATCAGTATGTGATGTCCTTAGTGTTTGGTCTGGTCAGTATGGGATTTTCTGAGTATTTGGTCAGTATGTGATGCCTCAGTGTTTGGTCTGATCAGTATGTGATGTCCTCAGTGTTTGGTCTGATCAGTATGTGATGTCCTCAGTGTTTGGTCTGATCAGTATGTGATGTCCTCAGTGTTTGGTCTGGTCAGTATGGGATTTCATTAATGTTTGGACTTGTCAGTATGTGATGCCCTCAGTGTTTGGTCTGATCAGTATGTGATGTCCTCAGTGTTTGGTCTGATCAGTATGTGATGACCTCAATGTTTGGTCTGGTCAGTATGGGATTTCATTAATGTTTGGTCTGATCAGTATGTGATGCCCTCAGTGTTTGGTCTGATCAGTATGTGATGTCCTCAATGTTTGGTCTGGTCAGTATGGGATTTCCTGATTGTTTGGACTGGTCAGTATGTAATGCCCTCAGTGTTTGGTCTGATCAGTATGTGTTGTCCTCAGTACTTGGTCTGGTCAGTATGGGATTTCCTGAGTGTTTGGACTGGTCAGTATGGGATGTCCTGAGTGTTTGGTCTGGTCAGTATGGGATGTCCTGAGTGTTTGGTCTGGTCAGTATGTGATGTATTGAATGTTTGGTCTGGGCGGGATGTAATGTCCTAAGTGTTTGGTCTGGTCAGTATGTGATGTCCTGAGTTTTTGGTCTGGTCAGTATGTGATGTTCAGAATGTTTGGATTGATCAGTATTTGATGTCCTGAGTGTTTGGTCTGATCAGTATGTGATGTCCTGAGTGTTTGGTCTGGTCAGTATGGGATTTCATTAATGTTTGGACTGGTCAGTATGTGATGCCCTCAGTGTTTGGTCTGGTCAGTATGGGATGTCCTGAGTGTTTGGTCTGGTCAGTATGGGATTTCCTGAGTGTTTGGACTTGTCAGTATGTAATGCCCTAATGTTTGGTCTGATCAGTATGTGATGTCCTTAGTGTTTGGTCTGGTCAGTATGTGATGTCCTCAGTGTTTGCACTGGTCAGTATGGGATGTCCTGAGTGTTTGGTCTGGTTTGTGTGGGATATCCTGAGTGTTTGGTCTGGTCAGTATGGGATTTCCTGAGTGTTTGGACTGGTCAGTATGTGAAGCCCTCAGTGTTTGGTCTGATCAGTATGTGATGTCCTCAGTGTTTGGTCTGATCAGTATGTGTTGTCCTCAGTACTTGGACTGGTCAGTATGGGATTTCCTGAGTGTTTGGACTGGTCAGTATGGGATGTCCTGAGTGTTTGGTCTGGTCAGTATGGGATGTCCTGAGTGTTTGGTCTGGTCAGTATGTGATGTCCTGAGTTTTTGGTCAGGTCAGTATGTGATGTCCAGAATGTTTGGATTGATCAGTATTTGATGTCCTGAGTGTTTGATCTGATCAGTATGTGATGTCCTGAGTGTTTGGTCTGATCAGTATGTGATGTCCTGAGTGTTTGGTCTGGTCAGTATGGGATGTCCTGAATGTTTGCTCTGGTCAGAATGGGATGTACTGAGTGTTTGTTCTGGTCAGTCTGTGATGCCCTCAATGTTTGGTCTGATTAGTATGTGATGTCCTCAGTGTTTGGTCTGGTTAGTATGGGATTTCCTGAGTGTTTGGTCAGTATGTGATGCCCTCTGTTTGGTCTGATCAGTATGTGTTGTCCTCAGTACTTGGACTGGTTAGTATGGGATTTCCTGAGTGTTTGGACAGGTCAGTATGGGATGTCCTGAGTGTTTGGTCTGGGCGGGATGTAATGTCCTAAGTGTTTGGTCTGGTCAGTATGGGATTTCCTGAGTGTTTTGTCAGTATGTGAAGCCCTCAGTGTTTGGTCTGATCAGTATGTGATGTCTTCAGTGTTTGGTCTGATCAGTATGTGATGTCCTCAGTGTTTGGTCTGGTCAGTATGGGATTTCCTGAGTGTTTGGTCAGTATGTGATGCCTCATTGTTTGGTCTGATCAGTATGTGATGTCCTCAGTGTTTGGACTGGTCATTATGTAATGCCCTCAGTGTTTGGTCTGATCAGTATGTGATGTCCTCAGTGATTGGTCTGATCAGTATGTGATGTCCTCAGTGTTTGGTCTGGTCAGTATTGGATTTCCTTAGTGTTTGGTCAGTATGTGATGTCATCAGTGTTTGGTCTGATCAGTATGTAATGTCTTCAGTGTTGGTCTGGTCAGTATGGGATTTCCTGAGTGTTTTGTCAGTATGGGAAGCCCTCAGTGTTTGGTCTGATCAGTATGTGATGTCCTCAGTGTTTGGTCTGATCAGTATGTGATGTCCTCAGTGTTTGCACTGGTCAGTATGGGATGTCCTCAGTGTTTGGTCTGGTCTATATGGAATGTCCTGAGTGTTTGGTCTGGTCAGTATGGGATTTCCTGAGTGTTTGGACTGGTCAGTATATGAAGCCCGCAGTGTTTGGTCTGATCAGTATGTGATGTCCTCAGTGTTTGGTCTGATCAGTATGTGATGTCCTCAGTGTTTGGTCTGGTCAGTATGGGATTTCCTGAGTGTTTGGACTTGTCAGTATGTAATGCCCTGATGTTTGGTCTGATCAGTATGTGATGTCCTTAGTGTTTGGTCTGGTCAGTATGGGATTTCCTGAGTGTTTGGTCAGTATGTGATGCCTCAGTGTTTGGTCTGATCAGTATGTGATGTCCTCAGTGTTTGGTCTGATCAGTATGTGATGTCCTCAGTGTTTGGTCTGGTCAGTATGGGATTTCATTAATGTTTGGACTGGTCAGTATGTGATGCCCTCAGTGTTTGGTCTGATCAGTATGTGATGTCCTCAGTGTTTGGTCTGATCAGTATGTGATGTCCTCAATGTTTGGTCTGGTCAGTATGGGATTTCCTGATTGTTTGGACTGGTCAGTATGTAATGCCCTAAGTGTTTGGTCTGGTCAGTATGGGATGTCCTGAGTGTTTGTTCTGGTCAGTATGTGATGTATTGAATGTTTGGTCTGGGCGTGATGTAATGTCCTAAGTGTTTGGTCTGGTCAGTATGGGATTTCCTGAGTGTTTTGTCAGTATGTGAAGCCCTCAGTGTTTGGTCTGATCAGTATGTGATGTCTTCAGTGTTTGGTCTGATCAGTATGTGATGTTCTCAGTGTTTGGTCTGGTCAGTATGGGATTTCCTGAGTGTTTGGACTTGTCAGTATGTGATGCCTTAGTGTTTGGTCTGATCAGTATGTGATGTCCTCAGTGTTCGGTCTGGTCAGTATGGGATTTCCTGAGTGTTTGGTCAGTATGTGATGCCTCAGTGTTTCGTCTGGTCAGTATGTAATGCCCTCAGTGTTTGGTCTGATCAGTATGTGATATCCTCAGTGATTGATCTGATCAGTATGTGATGTCCTCAGTGATTGGTCTGATCAGTATGTGATGTCCTCAGTGTTTGGTCTGGTCAGTATTGGATTTCCTGAGTGTTTGGTCAGTATGTGATGTCATCAGTGTTTGGTCTGATCAGTATGTAATGTCTTCAGTGTTGGTCTGGTCAGTATGGGATTTCCTGAGTGTTTTGTCAGTATGTGAAGCCCTCAGTGTTTGGTCTGATCAGTATGTGATGTCCTCAGTGTTTGGTCTGATCAGTATGTGATGTCCTCAGTGTTTGGTTTGGTCTGTATGGGATGTCCTCAGTGTTTGGTCTGTTGAATATGTGATGTCTTGAGTGTTTGGTCTGGACTGTATGTGATGTTCTGAGTTTTTGGTCTGGTCAGTATGTGATGTCCTGAATGTTTGGTCTGGTCAGTATGTGATATCCTAAATGTTTGGTCTGGTCAGTACGTGATGTCCTGAGTGTTTGGTCTGGTCAGTATGTGATGTCCTGAGTGTTTGGTCTGCGCGGTATGTGATGTCCTGAGTGTTTGGTCTGGTCAGTATGTGATGTCCAGAATGTTTGGATTGATCAGTATGGGATGTCCTCAGTGTTTGGTCTGGTCTGTATGGGATACCTGAGTGTTTGGTCTTGTCAGTATGTGATGTCCTGAGTGTTTGGACTGGTCAGTATGTGATGTATTAAATGTTTGGTCTGGGCGGGATGTAATGTCCTCAGTGTTTGGTCTGGTCAGTATGGGATTTCCTGAGTGTTTTGTCAGTATGGGAAGCCCTCAGTGTTTGGTCTGATCAGTATGTGATGTCCTCAGTGTTTGGTCTGATCAGTATGTGATGTCCTCAGTGTTTGCACTGGTCAGTATGGTATGTCCTGAGTGTTTGGTCTGGTCTATATGGAATGTCCTGAGTGTTTGGTCTGGTCAGTATGGGATTTCCTGAGTGTTTGGACTGGTCAGTATATGAAGCCCGCAGTGTTTGGTCTGATCAGTATGTGATGTCCTCAGTGTTTGGTCTGATCAGTATGTGATGTCCTCAGTGTTTGGTCTGGTCAGTATGGGATTTCCTGAGTGTTTGGACTTGTCAGTATGTAATGCCCTGATGTTTGGTCTGATCAGTATGTGATGTCCTTAGTGTTTGGTCTGGTCAGTATGGGATTTCCTGAGTGTTCGGTCAGTATGCGATGCCTCAGTGTTTGGTCTGATCAGTATGTGATGTCCTCAGTGTTTGGTCTGAACAGTTTGTGATGTCCTCAGTGTTTGGTCTGGTCAGTATGGGATTTCATTAATGTTTGGACTGGTCAGTATGTGATGCCCTCAGTGTTTGGTCTGATCAGTATGTGATGTCCTTAGTGTTTGGTCTGGTCAGTATGGGATTTTCTGAGTATTTGGTCAGTATGTGATGCCTCAGTGTTTGGTCTGATCAGTATGTGATGTCCTCAGTGTTTGGTCTGATCAGTATGTGATGTCCTCAGTGTTTGGTCTGGTCAGTATGGGATTTCATTAATGTTTGGACTTGTCAGTATGTGATGCCCTCAGTGTTTGGTCTGATCAGTATGTGATGTCCTCAGTGTTTGGTCTGATCAGTATGTGATGTCCTCAATGTTTGGTCTGGTCAGTATGGGATTTCCTGATTGTTTGGACTGGTCAGTATGTAATGCCCTCAGTGTTTGGTCTGATCAGTATGTGTTGTCCTCAGTACTTGGTCTGGTCAGTATGGGATTTCCTGAGTGATTGGACTGGTCAGTATGGGATGTCCTGAGTGTTTGGTCTGGTCAGTATGGGATGTCCTGAGTGTTTGGTCTGGTCAGTATGTGATGTATTGAATGTTTGGTCTGGGCGGGATGTAATGTCCTAAGTGTTTGGTCTGGTCAGTATGTGATGTCCTGAGTTTTTGGTCTGGTCAGTATGTGATGTCCAGAATGTTTGGATTGATCAGTATTTGATGTCCTGAGTGTTTGGTCTGATCAGTATGTGATGTCCTGAGTGTTTGGTCTGGTCAGTATGGGATTTCATTAATGTTTGGACTGGTCAGTATGTGATGCCCTCAGTGTTTGGTCTGGTCAGTATGGGATGTCCTGAGTGTTTGGTCTGGTCAGTATGGGATTTCCCGAGTGTTTGGACTTGTCAGTATGTAATGCCCTAATGTTTGGTCTGATCAGTATGTGATGTCCTTAGTGTTTGGTCTGGTCAGTATGTGATGTCCTCAGTGTTTGCACTGGTCAGTATGGGATGTCCTGAGTGTTTGGTCTGGTTTGTGTGGGATATCCTGAGTGTTTGGTCTGGTCAGTATGGGATTTCCTGAGTGTTTGGACTGGTCAGTATGTGAAGCCCTCAGTGTTTGGTCTGATCAGTATGTGATGTCCTCAGTGTTTGGTCTGATCAGTATGTGTTGTCCTCAGTACTTGGACTGGTCAGTATGGGATTTCCTGAGTGTTTGGACTGGTCAGTATGGGATGTCCTGAGTGTTTGGTCTGGTCAGTATGGGATGTCCTGAGTGTTTGGTCTGGTCAGTATGTGATGTCCTGAGTTTTTGGTCAGGTCAGTATGTGATGTCCAGAATGTTTGGATTGATCAGTATTTGATGTCCTGAGTGTTTGATCTGATCAGTATGTGATGTCCTGAGTGTTTGGTCTGATCAGTATGTGATGTCCTGAGTGTTTGGTCTGGTCAGTATGGGATGTCCTGAATGTTTGCTCTGGTCAGAATGGGATGTACTGAGTGTTTGTTCTGGTCAGTCTGTGATGCCCTCAATGTTTGGTCTGATTAGTATGTGATGTCCTCAGTGTTTGGTCTGGTTAGTATGGGATTTCCTGAGTGTTTGGTCAGTATGTGATGCCCTCTGTTTGGTCTGATCAGTATGTGTTGTCCTCAGTACTTGGACTGGTTAGTATGGGATTTCCTGAGTGTTTGGACAGGTCAGTATGGGATGTCCTGAGTGTTTGGTCTGGGCGTGATGTAATGTCCTAAGTGTTTGGTCTGGTCAGTATGGGATTTCCTGAGTGTTTTGTCAGTATGTGAAGCTCTCAGTGTTTGGTCTGATCAGTATGTGATGTCTTCAGTGTTTGGTCTGATCAGTATGTGATGTCCTCAGTGTTTGGTCTGGTCAGTATGGGATTTCCTGAGTGTTTGGTCAGTATGTGATGCCTCATTGTTTGGTCTGATCAGTATGTGATGTCCTCAGTGTTTGGACTGGTCATTATGTAATGCCCTCAGTGTTTGGTCTGATCAGTATGTGATGTCCTCAGTGATTGGTCTGATCAGTATGTGATGTCCTCAGTGTTTGGTCTGGTCAGTATTGGATTTCCTTAGTGTTTGGTCAGTATGTGATGTCATCAGTGTTTGGTCTGATCAGTATGTAATGTCTTCAGTGTTGGTCTGGTCAGTATGGGATTTCCTGATTGCTTTGTCAGTATGGGAAGCCCTCAGTGTTTGGTCTGATCAGTATGTGATGTCCTCAGTGTTTGGTCTGATCAGTATGTGATGTCCTCAGTGTTTGCACTGGTCAGTATGGGATGTCCTGAGTGTTTGGTCTGGTCTATATGGAATGTCCTGAGTGTTTGGTCTGGTCAGTATGGGATTTCCTGAGTGTTTGGACTGGTCAGTATATGAAGCCCGCAGTGTATGGTCTGATCAGTATGTGATGTCCTCAGTGTTTGGTCTGATCAGTATGTGATGTCCTCAGTGTTTGGTCTGGTCAGTATGGGATTTCCTGAGTGTTTGGACTTGTCAGTATGTAATGCCCTGATGTTTGGTCTGATCAGTATGTGATGTCCTTAGTGTTTGGTCTGGTCAGTATGGGATTTCCTGAGTGTTTGGTCAGTATGTGATGCCTCAGTGTTTGGTCTGATCAGTATGTGATGTCCTCAGTGTTTGGTCTGATCAGTATGTGATGTCCTCAGTGTTTGGTCTGGTCAGTATGGGATTTCATTAATGTTTGGACTGGTCAGTATGTGATGCCCTCAGTGTTTGGTCTGATCAGTATGTGATGTCCTCAGTGTTTGGTCTGATCAGTATGTGATGTCCTCAATGTTTGGTCTGGTCAGTATGGGATTTCCTGATTGTTTGGACTGGTCAGTATGTAATGCCCTAAGTGTTTGGTCTGGTCAGTATGGGATGTCCTGAGTGTTTGGTCTGGTCAGTATGTGATGTATTGAATGTTTGGTCTGGGCGTGATGTAATGTCCTAAGTGTTTGGTCTGGTCAGTATGGGATTTCCTGAGTGTTTTGTCAGTATGTGAAGCCCTCAGTGTTTGGTCTGATCAGTATGTGATGTCTTCAGTGTTTGGTCTGATCAGTATGTGATGTTCTCAGTGTTTGGTCTGGTCAGTATGGGATTTCCTGAGTGTTTGGACTTGTCAGTATGTGATGCCTTAGTGTTTGGTCTGATCAGTATGTGATGTCCTCAGTGTTCGGTCTGGTCAGTATGGGATTTCCTGAGTGTTTGGTCAGTATGTGATGCCTCAGTGTTTCGTCTGGTCAGTATGTAATGCCCTCAGTGTTTGGTCTGATCAGTATGTGATATCCTCAGTGATTGATCTGATCAGTATGTGATGTCCTCAGTGATTGGTCTGATCAGTATGTGATGTCCTCAGTGTTTGGTCTGGTCAGTATTGGATTTCCTGAGTGTTTGGTCAGTATGTGATGTCATCAGTGTTTGGTCTGATCAGTATGTAATGTCTTCAGTGTTGGTCTGGTCAGTATGGGATTTCCTGAGTGTTTTGTCAGTATGTGAAGCCCTCAGTGTTTGGTCTGATCAGTATGTGATGTCCTCAGTGTTTGGTCTGATCAGTATGTGATGTCCTCAGTGTTTGGTCTGATCAGTATGTGATGTCCTCAGTGTTTGGTCTGGTCTGTATGGGATGTCCTCAGTGTTTAGTCTGTTGAATATGTGATGTCTTGAGTGTTTGGTCTGGAGTGTATGTGATGTTCTGAGTTTTTGGTCTGGTCAGTATGTGATGTCCTGAATGTTTGGTCTGGTCAGTATGTGATATCCTAAATGTTTGGTCTGGTCAGTACGTGATGTCCTGAGTGTTTGGTCTGGTCAGTATGTGATGTCCTGAGTGTTTGGTCTGCGCGGTATGTGATGTCCTGAGTGTTTGGTCTGGTCAGTATGTGATGTCCAGAATGTTTGGATTGATCAGTATGGGATGTCCTCAGTGTTTGGTCTGGTCTGTATGGGATACCTGAGTGTTTGGTCTTGTCAGTATGTGATGTCCTGAGTGTTTGGTCTGATCAGTATGTGATGTCCTGAGTGTTTGCTCTGGACAGTATGGGATGTACTGAGTGTTTGGTCTGGTCATTATATGATGCCATCAGTGTTTGGTCTGATCAGTATGTGATGTTCTCAGTGTTTGGTCTGATCAGTATGGGATGTCCTGAGTGTTTGCTCTGTTCAGTATGGGATTTCCTGAGTGTTTGGACTGGTTAGTATGGGATGTCAGGAGTGTTTGGTCTGGTCAGTATGTGATGTCCAGAGTGTTTGGTCTGGTCAGTATGTGATGTTTTAAATGTTTGGTCTGGGCGGGATGTAATGTCCTGAGTGTTTGGTCTTGTCAGTATGTGATGTCCTGTGTGTTTGCTCTGGACAGTATGGGATGTACTGAGTGTTTGGTCTGGTCAGTATATGATGCCAACAGTGTTTGGTCTGATCAGTATGTGATGCCCTCAGTGTTTGGTCTGATCAGTATGTGATATCCTCAGTGATTGGTCTGATCAGTATGTGATGTCCTCAGTGATTGGTCTGATCAGTATGTGATGTCCTCAGTGTTTGGTCTGGTCAGTATTGGATTTCCTGAGTGTTTGGTCAGTATGTGATGTCATCAGTGTTTGGTCTGATCAGTATGTAATGTCTTCAGTGTTGGTCTGGTCAGTATGGGATTTCCGGAGTGTTTTGTCAGTATGTGAAGCCCTCAGTGTTTGGTCTGATCAGTATGTTATGTCCTCAGTGTTTGGTCTGATCAGTATGTGATGTCCTCAGTGTTTGGTCTGATCAGTATGTGATGTCCTCAGTGTTTGCACTGGTCAGTATGGGATGTCCTGAGTGTTTGGTCTGGTCTGTATGGGATGTCCTGAGTGTTTGGTCTGGTCAGTATGGGATTTCCTGAGTGTTTGGACTGGTCAGTATATGAAGCCCTCAGTGTTTGGTCTGTTGAATATGTGATGTCCTGAGTGTTTGGTCTGGACTGTATGTGATGTTCTGAGTTTTTGGTCTGGTCAGTATGTGATGTCCTGAATGTTTGGTCTGGTCAGTATGTGATATCCTAAATGTTTGGTCTGGTCAGTACGTGATGTCCTGAGTGTTTGGTCTGGTCAGTATGTGATGTCCTGAGTGTTTGGTCTGCGTGGTATGTGATGTCCTGAGTGTTTGGTCTGGTCAGTATGTGATGTCCAGAATGTTTGGATTGATCAGTATGGGATGTCCTCAGTGTTTGGTCTGGTCTGTATGGGATACCTGAGTGTTTGGTCTTGTCAGTATGTGATGTCCTGAGTGTTTGGTCTGATCAGTATGTGATGTCCTGAGTGTTTGCTCTGGACAGTATGGGATGTAGTGAGTGTTTGGTCTGGTCATTATATGATGCCATCAGTGTTTGGTCTGATCAGTATGTGATGTTCTCAGTGTTTGGTCTGATCAGTATGGGATGTCCTGAGTGTTTGCTCTGTTCAGTATGGGATTTCCTGAGTGTTTGGACTGGTTAGTATGGGATGTCAGGAGTGTTTGGTCTGGTCAGTATGTGATGTATTAAATGTTTGGTCTGGGCGGGATGTAATGTCCAGAATGTTTGGATTGATCAGTATGGGATGTCCTAAGTGTTTGGTCTGGTCTGTATGGGATACCTGAGTGTTTGGTCTTGTCAGTATGTGATGTCCTGAGTGTTTTGTCTGATCAGTATGTGATGTCCTGAGTGTTTGCTCTGGTCAGCATGGGATGTCCGGAGTGTTTGGTCTGGTCATTATATGATGCCATCAGTGTTTGGTCTGATCAGTATGTGATGTTCTCAGTGTTTGGTCTGATCAGTATGGGATGTCCTGAGTGTTTGCTCTGGTCAGTATGGGATGTCCGGAGTGTTTGGTCTGGTCAGTATGGGATAACCTGAGTGTTTGGTCTGGTCAGTATGGGATTTCCGGAGTGTTTGGTCTGGTCTGTATGTGATGTCCAGAATGTTTGGATTGATCAGTATGGGATGTCCTAAGTGTTTGGTCTGGTCTGTATGGGATACCTGAGTGTTTGGTCTTGTCAGTATGTGATGTCCTGAGTGTTTTGTCTGATCAGTTTGTGATGTCCTGAGTGTTTTGTCTGATCAGTTTGTGATGTCCTGAGTGTTTGCTCTGGTCAGTATGGGATGTCCGGAGTGTTTGGTCTGGTCATTATGTGATGTCCTCAGTGTTTGGTCTGGTCTGTATGGGATATCCTGAGTGTTTGGTCTGGTCAGTATGGGATTTCCTGAGTGTTTGGACTGGTCAGTATGTGAAGCCCTCAGTGTTTGGTCTGATCAGTATTTGATGTCCTCAGTGTTTGGTCTGGTCAGTATGGGATTTCCTGAGTGTTTGGACTTGTCAGTATGTGATGCCCTAGTGTTTGATCTGATCAGTATGTGATGTCCTCAGTGTTTTGTCTGGTCAGTATGGGATTTCCTGAGTGTTTGGTCAGTATGTGATGACTCAGTGTTTGGTCTGATCAGTATGTGATGTCCTCAGTGTTTGGTCTGGTCAGTATGTAATGCCCTCAGTGTTTGGTCTGATCAGTATGTGATGTCCTCAGTGTTTGGTCTGATCAGTATGTGATGTCCTCAGTGTTTGGTCTGGGCGGTATGTGATGTCCTGTGTGTTTGGTCTGGTCGGTATGTGATGTCCTGAGTGTTTGGTCTGGTCGGTATGTGATGTACTGAGTGTTTGGTCAGGTCAGTATGTGATGTACTGAATGTTTGGTCTGTTGAATATGTGATTTCCTGAGTGTTTGGTCTGGTCTGTATGTGATGTCCTGAGTTTTTGGTCTGGTCAGTATGTGATGTCCTGAATGTTTGGTCTGGTCAGTATGTGATATCCTGAGTGTTTGTTCTTGTCAGTATGTGATGTCCTGAGTGTTTGGTCTGGGCAGTATGTGATGTCCTGAGTGTTTGGTCTGGTCGGTATTTGATGTCCAGAATGTTTGGATTGATCAGTATGGGATGTCCTCAGTGTTTGGTCTGGTCTGTATGGGATACCTGAGTGTTTGGACTTGTCCGTATGTGATGTCCTGAGTGTTTGGTCTGATCAGTATGTGACGTCCTGAGTGTTTGCTCTGGACAGTATGGGATGTACTGAGTGTTTGGTCTGGTCAGTATATGATGCCATCAGTGTTTGGTCTGATCAGTATGTGATGTTCTCAGTGTTTGGTCTGATCAGTATGGGATGTCCTGAGTGTTTGCTCTGGTCAGTATGGGATTTCCTGAGTGTTTGGACAGGTTAGTATGGGATGTCCGGAGTGTTTGCTCTGGTCAGTATGTGATGTCCAGAGTTTTTGGTCTGGTCAGTATGTGATGTATTGAATGTTTGGTCTGATCAGTATGTGATGTTCTCAGTGTTTGGTCTGATCAGTATGTGATGTCCTGTGTGTTTGGTCTGATCAGTATGTGATGTCCTGAGTGTTTGGTCTGGTCAGTATGGGATGTCCTGAGTGTTTGCTGTGGTCAGTATGGGATGTACTGAGTGTTTGGTCTGGTCAGTATGCGATGCCATCAGTGTTTGGAAGGATCAGTATGAGATGTTCTCAGTGTTTGGTCTGATCAGTATGTGATGTCCTCAGTGTTTGGTCTGGTCAGTATGGGATTTCCTGAGTGTTTGGACTTGTCAGTATGTAATGCCCTAGTGTTTGGTCTAATCAGTATGTGATGTCCTTAGTGTTTGGTCTGGTCAGTATGGGATTTCCTGAGTGTTTGGACTGGTCAGAATGTTATGCCCTCAGTGTTTGGTCTGATCAGTATGTGTTATCCTCAGTACTTGGTCTGGCCAGTATGGGATTTCCTGAGTGTTTGGACTGGTCACTATGGGATGTCCAGAGTGTTTGGTCTGGTCAGTATGGGATGTGCTGAGTGTTTGGTCTGGTCAGTATGTGATGTTTTGAATGTTTGGTCTGGGCGGGATGTAATGTGCTAAGTGTTTGGTCTGGTCAGTATGTGATGTCCTGAGTTTTTGGTCTGGTCAGTATGTGATGTCCAGAATGTTTGGATTGATCAGTATTTGATGTCCTGAGTGTTTGGTCTGGTCAGTATGGGATGTATTGAGTGTTTGGTCTGATCAGTATGTGATGTCCTCAGTGTTTGGTCTGGTCAATATGGGATTTCCTGAGTGTTTGGTCAGTATGTGATGCCCTCAGTGTTTGGTCTGATCAGTATGTGATGTCCTCAGTGTTTGGTCTGATCAGTATGTGATGTCCTCAGTGTTTGGTCTGGTCAGTATGGGAATTCCTGAGTGTTTGGACTTGTCAGAATGTGATGCCTTAGTGTTTGGTCTGATCAGTATGTGATGTCCTCAGTGTTTGGTCTGGTCAGTATGGGATTTCCTGAGTGTTTGGACTTGTCAGTATGTAATGCCCTAGTGTTTGGTCTAATCAGTATGTGATGTCCTTAGTGTTTGGTCTGGTCAGTATGGGATTTCCTGAGTGTTTGGTCAGTATGTGATGCCTCAGTGTTTGGTCTGATCAGTATGTGATGTCCTCAGTGTTTGGTCTGGTCAGAATGTAATGCCCTCAGTGTTTGGTCTGATCAGTATGTGATGTCCTCAGTGTTTGGTCTGATCAGTATGTGATGTCCTCAGTGTTTGGTCTGGTCAGTATGGGATTTCATTAATGTTTGGACTGGTCAGTATGTGATGCCCTCAGTGTTTGGTCTGATCAGTATGTGATGTCCTCAATGTTTGGTCTGGTCAGTATGGGATTTCCTGAGTGTTTGGATTGGTCAGTATGTAATGCCCTCAGTGTTTGGTCTGATCAGTATGTGTTGTCCTCAGTACTTGGTCTGGTCAGTATGGGATTTCCTGAGTGTTTGGACTGGTCAGTATGGGATGTCCTGAGTGTTTGGTCTGGTCAGTATGGGATGTCCTGAGTGTATGGTCTGGTCAGTATGTGATGTATTGAATGTTTGGTCTTGGTGGGATGTAATGTCCTAAGTGTTTGGTCTGGTCAGTATGTGATGTCCTGAGTTTTTGGTCTGGTCAGTATGTGATGTCCAGAAAGTTTGGATTGATCAGTATTTGATGTCCTGATTGTTTGGTCTGATCAGTATGTGATGTCCTGAGTGTTTGGTCTGGTCAGTATGGGATGTCCTGAGTGTTTGCTCTGCTCAGTATTGGATGTACTGAGTGTTTGTTCTGGTCACTCTGTGATGCCCTCAGTGTTTGGTCTGATCAGTCTGTGATGTCCTCAATGTTTGGTATGGTCAATATGGGATTTCCTGAGTGTATGGACTGGTCAGTATGGGATATCCTGAGTGTTTGGTCTGGTCTATATGGGATATCCTGAGTGTTTGCTCTGCTGAGTATGGGATGTCCTGAGTGTTTGCTCTGGTCAGTATGGGATGTACTGAGTGTTTGGTCTGATCAGTATGGGATGTCCTCAGTGTTTGGTCTGGTCAGAATGGAATTTCCTGAGTGTTTGGTCAGTATGTGATGCCTCAGTGTTTGGTCTGATCAGTATGTGATGTCCTCAGTGTTTGGTCTGGTCAGAATGTAATGCCGTCAGTGTTTGGTCTGATCAGTATGTGATGTCCTCAATGTTTGGTCTGATCAGTATGTGATGTCCTCAGTGTTTGGTCTGGTCAGTATGGGATTTCCTGAGTGTTTGGTCAGTATGTGATGCCCTCAGTGTTTGGTCTGATCAGTATGTGATGTCCTCAGTGTTTGCTCTGATCAGTATGTGATGTCCTCAGAGTTTGGTCTGGTCAGTATGGGATTTCCTGAGTGTTTGGACTTGTCAGTATGTGATGCCTTAGTGTTTGGTCTGATCAGTATGTGATGTCTTCAGTGTTTGGTCTGATCAGTATGTAATGTCTTCAGTGTTGGTCTGGTCAGTATGGGTTTTCCTGAGTGTTTGCACTGGTCAGTATGGGATGTCCTGAGTGTTTGGTCTGGTCTGTATATCCTGAGTGTTTGGTCTGGTCAGTATGGGATTTCCTGTGTGTTTGGACTGGTCAGCATGTGAAGCCCTCAGTGTTTGGTCTGATCAGTATGTGATGTCCTCAGTGTTTGGTCTGGTCAGTATGGGATTTCCTGAGTGTTTGGTCAGTATGTGATGCCTCAGTGTTTGGTCTGATCAGTATGTGATGTCCTCAGTGTTTGGTCTGGTCAGTATGTAATGCCCTCAGTGTTTGGTCTGATCAGTATGTGATGTCCTCAGTGTTTGGTCTGATCAGTATGTAATGTCCTCAGTGTTTGGTCTGGTCAGTATGGGATTTCCTGAGTGTTTGGACTGGTTAGTATGTGATGCCCTCAGTGTTTGGTCTGATCAGTATGTGATGTCCTCAATGTTTGGTCTGATCAGTATGTGATGTCCTCAGTGTTTGGTCTGGTCAGTATGGGATTTCCTGAGTGTTTGGACTTGTCAGAATGTGATGCCTTAGTGTTTGGTCTGATCAGTATGTGATGTCCTCAATGTTTGGTCTGATCAGTATGTGATGTCCTCAGTGTTTGGTCTGGTCAGTATGGGATTTCCTGAGTGTTTGGACTTGTCAGAATGTGATGCCTTAGTGTTTGGTCTGATCAGTATGTGATGTCCTCAGTGTTTGGTCTGGTCAGTATGGGATTTCCTGAGTGTTTTGTCAGTATGTGAAGCCCTCAGTGTTTGGTCTGATCAGTATGTGATGTCCTCAGTGTTTGGTCTGATCAGTATGTGATGTCCTCAGTGTTTGGTCTGGTCAGTATGGGATTTCCTGAGTGTTTGGACTTGTCAGTATGTGATGCCTTAGTGTTGGGTCTGATCAGTATGTGATGTCCTCAGTGTTCGGTCTGGTCAGTATGGGATTTCCTGAGTGTTTGGTCAGTATGTGATGCCTCAGTGTTTGGTCTGGTCAGTATGTAATGCCCTCAGTGTTTGGTCTGATCAGTATGTGATATCCTCAGTGATTGATCTGATCAGTATGTGATGTCCTCAGTGATTGGTCTGATCAGTATGTGATGTCCTCAGTGTTTGGTCTGGTCAGTATTGGATTTCCTGAGTGTTTGGTCAGTATGTGATGTCATCAGTGTTTGGTCTGATCAGTATGTAATGTCTTCAGTGTTGGTCTGGTCAGTATGGGATTTCCTGAGTGTTTTGTCAGTATGTGAAGCCCTCAGTGTTTGGTCTGATCAGTATGTGATGTCCTCAGTGTTTGGTCTGATCAGTATGTGATGTCCTCAGTGTTTGGTCTGATCAGTATGTGATGTCCTCAGTGTTTGGTCTGGTCTGTATGGGATGTCCTCAGTGTTTGGTCTGTTGAATATGTGATGTCTTGAGTGTTTGGTCTGGACTGTATGTGATGTTCTGAGTTTTTGGTCTGGTCAGTATGTGATGTCCTGAATGTTTGGTCTGTTCAGTATGTGATATCCTAAATGTTTGGTCTGGTCAGTACGTGATGTCCTGAGTGTTTGGTCTGGTCAGTATGTGATGTCCTGAGTGTTTGGTCTGCGCGGTATGTGATGTCCTGAGTGTTTGGTCTGGTCAGTATGTGATGTCCAGAATGTTTGGATTGATCAGTATGGGATGTCCTCAGTGTTTGGTCTGGTCTGTATGGGATACCTGAGTGTTTGGTCTTGTCAGTATGTGATGTCCTGAGTGTTTGGTCTGATCAGTATGTGATGTCCTGAGTGTTTGCTCTGGACAGTATGGGATGTACTGAGTGTTTGGTCTGGTCATTATATGATGCCATCAGTGTTTGGTCTGATCAGTATGTGATGTTCTCAGTGTTTGGTCTGATCAGTATGGGATGTCCTGAGTGTTTGCTCTGTTCAGTATGGGATTTCCTGAGTGTTTGGACTGGTTAGTATGGGATGTCAGGAGTGTTTGGTCTGGTCAGTATGTGATGTCCAGAGTGTTTGGTCTGGTCAGTATGTGATGTTTTAAATGTTTGGTCTGGGCGGGATGTAATGTCCTGAGTGTTTGGTCTTGTCAGTATGTGATGTCCTGTGTGTTTGCTCTGGACAGTATGGGATGTACTGAGTGTTTGGTCTGGTCAGTATATGATGCCAACAGTGTTTGGTCTGATCAGTATGTGATGCCCTCAGTGTTTGGTCTGATCAGTATGTGATATCCTCAGTGATTGGTCTGATCAGTATGTGATGTCCTCAGTGATTGGTCTGATCAGTATGTGATGTCCTCAGTGTTTGGTCTGGTCAGTATTGGATTTCCTGAGTGTTTGGTCAGTATGTGATGTCATCAGTGTTTGGTCTGATCAGTATGTAATGTCTTCAGTGTTGGTCTGGTCAGTATGGGATTTCCGGAGTGTTTTGTCAGTATGTGAAGCCCTCAGTGTTTGGTCTGATCAGTATGTTATGTCCTCAGTGTTTGGTCTGATCAGTATGTGATGTCCTCAGTGTTTGGTCTGATCAGTATGTGATGTCCTCAGTGTTTGCACTGGTCAGTATGGGATGTCCTGAGTGTTTGGTCTGGTCTGTATGGGATGTCCTGAGTGTTTGGTCTGGTCAGTATGGGATTTCCTGAGTGTTTGGACTGGTCAGTATATGAAGCCCTCAGTGTTTGGTCTGTTGAATATGTGATGTCCTGAGTGTTTGGTCTGGACTGTATGTGATGTTCTGAGTTTTTGGTCTGGTCAGTATGTGATGTCCTGAATGTTTGGTCTGGTCAGTATGTGATATCCTAAATGTTTGGTCTGGTCAGTACGTGATGTCCTGAGTGTTTGGTCTGGTCAGTATGTGATGTCCTGAGTGTTTGGTCTGCGTGGTATGTGATGTCCTGAGTGTTTGGTCTGGTCAGTATGTGATGTCCAGAATGTTTGGATTGATCAGTATGGGATGTCCTCAGTGTTTGGTCTGGTCTGTATGGGATACCTGAGTGTTTGGTCTTGTCAGTATGTGATGTCCTGAGTGTTTGGTCTGATCAGTATGTGATGTCCTGAGTGTTTGCTCTGGACAGTATGGGATGTAGTGAGTGTTTGGTCTGGTCATTATATGATGCCATCAGTGTTTGGTCTGATCAGTATGTGATGTTCTCAGTGTTTGGTCTGATCAGTATGGGATGTCCTGAGTGTTTGCTCTGTTCAGTATGGGATTTCCTGAGTGTTTGGACTGGTTAGTATGGGATGTCAGGAGTGTTTGGTCTGGTCAGTATGTGATGTATTAAATGTTTGGTCTGGGCGGGATGTAATGTCCAGAATGTTTGGATTGATCAGTATGGGATGTCCTAAGTGTTTGGTCTGGTCTGTATGGGATACCTGAGTGTTTGGTCTTGTCAGTATGTGATGTCCTGAGTGTTTTGTCTGATCAGTATGTGATGTCCTGAGTGTTTGCTCTGGTCAGCATGGGATGTCCGGAGTGTTTGGTCTGGTCATTATATGATGCCATCAGTGTTTGGTCTGATCAGTATGTGATGTTCTCAGTGTTTGGTCTGATCAGTATGGGATGTCCTGAGTGTTTGCTCTGGTCAGTATGGGATGTCCGGAGTGTTTGGTCTGGTCAGTATGGGATAACCTGAGTGTTTGGTCTGGTCAGTATGGGATTTCCGGAGTGTTTGGTCTGGTCTGTATGTGATGTCCAGAATGTTTGGATTGATCAGTATGGGATGTCCTAAGTGTTTGGTCTGGTCTGTATGGGATACCTGAGTGTTTGGTCTTGTCAGTATGTGATGTCCTGAGTGTTTTGTCTGATCAGTTTGTGATGTCCTGAGTGTTTTGTCTGATCAGTTTGTGATGTCCTGAGTGTTTGCTCTGGTCAGTATGGGATGTCCGGAGTGTTTGGTCTGGTCATTATGTGATGTCCTCAGTGTTTGGTCTGGTCTGTATGGGATATCCTGAGTGTTTGGTCTGGTCAGTATGGGATTTCCTGAGTGTTTGGACTGGTCAGTATGTGAAGCCCTCAGTGTTTGGTCTGATCAGTATTTGATGTCCTCAGTGTTTGGTCTGGTCAGTATGGGATTTCCTGAGTGTTTGGACTTGTCAGTATGTGATGCCCTAGTGTTTGATCTGATCAGTATGTGATGTCCTCAGTGTTTTGTCTGGTCAGTATGGGATTTCCTGAGTGTTTGGTCAGTATGTGATGACTCAGTGTTTGGTCTGATCAGTATGTGATGTCCTCAGTGTTTGGTCTGGTCAGTATGTAATGCCCTCAGTGTTTGGTCTGATCAGTATGTGATGTCCTCAGTGTTTGGTCTGATCAGTATGTGATGTCCTCAGTGTTTGGTCTGGGCGGTATGTGATGTCCTGTGTGTTTGGTCTGGTCGGTATGTGATGTCCTGAGTGTTTGGTCTGGTCGGTATGTGATGTACTGAGTGTTTGGTCAGGTCAGTATGTGATGTACTGAATGTTTGGTCTGTTGAATATGTGATTTCCTGAGTGTTTGGTCTGGTCTGTATGTGATGTCCTGAGTTTTTGGTCTGGTCAGTATGTGATGTCCTGAATGTTTGGTCTGGTCAGTATGTGATATCCTGAGTGTTTGTTCTTGTCAGTATGTGATGTCCTGAGTGTTTGGTCTGGGCAGTATGTGATGTCCTGAGTGTTTGGTCTGGTCGGTATTTGATGTCCAGAATGTTTGGATTGATCAGTATGGGATGTCCTCAGTGTTTGGTCTGGTCTGTATGGGATACCTGAGTGTTTGGACTTGTCCGTATGTGATGTCCTGAGTGTTTGGTCTGATCAGTATGTGACGTCCTGAGAGTTTGCTCTGGACAGTATGGGATGTACTGAGTGTTTGGTCTGGTCAGTATATGATGCCATCAGTGTTTGGTCTGATCAGTATGTGATGTTCTCAGTGTTTGGTCTGATCAGTATGGGATGTCCTGAGTGTTTGCTCTGGTCAGTATGGGATTTCCTGAGTGTTTGGACAGGTTAGTATGGGATGTACGGAGTGTTTGCTCTGGTCAGTATGTGATGTCCAGAGTTTTTGGTCTGGTCAGTATGTGATGTATTGAATGTTTGGTCTGATCAGTATGTGATGTTCTCAGTGTTTGGTCTGATCAGTATGTGATGTCCTGTGTGTTTGGTCTGATCAGTATGTGATGTCCTGAGTGTTTGGTCTGGTCAGTATGGGATGTCCTGAGTGTTTGCTGTGGTCAGTATGGGATGTACTGAGTGTTTGGTCTGGTCAGTATGCGATGCCATCAGTGTTTGGAAGGATCAGTATGAGATGTTCTCAGTGTTTGGTCTGATCAGTATGTGATGTCCTCAGTGTTTGGTCTGGTCAGTATGGGATTTCCTGAGTGTTTGGACTGGTCAGAATGTTATGCCCTCAGTGTTTGGTCTGATCAGTATGTGTTATCCTCAGTACTTGGTCTGGCCAGTATGGGATTTCCTGAGTGTTTGGACTGGTCACTATGGGATGTCCAGAGTGTTTGGTCTGGTCAGTATGGGATGTGCTGAGTGTTTGGTCTGGTCAGTATGTGATGTTTTGAATGTTTGGTCTGGGCGGGATGTAATGTGCTAAGTGTTTGGTCTGGTCAGTATGTGATGTCCTGAGTTTTTGGTCTGGTCAGTATGTGATGTCCAGAATGTTTGGATTGATCAGTATTTGATGTCCTGAGTGTTTGGTCTGGTCAGTATGGGATGTATTGAGTGTTTGTTCTGGTCAGTCTGTGAAGCCCTCAATGTTTGGTCTGATCAGTATGTGATGTCCTCAGTGTTTGGTCTGGTCAATATGGGATTTCCTGAGTGTTTGGTCAGTATGTGATGCCCTCAGTGTTTGGTCTGATCAGTATGTGATGTCCTCAGTGTTTGGTCTGATCAGTATGTGATGTCCTCAGTGTTTGGTCTGGTCAGTATGGGAATTCCTGAGTGTTTGGACTTGTCAGAATGTGATGCCTTAGTGTTTGGTCTGATCAGTATGTGATGTCCTCAGTGTTTGGTCTGGTCAGTATGGGATTTCCTGAGTGTTTGGACTTGTCAGTATGTAATGCCCTAGTGTTTGGTCTAATCAGTATGTGATGTCCTTAGTGTTTGGTCTGGTCAGTATGGGATTTCCTGAGTGTTTGGTCAGTATGTGATGCCTCAGTGTTTGGTCTGATCAGTATGTGATGTCCTCAGTGTTTGGTCTGGTCAGAATGTAATGCCCTCAGTGTTTGGTCTGATCAGTATGTGATGTCCTCAGTGTTTGGTCTGATCAGTATGTGATGTCCTCAGTGTTTGGTCTGGTCAGTATGGGATTTCATTAATGTTTGGACTGGTCAGTATGTGATGCCCTCAGTGTTTGGTCTGATCAGTATGTGATGTCCTCAATGTTTGGTCTGGTCAGTATGGGATTTCCTGAGTGTTTGGATTGGTCAGTATGTAATGCCCTCAGTGTTTGGTCTGATCAGTATGTGTTGTCCTCAGTACTTGGTCTGGTCAGTATGGGATTTCCTGAGTGTTTGGACTGGTCAGTATGGGATGTCCTGAGTGTTTGGTCTGGTCAGTATGGGATGTCCTGAGTGTATGGTCTGGTCAGTATGTGATGTATTGAATGTTTGGTCTTGGTGGGATGTAATGTCCTAAGTGTTTGGTCTGGTCAGTATGTGATGTCCTGAGTTTTTGGTCTGGTCAGTATGTGATGTCCAGAAAGTTTGGATTGATCAGTATTTGATGTCCTGATTGTTTGGTCTGATCAGTATGTGATGTCCTGAGTGTTTGGTCTGGTCAGTATGGGATGTCCTGAGTGTTTGCTCTGCTCAGTATTGGATGTACTGAGTGTTTGTTCTGGTCACTCTGTGATGCCCTCAGTGTTTGGTCTGATCAGTCTGTGATGTCCTCAATGTTTGGTATGGTCAATATGGGATTTCCTGAGTGTATGGACTGGTCAGTATGGGATATCCTGAGTGTTTGGTCTGGTCTATATGGGATATCCTGAGTGTTTGCTCTGCTGAGTATGGGATGTCCTGAGTGTTTGCTCTGGTCAGTATGGGATGTACTGAGTGTTTGGTCTGATCAGTATGGGATGTCCTCAGTGTTTGGTCTGGTCAGAATGGAATTTCCTGAGTGTTTGGTCAGTATGTGATGCCTCAGTGTTTGGTCTGATCAGTATGTGATGTCCTCAGTGTTTGGTCTGGTCAGAATGTAATGCCGTCAGTGTTTGGTCTGATCAGTATGTGATGTCCTCAATGTTTGGTCTGATCAGTATGTGATGTCCTCAGTGTTTGGTCTGGTCAGTATGGGATTTCCTGAGTGTTTGGTCAGTATGTGATGCCCTCAGTGTTTGGTCTGATCAGTATGTGATGTCCTCAGTGTTTGCTCTGATCAGTATGTGATGTCCTCAGAGTTTGGTCTGGTCAGTATGGGATTTCCTGAGTGTTTGGACTTGTCAGTATGTGATGCCTTAGTGTTTGGTCTGATCAGTATGTGATGTCTTCAGTGTTTGGTCTGATCAGTATGTAATGTCTTCAGTGTTGGTCTGGTCAGTATGGGTTTTCCTGAGTGTTTGCACTGGTCAGTATGGGATGTCCTGAGTGTTTGGTCTGGTCTGTATATCCTGAGTGTTTGGTCTGGTCAGTATGGGATTTCCTGTGTGTTTGGACTGGTCAGCATGTGAAGCCCTCAGTGTTTGGTCTGATCAGTATGTGATGTCCTCAGTGTTTGGTCTGGTCAGTATGGGATTTCCTGAGTGTTTGGTCAGTATGTGATGCCTCAGTGTTTGGTCTGATCAGTATGTGATGTCCTCAGTGTTTGGTCTGGTCAGTATGTAATGCCCTCAGTGTTTGGTCTGATCAGTATGTGATGTCCTCAGTGTTTGGTCTGATCAGTATGTAATGTCCTCAGTGTTTGGTCTGGTCAGTATGGGATTTCCTGAGTGTTTGGACTGGTTAGTATGTGATGCCCTCAGTGTTTGGTCTGATCAGTATGTGATGTCCTCAATGTTTGGTCTGATCAGTATGTGATGTCCTCAGTGTTTGGTCTGGTCAGTATGGGATTTCCTGAGTGTTTGGACTTGTCAGAATGTGATGCCTTAGTGTTTGGTCTGATCAGTATGTGATGTCCTCAATGTTTGGTCTGATCAGTATGTGATGTCCTCAGTGTTTGGTCTGGTCAGTATGGGATTTCCTGAGTGTTTGGACTTGTCAGAATGTGATGCCTTAGTGTTTGGTCTGATCAGTATGTGATGTCCTCAGTGTTTGGTCTGGTCAGTATGGGATTTCCTGAGTGTTTTGTCAGTATGTGAAGCCCTCAGTGTTTGGTCTGATCAGTATGTGATGTCCTCAGTGTTTGGTCTGATCAGTATGTGATGTCCTCAGTGTTTGGTCTGGTCAGTATGGGATTTCCTGAGTGTTTGGACTTGTCAGTATGTGATGCCTTAGTGTTGGGTCTGATCAGTATGTGATGTCCTCAATGTTTGGTCTGGTCAGTATGGGATTTCCTGAGTGTTTGGTCAGTATGTGATGCCTCAGTGTTTGGTCTGGTCAGTATGTAATGCCCTAAGTGTTTGGTCTGATCAGTATGTGATGTCCTCAGTGATTGGTCTGATCAGTATGTGATATCCTCAGTGATTGGTCTGATCAGTATGTGATGTCCTCAGTGTTTGGTCTGGTCAGTATGGGATTTCCTGAGTGTTTTGTCAGTATGTGAAGCCCTCAGTGTTTGGTCTGATCAGTATGTGATGTCCTCAGTGTTTGGTCTGATCAGTATGTGATGTCCTCAGTGTTTGCACTGGTCAGTATGGGATGTCCTGAGTGTTTGGTCTGGTCGGTATGTGAAGTCCTGAGTGTTTGGTCTGGTCGGTACGTGATGTACTGAGTGTTTGGTCTGGTCGGTATGTGATGTACTGAGTGTTTGGTCTGGTCAGTATGTGATGTCCGAGTGTTAGGTCTGGTCAGTATGTGATGTCCCGAGTGTTTGGTCTGGGCAGTATGTGATGTTCTGAGTGTGTGGTCTGTTGAATATGTGATGTCCTGAGTGTTTGGTCTGGTCTGTATGTGATGTACTGAGTGTTTGGTCTTGTCAGTATGTGATGTCCGAGTGTTAGGTCTGGTCAGTATGTGATCTCCCGAGTGTTTGGTCTGGGCAGTATGTAATGTCCTGAGTGTTTGGTCTGGTCAGTATGTGATGTTCTGAGTGTGTGGTCTGTTGAATATGTGATGTCCTGTGTGTTTGGTCTGGTCTGTATGTGATGTCCTGAGTTTTTGGTCTGGTCAGTATGTGAAGTCCTGAATGTTTGTTCTAGTCAGTATGTGATGTCCTGAGTGTTTGGTCTGGTCAGTATGTGATGTCCTGAGTGTTTGGTCTGGGCGGTATGTGATGTCCTCATTGTTTGGTCTGGTCAGTATGGGATTTCCTGAGTGTTTGGCCAGTATGTGATGCCTCAGTGTTTGGTCTGATCAATATGTGATGTCCTCAGTGTTTGGTCTGGTCAGTATGTAATGCCCTCAGTGTTTGGTCTGATCAATATGTGATGTCCTCAGTGTTTGGTCTGATCAGTATGTGATGTCCTCAGTGTTTGGTCTGGGCGATATGTGATGTCCTGAGTGTTTGGTCTGGTCGGTATGTAATGTCCTGAGTGTTTGGTCGGGTCGGTATGTGATGTACTGAGTGTTTGGTCTGGTCAGTATGTGATGTACTGAGTGTTTGGTCTTGTCAGTATGTGATGTCTGAGTGTTAGGTCTGGTGAGTATGTGATGTCCCGAGTGTTTGGTCTGGGCAGTACGTAATGTCCTGAGTGTTTGGTCTGGGCAGTACGTAATGTCCTGAGTGTTTGGTCTGTTGAATATGTGATGTCCTGAGTGTTTGGTCTGGTCTGTATGTGATGTCATGAGTTTCTGGTCTGGTCAGTATGTGATGTCCTGAATGTTTGGTCTGGTCAGTATGTGATATCCTAAATGTTTGGTCTGGTCAGTATGTGATGTCCTGAGTGTTTGGTCTAGTCAGTATGTGATGTCCTGAGTGTTTGGTCTGGTCTGTATGTGATGTCCAGAATGTTTGGATTGATCAGTATGGGATGTCCTCAGTGTTTGGTCTGGTCTGTATGGGATACCTGAGTGTTTGGTCTTGTCGGTATGTGATGTCCTGAGTGTTTCGTCTGATCAGTATGTGATGTCCTGAGTGTTTGTTCTGGACAGTATGGGATGTACTTAGCGTTTGGTCTGGTCAGTATATGATGCCTTCAGTGTTTGGATTGATCAGTATGGGATGTCCTGAGTGTTTGGTCTGGTCTGTATGGGATACCTGAGTGTTTGGTCTTGTCAGTATGGGATGTCCTGAGTGTTTGCTCTGGTCAGTAAGGGATTTCCTGAGTGTTTGGACTGGTCAGTATGGGATGTCCGGAGTGTTTGGTCTGGTCAGTATGTGATGTCCTGAGTGTTTGGTCTGGTCTGTATGGGATATCCTGAGAGTTTGGTCTGGTCAGTATGGGATTTCCTGAGTGTTTGGACTGGTCAATATGTGAAGCCCTCAGTGTTTGGTCTGATCAGTATGTGATGTCCTGAGTGTTTGGTCTGATCAGTATGTGATGTCCTCAGTGTTTGGTCTGGTCAGTAAGGGATTTCCTGAGAGTTTGGACTTGTCACTATGTAATGCCCTAGTGTTTGGTCTGATTAGTATGTGATGTCCTCAGTGTTTGGTCCGGTCAGTATGGGATTTCCTGAGTGTTTGGTCAGTATGTGATGCCTCAGTGTTTGGTCTGATCAGTATGTGATGTCCTCAGTGTTTGGTCTGGTCAGTATGTAATGCCCTCAGTGTTTGGTCTGATCAGTATGTGATGTCCTCAGTGTTTGGTCTGGTCAGTATGTAATGCCCTCAGTGTTTGGTCTGATCAGTATGTGATGTCCTCAGTGTTTGGTCTGATCAGTATGTGATGTCCTCAGTGTTTGGTCTGGGCGGTATGTGATGTCCTGAGTGTTTGGTCTGGTCGGTATGTGATGTCCTGAGTGTTTGGTCTGGTCGGTATGTGATGTACTGAGTGTTTGGTCTGGTCGGTATGTGATGTACTGAGTGTTTGGTCTGGTCGGTATGTGATGTCCGAGTGTTAGGTCTGGTCGGTATGTGATGTCCCGAGAGTTTGGTCTGGGCAGTGTGTAATGTCCTGAGTGTTTGGTCTGGTCAGTATGTGATGTCCTGAATGTTTGGTCTGGCCAGTATGTGATATCCTAAATGTTTGGTCTGGTCAGAATGTGATGTCCTGAGTGTTTGGTCTGGTCAGTATGTGATGTCCTGAGTGTTTGGTCTGGGCCGTATGTGATATCCTGAGTGTTTGGTCTTGTCAGTATGTGATGTCCTGAGTGTTTGGTCTGATCAGTATGTGATGTCCTCAGTGTTTGCTCTGGACAGTATGGGATGTACTGAGTGTTTGGTCTGGTCAGTATATGATGCCATCAGTGTTTGGTCTGATCAGTATGTGATGTTCTCAGTGTTTGGTCTGATCAGTATGGGATGTCCTGAGTGTTTGCTCTGGTCAGTATGGGATGTCCGGAGTGTTTGGTCTGGTCAGTATGGGATGTCCTGGGTGTTTGGTTTGGTCTGTATGGGATATCCTGAGTGTTTGGTCTGGTCAGTATGGGATTTCCTGAGTGTTTGGACTGGTCAGTATGTGAAGCCCTTAGTGTTTGGTCTGATCAGTATGTGATGTCCTCAGTGTTTGGTCTGGTCAGTATGGGGTTTCCTGAGTGTTTGGACTTGTCAGTATGTGATACCCTAGTGTTTGATCTGATCAGTATGTGATGTCCTCAGTGTTTGGTCTGGTCAGTATGGGATTTCCTGAGTGTTTGGTCAGTATGTAATGCCCTCAGTGTTTGGTCTGATCAGTATGTGATGTCCTCAGTGTTTGGTCTGATCAGTATGTGATGTCCTCAGTGTTTGGTCTGGGCGGTATTTGATGTCCTGAGTGTTTGGTCTGTTGAATATGTGATGTCCTGAGTGTTTGGTCTGGTCTGTATGTGATGTCCTGAGTTTTTGGTCTGGTCAGTATGTGATGTCCTGAATGTTTGGTCTGGTCAGTATGTGATGTCCTGAGTGTTTGGTCTGGTCAGTATGTGATGTCCTGATTGTTTGGTCTGGGCGGTATGTGATGCCCTGAGTGTTTGTTTTGGTCAGTATGTGATGTCCAGAATGTTTGGATTGATCAGTATGGGATGTCCTCAATGTTTGGTCTGGTCTGTATGGGATACCTGAGTGTTTGGTCTTGTCAGTATGTGATGTCCTGAGTGTTTGGTCTGATCAGTATGTGATGTCCTGAGTGTTTGCTCTGGACAGTATGGGATGTACTGAGTGTTTGGTCTGGTCAGTATATGATGCCATCAGTGTTTGGTCTGATCAGTATGTGATGTTCTCAGTGTTTGGTCTGATCAGTATGGGATGTCCTGAGTGTTTGCTCTGGTCAGTATGGGATTTCCTGAGTGTTTGGACTGGTCAGTATGGGATGTCCTGAGTGTTTGGTCTGGTCACTATGGGATGTCCTGAGTGATTGGTCTGGTCAGTATTTGACGTATTGAATGTTTGGTCTGGGCGGGATGTAATGTCCTAAGTGTTTGGTCTGGTCAGTATGTGATGTCCTGAGTTTTTGGTCTGGTCAGTATGTGATGTCCAGAATGTTTGGATTGATCAGTATTTGATGTCCTGAGTGTTTGGTCTGGTCAGTATGTGATGTCCTGAGTGTTTGGTCTGGTCATTATGTGATGTCCTGAGTGTTTGGTCTGGTCAGTATGTGATGTATTGAATGTTTGGTCAGGCCGGGATGTAATGTCCTGAGTGTTTGGTCTTGTCAGTATGTGATGTCCTGTGTGTTTGGTCTGATCAGTATGTGATGTCCTGAGTGTTTGGTCTGGTCAGTATGGGATGTCCTGAGTGTTTGCTGTGGTCAGTATGGGATGTACTGAGTGTTTGGTCTGGTCAGTATGTGATGCCATCAGTGTTTGGAAGGATCAGTATGAGATGTTCTCAGTGTTTGGTCTGATCAGTATGGGATATCCTGAATGTTTTCTCTGGTCAGTATGGGATTTCATTAGTGTTTGGACTGGTCAGTATGTGATACCCTCAGTGTTTGGTCTGATCAGTATGTGATGTCCTCAGTGTTTGGTCTGATCAGTATGTGATGTCCTCAGTGTTTGGTCTGATCAGTATGTGATGTCCTCAATGTTTGGTCTGGTCAGTTTGGGATTTCCTGAGTGTTTGGACTGGTCAGTATGTTATGCCCTCAGTGTTTGGTCTGATCAGTATGTGTTGTCCTCAGTACTTGATCTGGTCAGTATGGGATTTCCTGAGTGTTTGGACTGGTCAGTATGGGATGTCCTGAGTGTTTGGTCTGGTCAGTATGTGATGTATTGAATGTTTGGTCTGGGCGGGATGTAATGTCCTAAGTGTTTGGTCTGGTCAGTATGTGATGTCCAGAGTTTTTGGTCTGGTCAGTATGTGATGTCCAGAATGTTTGGATTGTTCAGTACTTGATGTCCTGAGTGTTTGGTCGGGTCAGTATGTGATGTCCTGAGTGTTTGGTCTGTTCAGTATGTGATGTCCTGAGTGTTTGGTCTGATCAGTATGTGATGTCCTAAGTGTTTGGTCTGATCAGTATGTGATGTCCTGAGTGTTTGGTCTGGTCAGTATGGGATGTCCTGAGTGTTTGCTCTGGTCAGTATGGGATGTACTGAGTGTTTGTTCTGGTCAGTCTGTGATGCCCTCAGTGTTTGGTCTGATCAGTATGTGATGTCCTCAGTGTTTGGTCTGGTCAGTATGGGATTTCCTGAGTGTTTGGACTGGTCAGTATGGGATGTCCTGAGTGTTTGGTCTGGTCTATATGGGATATCCTGAGTGTTTGCTCTGCTGAGTATGGGATGTCCTGAGTGTTTGCTCTGGTCAGTATGTGATGTCCTCAGTGTTTGGTCTGGTCAGTATGGGATTTCCTGAGTGTTTGGTCAGTATGTGATGCCTCAGTGTTTGGTCTGATCAGTATGTGATGTCTTCAGTGTTTGGTCTGGTCAGTATGTAATGCCCTCAGTGTTTGGTCTGATCAGTATGTGATGTCCTCAATGTTTGGTCTGATCAGTATGTGATGTCCTCAGTGTTTGTTCTGGTCAGTATGGGATTTCCTGAGTGTTTGGTCAGTATGTGATGCGCTCAGTGTTTGGTCTGATCAGTATGTGATGTCCTCAGTGTTTGGTCTGATCAGTATGTGATGTCCTCAGTGTTTGGTCTGGTCAGTATGTGATGCCCTCAGTGTTTGGTCTGGTCAGTATGGGATTTCCTGAGTGTTTGGACTTGTCAGTTTGTCATGCCCTAGTGTTTGGTCTGATCAGTATGTGATATCCTCAGCGTTTGGTCTGGTCAGTATGGGATTTCCTGAGTGTTTGGTCAGTATGTGATGCCTCGGTGTTTGGTCTGATCAGTATGTGATGTCCTCAGTGTTTAGTCTGGTCAGTATGTAATGCCCTCAGTGTTTGGTCTGATCAGTATGTGATGTCCTCAGTGTTTGGTCTGTTCAGTATGGGATTTTCTGAGTGTTTGGTCAGTATGTGATGTCCTGAGTGTTTGCTCTGGACAGTATGGGATGTACTGAGTGTTTGGTCTGGTCAGTATATAATGCCATCAGTGTTTGGTCTGATCAGTATGTGATGTTCTCAGTGTTTGGTCTGATCAGTATGGGATGTCCTGAGTGTTTGCTCTGGTCAGTATGGGATGTCCGGAGTGTTTGGACTGGTCAGTATGGGATGTCCGGAGTGTTTGGTCTGGTCAGTATGTGATGTATTGAATGTTTGGTCTGGGCGGGATGTAATGTCCTGAGTGTTTGGTCTTGTCAGTATGTGATGTCCTGTGTGTTTGGTCTGATCAGTATGTGATGTCCTGAGTGTTTGGACTGGTCAGTATGGGATGTCCTGAGTGTTTGGTCTGGTCAGTATGGGATGGCCTGAGTGTTTGGTCTGGTCAGTATTTGATGTATTGAATGTTTGGTCTGGGCGGGATGTAATGTCCTAAGTGTTTGGTCTGGTCAGTATGTGATGTCCTGAGTTTTTGGTCTGGTCAGTATGTGATGTCCAGAATGTTTGGATTGATCAGTATTTGATGTCCTGAGTGTTTGGTCTGGTCAGTATGTGATGTCCTGAGTGTTTGGTCTGATCAGTATGTGATGTCCTGAGTGTTTGGTCTGGTCAGTATGTGATGTCCTGAGTGTTTGGTCTGGTCAGTATGTGATGTATTGAATGTTTGGTCAGGCCGGGATGTAATGTCCTGAGTGTTTGGTCTTGTCAGTATGTGATGTCCTGTGTGTTTGGTCTGGTCAGTATGGGATGTCCTGAGTGTTTGCTGTGGTCAGTATGGGATGTACTGAGTGTTTGGTCTGGTCAGTATGTGATGCCATCAGTGTTTGGAAGGATCAGTATGAGATGTTCTCAGTGTTTGGTCTGATCAGTATGGGATATCCTGAGTGTTTGCTCTGGTCAGTATGGGATTTCATTAGTGTTTGGACTGGTCAGTATGTGATGCCCTCAGTGTTTGGTCTGATCAGTATGTGATGTCCTCAGTGTTTGGTCTGATCAGTATGTGATGTCCTCAATGTTTGGTCTGGTCAGTTTGGGATTTCCTGAGTGTTTGGACTGGTCAGTATGTTATGCCCTCAGTGTTTGGTCTGATCAGTATGTGTTGTCCTCAGTACTTGGTCTGGTCAGTATGGGATTTCCTGAGTGTTTGGACTGGTCAGTATGGGATGTCCTGAGTGTTTGGTCTGGTCAGTATGGGATGTCCTGAGTGTTTGGTCTGGTCAGTATGTGATGTATTGAATGTTTGGTCTGGGCGGGATGTAATGTCCTAAGTGTTTGGTCTGGTCAGTATGTGATGTCCCGAGTTTTTGGTCTGGTCAGTATGTGATGTCCAGAATGTTTGGATTGATCAGTGTTTGATGTCCTGAGTGTTTGGTCTGGTCAGTATGTGATGTCCTGAGTGTTTGGTCTGATCAGTATGTGATGTCCTGAGTGTTTGGTCTGATCAGTATGTGATGTCCTAAGTGTTTGGTCTGGTCAGTATGGGATTTCCTGAGTGTTTAGACTGGTCAGTATGGGATGTCCTGAGTGTTTAGTCTCGTCTATATGGGATATCCTGAGTGTTTGCTCTGCTGAGTATGGGATGTCCTGAGTGTTTGCTCTGGTCAGTATGTGATGTCCTCAGTGTTTGGTCTGATCAGTATGGGATGTCCTCAGTGTTTGGTCTGGTCAGTATGGGATTTCCTGAGTGTTTGGTCAGTATGTGATGCCTCAGTGTTTGGTCTGATCAGTATGTGACGCCTTCAGTGTTTGCTCTGGTCAGTATGTAATGCCCTCAGTGTTTGGTCTGATCAGTATGTGATGTCCTCAGTGTTTGGTCTGATCAGTATGGGATGTCCTCAGTGTTTGGTCTGGTCAGTATGGGATTTCCTGAGTGTTTGGTCAGTATGTGATGCGCTCAGTGTTTGGTCTGATCAGTATGTGATGTCCTCAGTGTTTGGTCTGATCAGTATGTGATATCCTCAGTGTTTGGTCTGGTCAGTATGGGATTTCCTGAGTGGTTGGACTGGTCAGTATGTGATGCCCTCAGTGTTTGGTCTGGTCAGTATGGGATTTCCTGAGTGTTTGGACTTGTCAGTTTGTGATGCCCTAGTGTTTGGTCTGATCAGTATGTGATGTCCTCAGCGTTTGGTCTGGTCATTATGGGATTTCCTGAGTGTTTGGTCAGTATGTGATGCCTCGGTGTTTGGTCTGATCAGTATGTGATGTCCTCAGTGTTTGGTCTGGTCAGTATGTAATGCCCTCAGTGTTTGGTCTGATCAGTATGTGATGTCCTCTGTGTTTGGTCTGATGAGTATGTGATGTCCTCAGTGTTTGGTCTGGTCAGTATGGGATGTCCTGAGTGTTTGCTGTGGTCAGTATGGGATGTACTGAGTGTTTGGTCTGGTCAGTATGTGATGCCATCAGTGTTTGGAAGGATCAGTATGAGATGTTCTCAGTGTTTGGTCTGATCAGTATGGGATATCCTGAGTGTTTGCTCTGGTCAGTATGGGATTTCATTAGTGTTTGGACTGGTCAGTATGTGATGCCCTCAGTGTTTGGTCTGATCAGTATGTGATGTCCTCAGTGTTTGGTCTGATCAGTATGTGATGTCCTCAATGTTTGGTCTGGTCAGTTTGGGATTTCCTGAGTGTTTGGACTGGTCAGTATGTTATGCCCTCAGTGTTTGGTCTGATCAGTATGTGTTGTCCTCAGTACTTGGTCTGGTCAGTATGGGATTTCCTGAGTGTTTGGACTGGTCAGTATGGGATGTCCTGAGTGTTTGGTCTGGTCAGTATGGGATGTCCTGAGTGTTTGGTCTGGTCAGTATGTGATGTATTGAATGTTTGGTCTGGGCGGGATGTAATGTCCTAAGTGTTTGGTTTGGTCAGTATGTGATGTCCCGAGTTTTTGGTCTGGTCAGTATGTGATGTCCAGAATGTTTGGATTGATCAGTGTTTGATGTCCTGAGTGTTTGGTCTGGTCAGTATGTGATGTCCTGAGTGTTTGGTCTGATCAGTATGTGATGTCCTGAGTGTTTGGTCTGATCAGTATGTGATGTCCTAAGTGTTTGGTCTGGTCAGCATGGGATTTCCTGAGTGTTTAGACTGGTCAGTATGGGATGTCCTGAGTGTTTAGTCTCGTCTATATGGGATATCCTGAGTGTTTGCTCTGCTGAGTATGGGATGTCCTGAGTGTTTGCTCTGGTCAGTATGTGATGTCCTCAGTGTTTGGTCTGATCAGTATGGGATGTCCTCAGTGTTTGGTCTGGTCAGTATGGGATTTCCTGAGTGTTTGGTCAGTATGTGATGCCTCAGTGTTTGGTCTGATCAGTATGTGACGCCTTCAGTGTTTGCTCTGGTCAGTATGTAATGCCCTCAGTGTTTGGTCTGATCAGTATGTGATGTCCTCAGTGTTTGGTCTGATCAGTATGGGATGTCCTCAGTGTTTGGTCTGGTCAGTATGGGATTTCCTGAGTGTTTGGTCAGTATGTGATGCGCTCAGTGTTTGGTCTGATCAGTATGTGATGTCCTCAGTGTTTGGTCTGATCAGTATGTGATATCCTCAGTGTTTGGTCTGGTCAGTATGGGATTTCCTGAGTGGTTGGACTGGTCAGTATGTGATGCCCTCAGTGTTTGGTCTGGTCAGTATGGGATTTCCTGAGTGTTTGGACTTGTCAGTTTGTGATGCCCTAGTGTTTGGTCTGATCAGTATGTGATGTCCTCAGCGTTTGGTCTGGTCATTATGGGATTTCCTGAGTGTTTGGTCAGTATGTGATGCCTCGGTGTTTGGTCTGATCAGTATGTGATGTCCTCAGTGTTTGGTCTGGTCAGTATGTAATGCCCTCAGTGTTTGGTCTGATCAGTATGTGATGTCCTCTGTGTTTGGTCTGATGAGTATGTGATGTCCTCAGTGTTTGGTCTGGTCAGTATGGGATTTTCTGAGTGTTTGGTCAGTATGTGATGCCCTCAGAGTTTTTTGTCTGTTCAGTATGTGATGTCATCAGTGTTTGGTCTGATCAGTATGTAATGTCTTCAATGTTGGGCTGGTCAGTATGGGATTTCCTGAGTGTTTGGTCTGGTCTGTATGGGATATCCTGAGTATTTGGTCTGGTCAGTATGTGATGTCCTGAGTGTTTTATCTGATCAGTATGTGATGTCCTGAGTGTTTGCTCTGGTCAGTATGGGATGTCCTGAGTGTTTGGTCTGGTCAGTATGGGATGTACTGAGTGTTTGGTCTGGTTAGTATGTGATGCCCTCAGTGTTTGGTCTGATCAGTATGTGATGTCCTCAGTGTTTGGTCTGATCAGTATGTGATGTCCTCAGTGTTTTGTCTGGTCAGTATGGGATTTCCTGAGTGTTTGGACTGGTCAGAATGTGATGCCCTCAGTGTTTGGTCTGATCAGTATGTGATGTCCTCAGTGTTTGGTCTGATCAGTATGTGATATCCTCAGTGTTTGGTCTGGTCAGTATGGGATTTCCTGAGTGTTTGAACTTGTCAGTATGTGTTACCCTAGTGTTTGGTCTGATCAATATGTGATGTCCTCAGTGTTTGGTCTGGTCAGTATGGGATTTCCTGAGTGTTTGGACTGGTCAGTATGGGATGTCCTGAGTGTTTGGACTGGTCAGTATGTGTTGTCCTCAGTGTTTGGTCTGGTCAGTATATGATGTCCTGAGTATTTGATCTGGTCAGTATGGGATGTATTAAAGGTGCAAACAGGTGAGTGGAAATGTGATTGGAAGAGGACCACCGTCGGCCTGTCCAGGCAGTGAAGCCTGGACAATACCTGCACCTGGTGTTTATCCACATATATATGGGACCAAATTGATTGATGAACCTCTAGCTCAGATCATGAAATGGGCTCAGGGATGGACTGACCCACAGGGGTACAGGAGAAATCACCAGTGGGCCCCACTGCCTGAGGGCCCCACCTATGCATCTAGAGTTCAGATTCCAGACCATGTACTTAAGTTATACATTGTTACTATACTATTAGAGGGTCAGTAACTTGGTGGAGCAGTATTATAGATGAACTTGGATGCTAGGTTTGTTTTTGTGTTCACTACACCAAGATTCACCCTCCTGCCAATCAAAGTGAGTGGTCCTGAAACAGTCCTGTTCCCACCTTTATAAAAGGGCCTTGTTCTTTGCATGTCCCCTCTAATTGTTGGCCAAGTCCCTTTATGGTGGCTGACCACATACCCTCTTGGTGGCTGGCCACACCCTTTCATTTTGGGCCCCGTCATCTTCATTCCCTGGTGGGCCCTTCATGCCCCAGTCTTACACTGATGGTGCTAGTTGACAATAACCGCACACATAGGCTCGAAATGTCACCATTAGCCAATCTGAGTCTCATTAATCTGTGTCTGGTCAATTTGATTGAAATCTCGTGTGTAAGTTACTTGCATGTAAAATGCTAATGACTTGCATGTGCACCAAACAGAATAAACAGAAAATAGTCTAGAATTGAGCATGTGTTATTTATTTGACATTGATGATGATGCAGTTACACATGGGAGAGATAGGTACTATAGTAACCTGCCCCTGATTCTCTCAGAGTGCTACATAACAGGAGATGTAGATTTCACAGTATATTATATAACACAGATCAATGTATTGTGCTCCTCCTAGTAGCTGCTTACTACATAACCATTATTTGGCATTGATACAATGATACAACACATAGGTTTACACTGCAGAGCCTGGCATGCAATTTCAGCTGGTGGCTAGCAGTCATCAACATTAGCAACAATAGCAAACGAACTACCCTAAGTTACTTGCACCACCCCACCCCATTGCTCACCTGTATGCTAGGCTAATGCACTAATGCATTCGAATAGCCAAACAAGAGTAGTGTCAATGCTGTCAGTTGGGGCAATGTACAGCCTCTCTGGTTATGTACCCCTGTGCCTGTTATCATTATGCAGAGGGGTGACCATAAATTGCCCACTGTGATTGACCAGTTGCTACTGTCAGAGTCTGTGTCTGCAGCAGTTCCCAGGAGCTGTAAAAAGATGCAGCCTACCACGGGGCTGCCAGCATGGCAATTGTTAGGCACTGAGCTTGCATTGGCTTTCCTGAAGGTTGGCCCTAGGACACTGAATAATAGCGGGCCAGTCAGCGGATCCCTCTGGTCAAACAATTGGCGGCAATGGAGAAAGGTGCATGGACGATGCTACCATTAGGCAGCTTTAGGTAGTTCCCTAAGGGCAGCAGTTACTGGAGGGTGCCACACACAAAAAAAAGAGTTCTCTCTCTTTCAGTCCCGGCTGGACCTACTGATCACCAAGGCTGATACAGGAACTCCCCCAACACTGCACTCTTATTTGTTAGTGTGGTAGAGTCAGCAGCAGTGGTGATGGCCCCCTCCCTCTCCTCCAGTCATCTACTTTCCTCCAGGTGCCAGCCTGTCCGTCAGTGCGAGTTTATGTGTGGGGAGTTAAATGAGTGCTGGCAGGATGAGTGTGTGTGTGTGTGTGTGTGGGAGGGGGGGTTTGAGGAGTGCTGGCAGGGTGGATGTATGTGTGTGTGGAGGGGGGTTAATGAGTGCAGACAGGGTTAGTGTGTGGGAGGGTTGGTTTTATTGAGTGCTCGCAGGGTGATTGTGTATGGGGTTTAATGAGTGCTCGCAGGGTGATTGTGTATGGGGTTTAATGAGTGCTCGCAGGGTGATTGTGTATGGGGTTTAATGAGTGCTCGCAGGGTAATTGTGTATGGGGTTTAATGAGTGCTCGCAGGATGATTGTGTATGGGGTTTAATGAGTGCTGGCAGGGTGATTGTGTATGGGGTTTAATGAGTGCTCGCAGGGTGATTGTGTATGGGGTTTAATGAGTGCTCGCAGGGTGATTGTGTATGGGGTTTAATGAGTGCTACCACGGAGCGCTTTTCTCTTCTTTTTGTATTTAATGAGTGCTGGCAGGGTGAGTGTGTGTGGGGGTTAATGAGCACTGGCAAAGTGTGTGTGTGTTAATGAGTTCTAGCATGGTAATGTATGTGTGTGTAGGTTAATGAATTGTGGCATGGTGAGTGCATGTGTGTTAATGAGTGCTGAAATAGTGTGTGAGGGAGTTGATGAGTGCTGGCAGTGTGTATGTGTGTGTGTGGGGGGGGGTGTTAATGGTAGCTGACATATATTGGGGCACGAATGAGTGGCATAAATATGTATTGCAGCATGGATGTGTTGCATAATATATTGGGGACACAGCTGTATGGCATATAAAGAATTTGGGGCATTGTGTGGCATAATTCTCGGTTATGTGTCATACAATAAACAATTGTAATACTTAAGTAAGCAGGATCATCGCACACAGAAAATATTACAATATCTAATAACCTTCACCACAATAATGTTTTATACAATTTATTTAACTGGAAATTTGACTGGATAGACTTGTTTTGCTTTTTAATATTACACTTACGTGGTTGTATTATCCCTATAATAAGACACTTCTATAGCAAAAGAAACTTCTTATACTTACAACCAATTTAAAGCATTACTCAATAACAGATCACAGTGTCAACAATATTTTATTTAGAATAAGGCAGTTAATATATTAACTTTAACCTTGGGGCTCCATAGAGTGAGATAAATCAGTTCAGTATGATGGAGCTCGGTGGTGCACTCGCCAGAATGTATTTCCTCCTTCTGGACTCTTTATCAGAGTTATGGAGCCTGTGATTTATATATGTTATGCAGCACATACTGTGCTTGCTAAACTGTGCTGAAGTAAGGACTAAAGTGTCTTCGTTTTGCATAGAAATAGTTACAACACACTGATGTGATCTCAGTTGTTACTTTGCGAAACATCCCAGCATTAGCAACAAAGTTTCATTAGTACTGTGCTCCAGGAAGTCTCCGAGAATATTATTACTGGAAAGTTTGATGGCTCAATGTTAATAAGATTCTGGCGCTGTTCCTTGGTCAGGGCTGAACACTATACCCTCTCTGTACTGACTGGGTACTTTCATTACACTGCCCGGTCCTGGCTCCTCCTATAGGGCGGAGTTATTAGCTCTGTGCGATCAGCTGACTTACTCTCTATAGTCGTTTCTGGCACTCTCAGAGGAAGTGCCTGTTACATTATGGCAGTAACTCCTCACTCTGTGGTATTAACAACACTGTTATGGGAAGTGGCAAATAGTTGGGACTATGCTTTGTTCAGCTAAAGGGTTATACTGTCTCTGGCGTTGTCCCTCTCTAATATGGACTTGGGCTGTGTGTGGATAGTAATGCAGGACTACCGACCTGTCCCATACACTAACGCTGGCTCCAGCTGATAACTGAGGGCTGACAAGATGTCCTCTTTATCTGTAGCCATTGCTCTCCCCAACTGATTGGATACCTTCTTCTGCAGCCCACCGAGTGCCTGTCAAGGAAGAAGCCCTCCGGTCACTGGGATATACCACTGGGAATCATGTGAAACAAACACAACGTGCAGCTTTGCCATCACTGGCAGTTACTTCACCACAGCGCAGCCACCAACTGCCGTTTTTCTCTAGTTCAAATCCTTGAGCCAGCCACAGTACTCACTGGTCCCCTAACGTCCACCACCACTGAAGGGGCAGTGCAAAAAGTCCCTGAACCTTAATGAAACCAGTTAAATCATGCCCTATATTAGACAATGGCAGGAGTCACATTAATACTTTACATTTTCATAAGGGCACATCAGCGTGGGTTGGAATACAGGGTATTGGTGGGGTGCCACACATGGTGCACAGCTGTGTAGCATACAGTATGTATTGTGGGCATAAATGTGTGGCATATTATGTATTGGTTCTCAAATGTGTGGCATATTATATATTGGTGCTCAAATGTGTGGCATATTAAGTATTGCTGGCACAAACATGCGGCATATTATTTATTGGGGGCACAAATGTGTGGCATAATATGTATTGGAGGCATTGATGTGTAGCATAATTATGAATTGGGGATACAGCTGTGTGGCATATAATAAATTTGTGGCACAGCTGTGTGGCATATTATAAATTGGGGCAGTGTTATGAGGCACAGTATGATTTTGGGGATCTGCTGTGTGGCATACTAGTTGGAACATTTCTATGTAATATATTATGAAAATGGGACACTGCTGTGTGACATATTAGAAATTAGGGTCTCTAATGTGTGGCATATTATGAATTAGAGGGAGCAGGGGCGGTGGGTGCAATGTTGCCTAGGGCGCCCAAAAACCTTGAACTGGCCCTGGAAGGGTGAAGCACATCTGAGCGGGCCCAGCAGAATCTGTCCTGTGATTCCAGGTGGCCCAATCAGCTTCTGGCATGAAGCCCTGAGATGTGTCTAGCATGATGCTCTGATACCAGTCAGACAGATGGGTTAGGTATGAAATACCGGCAGTCGGGATCCCAACTGTCAAAATACTGACAGCGGCATCCCGATGCTCGGTATCCCAACAGGGGTTAGGAAAATATCCTAACCCTCTCCCTTTAACCCTCCTTTTCTGCACCCTTACCCTAACCCTACCTACCCCGCACCCTAATCCTACCCTCCCCATTAGTGCCTAAGCCTAACCCTCCCCCCAAGGTACCTGAACCTAATCCTCCCCCTTTAGTGCCTAACCCTAACTTCCCCCCAGTGGCGCTTAAAACCTAACCCCCCCCCCCATAGCCTAAGCCTAACCCCTCTCCCCTCCCCCCGTGGTGCTTTGGAATTGCAAAAGGAAGAGTGTCTGGAAAAAAATGACTACACTAGAGTGCAGGAAGAAAGGTGGTGCTAGGGAGTTGGAGACCAGTCCACATTTTTCATTTGCAAATTTGCCACACTATCTTTGGTGCACTTATATGGTGAAGCACTGGGGGTGGGGGAATTAAAAACAATGTTGCATTTAAGGAAGACTAGTAGGCAGGTGAGGCTTTACTTGAAAATGTTTTCCAATTGAACAATAAAATATAACAAAAAAAAACACAAAACACAATAATTATCACACATCAAAATCATAAAACATTTCCATCATGAATATAGAACACCTAATATAAATAACATTCACAAATTGTAGAAAATAGCAGAGAAAAAGAAAAACAAAATCTACAGCATATATAAACATGTATATGAAAAAAAGAATAATATAATAAAATCATCCACTACAGAATATACAATATATTTTACACTAGAGCATTAACACTTAGATGTTAGGGCACATAATGTAGTAATCTCCATGCCCAATATGCAGGGCCGGACTGGCCATCGGGCACTTCTGGCAAATGTCAGCCTGGGAGCCCTAGCAGAGCGCAGGAGGAGAAGTGCAGTGCAGCAACTGCTTACCTCGGAGCGGCTTGTTGGCCTTCCTCTGGATTTCTAGTTGAAGACTCTGCGCCAAAATGTATCCTCCCCTCACTATCCCCGCGGCTCATTGGCTCCGCCACTCCCCCCTGTTGCCACCAGGATCGAGACCAGTATCTATCACCCGGCTGCTGCCTCCTGCTCTCCAGTCCCTTGGGGGCTCTTGCTGTTTCAGGGCAGAGGAGCCGGTGTCCTGCTATCGATACTACCTGTCTCTTGCATATTATCTGCTTGCCTGCCTAATACCTACCTACCTGCCTCCTCTCTACTTACCTACCTACCACCTGCCTACATACTACCTACCTGCCATCTACTTACCAGCTGCCCACCTTCCTACATACCTATATACCTACTCTCTACTTACCTACCTACCACCTGGCTACATACTACCTACCTGCCATCTACTTACCAGCTGCCCACCTTCCTACATACTTATCTACCTACTCTCTACTTACCTACCTACCACCTGCCTACATACTACATACTACCTACCTGCTATCTACTTACCAGCTGCCCACCTTCCTACATACCTATCTACCTACTCTCTACTTACCTACCTACCTCCTGCCTACATACTACCTACAAGCTATCTACTTACCAACTGTCCACCTTCCGATTACCCACATACCTATCTACTCTACTTACCTACCTCCTGCCTACATACTACCTACCTGCCATCTACCTAACTACCTACTGTGTACTTACCAACTGCCCACCTAATTACTACCTACCTTACTACTTATCTACAGTCTACTATATACATACTTACCTCCACTTGCTTACATACTACCTACCTCCTGCCTACATACTACCTACCTGCCATCTACCTAACTATGTATGCCTGCTGGGCCTGGCACCAAAGCCACTACTGCTGCTGCTGACACATGTGAGGGAGGTCTGCGGCCACTGCTTTATGTGGAGGTGAGAGGATGCTAGTGGGACATGGGGTAGTAAGAGGCTACGTGTAAGGGGGGCTTTACTGTGTGGCATAATGCGTAAGGAGCACTAATTCTGTGTGGCATTATTTGTAGAGGACATTACTGTGTGGCATCACTTGTAAAGGGCGTCACTGTGTGGCATAATGTGTTATAAGGGGCATTAATGTGGCATAATGTATAAGGGGCACTACTACTGCATGTCATAATGTGTTATAAGGGGCACATATATTGTGTGGCAAATTTGCATTAGGGGTACTATGGTGTGGTACACTACACTGAAGAAAAGGGGGCTCATCTTAAGGACACACCCCTTCGGAGTTACCATGTCCCCTTTTCCGGTGCATAAGTACATTCCATACCCCCACTTCAAAATTATCACTTCGACCACTGTGTGTATATATATATATATATATATATATATAAAATGAACAAAAGTGCGGCACTCAGGGCTATGAAAGGTACAGAAACTACAACACGGCGGGTTGCATACCCGCTGTGTTGTAGTTTCTGTACCTTTCATAGCCCTGAGTACCGCACTTTTGTTCATTTGTTATGACCTCTGGCTGTGAGGGCACCGGGCGCAGTCATTTCTGTACAGGAGTGCCGGACCAGTATGTTATTGTATATGTATATATATATATATATATATATATATATATATATATATATATATATATATATATATATAAAACAACAGAGGTCCGGCACTCCCTTAGTTTATGCAATACTTGCCCGGGTGTCTGAGTAAACAACTCATGTAGAATATAAAGACAAACGGCACTCCTGGTACAGACGACAACTGATAGCGTGTAGAGTCTCTATACGCTGTCTATCAGTTGTTGTCTGTACCAGGAGTGCCGTTTGTCTTTGTATTATATATATATATATATATATATATATATATATATATATATATATGGGCAGCAGGCAGAAATTTTGCCTAGGGTGCCTAGAAGCCTTGCACTGGCCCTGCCTCTATTCCTTTTAGTATGTTGCTATTTCAAACCTGCAGATCCATGTAGTATTAATATTAATTGTATACAATATATTGTTTATAATAGGGTGGCTACGATAAGCGCTAATATATTGTATTGGTGTAATAATTAATTGGTATATCTGACTGTGTATAAACACAAGGAATGTGAAAAAAAAAATCTAATTATATAATTCTATAATGTAATATGCCCATAAAAATAAATAATAAATGGTTACAAAAAGTAAAAAAGAGAAGAAATCTAGGCCCTTATTCAGAGCCACTCGCAAACAGCAGTACGCTCGTTGCGTTCCGATGTTGAATAACCGCGCATGCGTCGGTGTAACACTGCGCATGTGCGTACGGCAGATTGCGAGCTTTTTTGGTCTCGTTCGTCAAATAGTGTACAGGAAGTGACATGTCAAATGTGATTGACAGAACGGGGCGTTTTTGGGTGTTGATGGGGGTGGAGATGGAAAAACGCAGGCGTGGCGAGGCGTTTTTGGGGCGTACATACATTAGCAGATGCGAGCGTAAAATGTGTTCGGACCGACTCATACGTCACTGGATGATCCTCTTTCCCTTCAAAATGCTCGCACAGCTTAGGGTCTGGATTACTCGACCACATTGGCGATGGCCTTCTCCTCCGTCCCGTGCCTCCACGATGTTGTTGCGATTAATCGCGGGAGGTCTGAAAAGCAATTAGTGTTGGATTGAAAACCGGCTTGGTATGTGTTTTGAAATCAGTTTTTTGGGATAGCACAAAACCGTACGCAGGTGGAAATCAGAGCTGCTAATGTCAGGATGACACAATCAATTTGCGTACATTTGTGGGGGTTTATTTTGGCCTCAATTTGGTGGTTAGGGCCTATTGTAACAATAATGTCATCATGTTTTAATTTTCTCACCATTTTATTTTTGCCTCTTGAATTTGCCTCGTTATATGAATTTTTAAACGTTCCTTAAAGAGCCCTTTTTTAAAAAAAAAAATTATATTTTTTTTGGCAAGTTTTTGCCTTTTGGGCCAGGATTAAATGTAACCCATTTGTACAATAATTTCACAATACAATGTCAGATTTTTGGTGTCAATTTATTGGTCAAACCAAAAATAAATTAATAAAAAATTTGGGGACATCTTTTTTTGGCAAAGATCAGTCCCAAAATCAAACAAATTGGCCCAACATAACTGTTGACATAAACATACAACAAAAAATTTAAAACATTTCACAAGAAAGGAGAGGGAAGTTTTGACCAGAAAGGAATATGAGCCAAGCACAGAAGGATTGTGGGAAAAGTCGCCATTGCTGTCACCGTTTTTCACTCGTTTGGATGGGGGAGGGAGGGCGCCAGACCAGGTCCGGGATGTCATCGGGCTGGCCTGTCCAGAGGCAGATGTTGTGGCCTCTGGACTAGGCACAGGGCTAGGCACATTTGGAGGATTGGCTGATGTTGTGCCAGAGGTCGGCTCCACCATGTGCTGGCGAACGAGCTGCTCCAGGGCATTGGCGATGCGGATGTTGGCCCTGGTATTTTCCGCCAGGGCCTGACCAATGGTCACGTTGGCCGCAGCATTTAGCTCCAGGGCCTCAGCCACCCGTAGCAGACTGGCGTCCATCCTCTGCAGAATCTCCGTATGGAAATCCGATTTGAAATTGAGTTCTGTGAGGAGGGACACTGCCTGCGAGGGGGATTGCCCTGGACTGGCTTCTGCAGGGTCCTCAGCCGGATGTACTGGTTCCTCCCCTGCCGAGCCAGCAGAAATTCGGCGGCCAAGGCTCCCCTCTGGAGCAGACTCATCCGCCTGTGTCTCTGTTAGGAAAAAAGAGAAAAGACTCACATTAGAATCTACATATTGGTACAATAACATTTCAGAGTTGGTGACATCAAAAGATTTACCTGGGACAACATGAGGAGCCGCAAAGTCTGGCATGTCCGTATCCATGTTGGACACGCCAAACACCTCCACAGGCTGCACACACACCTGTGCCAGCTCTTCTAAATCCGTCAACTCCAATGACACAGGGGTGGGACCCCCACCTGTCCCCCTTGCATGCCTAGCCCTGTCCGCGAGTTTTTGCTTTAGGCGATATTTGAAGTCGCCCCATCTGTGGGGAAAAATGGAAGCCATTATCCTTTTGTTTAAAATGGTGTTTGTTTTTAGGGGGGGCAAGTGTTTACTTACCGCCGTTTGACATCCCGGGCTAGACGGACATAATCACCCACCCTATTGACAGCAACGGCTACCTCTTCCCACATTCTCCCCTTCTGGCTTAGACTCATATTCCTGTCTGCCTGTGGCAGGATGTCCACACACTTCTGTATCAAAACCTCCATCTCCTTTCTTGTGAAATGTGGCTGCCTTTTTTTTTGGCAACTTTGGCCGGAATACTGGGCCCAGCAGCCTCTTTCATGTCATCCGCCTCACCTATTTGTGTAAATAATCAGATTTCACAAATTCACAACTTGCCCAATCTTATGTTTCAAATTAATCATTGATACAAAATGCATGAAAGACTTACCGCCTGACTCTTGGGCATTGTTTCCCTGGTCTGTCGCCATGTCTGAGGTCCAAACAAGAAATACACCAGAATTTTAATGTGTTTTCGTGACGTATTTATACATGCGTCCTTATTTTGCGGCCGCATCATTGATTGTGCGTTCCTATGATCCCTCCTTAATTTGTGCGGGAAACAAAACACTATTTATGGCTTGGTGTGTCTCGAGTCGAGGTGGCGTTTTTGGATTGTTGGAGGTTACCTTGGTTGGAGTTTCTTGTTTGCGGATAAAGGAGTTGGCGTTTGGAGTTTATTTTGTTTGCTAGATTTGCGTTTTTATTTTCCGTTCTCTTTTTTGGTTTTTTTTTTTTTGGCCTCGTTTCTTGATTTGGTAAGTTTTGTGAAGTCTAACTTTTGTTCAATTGTTGTCTCATTGTGTTTCTTCTTGTTTTTAATTTTTGGATCCATAATTTAATATATTTTAGCTTTTTATTAATTTCGGACCCAAAGACCTTTTGATTTGGACTCTTATATATTTGCTCTTGGTAAGTCCATTTTTTATCTTGTATTTGTGAACTAATTAGCGCATTTTTACTACTTACTATTGTGACTTGTATTTGCGAACTAATTAGCGCATTTTTACTACTTACTATTGTGACTTGTATTTGCGAACTAATTAGCGCATTTTTACTACTTACTATTGTGACTTGTATTTGCGAACTAATTAGCGCATTTTTACTACTTACTATTGTGACTTGTATTTGCGAACTAATTAGCGCATTTTTACTACTTACTATTGTGACTTGTATTTGCGAACTAATTAGTGCATTTTTACTACTTACTATTGTGACTTGTATTTGCGAACTAATTAGTGCATTTTTACTACTTACTATTGTGACTTGTATTTGCGAACTAATTAGCGCATTTTTCTCAGTTTGTTTATTAACTTGTATTTGCGAACTAATTCGCGCATTTTTAAATGCCTATTAATCCTGTAAAATTTGTTGTGGTTGCCCTTTCGCTTTTTTGGCAAACATTTCAACCCATTTTGATGTACTGTGTGCAATGTCGTTTTGCTCTTTTGCCAAATGTGTGTTTCGCATATTTTAAGTTTTGTCTAGCACAAAATTTAGAAACATAAATGCACAGAGTGAAATTTGTCAAATTATTTTTGTGATTAATTTCAGTTTGGACGTATCATGACAATACCCCGGCATGTAAGCAGCAATGGATGGTATCATCAAGCTAAGTTGTTTTTCATTTTCTTTTGGGGTGGGTCCAAAGCCTTACATTCCAATCTTGCCATTTCAGGTTGATCTTGGGCGGATTGTTCTGGCCATGCTCCCGGAAGCCGACCAACCTCAATCTCGTCCCAGGCGTAGGCATCGTAGGCGTGCAAGGCCCCAGATATTTCGAACACGTGTCACCCTTTTTGGTATGCCCGATGATGAGGTTTTAAGACGCTACCGTCTTCCTCCCAAAATCATCATAGACACTCTCTCATTAATAGAGAGTGATCTTGAGCGGCAAATTGACAGTCCAACAGCAATACCACCACTGACGCAAATTATGGCGGTGTTACATTTCTGTGCCTCAGGATCGTTTCAAACAACAGTGGGAATAGTGGCGGGCATCTCACAATCCTCCTTTTCCCGGATCCTGAGGGCAGTGATGGAGGCACTTTTCAAGCACCTCCATCATTTTATTCAAATGCCTTTGGATATGGGTGCCCTTAGTGTGGCCAAGGCCAATTTTTACCAAATAGCTGGCTTCCCACACATCATAGGGGTTGTGGATGGTACTCACATACCACTTCAGCCTCCAGCACGGCTGGAGGCCATATTTCGAAACAGGAAACACTATCACTCCCTGAATGTAATGGTGGTATGTGATGCCTCCCTCAAGATCCTGTCCCTGAATGCAAAATTACCAGGAAGTGCACATGACTCCTTCGTCATCCGGCAATCAGGGATATGGCACAAATTAACAAACCTACAAGCTGGTGATGCGTGGCTTCTGGGTAAGTGTAGACCTTTAGTACATAACAATGTTAAGCTTGATACACAGTGATCCTGATGTTGTCTATTCTTTTTCACAGGAGACAGTGGATACCCTTGCATGCCCTGGCTGCTCACTCCTTATTTGGCTCCCACACCAGGTCCACAAAGTGAGTTTAATACCACACTTACAGCCACCAGGCAAGTGGTGGAGCGCTGTATCGGCCTTTTAAAAGGCCGATTCAGATGCCTCCACCGCTCTGGTGGCGAGCTCATGTATTTGCCGGATATGGTTTCGAAAATTGTGGTCCTGTGTGGGATCTTTCACAACATCGCCATAAGGAGTGGTGTTCCAATGCAGCCAGACGATGCCTTACCTGAGGATGGCCCCCCCGAGGTTGGTCGGAGGTCAGTATGTGGGGGGGCCATACGCGATGATGTGGTGGCCCGATATTTTAGGTAATTATTGACCAAACAACAGTGTGTATACCCAATGTGTTACGGTTTTTTAACGTTCATCTTTTTTGATATTAATTCTTGCACCATCTTCTGTTTGTTTGCATAATCTTTGGCACTCCCACGATGACTACTTCCTGCTACCCTTCAAAAACCTTTATGTTGAAACTTCAGGAATATATTCTGACACCAATATTGCAACGCCATATTTTTTAAATCATGTGTGCATGGACCTTCGTCAACCAGTTCTTGATTTGTTGTGTGTTTGTTTAGTGTTTTTGGTATGTGGTGTTTTTCTGATTATCACTGTGTGTTTTGTTTGTGAGTGACCACTTTGTATTTTGATTTCTGTTGTGAATAAATATTTGGAGAGTGTAATTTGTTTCCTTTTTGGGCACGTTAGAAGCAAGTGTAAACAAACTCCCAAACGTTAATTTTACCTAAGGGGTAACCCAGTAATGAAGCAAGTGGAGCTAAAATGTAATATGTTTTCGGGGTACTAACCAACACAACAAGGAATCGTGTACAATCAGTTGCCTTCGTAAGATTGTCCGAAGCAGTTTGGCCACCAAATAGGAACCTGAAAAATGGTGTAAACTATCATGTTGACCACCACAAAAAAGGAAAATGACATTGGTACTGGGAGGTGTTTCTTGTGCCTGTTTGCATTCAAAATACAACACACAATCTGTAGTGAGTTTCTGGGGCAAACCTTGCTTGAAGAGTCTACTTATGTCAGTGTAAAGAATCTTGGATTTACTCCAAACGCATGAGACAGAGCTTGATTTAAAACTGATTTATTAAGAAACAATTTGAAAAAAAAAAAAAAACTAATTCCTAAGGAGGACCAACAGATGGTCAAGGCCCTGCATAAGCCCGGTGACCTGCTCCCGCATACGGCCCACACAATTCACTATCTCTTCCCGACGCCTCTGTTCCTCTGTGGGTGACAAAAGTTTGGGGATTAATAAATCGATAATGAAGCAACATTCTAAAAAAACACAAAACAAGCAAACCAAAACTTACAAGCTTGTGGGCCAAAAAAACATTACACGGATAAAACCCAGCACCCCAAAATATCTAAGGGCAAAAATACAAGGGCCCTAAAAAAAGGCACCCAGGTGTGATATGTGTATGGTGACATCAGCAGGAACAGGTAAAGACAACCCCCAAAAATACCCTAAGGCGACAAAAAGTCAAAAAAAATAGGGACGACACATGATTACATACAAACAGTTTGTGGTGTCCAAAATAAACTTTAAAAACATACCGTTCTCCAAAACGACAGAGCCAAAAGCCACTCCCTGGACCACCTCGGAGGTGGCTACATTCCCCAACCCTAGGGGCAAGGTGTTTTCGGAATCCTGGGAGGGGGTATTTGGAGGAGGGACGGATGGAGGAGAGGGGGAATTGGGCTGGAGGGGAAGTAGGCCTGAAATTTCGACCACAGGGTCTGGGGAGGAGGGGGTAATAGAGGAATTGGGGGTTGGAGAGAGGGGCCGGGACTGGCGTCTTGTGTGGCGATGCCGCCGTAGTGTTTGCTGTGCCCCTAAAAAAATTACAAAAATATTGTGGTTAGTTTCAACAGGAAACCAAAAAAAAAAAAACACAATAGGACAGACATGAAAACATGCACATGCAGATATGACTACAATGACTCAATAGGACAGACATGAAAACATGCACATGCAGATATGACTACAATGACTCAATAGGACAGACATGAAAACATGCACATGCAGATATGACTACAATGACTCAATAGGACAGACATGAAAACATGCACATGCAGATATGACTACAATGACTCAATAGGACAGACATGAAAACATGCACATGCAGATATGACTACAATGACTCAATAGGACAGACATGAAAACATGCACATGCAGATATGACTACAATGACTCAATAGGACAGACATGAAAACATGCACATGCAGATATGACTACAATGACTCAATAGGACAGACATGAAAACATGCACATGCAGATATGACTACAATGACTCAATAGGACAGACATGAAAACATGCACATGCAGATATGAATACAATGACTCAATAGGACAGACATGAAAACATGCACAACGCAGTTAGGGCCCACAAGATAAACTTGAAAACCACAGTCCAGAACACTTACTTTCCGCAATCTGCATGCGAAAGCATGCCAGCAAGAGGGGCGTCCGCCGGTGCAGGTCCGACCACCTGCGCTCCAGCTGGCCAATATGTCGGCGTGAGCCGAAGGGGCGCAGGCGTCGACGTCCCTCCGCATATGCGGAACGCTTGCGCCTATTGGAGATGGGTGGAGGCTGACTGGTGATCCTCCTGTCCATCACCTCCGTCAGCACCAGCAGTTCGCGCCTGGTGAATGCGGCGGATCTCATGATGGCAATGGTGTTTTTTTGACAAAATATTTTTAATAAAGCACCACAAAAAATTTTGATTGACTAATGTATTTGGGAAATTAACAGGACAAATTCTATTGGTTAGTGTATGAGTCATGTGTTCGACAGGGCCACAAATCTCTTGAGAGTTATGATAGGCTTGATGCAGTGACATGCGTAAGCAAATTTAAATAAAGAAATGAACCACAGAAAAATTGTGGGGAGACAAACAAATAGAACAATTGTTTAATTGGGGCTAACATGTCTTTTGAACAATAAAAGCGAAGGTTTCAGCCATACGTATTCTGCGAGCAAATACAAACACGGACAAGATTAAAGTTTATTGCATTGTGTTGAAAAAAAAAAAAAAAAATTAAGCTAATTGATACATTGATTGCCATGATACGATTGAGGGAGGTAGGCCGAAAAAACGAGCAGGTAATCGGAATCTGACAGTCCCACTTCCGGTTTGTACTTGTGCGTGCGTTCCCTTCGAGCCATTTCGGGGATGTACGCTCGCTATTTGGCACGCTCGTTAGTTAGAGGAGGGGTCGCCTGAGTTTGGGGAGGATTTTTAGCTGCGTACGAAAATACGAGCGAGTGCTTGAATTTAAATATTTTTTTACGTACGCCGAACGTGCGTACGCCCACTTGCGAGTGGGTCTGAATCAGGGCCCTAGTTCTCATATACTGATGAGACCTAAAAAGAAAAATTCATTAGTAAATGTTTAAAAGCTCCTAGAGTCCCGAAGGAGGTAATCATGTACAATCCTCTGAAGGTGATTGTGACTATAGGATCCGGCCTCCAAAGTTTATTTATATTTCTATTTTATAATATTTGTAATGTGCAAATATTCATGTTTGTGTATGTGAATAAGGGACACTATTGCGTGACATACCGTGAAAAAGGGACACTGACGTAATGTGAAAAAGGGACACTACTGTGTGTTGCACCATGAAAAAGGGACACTACTGTCTGACGAAAGGTGAGAAAGGGCACTACTGTGTGATGTAACATGAAAAAGGGACACTACTGTGTGTTGTAACATGAAAAAGAGACACTACTGTCTGACGAAAGATGAGAAAGGGCACTACTGTGTGATGTAACATGAAAAAGGGACACTACTGTGCAGTGTAGTATGATGAAGGGATGCCACCATACGGTGTAATGTGACTATGGGGCACTACCGTGTGACGTAATGTGAAAAAGACACTACTGTGTGAAATAACGTGAAAAAATAGGTGGCTACGCCCCTTCCCAACGAGACCACACCTGAATGCAGGTGCACTCTCCCTGCTTCACCTATGGATCGTGGCACACATGCTCTTTTGTCAAAATGTGTAGTTACACACTATCTACTACACCTGCTAAACTAGGGCTTGGGAAAATGCCTTCCCCTTTCTTTGTGTATGACCTACACCAGTGAAGTGCCAGCTTTACCTATAGATATCTGTCCAATCTGTCTGGTGGAAAGATAATCTGGTCCATTTTCCAGCATCTGGGAGCAATTTTCTATTGTTTGCTCCCATACATTCCCAAATTTTCTGTCCCACCACACAAAGTGGATAGATATATCTATAGATGTGTACACAGCTTAACAGAACCGACACAATACCAAATGTTTGACTCCCCTGCAGGATGTGCTCTGTTGTATGTATTTTAATAGAGAATGATGTGTACTTGTCTGTTGTTCTAATATTAATTATATATGTAAGAGTATAGACTAAGAAGTGGGAGGGGTCTGGAATAGTAAGGGGAGGTGTCTATGCCAGGAGCCAGATGCTGACGCAAGGTGGGCCTGTGTGCTCTTTAAATGCCAGGGCCTATTTTTAGTCCCAGTCCGGCCCTGCCAATATGTATTAGATCAGTGGTTCTCAAACTCGGTCCTCAGGACTCCACATAGGTCACGTTTTGTAGGTCACCCAGCAGGTGCACAGGTGTATTCATTACTCACTGACATTTTAAAAGATCCACAGGTGGAGCTAATTATTTCACTTATTCTGTGAGGAGACCTGGAAAACATGCACTGTTTGGGGTCCTGAGGACCGAGTTTGAGAACCTGTGCATTAGATAATCATATATAAACAGCATTGAGCAAGATCCAACCATAGTCTGACTCCCAATCAATAAACATAACATAAAATTTAGAGTCTAGGTAAAGTATTCTGATCTAGCAGCACCTTAGCATATGTAGATTGTAACCATCTCTGCCAAATTCGGTCAAACTTGTCTTGGATTCAGCTTTTTGAGTTGTATATAAATACCGCTCATGAGATATTGTGGTATTAACTAGAGAAGAATTTTCATATTTTTTAGCCTTGCATGCAAAGGTGGACTGGAGAGGACCAGAGCCAGTCACGCAGAAATAAGGTCTTGGAATATCATGACTGTTCTTCAGAATACTATTTGTGCATAATCAAATATCACTGACGTGTGGTCAGGATATGCACAACAGAAAGAGGAAGGAAATGCTATAAGTAGTGCACTCAAGAGGGGAATACATAAATCAGATGCAGGTGTTTGTAGGTAATTGATTAAAAAAAGTCCTTTTAATAGCAATTTAAAACAAAAGAGAAAGATAAACCCAACTAAAAGTTAGGGCAACCTAATAATAGCAGCCAAATAGAACCCTCATTAGTAGGTTGCATAAATGCAAACTGATCATGTAATAACCCATATAAAAGTGGGTGCAGTGGGGCACTTGCAGGGTTGGTCATCCACAGGGTCGGATTAAGGGTAGGGTGACAGGGGCGGTCGTCCTGGGGCCCCCACACATAGGGGGCCCCCACACACTGTCCCCGACCCCTGGCCACATGCCCGGCGAAAAGGTTGATCTCGATCTACTGGAAGCTCGCAGAGCTCTCGCCCGTAGATTGCGATCAACTTAGGTAAATGGGAACGTTGGCCTCTGAATACTGATTGTTTCAGAGGCCAGCGTTCCCAGTGATGCATTGCACGGGTGATGTCATGAGAGTAGAGTAGCCTGCGCGCCTCAGCAGACAGCGGCAGCAGCAGTGACGGCGGGACTCGGGAGCCGTGACAGCGTGGAGCGAAGACAGGTAAGTTTTTTTTAAACAGGGGTGTGGGTGGGGAGGTTGAGCTACTGGGGGTATTTAAGAAGAGGCACAACTACTGGAGGCATTGGAGAAGGGGCTCAACTACAGGGGGCATAACAGAAGGGGCACAAATACTGGGGGCATTGGAGGAGAGGCACAAATACTGGAGGCATTGCAGAAGGGGCACAACTACAGGGGGCATTCCAGGAGGGGCACAACTACAGGGGGCATTGGACATCAGGCAGATAGACCGGTGTGTGTATGTATATATATATATATATATATATATATATATATATATAGCTTATTGATAGGGGCCCCCACATGTTTGTTACCCAGGGGCCCCCACAGACTTTAATCCGGCCCTGGTCATCCAGTCCCAAATCAAATGATTTATGGTCAATGTGATAAGCAAAACCTGCTGCTGGTGGCTGAAATAATAAAATACATAGACAAACAGAAGTGCAACTACATAACTGAACCTAAAGGTGATGGGTAAGCATAATTTACTTAATTTCTCAACAAGAAACGTTTGGCCTAGGGGTGCCGTGAAAAAAATGCTGAAGCTCTAATGGGGCCCATCCATGCGGCAACCCGGCATCGTGGGATTGCAGAAATCCAACATGTTGGATTTTCCCGATTTGACGATCGCGATCAAAAAATTATCGCGATTGTCAAATCGCCGACATTTAACATGGAAAATGTCTGCGATCCGGCGACAGATCGCAGAACATCGATGGTGGGAGATCGGCGTTTCCACCCGGAAACGCCAGCACTTCCCATCGCATCGCCGGATCGCAAAATCCTGTCTCTGATGTATGGCCACCTTAAGGCGCTGTGATTTGAGAAACGTTGGGAACCACTGCAATACACTATTTGTTGCATTTGATACACATTTTCTAGAGAATTAAACTGTATCAATAATGTATGCACAGGGCTTGCATCAAAATGTGCCCATGGTACTATCAACAAGCTGGCTGAATATGCTGTCTGACCAAACACTACTAAAGGCAACATATCCTGCAGCTTCTATGTATTTTCAATAAGATTGGTCATTGGTTAAAAGTGCCAGAACCAAAACATATAGAGCTTCTCCCATATACTGTATGAGACCAGATACATGTGTTATATTGTAATTCTTATATTTTGGAATGGAATTTGATAAAGAACAGGGCTGTAACTAGTGGTTTGCGAGCGTTGCTGTTGCACAGGGCACAAGGCCTTGGGGACAGCACCTTTTCTGTCCCATGACACCTGCATGTGGCTTGTGGTTTGCAAGCCACATGCAGTAGCATTACTGCAGAGCCGCATGGTCAGTGCTCTACTTCCCAGAGCTGGTGTCATGACATGATTGAAGTAGTGATGGTGCCCGGTATAGGTTTCTGGCACCCGATCTGAGGACCAGTGACAGGCCTGTACCGTGGCTGGTAAGAGCTGGCTTCTGATTCCACACAGTGGGGGCAGGGGCAGATCACCAACCAGGATGAGAGACCTTGGACCTATCTGGGAGAGGAGAGGTGTGTCTGCCTGCTAAATGAAGGCATCGGGAGAATTCCCTTTTCACATCATCATCCAGCTACAGTGACGTAACTAGGGCAGGGCCGCCGGGGCCAGTGCCAGATTAAGGTCCACATGGGCCTGGAGCTGAAATTTCTAAAGGGCCCATTGCGTGCCGCCGCAGGGGGTGTGACCAGCTCCGCGGGGGTGCGGGTAGTGATGTCGGGTGACCAGTGGTGTGGAGTTGTTGTCTGCACAGGGAGAGTGGCTAGCATTATGGAGGGCATAGCTAACACAAACATATACCCACATTTATACATAGTAACCAGAGGAGATTCCAACACACAAATAGCTTCAATTCATAGAGGGTTCTTAGGGCCTGATTCAGACCCACTCGCGAGCGGCTGTCCGCTCGCAAGTGGGTCGATGGTCTGCACTGAGCATGCGCACGATGGAGGGAGCTCCGTCGTGCGCATGCGCCAGACACGACGAGCGAAGGACTTTCCTTCGCTCGTTGTGTCCGATCAAAGGGGGCGTGCTGTCAATGTTGATTGACAGCACGCCCCCTTTGGTGGGCGTGCCTCCCTGACGGGGGCGTTCCCACGGGAACGCCTCCCGTCAGAAGTCGGCCCACTGACATCACTAGTGATGTCAGTGGGAGTGATTTTGGCTCTGATAGAGCCAAAATCACTCCGGAGCTTGCGGTTGAAAACCTCAACTGCAGGCTCCGGCTCGCAATTTCGATGGTCGCGATGGTCACGACCATCGCGGCCATCAAAATGCACGCTCGTATAGCCTGTGGGTGGTGACCCACAGCTATACGAGCGTCCAGGAGGACGCTCCATGAAAATGGAGCCCGGCCCTCATGCAGAGCGTGCGCTCTGCTCAGAGCGTACGGCTCTGAATGAGGGCCTTAGTCAATAACATAAAGATCCAGATAAACACTGACACAAATGCCAGCCTGACACAGCACCAAGTAGTAAATATCAAAAAAGGTGCCTATTGCTAAATGATTTTGAAGCAGAAAAACTTCCAAGCCATGACATTTAAAGAAAAAAAAAGTTCAAATAATGGTGTAGTTATATTCATTATGGACAAAGTGTCAAGGCAGTAAAATCATCAGCCCGGCAGCTGTTTCTGTGGTACAATTTATTTCACATGGTTTTACTGCATTAGCCAGTTTTGGAGAGGACCTACAGTGCGAGCAAGTGCAGGTTTTCCAGATTGATTAATTAATCCACATATTATTGTTATTTATATACTATATGGAAACAAAAGCTGGGGTTAAACCAAATTACAAAGACAGGATTCCTTTTTTGACATATGAAACACATAGGACCTTATTCAAAGATGTATGCCCGCTAATTCCACCACAGCTGCAAATATATACGCAGCGGCTGTGCGGAAATATGCAATTGTTGCAGCCTCCTGGATTTCTATCGAGACGCCCACCTGCGGCTTCGCAAATCCAGTTGAATGTGTGCAAAGACGCACTATTGGACGCAATACTGTATATAAGAATGGATGTCCTCACACCTTTGGTGCTGCTAGTTTTCTTGAATGTTGTTCTTAGTAAAGATCAGTAGATCAGTCTCGGGTTAGAGGATAGGATTCCAGGAAAACTCAGTTCCAAATAAGATGTCCTCAATGTTGTACTAGGTCTTTCTTAAAACCGCCCTTCTGCTACTGAACATTTTGATCAATGCGCTGTCTCACACTCAAGACATATCGTCTTTGGCTTGTCGGATAGACCAGGATATTTTTGGAGTGTGGGAGGAAACCGGAGTACCCGGAAGAAACCTGGGCAAGCACAGGGAGAATATACAAACTCCACACAATTAGGACTGTATTGGTCGTAGATCAGTGGATAAATCGACCTTCTGAGTAACCCTATGGTTGCGCAGAATGGCTGAGCTGACGGAGCCATTTTTACGGTATATGGGATCACAGTCGCAGGCAAAGGAAAACCCTTACAACGGTCCCAACACACCTGCGTTTGAGCCACCACTCAAACAGTACCTGCCTGTCAATAACTTTGAGAATATTTGCTCACTGCCGGCCAAAATCAAACTTGATGCATGCGCAGTGCAACTCAAGATGCACGTGCAAATTACCGATAACTGCTCAACTAAACATCAGCATTTCATCTGTCTCTAAATCAGGTCCCTAGACAAGTACACATGACAATGCATAACAGGGCTTTGGACAAAAATGTAAATGTATCTTTTACACAATATTTTTTTGTTAGATGGGGTGGGGGGTGGGTGTTAGGGTACTAGAAATCCAATTTTAACCCGTAACACTTGTGATGAGGACAAAAACTTTCACTGAGACTATCCTTGCCATACAGAGCACCAGATGGCTATTGTCTATAAAATGTCCTGTGCCCCATTCAATACATATGTACAGTGTGTGATTTCTGCTTCTGCAGTACACGGACACTTATGCTAAGGCTGAAGCCTGTGGGACACTGCTGGAATCAGCACTGCATCCCTAAGGACCAAGTGCTGGCTGCCAAAATTTAAGTCTGGGGGGCAAGCCCTCAGCACTGTCCACAAGCAGTAACCCATCTAAAAATGGATTAACATATAGAGAACATGGGCTTTCTCTGCTGATATGCACATTTTTTTTAAATGCCACTTTACAGTATTGCAGGAATAAAAATCCCTTACCAACACAATTTATCAATAAATTGATAAAGAAAAAATGCTTTATCTGTCAATAAATGGTTTAATTATTATTGCCGTCCAGATATGTAGCAATAATAGTATTAGGGACATTTGACAGGTGTGTGGGGGTAGCCATAGGGACATATGACAGGTGTGTGGGGGTAGCCATAGGGACATATGACAGGTGTGTGGGGGTAACCATAGGGACATATGACAGGTGGGTAGGATTGGAGTAGGGTCTGGAGTAACAGTAGTAAGAACATTTCAGGTGGATGGAGGTAGTAGTAGAATAAACACAGATGACAGCTGGGGGTATTAATAATAGAGACACAGATGCTGGGGGGTATTAGTAGCAGGGACACAGATGACAGCTGGGGTGGTGGTAGTAGTACAGACTGGATGGGAATGGGAATACACATAGTAAGTTGGGGGTGGAAGTAGTAGTGTGGATAGTAGTTGGGACACAGATGACAGCTTTGTATAAATAGTTGGGACACACAGGATGACAGGGGAGTATACTGGGGTCAGTCAGTACCTGCATTTGTCCTATAAACTGGGATATGCTGTTAGGCTAAATAAGCTCAGTGCAGGTAGCTAGGTGGAGGGGGTGAGCCAGCTCCTGCAGACTGTAACTCAGCTTCCCAGGAACCCTCCACAGCTTCTCTCACCTGCTGGGCTCCAGTACATGCAGTCCCCACTCCTGTGCCAAACACCACCCCGTGTCCTGCTGCCTGTCTCTATCTCGAAAGGCCAGAACTCTCAGAGTCCCCGCCCCTTGACATAAAAGGCTCCACCTTCTCCAGGCTATGGAGGCTTATAGAACCACCTGCAGCTGTTTTGTTTTGTTCATACAGTAAATAAAGTGCAGCATGGGCTGAGCATCCCTGTTGTGGAGTATCAGGATATATAGCAGCGGCTGCGGCTTATATTAGCTGCAGCCGTCAGTGTGTAAATCAGCCTGTTTGAGAGAGAAAGCAGGTAGGAGAGGGGCATACACAGAGGACGCTGTATTGGTGGCAGCTTAATGAGTACATGCTACCTCCCGGTCTCTGACTGTATCGCTGTTTGTTGGTGGTGGCAGCCGGCCCAAAACATTAAAAATGCGACCGGCCCCCCCAGCCTGCCCCTGCTAAGGACTCACCGACAAGTCATTCAGCAGCAGCAGAAGTCTCCTGGCTGGGCTGCCTTCACGGAGCAGAGCATAGACAGCTGTTCACGGCGCGGAGTCCGGACTCTGACGGTGAGGGGCGGCATCTATATGACGTCATGTCACATGGTGAGGAGGACGCGCTGCGCTGGAATCAGTAAGTATGCAGCAGCAGCGCAGTGAGGGCCAGAGAAGATAATCTATATGTGCCCAGTTTTTCAATGGTGGTATGCCGGGGAGGGGGGTTGACGGCCTGCAATGTTTGAGTGGGCAGAGCCTCGGGCTGTTGCTGTAATGCTGTAGCAGGTAAAAACAAAATCATGTCTGCAGCATTGGCTGTGTGTGGGCCTATTTTAATGTAGGGCCTGGAGCTGTAGCTCCATCCGCCCCATGGTTAATCCGGCCCTGGCCGGGGCTCGTGCCCTGGGCCCAGTGGGACCGGCGGCGCAGTGGTGGTGGGGGTTTTGAGAGGCCCTTCATAAAGGGAACCTCTACTTGGGGCACAGCATAGGAGGGATCACTACTGGGGGCACTGCATAAGGGGCACTATTGGGGGCCTGCATAAGGGGGACCATTACTGGGAGTACTGTATAAAGGACACTACTGGGGGCTTGCATAAGGGGGACCACTACTGGGGGAACTGTATAAGGGGCATTAGGGGGGGGCCTGCATAAGGGGGACCACTACTGTGGGCACTGCATAGGGGGACTGCATAGGGGGACTGTCAGGGCCGCCATCAGGGGGAGACTGCCGGGCCTCTTGTCTCGGGCTCAGAGAGAGAGGGGGCCCGGGTGGCAGCTGCGAGGAAGAGCATCAGTGCATTTGAACTACTATGGAGCCGCCCGCGATCCACTCACAGCTGGCGGAACGGCTGCCAATTATGAGCAGCCGCCCCTGATTGGTAGCATTGAGCTGGCCGTGAGCCAATCACAGCTCACGAAACAGCAGCCAATCAGGAGCGGCTGCTCCTGATTGGCAGCCGTTCCATGAGCTGTGATTGGCTCGCGACCGGCTCCATAGTTCAAATGCCATAACGCAGATGCTATTTTTCTCTGCCTGCCGTCCAATGCATTACTCATCGCTGCCACCCTGGCCCCTTTTTCAGGTACTTGTGTATTTGTGTTGACTCTGTCTTGTGCTCCTACTGGAGTCCTGCAAGCCTTCCCTGCACTGCCCCCCCAGTCCAGCCTGCCTGCCCTCCACCCAGTTTAGCCAGCCACGCTGCCTTCCCCGCCCCTCCCCCAGTCCAGCCAGCCTTCCCTAAGCCCTTTCCTTCCCAGCCATCCTTCCTTCCCTGCCCACACCCCCCCCAGTGCAGCCAGCCTTCCTGCCCTGCCCACCCCCCCAGTCCAGCAAGCCATCCTTCCCTGCCTACCCCCCCAGGTCAGCCAGCCTTCCTTCCCTGCCCCAGTGCAGCCAGCCTTCCTTCCCTACCCACCGCCAGTCCAGCCAGCATTCCTTCCCTGCCCACCCCCCAGTCCAGCAAGCCATCCTTCCCTGCCTACCCCACCAGTTCAGCCAGCCTTTCCTGCACTCCCTCCCCCTTCTAGTCCAGCCAGCCTGTCTTCCCTGTCCTAGTCCAGCCAGTCTTCCCTGCGGCACTCCTATGTCTGGCCAGCCTGCCTGCTTTCACTGCCCTGCCTCTCCCCTAGTCCAGCCGGCCTTCCCTGCCCTTTGCCCCCCCCAGACCAAGCCAGCCTTCTCTGCCCTTTGCCACCCCATCCACTCTTCCCAGTCAAGAGCCCCCGCTTTTTTAGCCTTCCCTGCCCTGTGCCCCCCATTAATATCCAGCCTTCTCTACCCTGTGCCCCCCCTCCACCATGTCTAGCCATCCCTGATTTACACATCAATTGATGCACCATCCCTGAAGTAGCTCCACCCACATTATGCACAACTCCACCCAAGTCTGCCCTATACCCCGGGGGGCCCTGCCTATTTTGTCAGTACCAGGCCCCAAAATTTCTGATGGCAGCCCTGGGGACTGTTTAAGGGGCACTGCATAGGGGATCACTGTATATGGGTGCACTACTTTGGAACTGTATAAAGGGCACTATTACATTGGGCACTGCTACTGGGGACATTGCTACAGTGGGCATTGCAAGAGGGGCACTACTACTAGGGCATTAAGATGCATATGGAATGGTAAGGAATGTTCTCAGAGTGACGAGAAAGGGGTGTTTGTAATGTTGACATGCCCCATTTTCAGTGACTACGACCCTTGTGGCATGTGACCACGCCCATTTTTAATTTGTGGCATTATTAATGGAAACCAAAGGCACTGCTGGAAAAATCACTGATTTCTGCACAGACTGCCTTTTTGATACATTTTCGAGAAGCAGTGATATCGCAGAAACAGGGATTATCACAGCTTGATACATTTATCCCCAAAGCACTGAGGGATATATTTAAGTGCAGGTTTTTAGAAGTGGAGATGTTACTCCTAGCAACCAATCAGATTATAGCTATTATCTTCTTAGGTGCTAGATAAATATTAAGTAGAATCTGATTTGTTGCTATGGGCAACATCTGCACTTCTAAAAACCTGCACTTTAGTAAATATACCCCTCAGTGTTTTAGGCACCCCAAATGTTGGCTCTCTAGGCGGATGCCTTAGTTCACCTAATGGCATTGCTGATGAAGTAGTGAGTTACACTAGGGAACTGTGGGCCTGATTCAGCACGGATCGCACGGCTGTGTTCGCATGCACCCGCTAGCTGCGAAAATATGCTAATGAATGTAATCGCACGGCAACCGCAACACTATACCAAGACGCCCATCACTGTATAAAGCCACCTACTTCCCATGACATGCATCCGCAAGTCAGCAAAAACATCGGTAACATTGAGTAACTTCCGAACTATTCGCATAGTTGTGGTTGACCAGACCCTAACTCACAAACTGCTAAAGTTCCTGTCACTATCTAGACCTCTGCCAGCATGTACAATCGCAGGGGCTTAATTATGCATGCCCCTGTAATGGCGTTCCAACGTACAGCACAGGCTACATTCCGCCGACCACCCCCCCTCTCCACCCCTAAACGGTAGCTTCATGTCAATCACTATGCTATTGGACTGCGTGCCCAGTGGAATCGCTTCCCGATCGCAGTGGCCAGTTCGCGCACGCACACTGCAATCAGGCCCACCAAGAGCCGCTCCAGGCCCGGGTAAAAAGGGGTGTGGCCTAACCGTGGGAGGCGTTGCCACGCCCCCTTAGGTAAAAAAATTCTACTCTGGCGAGGGGGGCGCAATGAGCTCCCTGAGCCCGGTGCATAACCAGTGGGGGGCATGGTCAGCTTGATCGCTCCCCCCCCCGGCATAGGAGACTGCTGTGGCTGCTTCTTAGCAGCCGCGAGCAGTTTCCCAGTGCAGCCCAGCACACAGCAGCGTGGGCTGGGCTGCTGTGATGTAAGAGGGGGGGACGGTGCCGGACTCGGGCCCCCACTGGGCCCCTCCAGCAAGCCCGGGCCTGGGTAATTAGTACACGCTCCCCCCCTCTCGGTGCCCATGACTGGGATGCATACACATGCACAGAGTACGAATACGACCGGCTGTGTGAGAACGCAGCCGTGCGATCTAACCTGAATAAGGCCCTGTATCTGGTGTTCTGTGTGTCCCTATCGGCATGTACATACATTAAGGCCTGCTTCCCTCTCGCAACAGTTAAACAGCATTTCTCTAAATTGTAATATTACACAAGAATCGCTCTCATGTATTTTCTACATTTTCATATCCCTCTTGGATTTCTATTTATTTACATTCTTTTCCTTTGCATGTCAGTATTTATTTTCTGCACAGCGCCCTTGATGCTGGCGCCCAAGTTTTAATTAGAGAGATGCAAACACCAGCGAGCAGGAGGAAGTTTTAAAACAACGCAATCATGGCAACAATTTAATTATTTATCAGAGTAAATAAAATTAAATATTTTTCTACTGGAATGTGAAGTAATTACACTGCCACATTCATCAAAAACCTTCACCATCAAAATCAAAGCGGCAACTTCGCTTAATAATTCATATTACAAATACTTGGATACAGGGATGTATTACATATGGATGCTGAAGGTAGGAGACTTGTCTGATTTCAGCTCTCGCCTCCACAATACTTTGTCAGGAGCACTATACATTTTTAATTCCAGTTATTTTACATTTAATTTACATCTTCTGGTACAATGGGACTACAGAGACCAAAGTGGGACTGTCACCGACACAGAGTCAGTGTAACGATTTTCTTGAGCTGAGCCAATATTCAGTTCAGTAGGAGCAAGTGACATTACTAAAGCAGAACTTGTGCAGGGGATGGGTAATGAGTGCTCTTTACACAGCTTGGTAGTCATAGCATTCTCCTAGAGGTCACAGGATGATTAATGATGAATGTGCTTATGCTGCAGTTAGCTTGTACCATCCACAAATTGACATTGCTTTACTCTATGATAATGTCCTATTTAGTTGTCCATTTATATCATATAATGTAGACCAGGGCTATCTTAACATATAGACACACTGGGCAGCTGCCCAGGGCCCTACAATTCTGGTGGTCTTCTAGTAGGGGCAGGCAGGGCCGGGGGGCATCTACAAGTAGTGCGCCACCGATCGCTCCATGCATTGGACAGCCAGGTGTGGGGCGGGCAGAGAAAGATGCTCCATGGCCGCTCTCTGAATTACACACAATCACAGCGGCCAGGCAGCATTCTCTACCTACTTCCCAGCCTGCAGCCACAGAGTCAGATTTATAGTATAGGGACATGATCCCCCGGGTCCGCCTCTCTCAGGGGGCCCCCATACTTCACAGCTGCAGTGCAGAGCAGGAACTGTACTGCGAGCTGGAGAAGAGAAGAGTGAGGTGGAATCTGTAATCCTCGCGTTATATCATGTTTTGTATGTTTAAACATTGATTTTGTTAAAAAAAATACCAATCAATCTAAAGGTTTAATTTTATTGACTGTTTACATTTGTATTCCCATGAATGGCTGGGTAGGGGCTCAAGTGCATTGTTTTTCCCAGGGCCTACACTGCTCTTAAGACAGCCCTGATGTAGACCCTCAAATCTACTGTGGCTTTACAATTCAGACCCCGAATATGTGGTATTTACAATGCAGAGCCACACATTTCTGGTGATTTACAATGCCAACCCCATATATTCAGTTGCTAAAGGACGGTTTGCATAATAGGATGGTTTTTAATATTTTGTTTTTAAATTTTCTGTCTGTTTCAATACCGCACAATTTACTAGAGACAAGACTGTCGCAAAACCGTCATTTTACAGCGCCACTTTAAGAATTTGCAACTTGATTTTAAACCTATTGCAAATAAAAACCTCAAAATTGAACAAGCTTCACTTTGCCAAAATTACTGAAAACCCATCATAAAAATCCATGGTTGCGACAGCATGTTAATATAAATAAAATGATTGAAAAAAACCTGCCCTCCTGACTGTGCCACTTATACCCTTTTCAGACATACGACCCAGGAAATTTCCTCCTCAGACCCGGGAAATTCTCCTGTGCAAAATCCCGGGTATTTGGTCGAGACCCCCCTTTCACACTACAGCTTCTACCCGGGAAATTTCCAGGTAGACCCCTTTCAGACATAAGCCGGGTTTTTCAGTTTTTAAGATTACCTGCCTCTCCTCTGCCCTCTGCCCCTCCTAGCCTATCCTCTCTCCGGCTGCCACTGATGATATCATCATCATGCAGCAGGCAGCCGGCCAATCACAATGCAGCCATTTTATGTATTTTATTATTATCAAATTATTTATTTTATTACCTATTTGCCCTGGTGGTCTAGCGGGAGTGCGGGCGGCCCGGCCACTCGCTGTGGCAGAGACCCGCCAGCGGTCTCCAGTGCCGGCGGGTGTCCCCGGCGCCTGGCTGGGGTTCTCCGTGCCTGAGGACCCGCCAAGGTTGCTGACTCGGTCTACAGTGCCACAGCCACCGGCGTGGGGGGTGGTGAGCGGCAGCGCTGAGTGTCCTACAGGACGCTCTGCGCTGTCCACTCAATGTAAAAGTTGCTTGGTGCAGCCCAGGAGTAGCACCATTCAGATATGAGCAGGGTAATTTCCCGGGACTTAATTCCTGGGAAATTCCCTGGTCAATTGGAGGGACGTCTACCCGGGAACGTGTTCCCGGGTAGGTACCTTCCAGACATACACAAGATCCCAGGAATTTGGCCGAGGCAGGACAAATTCCCGGGAATCTCAGTATGTCTGAAAGGGGTATTAGCTACGTTGGTCCTCTAGGCAGGCTAAACAAATCCCTGCACCCAGTGGAAGATCTAGAGGGGGAGATAAGGGGTGGTGATTTACCATAGCCCCACCCACCTGCACTGTGTGCTTTGTCGACCGCATACTGTAGCATAGCTATGGCTGAAAAGCAGACAGGGGATGTGGCCTGGCTCCTCTGAAGTGGTCAAAACACAAAGCGGACACCTAGGATTCTCGGTCTGCCTCTCAGCCAGCATACACCTCCATATAGTGTGTGGCCTAAAGCTGGGTACACACTTGTCCAAAATTAGGGTTCCCCCTAATTTCCAAAAACCAGCCCAGGCTGAACACAGCGTGGGGTGCCCAGCCATCACATTAACCACCCAAACTGGTGAGCCCATGGCTGGAATTCCCCGGAAAGTGGGGACCCCAAAAATAAAATGTAATCCCACCTCCCAAGCAACAACCAGTTCTGGGCTGAAAGCCCAGGACTGTGCCCTGCACCAGTTGTGGCGGTGGGTACAGGGTTCATGGTGTAAAAAAATTATAATATTGTTCCTTACAGGTGACCTTAAGGTCCTAGCAAGCCTGCAATTGTGGAACTACAACTGCCAACATGCCCAGACATTAAGGGCCTGCTGGCACCTGAAGTCTGTCTCTAAAGAAAAAATTACCATAAATACAGGACACCGATTGATGTAGTAATTTATTAACCAGTACCTTCACCTGGAGGACGACGGTCCTTAAGCTTTTTTTCATGGCCGCTGACCCCCAGGACTTCCAGCATCTTGGGGTGATGACACAGCGAGCCAAACTTTAAAAATGGTGTTTCGAGTGAGGCAATAACGTGGCACCATTTTTTAAATTTAATGACTGACGATGACTAGATCTTCCAGTATCCAGACCCACTACCATGACCGCAGCCTCCGGGTCCAGCAGATAGCGCCGGGATTCCTCCACATCCGACCCCGCCACCAAACCGACTACAGCAGCTGTTAACTCTGCGCTGCCAGGCAGTGCCTCTGATGCTTACATGTGCCCGGCTGACAGCTGCTGCAGATGGTGTGCTGAGCTGCCGGGACCGGAGATTGGTCGCCAGCTCCAGTCTCAGTAGCCTACTCACTGCAACATTGGTCGGCGGTCGGGTCCCCTGGATTTTAAGCATGTATAAAAATCATTTGACCAGACTAGGCATCCATTATCAGGTGAAAGGATCAGTCGGGGGAGGGTACACAGTTGTTTCGGACCAACTGGTCGGTCAAGGGTTGGATCTCCTGAGGATTGGACAAGTGTGTACCCAGTTTAAGGCTGCCCAACTCCCCTCCACCAAACTAATGCAGTGCAAAGTGCATATGCCCCACCCCCTGACCTCACCTCTGCTCTTCTTTCTATAGAGGCTGCAAGCGGTCATTCTATCTACACAGGGGTCGCAGCTCTTCCTACACATGCTGCGTCTCATGACTCCACCCCTACAATTCCACCGCCTTGTGCTCTCTTCCTGTACACATCTGCTGCATCATTGTATGGATGAGACTCTGTACTTTCTGGCACTACTCCCCAGTTTTTAAGTCTCACTTACCTCCTGCCACTATTATCTTCTTTTTCCTTCTTTCCTTTATCTCTTCTCTAACCTTCCTCTCTCTCCTCGCTGCTCTTTCACTTGGCTCCTTTCTCCCACTGACAGCATTGCTACGTTGCAATGTGCTACATGAAAGCAGAGAGCTGGGCACCACCAAGTATTGCTGAGGGGCAGTGGCTCCATGTGGGATAAGGTTACAGCTGGATGCTGCTAGCAGATTTTGGCAAGGAGACGTAATGCTAGGTTCCCCCATGAGCCGGCGCAGCAGTAATGTAATATTAGCATGATATAGCAAAGTGCTGCCTAGTGGTGGGGACCCTTGGCTGCAAGCTAATCAGCTTATACCTACATGCTGCCCTGAGTGTAGCTGACTCTTCAGTGTTGTGGAACTACAAAGCAGTATAGTAGGACACTAGTATACAGCCGACCACATAATCCAATGAAAGTGGAACTTCCATCATATTCGTGATGCCAAAATTTGGGTCAGCCCTCATACACCGTGTGCTCTTCCCTGTGAATTGTGGGCTATTCAGAGTTCTGCATTCGCGGATATTTGATTTCAGAGGTGTGGGATGTTAGGTTGAAAGTTATGTCATGTCAAGACTCAACATTCATCAGGTTGCAATTTCGGCATGCAGCATGTCGATATCCATCATGTCTACACCCAGGGCCATAGAAAGCCGGCCCATGTGAAGGAGGCGTGACCTATTCATGGGAGGCATGGCCATGCCCCCTCAGGGAAAAAAACCTGCATGCCGGGGGCGCTGTGAGCCACTCAGCCCGGCACAAATACAGGGTAGAGGGGCTCGATCAGTGTGGACGCTCCCCCCATCAGACAGAGGAGACTGCTGCTGCTGCTCAGCAGCAGTGAACAGTCTCCTACTGCAGCCCAGCACACAGCGGCATGTGCTGGGCTGCTGATAGTTAGGAGGGAGGGGGGAGCGTTTTCGGACATGGGCCCCCACTGGGCCCCTTCAGCACATTAGTACCCACTCCCCCCCTCAGCGCCGCAGTATACACCTACCTGGTGGCCCAGTGGTCACTTACCTGCTCACGGATCCTGCAGCACAGGTTCTGGGTACCAATGGTCCTGTGACCCACTTCCGCCAGAGACCTCTGACAGAATGGTGGTTTCTGTATCTGCTCCTGTCACCACCCCGGGTCCGCAACTAAACTAGAACATTACATCTCCTATCTGTGTGCTATCTCTGACTTCTTCAACTTTCCCTTTCCACTCTTTTACCACCATCTCCTCTCCTCCACTATCTTCCCCTCTCCTGCACCACTCCCCAAGCCCAAATCTACCACCACCAGGCATAATCTCAATGCTCTAGACCCCACTATACTGTCCTCCTAGCTTGATACTCTCCCCCCATCCGCCCAGACCTGCCCCAAAGAGACGGCCTCCTGTAACAACCTCTCCAATGCTCTCAATTTGTATGCCCCTTTCCAATTGGTCCCACTGCGCTGCAAAAAACCTCAATCCTGGCACTCCAGACTTACCCAGTTTCTCCAAAATTGCACCCACTCCGCAAAATGCTACTGGAGAAATTCTTGCTCCTGGGCAGACTTTATCCACTTTAAATTCATCCTCTTGTCCTACAGTTCTGCCCTCTCCCTTGCTAAGCAATCCTTCTTCAAGTCTCTCCTGTCCTCCTAGTCCTCCAACCCCCACCACCTCTTTGCCACAATCTATACACTCCTTCACCCCCACTTCCGTCCTCACCATCCTCCCTTACTGACACTCACTTTCCCTTCTTTTTCACCTCCAAAATCAAGGCAATTTGTCAGAAAATCTCCTCCTCCCATCCCTCTGCCACCCCAACCACTCCAACCATCTCTACCCCCAGCTACCCCCTCTGTGCTTCCCCCCCAATCATGGGTGATGAAGTCCATTACCTAATATTATCTTCTCTCCATCTACCTGACACCTATATCCCATCCCCTCTTACCTCCTTTGCTTATTCTCCCTCTCTGTCTGCTCTCACCTTGCTCGCCTCTTCAATCTATCCCTCTCTTCTGGCATCTTCTCCCTTCCTTCAAATATGCTCTTGTCTCACCCATTCTAAAAAATATATAAGCCTGACTCCTCCTCACTCTCTAACTACCACCTCATCTCTCTTCTCCCTTTTACCTCCAAAATATTGGAGCAGATTGTCTACAACCATCTCACTTGCTACCTCATTGACAACTCTATCTTTGATCCTTTCCAATCTGGCTTTCGCCCCCTCTATTTCGCTGAAAGTGCCCTGGTCAAAGTCACCAACAATCTTCTCTCTGGCAAATCTAGGGGACACTTATCCCTGCTCATCCTCCTGGACCTCTCTGTGACCTTGACACCGTGGATCACCCTATTCTTCTGCGTGTCCTCTAGACTGCTGGTCTCTCTGACACTCTGCCTCTCTGACACTCACTTCTTCTATGTCTCTGGCTCTCATTCCATCTCCTCCCCCCCCCTTCCATCCTTCCTGTGGGCATCCCGCAGTGCTCTATGCGCTGCTCTTTTTTTTTTGTATTCCTCCTCCCTGCAAGAACTCATCAGTTCTTTTGGCCTCCACTATAACCTCTATTTCGACGACACTCAACTCTACCTCTCCTGATCTCTCCTCCTCTCTCCTCTCTCAGGTGTCCAGTTGTCTCTCTGCTATCTCCTTGTGAATGTCAGTGCACTTTCTCAAACTCAACATGGCCTAAACTGAATCATTGTCTTCTCTACCTTAAGAGTCCCCCCCCCACATCTCTATCACTGCTGACAACACTACTATGTCATCTGTTCCACAAGTCCTCTGCCTAGGGGTCATTCTTGACTCCTCCCTCTCTTTCACACCCACATTCAGTTTCTTGCCCAATCCTGTTGTTTCCAGCTCCACAACATCACTCGCATCAGACTCTACCTTTCCCAGGATGCCACCAAGACTATTGTCCACTCACTGATCATTACTTGTCTCAACTACTGCACCTTCTCCTTACTGGCCTCCCTCATTACTGTCTCTTGCCTCTCCTGTCTGTACTTAATGCTGCAGCTAGACTTATCTTCCTCTCCTGCCACCCTACACTGGCCCCCCTCCCCTACAGAACCCTCCTCAAACTCTTCACTCTCATGTATAAGGCCCTCTCCAACATCACTGCTCTCTACATCTCTAACCTCATCTCCCTACACACTCCGGACAGCCAATGACCATCACCTTTACTCTCCTCTGGTTACTACCTCTCACTCATGAATCCAAGATTTCTACCGTGCTGCCCCCCATTACTGTATACATATAAATAAAATGTAATAATATTAATCCCAATGGTTTCCTGTATCCTATAGCGTGTTTCACGCATAGTAGGCCCAGAGCCGTCGCCCACCACAGACACAATATACAAACAAGACGGTGACAGCTACAGGAGGACCGACATTGATAGACGAGTGCTTACATACAGCATGTCTCGTCTGTGTGGTGCCAACTTCAGTCGTCGTGTACCTCATACTCTTACAAGCTCAGTTTTCAGTTTGGCGCTTCCTTCCAGTTATCTGAGAACGATTTTCACAACTGGGTTTTACATACTTTATATTTACAAACAAAAACACATAATAGTCATGCACTGAACATTATAGAAGCACATCCCTTCCCATACAGTTGTCCGTGCTCATACATCAACCAGGAATTCTGGGTAGCACTATGCAAAATAATACATTTAATATGTTTTACTTTTCAGCTTTTATTTAATATGTTCCCTGAGCCTCACAAATGCCTTGGAGGACTACTCATAAAAGAGGTATTTTATTTATAGCTCTGCTATTGCCCCCCCCCATAACACCTCCTCTTTTAACAGCCCAATTTGTCAAGAACCAGCTGTAATCTTAATGCCGTACTTGGTGTATAGGAATGATACCTAATGAAGAAATGAGAATGACAAGCTGAATGTTGCCATGTGGGAGCATTCTGATTTAGCATTAATCCACTTTACTATCTGAAACACCTGTTCTCTTCAGTAACTTGAGGTAACCCCATGTGAAACCTTAACCATGTAATGGCCTGTACAGTCTAATAGTAATTATTGGTGCATAATGGGATGTAATGCATACAAAATGAAGTTGCCTAAAGTACGCAAAACTGTGAACATAGAACTTCAAAAAACTTATTTAGTAGCTTCTGCTTATGAAAGATTGTCATATAATTCAAGTATGATTATATTTACTTAGTAGGGTTTATTTTCCTATAAACATACTGCTAAACTTGGAGTTGTAAGCGAAGAACTAACAACCCGCCATAATTATCGGCATATTTGCGATGTGACTGGCAAGTACCTTTTAGGCCTTGACTGCCAAGATAAATTAAACCTTCCTATAATTAGTTAATAAATTTAATCCGGATTATTGCATATGGAATTAAATTTTTTTAATATTTGTGAAAACATGAATGAGGACATTTGCAAATTAACATATCTGCAAACATCATTTTCCTGTTTAAATACATCTTGAGAAGACAGCGGCAGTTTGTAAACCATAACATCGTAACATTGTCCACACCCGAAAATTTGGGTCCAAAAGGATTTGGCAGATCATATCTAAAAAGTTATGCAGCACTGACTATCTTAAAGCCTTATGTGATTTGTTTGCTGTCATGTAGAACAGCAAGAGCTATTTCTGTCTATTCCTCAATGCAAAAATACATATGCACGCTTACTCATCTGTGTCTATATTGTAAATCGCACACTTATAATAAGTGCAACTTTAATTCATACAGGCAGCTGATGCAAAGATGCAACTGCCATCATGACTAGCAACATAGAAAAGAATAGTATGCAGTCAGCAAGTAGACGTTCAGTATGTTGATGTTGACACCGGAATGTCAATACAGTAGTTATGATAGCAAGGGCGTAACTAATGTGGATGCAGAGGGCAAAGAGACTGGTCTTTTCACTAACCACCCCCCCTCCCCGTTTTGGTCAAACAGAGGCCATCACCCCCCCTCCCCACATGAGAAACGGCAGCAGGCTGTCAATTACTGACATTCTTCGCCCGGACTGCGTGCGGGATTGCAGACCCGTTTTGTATATGCGCAGAACGGGTCCTGCCAATGCGCAGATTCCTGATCATTGGGAATCTGCGAACAGCTGAATCAGGCCCTAAGTTAAGATTCATAGAGTCTCTAGTGACTTGTGCCTCCGCACCCTTAATGCCCCCCGACACAAAAACACTCCAAGACGCCTCAGCTCTAAGATATGCTCAGCTCTAAACACTGGCACATTTTGGGTCACAAGTACAGTACGTAAATGTGCATCTGTATGTATGTTGGATGTGGCCTTGCATAAATGAGGCCCTTTGTATTTAGTACATTATTACAGAGTAATGTCGAAGTTGTTCATAAAGAATAATTAGGAGTGATTTTAATCAATGTTCCAAGAGCTGTACTCAGGAAATTATATTAAACATTTTGAGAAACATATTTCCTTCTTTTGAGCTGTATAGAAAATATATCTACTACTGAAGCATAAATTAATTAATCCACAGATTCATGTTATGATGCTTGGCAAATCATTCCTAATAATTCTTTTGCTAGTTTATGATAAAAATACAGTACTTAGGGCCTGATTCACTACGGAATGCAACTGCGAATGCAATAATGATTACACACGCAGTTCAACTGAGATATTATGCCAATCCATTGCCACCACTGCACTACACAAGGACGCCCACTTTACCTTACACACATCTGTAATGTTTAGCAGGACTGTGAAAACATTGGTACAATTGAGTACCATCCCAGCCTCACACACACTTGCACAAGCCCTGACCTTACTCACAAATTGCTAACTGCAGCGCACGCTATGAGTTCATAGGGCATCGCAGTGGATAATTTATGCACGCCCCTGCAGCGGCGTTCAAACGCACTGGCACGCCTGCACAAAGCCGTAACTAACAGATGCTGGGGATGAAATAAGAGGAAGCTAAAAGCAAGAATGATAATAAACAGAAATTTGATAGGCCCAAACAGTGCCCCCTGACCTGTGGTGCCCTGTGCAATGGCACCGGCCGCACTATCCTAGCTACGGCCCTGTGCCTGCGTTCAACCGACTACCCGGTATGCAGTCGGGAAGCCAGCGGACCTAATTCCGACAGCCAGCTTCCCGACTGCTTAATCCCGGCGAGGGTTAAATGACAGGCATCTAAATCTAGACGGCGGTCACTTTACCGATGCCGGGAGACCGGCGCCCGGCTTCCTGATCGAAGGGACGACAGGCGCCAAGCATGGATAGCCGCGAGGGGGGGAGGTTAGGTTTAGGGTTCCCGGGGGGGGTCTTAGGGTTAAGCACCCCCCCAGTAGGGTTAGGGTAAGGCTAGGGGGAGGGAGGGTTAGGTACCCCGGGGGGGACTTAGGGCTAAGCGGCGGGGAAGGGGGGGGTTAGGTTTAGGCACTTAGACGGGGGATTAGGGTTAGGCACTGGGGGGAAGGTTAGGGTTAGGCACCCCTATGGGAGGGTTAGGGGAGGGATTTAGGTTAGTCAACACTTACCTAAGGGTCGATTAGGATTTTCACCCATGTTAGGCAGCCGCTGTCGGGATTCCAACCGCCGGACAGGCGTCTGACGGTATATCATACTGATTCTGACTACCTACCTGTCAACCCCCCACAAACGGCACTTCCTGTCAATCACTCTACGATGGGTCTGCGTAGTCACTGCGATCGCAGTCCGATCGCAGTGGCAGGTTTGCGCATGCACACTGCGATACATACGCATGCGCAGTACGCAACAATCGGTCGATTGCATGCGTATTAGCAACTGCATTCCTTACTGAATCAGGCCCTTAAGCAGGTAGTAAAACGATATGAATTCAAATGTTTTTTTTAGAACGCTCCAATTTTTCCAGTTTTTCATTAATTAAAGCATAGAACAAATAAACAATTTAGGATTTAAAAAAATCGTAGAATTTTTTTTGTTTAATAACAAATTTTATGTAAATTTTTCACTCATTTGGCCTTTTGCATACAACGGGTCTGGAGGTGCCACACAGGGTGTCGCCACACCTAGTGACACCTCTGAGCTTGGAGGTGTGTTTTGGGGTATTATCTTGCTAAAGGATGAGCCCTTGACCAACTAGACATAGACCAGAGGATATTGTACGGTGCTGCAAAAATTTATGGTAGTCATTTTGGTTCAGGGAGCCAGTCAATCTGTGCAAATTGCCGAATCGAGATGCACCAAATGAGCCCCAGAGAATCCCGTTTCCTGCTCCATATTTGACAGTTGTATACAGGGGCTGGCAACTTTTAGCACCAGCAAGTGGCCTCGGATTTTCTACCAGCACATTGTGGAGCTTGGCCCCGAAAGGGTAACGCCATCTCCAATTTCAGCATCTACACTGCAGTACCGCTTGGTCTTTCTTTAGACACCACCATAGGTCGCACCATCAAAATTTGTACCAGCCCTATGCTAGGTGCAGATCATCCGCCTGAGTATGGCTTCCAGTGTGAGCTACAGTATTATGCATCGCCATATGCAACCACTTTCAGCAACACACCTGTGTCACTCCAATAACTCACCCATACTACACTGCATCTGATTAGCCAACCCCCTGTAATCATCCAGAAATGCCCAACACATTTCTAATACACCATGCGTCTGTCTCTACTGCAACTATGTATTAACACCATCGGGATGTATGTACGGTGGAACTCAGACACATGCACAGCTGAAAAACATCACTTCACATCATATGTCGCCTGTAATAGGACAGGCACATGCAATGCACCTTTATAGGACAGGCACAGCCAATGCACCTTTATACAAAAGCAGAACACATTTGTTCTAATAGGGTTGTACGTAGGTTTCTCTGGGACCCTTTATGAGCTGCAGGACATCTGTACCAAAACAAAAAAGCAAACTTGGCTGACTTTATCACATTTTTTCTGCACCCTTATCTTAAAGAAAAATAAATAAAAAAACAGGAGTGTTGGAGTGTGGACCGGACATAGCTAACTGCCAGGAGGCAGGCAGACGGCTGGCCGACCACCCTTGCGGCCTGGGAGCATCTTCTGTCTGCCTGCTGGCTGCGGGCAGTGGTATGCTTTTCTGTAGGTGTCAGTGACAGCAGCAAGGTATGTTAAGTAGTAAGAGCACACTAACAGTCCAGGTAAGGATAGCTATACATGAGCACAGGTGTCATAATTAGAAGTACCTCAGATTAACCATCTATGCTCAAGCATGGATATCACTAAAACCTGGACTGTTAGTGTACCTTGAGGACTGAGGTTGGGAAACACTGAGTTTGAGAAAGTCCCTGTTTTTCTTAATAGCTATTTGCAGTAGAATATACAATGGCCAGATTTTATGTTGCAGTTGAAACATCATTTTGAGCAAGTTATACATTTAAATCCATTCCAAGTTTACCCTTGGCAAGAAATTAACTTTGCCCCCGATAAATGAAAGACACAATTACATTTCACACAAAACATTCTTCTTTTATTTATATAGCGCCACCAGCTTACCCAGGGCCTTATATATTTTATACCTACCGGTATCATCTCCCTTCCCTTATATATTTTATACCTATCATCTCCCTTCCCTAATATATTTTATACCTATCATCTCTCTTCCCTTATATATTTTATACCTATCATCTCCCTTCCCTTATATATTTTATACCTATCATCTCCCTTCCCTTATATATTTTATACCTCTCATCTCCCTTCTCTTATATATTTTATACCTATCATCTCTCTTCCTTTATATATTTTATACCTATCATCTCCCTTCCCTTATATATATTTTTATCTCTCATCTCCCTACCCTTATATATTTTATACCTATCATCTCCTTCCCTTATATATTTTATACTTCTCATCTCCCTTCCCATATATATTTTATACCTATCATCTCTCTTCCTTTATATATTTTATACCTCTCATCTCCCTTCTCGTATATATTTTATACCTATCATCTCCCTTCCTTTATATATTTTATACCTATCATCTCCCTTCCCTTATATATTTTATACCTCTCATCTCCCTTCTCTTATATATTTTATACCTATCATCTCTCTTCCTTTATATATTTTATACCTATCATCTCCCTTCCCTTATATATATTTTTATCTCTCATCTCCATTCTCTTATATATTTTATACCTATCATCTCCCTACCCTTATATATTTTATACCTATCATCTCCTTCCCTTATATATTTTATACTTCTCATCTCCCTTCCCATATATATTTTATACCTATCATCTCTCTTCCTTTATATATTTTATACCTCTCATCTCCCTTCTCGTATATATTTTATACCTATCATCTCCCTTCCTTTATATATTTTATACCTGTCATCTCCCTACCCTTATATATTTTATACCTATCATCTCCCTTCCCTTATATATTTTATACCTATCATCTCCCTTCCCTTATATATTTTTTACCTCTCATCTCCCTTCCCTTATATATTTTATACCTATCATCTCCTTCCCTTATATATTTTATACCTATCATCTGCCTTCCCTTATATATTTTATACCTATCATCTCCCTTCCCTTATATATTTTATACCTCTCATCTCCCTTCCCTTATATATTTTATACTTCTCATCTCCCTTCCCTTATATATTTTATACCTATAATCTCCCTTCCGTTATATATTTATACCTATCATTTCCCTACCCTTATATATTTTATACCTATAATCTCCCTTCCCTTATATATTTTATACCTATCATCTCCCTTGTCTTATATATTTTATAGCTATCAACGCTCTTCCCTTATATATTTTATACCTATGATCTCCCTTGCCTTATATATTTTATACCTATCATCTCCCTTCCCTTATATATATTATACCTATCATCTCCTTTCCCTTATATATTTTATCATACCTCCCAACTGTCCCGCATTCAGCGGGACAGTCCCGTTTTGTTGGGTCTGTCCCGCTGTCCCGCCCGTGGGCCACAGTGTCCCGCGGTGGGGGGGAAGTTTGGAGAAGCATAGACCTCTGCTCTGCTATGCAGAGCAGCGTGTATGCAGAGCATGAATAGATGCTGTGCGCATGCGCACAGCATCTATTCACAGCACGGAGGGGAAGCCCGGGGGTAGCCCAGCATCCCGGAGATGCTGGGCACACCCCTTAGTGATGTAAACGGGGTGTGCCAATAGGCCACGCCCCTTTTACGGGTAGGCCACGCCTAAGTGTGGCTAGGGGTGGATTGTCAAAGACAGCAAGTTCCAGGGCAGCAGGCGCTCCTCTATGCACATTTCTTCTTATTGCACAGGCAGGACTCAGGAGGAGGAGCACTCAGGATCGATAAAGGGAGCCAGGGACTTGCGCGCCACCCTGACTCTCAGAGAGGGGTTACAGAAAAAGGAGGAGATAAACGGGAAGGAGAACTTGGTGGGAGGGGATCACGTGTTGCCAGACCTCTCGGCACGGGGTAAAGGCCATGGGAGGAGCTGCTGCAGCAGCTAGGCATGCGCCGCAGCCCTATTTTACCTTAACTACAGAATGAGCGGCCTCTGATCGCTTTTTGATCAGAGCTCCGATCGCGGTAGCCATAATTCAGCCGGGCAGCAGTGTGAGCCGGCCCAGAGTAGGGGGAAGCAGGGAAGCATGGAACCGGCCTAGCCGTCCCATACAGAGTGCAGTAGCGGCCCTAGTGCTGCACGTTTGTACCGGCCCAGGGGGAAGGTGGCACCCTGCCCTCGGCCCAGCCCGCCCCTGGTTGCATACCTCCCAACATCTTAGTTCCTAAATAGGACTCCTGCACGTATCGAAGGCAAGTGCGTCACAAAGGGGGCAACATCTCATTTCTGCTAGACTACGCCCCTTGAAGCATGATACTTTTGGGGTGTGACCACGTCATGCCCAATTTTTGACGTCATGCCGAGCACAGCAGTTCGGCAGCTGCTGGACTGACCCAGGCCACCGCCCTGCCGCACCATTAAGGTTCACCGGCACCACTGCTGTGCATAGCATAGCAAGGCTGCAGCAGTGCCAGTGTTTCCCAACTGCCCGCGGGACATTGCAACCCATGGATGGGACAGTGATTGAAAAACAGGATTGACAGCTGAAATCGGGACTGTTGGGAGTTGGTACCACAGGGGTTGGCAGCTGGTACCACAGGGGTTTATTTACTAAGTGCTGCCACTTTATATCGTGTTTAAGTTATAGGTTGTTTTCTTATTAAAAGCATTGTCCTTTTATATTTTGGGCTAAAACACTCCTGGAAATGGCAGCTTTTATAAGCTGCCAATTTGTAAAAAAAAAACACACACACACTCAGGAACCATCGTTTTGCCTACTCAACGGTGTACAAAAACCATGCTGTATAAACCAAATATTTAAAATGTTGATTCATTGGTCCATAAGACCTTCTTCCAGTCCTCGGTAATCCACTAGTGGTGCTACATGGCCCTGGCAAGGCTCTTTTTCATTGCTGCAGAACAGTTGTAAGTTCTTAACCTATCACTTGTGCCCAGAAAATGGCCTTTATTTATATATACTGTATATAGCTCTGAAGTTTACATAGTTTTTCAGTGTTTGCTTATCTAAACTTTTTTTTATAAACCTCTAGCTGTTTACTGCTTACTTTTGTACCATTTCAGGTTATTCCCCTTATTTGAATTGATTACATTTCAATTAAAACTGTAAACATGGGGGTGTTTTTGTTTTGTCCAGTAGTGTATGTTTTCTAATTTAGGAACTGTTAATTCAAACATTACAAAAGTCAGACTTTTTTTTCAGTAATAACATCACAGAAACACAAAATGGCTGAATTAGTATTCACAATATGCCTCAGTGATGTCATTGGTTCGTAGGGGGTCTATTTATTAAGTGGTTAAAATCCTAAATTCTGCCAAAACTGTCTGGTTTGTTTTGCTGCAAAAAGTGATTTGTGTCGATTAACAAAGGATTAATACTGGATAAATCAGAGACTTCTGAATAGTAACCTGGTTTCCGTGCCTTACCGCCATTTCTATGGAGGTCTACTCAATTTATGAAGCATCTCAGGATGGCATCACTTAAAATGTATATGATGTCACTTGCAGAGCAGCCCCAGCATGGTAGAGTAGAGTAGAGTACTTTGGTACATTTTTGTATCTCTCTAATGATAGTTCCTACCACACACTAGCCAACAATGATAAATGAATCCTATATTGACCTGATACATCTTAAATTTTCATTAAATTGTTTTCAGCCCGCAAGATGGCTTCCATCACATTGTGTAGACGAAAGTTGCAATTTGAGAGGAACTTTCAGGCAATATTTTGAACACACCTGTCTCTCCCTATCTAGTAGAATATTGATTGACTGACCCGTGGCGCAGGCCCAAAGCCAGGAGTGCTTTGAAATAAGAAAAACGAACTGACTTTTACCCAAATGATGGTGCAGCTTTGCCAAAATGGACAAAGGGCATTGTGGACATTTCCAAAATGATACACATCACCGTGGTTTGCTGTTCTCAATATCCTGATCATAAGCTAGTGGCAGCCTGATAGCTGTGCTTGTATTATTAATATGCTACCCTGCTCTCAGCACATTATATCGGTCTCACGTGAGTCCGTCTCTCTCTCACACTCTGGGATCTCTCCTTTTGCTAACTGAAAGCTTGTGAGAAGCAGGTCACAATTTTCCATTGTAATAACCCAATTAGCTGCAGTGCGTGTTTGTTTTACGAATCTCTAAGCTCCCATAAAGCCTTAGGTATCCGAGCTGGCGGAGTAATGAGGGCGAGGTGTAAGAATTAAAGGCCTGTCTCACCGGCTCTTTAAACTTCAGCCCTCTTAACGCCTCTAACACTATGTTCCCGAGCTTATGGGACAGAACCCAATTAACATCTCAGCGTTTTCGATGTAGCCCTTTAATTTCATTTTGCCAGCTTTCCTCACCCTGCTCCCTTTCAAGGTGAGAATCCGTCACCGTCCTAGGGGAATTGCGGAACATGCACACACATGCTTTAGAAGCAGCGCCCTGCAAACATACAGCTCTGTAACTGAACTACAACAGTGTATTCTTGGTCATCAGTACACTGGTCTCAAACTGATCTGATTGCTATGATGTTTAGTTTACCAGCATAAATGCAAATTGAATTGTATCATAGTGTGAATAGGATGTGGCTATGTATTAATATGATTTTATGGGAACATTCAAATAGGAAGTGCCAGGGTCTGGTCTGAAAATATAGATGGTATTGGAATATTTTTTTTATATGCCAGGGCTCATATCTGGGTCATAGTGTAAAGCAGATTTGGGTACAATGCATGCAGCAGGCAGTCAGCGGGGTAAAACTGCGTAGCATGGAGAGTCACTGACACTGTTTATAGAAGCCAGCACAGTGTCCTACATTTATCCTGTTACCCGTGTTTTTTTGTCCACAACTGTCATTCATAACCACACTCATGCTGAGCTATACTAATATACTATAATAGAAATTGCTGGTTTCTCTAGTAGTCTACCTATGTGAATTTTTCTGCCTCATCTTTTTCCAGAATATGAGGATGCCAGATATAAATGTAGATTACTCATATGAGGACAGGAGCGATATGATTTTTTCCCAGTTTTTCCTGCTTGTGGCTTTTTCCGTTTTTCCCACCCAGAAGAGACCATGAGGGGTCAACTGAGATTCTAATAGCTTTAGGGGCCTATGTATCAAGCTGTTTTTTACATATGTAGAAACTGCAGTTTCTGCACAATTTTGTGTATTGTTCCTATGTACTAAAGGCACAATGCAGGAGATTTCACAGAAATATCAGGCAAAGTGCTAATTAGAACTGCAGATCGCAGTCGCCATTATTATCAATGGGAACTATGATCTGACCTCTATGTACCAAACTCCAAAAAGCAGAGCTTTCTGGAGTTTGGCCCCAGTAGTTTACACCATCTTCAGATGGTATAAACTGCTTTAAGCCTATGGAGGCTGTCGAAGCTGAATAATTGGCTGAGACAAGTTCAGTTTAAAATTTAATCGCAGCGACGCCATCTTGCAAATGGCCGCAAGACTCCATTTTGGAAATGAGATCGCAAGACACCATTTTTGTGGTCAGCGTCAATTCAAGTTATAACTCAGGAGCTAAGAACAGATGGCAATGTTTTTGTTAACCTACCAAGGGCAACTGGAAAAACAAGCTTTCTGAGTAAAAGTAAATAAGAAGAGACAATGGGTATTTTTACATACAAATTGGGAATCCCTGGATGCAGATAAAGTATAGTTGTGGCAATTGTAATATAATATCTACACAATTGGATTTGTCTGAATCCTAGACAGGATGGCCCCAAATTCCACAGCTTGAGGTGGTAATACATTTGCACTTCACACAAGAGTCTGTGAGAACAAAAGAGGTTTTGTTTTCCTTTGAACACACAACAGGTGGGGGCCTGCTGACAGAGGGCATGTAGAACTACAACCCTCAGCCATCCACACTGCTGGATGTTCACTTCGTGTATGAGAAATTATGCACTTAAATCTCACCCATTAATAACTAGCGTCCTTATATCAAACCCCGAATACTCACACACTACATATTCGCACAAAAGGTTCCATTAGCATCAAATTGTATGATTCAAGTTGGTTAAGTTAGTTTAAATGCTAAGAAATAGAGGTTTTTGATATCTAAGGTATTATACATGATAAGCAAGGTGTGTTTGGTTTTGTTCTGATGCGTACGCTTTTTACAGAATCCCGGTGTTATCGGTGGAGAGATTGCATCATGCAAACTCAAGTTACGGATCGCAGAACTTACAAGCAACAAAATGTTTAGTTGATGGAATGTTACAGGAGGCGTTACCAGAAAGACTCCGGCTGTTAGAGGCAGGGAAAGTCTATTTGAAACAACCTGTTAAATGTGTCGTTACATATGCTTCTCCTCTGGAACCAATGAGATCAGCAGGAAGTTCCCCCTTTGTCCTGTTTCAGTCTGGGGGGGAATAAATACATGTGTCCGAACACTGGTTTGCCAGTTCATGCTGAATTTTGGGTGAACTGAGGATATCTAGTCAGAAGTCTATCTCTGGGTCCAGAGGCGCAGCGTATGTATAACCGTACTTGGGTCTGTATTATTTCCTTTTACGCCTAACTTGTGTATTTATAGATTGTGTGTAACTGACTGTACTTTTACCTGAATAATACTTGTGCGTTGGAAACACAGATTCCACTCCTGTCTATTTGCGGTTAAACTGTGTACGCAATTAGCGTTCTGTTTAGAGGTTTTAGGCAGGTGAATCTTAGAGGTTTATAGGAAGGAATATATTAAAAGGTTTATTGACGAATTCAACAGTTGGGGCTCATCGGTTTATCACACTATCTGATACACGATAACACTCGGTCAGTCCTCTCTCAGCAAAAGGGTGGAGGCGCCTTTGGGAGACGCATTAGTCTTTCATTACCACAGTGTTGCTGAGAGCATACTGCCGGTTATTATGTAGAGGAAGCGCTGATCAGAATCCAGGGACAAGAGAGAAAAAAAAAAAGTTTTTTTTTCTCTGTTGATAGAACCTTACCTTTAGAGGGGTGCCGCAGTATTGAGTATGCAGCTGAGATGCATTTTTGCGTACGCAGTTAAAAAGTCATTATACGCTTGTGTGGTAGTTGCATAATTGTGTATGCGGCCGGTCGCACAATAAGCGTATACGCATTTCCGGTTCTGCTGCCACGTGTTTGAACAAAGCCATTGAGGTTTACATTTTTTTCTATCTACCAATATCTGGGTTAAACGTTTATTTTCTGCACAGAGAAAAAGTGTGTAACAGTGAGTATGTGTTGGACAGTTAAGGGTATCGTATGATCCTTAAGGGCTAGGTGCAAGGGTTAGCCGCTCGGTAAGCAGCTTACCATTCAGTACACAGAGCAGGTGTATGGTTTGTTATTTTTGTTAGGGACCGGCTCTCAGTGTGACTGCAATGTTCAATAATATTTGAGCATTATAGTTGAGCCGCACTAGGTGTGATTGTGAGCTGAGAGAGAACAGGTGAGTGAAAGCATCTAGAAATAACTTTCATAGGTGAGTGGAAGCATCTAGAAATAACTTTCATAGGTGAGTGATAGCATCTATAAATAACTTTCATAGGTGAATGGACGCATCTAGAAATTTCTTCCATAGGTTTGCTGCTGTTGAAAGCGCCGATCTGGTCGGCACAACATATTATGCATACTAAGTACGGTACTTATGCAATAAGGTATTGTGATATATGGTTTCATATGACGAGAATGAGTGTTAGACCGTTTCCCAGAATTGGTAGTTTTGACAAAAATGTGTTAGATAATGTCCAGGATCACATCAGTATGGTGCGATCCCGAGAGAAAAAGATTAAGTATTTTGAATGTTTAAAAATATGGCAGCATGAAGGGGATGCTTGGCTTAAAAATGTGCAAACGACGCAAACTAGCGTTGCGAACGCATTGCCAGAAAATACATCACCGACGCTGAGTTGCAATACGGGCGAGCCGCAAATTGCCACGCACGGGCGGCAAAGTAGCGTCGTGGAGAGTATTGCCAGCAGTTCACGCTCACCTCCCCCACCTTATGTGGATGGAGGTGCAAGTACGGTTACCAAAAATACCAATAAAAATGTAACAAGTAATTTGTACCCCCTCTTAAGTAACCATAAAGAAAATGTTTATGATGTAGAAGATGAGCCTATTGTAATGTCTGCCATTTCCCATGCTGTACAAATGATAGATGCTGCATCACCACAATCACGGGTGGTGCCGCCATCTCCATCGGTAACAGCAAGGGAAGTGTTAATACACTCGGCACCCATTGAGGAAGTTGTTAATACCATACGTAGCAGCAGCAGATTAAAACCCCCAGCCAGGTAACCAGGTCAAAGGTAGCAACGCTGCCGGTCTGCATCCCATTCGGACAATAACTGTTCCAAATGGAAATGCAGATGCAAACGGTGTAGTGCCCACGAGGGAAGTAGTAATGCATTGTCCATGGACAAGAGCAGAACTGAATTCCATCATAAATGATTTCCCCAATCCCAAAAAGGAACTAGCCAAATGTCAAAGATTTTTGAGAAATTTGGGTAGTTCTCATGAGCCCACTAATAAAGATTGACGTGTGGTGTTAAGGGCCTGCCTGCCACACAATACCGACGTGACAAAATTTATCACGGACTGTGTATTGGATGGCGACGTTCCCTTAACAGACCAAGTAAACCAAGGTAACATTTCCCGCATTGTGACTCAATTGGGTGTATATTTTCCAGTAGTAGTTAACTGGAACAAAATCTTCACAATCAAACAAAAAGAGAGTAAAACTGCAGAAGAATATTGCGACCGGGTTCTGCAGGCTATCACCCAGTACACTGGGATAGAAGATATTAAAGATAGCACTCACCACAGGGGAATGATAGTCACGGTACTCATGGACGGTCTGAAAGACGTTTTAAACACTCGGGTTCAGACCTCACAGCCTGGCTGGCGGGGACTTACAATAGATAACCTCATAGAGTCTGCCATAGAACATGACAAAAACATCTCAAAAAAGAGGGAGACCCAGAGCGAAAAATTAATGGCTGTCAGTATACAAGCTCTGGAGAGAATGACGTTAACATCACAGCCAACCGACACACCTGCACCCACACACACACCTGCACCTGAACAATTCCACGTCCTCACCAATCCCACACCACAGCAAACACATCCTTACCCCACATATCATACACAACCACAGGTCCCATACTCATATCCCCCACAATATCCTTACCCTCCCTATCCTTACCCATACCCACCACCTTTCCCTCTTGCTCAAATCCCACAACAATCTTTTCATCCACCCCATTCAAAATTATGTTTTAACTGTCACCAAGTGGGACACATAAGTAAGTACTGCAAAGTGAAGAACACCACACAGGAACACGAGTTTCCCATGGGTTCATAGGTAACCCCAGTATCTTCTCCCAGGCCTTATATGACTGTTTACAATCTTTTCAACCTATCAATGGATCTGTTCTAATGAAAAATGTGGACGATTTATTGTTGTATTTTGGGTCATGTTTAAATGATATTAAACTGTTTTGCTTTATCTCCCACTCATAGGACACAAGGTTGCTAAGGATAAACGGCAGCCATGCCAGGCTGAGGTCGACTACTCGGAATACTATCCAACCCAGTGGCACAGGCATTATTTAGAGCAGTAGCTATTGATAACAAGATTTAATTGCAGGAACCTGTATGCAGATACTATATCCCTAGAATTATTAAAAATGATAGGGGGACTTATTTTATAGGTGATGTTTCCAAGAACATGTGTAAGATGATGGGTAACAACACTGAGATTATCCCAGATTGTCTTTTCCTTTATTTGCCCCCCTTTGAGATACTGTCCAAACAGGCAGCCTCATGTGAAAATATGATAATGAGGTTACTGTGCAGGGTCTCACGAAGATGAATGAGAATAACCGAAATTGAAAGTGTTATTAACTAACATGTCTAATGCAAACTGTCATGATGTCAAAATCTGGAAGAATTTGTTATGATCCAAAAAATTTTTAGCTCAGGTTGTTTGACTGATCGGTGGAAAGGTCCGTATCTGACGATACAGCATCCTCAAAGGGTGGCCGGGGAAGATACGTGGATCCATTCCACTCACTGTATGGAGGTTAACCAACCGGTGGAGATACAAGGCAGAGACAAGGCCGATAACGTGGACCTGTCGATTGCGAGCTTGTGCCGGAAGGATTAAAAAGGTGACAGTGAGATATCTGAGCTAAAGAAATGTGTAGATCAGTGCTTCCATCAATGGAGTGGTCTGCTGTGGTCATCCTAGTTCTTTTTCTTTCCAGAGTTTTTGTCATGATGATCTGTTTGGGGATACTCAGTGTCTGTGATGGGGGACCGATAAAGGAGATGTGAGCTGATGGAGTGGAGTCAGGAGGAGTGCAATGCCAATCAGGGGAGTTTCTGACCAATTTTAGTATTGTAATTGTTATGTTATTTGGGAAAAATACTTCCAAAAGTTATGACCCTCACACATGTTGAAATGCTGGGTATAAATAAAAACACACCGTCACCATATCTTCACACACAACATGAACACAGAGGCAAGAGAAATATGATACCTGGTGATATGCATAAAGCCGCTCAGGTAATCAGTGAGACAACTGGTTTCCAAGTTTTAGTCGCCCTGGATCCCACCAGGATTGCTAAGGGTACATTAAATTTTAGATATATCCAGGAACTTGCTAAATTAATAGATAATATCACCGAGATGTACGATGACACATTCAGGTACACAGGGAGAGAATTGCAAGCGTACAAGAAAGAACTAGTGCAACACAGGCTAGTGTTGAATTATTTAACTGCTGTTACTGGAGGGTATTGCGTAACGTTAGCCATCCAATTTGGAGTAAAGTGTTGCACTTATGTCACCAATGATACCAGCGACCCTAAGGAGGTGATAGACCAGAAGATGGATGAGATTCTGCAGCTAAAGTGGGAATTTCGTAAGAACCATAACGCATCAGTGGCTGAAGCAGGGGAAAAGATAGAAGGATGGGTGTCATGGCTGAACCCAATGAAATGGTTCTTGGGTCTAGGAGAGTGGGTCCAGGAAGTGGTCGCCAGCGTAGGCAAATTCTTGATCCTTATACTGATTGTCATCATAGTAATTAGCATATGCGTCCGGTGTGTTCCTATTGTGATGAAGTGTGGAAAATGTGAAAACAGAGTGAAATGAAGGAATGAAACTATGATGGTGGTCAGAAATGATAATATGTATACAGAGGTAGATACAGAGCTGCACTACAACCCTGAGCTAGGAAGTACCATCATTTAAATGTATAATATTTAGACATGCATAGAAGATATTATTGAAATGTTATTTATAGAACACCCAGACAATGTAAAGTCTCAAATTCCCCTTCAAAACTACTGTTATAAGACTGGTGCATCCCCACATCTGTCACACGATCTCCCAAGATCCGCGGGGTGCGTATAATAGTAGTTTTATGCCCCCGCCTAGAGACACATTGTTGATGGATTAAGAACCACCTTGTGCCATCCCATGATAACACTAAATAATATGTGAATGTAAGCCCAAAATAAATTTTTATAGCAGATTGTGATAGCATGTTGTTTGCTATCAAAGGGTGGACTGTCGAAGCTGAATAATTGGCTGAGACAAGTTCAGTTTAAAATTTAATCGCGGCGACGCCATCTTGCGAATGGCCGCAAGACTCCATTTTTGTGGTCAGCGTCAATTCAAGTTATAACTCAGGAGCTAAGAACAGATGGCAATGTTTTTGTTAACCTACCAAGTGCAACTGGAAAAACAAGCTTTCTGAGTAAAAGTAAATAAGAAGAGACAATGGGTATTTTTACATACAAATTGGGAATCCCTGGATGCAGATAAAGTATAGTTGTGGCAATTGTAATATAATATCTACACAATTGGATTTGTCTGAATCCTAGACAGGATGGCCCCAAATTCCACAGCTTGAGGTGGTAATACATTTGCACTTCACACAAGAGTCTGTGAGAACAAAAGAGGTTTTGTTTTCCTTTGAACACACAACAGGTGGGGGCCTGCTGACAGAGGGCATGTAGAACTACAACCCTCAGCCATCCACACTGCTGGATGTTCACTTAGTGTATGAGAAATTATGCACTTAAATCTCACCCATTAATAACTAGCGTCCTTATATCAAACCCCGAATACTCACACACTACATATTCGCACACAAGGTTCCATTAGCATCAAATTGTATGATTCAAGTTGGTTAAGTTAGTTTAAATGCTAAGAAATAGAGGTTTTTGATATCTAAGGTATTATACATGATAAGCAAGGTGTGTTTGGTTTCGTTCTGATGCGTACGCTTTTTACAGAATCCCGGTGTTATCGGTGGAGAGATCGCATCATGCAAACTCAAGTTACGGATCGCAGAACTTACAAGCAACAAAATGTTTAGTTGATGGAATGTTACAGGAGGCGTTACCAGAAAGACTCCGGCTGTTAGAGGCAGGGAAAGTCTATTTGAAACAACCTGTTAAATGTGTCGTTACATATGCTTCTCCTCTGGGAACCAATGAGATCAGCAGGAAGTTCCCCCTTTGTCCTGTTTCAGTCTGGGGGGGAATAACTACATGTGTCCGAACACTGGTTTGCCAGTTCATGCTGAATTTTGGGTGAACTGAGGATATCTAGTCAGAAGTCTATCTCTGGGTCCAGAGGCGCAGCGTATGTATAACCGTACTTGGGTCTGTATTATTTCCTTTTACGCCTAACTTGTGTATGTATAGATTGCGTGTAACTGACTGTACTTTTACCTGAATAATACTTGTGCGTTGGAAACACAGATTCCACTCCTGTCTTTATTTGCGGTTAAACTGCGTACGCAATTAGCGTTCTGTTTAGAGGTTTTAGGCAGGGTTTTGTCTTAGGGGTTCTAGGCAGGTGAATCTTAGAGGTTTATAGGAAGGAATATATTAAAAGGTTTATTGACGAATTCAACAAGGCTCAGGAACAGGAGAAAGATCTTTCAATCCCTCTCCCGCAGCCTGCGACCATCTCCAGAAACTGACACTGGGGCCTATCTATCATAACTAAAATGGCCCGTTACACATGCGGAAACGCTAGTGTCCACATATTTAAGGTAATGTGCCATTCATCATCAGGGATCCGATAGGACCATCTGATATCCACAACACCGAAAACTTAAACTTTTCAGAGTTTGTCTGTAAGAGCAAACGCCATCTTCAGATGTTGCTTATTCTCAGAGCCCAGCTCCTTCTTACGGGAATGCAAATTCATCCACTGCCTCCCCAGCAGCTTTGCGCATGTGTGACCTCAGATAACACATGTGCTGAAGCCGGCGATGGGGACAGGACAGGTAAGTAATGCTGCTACTTCTGTAGCTGCACTACTAATCGCGGGGACAGCTGCTTTGTGGAGCAGCTGTCCCCACACCAGAGCGATGAAGAATTGCTCCGGTAATAAATCTCCCCCATGGCGAGATAGATACTTAATCATCGGGGGCTATAAGGCCCCAAATCAGGAATAGACCCCACAGTGCAGTGTCACCTTCACTTCTTTGAAAGTCTTCTACTAAATGCTGGGAATATAACTCTCAGGTACAGTGGTTACCGCAACACATACTTGCCTACCTTTTTTTCCTCCTCGCTGGGAGAAGCCCGTGGAGGAGAAGGTGGGTTGCGATGGGGGTGGGGCCTGAAAATTTGCATCATTAAGGCCCACCCCTCACGGTAAATTACAGCGATTGGTGCAAATTTAAATAGGAGGCATGACTAAATGACACGATTAATGACAATTCACGTCATTAAGCCCCGCCTCCTACATGGGGACACGCGATCGCCGCGGAAATTCTCCCCATTCTGCCCACTTCAATAAGAAGTAGGCAGAATGCAGGAGAAATGCCTACCCTTCCGGGGTTGCGGGGGGTTACCCAAAAAATTGGCAGCCTCCCGTGAATTCCGAGAGGGTAGGCATGTATGCCGCAACCGCTCCCTACGGCTTCCCCTTTGTACATAGCGGGGATATTTTCATTAGAAATTAAATTATCCCCTGCGATATGGATACCTAATAATTGCGGCAGTCCCACGATTATTAGTACATACTGTCGAAGCTGAATAATTGGCTAAGACAAGTTCAGGTTAAAATTTAATCGCGGCGACGCCATCTTGCGACTGGCCGCAAGACGCCATCTTGAAAATGAGATCGCAAGATGCCATTTTGCGAATGGCCGCCTAAGCGCCATTTTAGATAAACTCACATTTTAGTACATGTGGCGATAATACTAATAGCACCATGCGTTTGCAACTTTCACCATTTCTCATACACACATTAATACACACAATTGTGCTGTTAACTAGTCGCATATTAGCGAATGCATAGGACTTTGTATGAAACCGCTGTTTTATTAGCTTTATGCGCACGCATCTGCCCCAAGTTAACTAGCGTCCTTATTTCAAACCCTGAATACCCACACATTACATATTCACACATAAGGTTCAATAAGCTCTAAAGTATATGATTTAAGTTGGTTCAGTTAGTTTAAATGCTGAGAAATAAAGATATTTGATAACTAAGGTATTATACATGCTAAACAAGTCATGTTTGGAGTTGTACTGATGCGTATCCTTTTTACAGTATTCCGGTGTTATCGGTGGGGAGATCGCATCATGCATTCCCGAGTTATGGATCGCAGAGCCTACAAGCAACAAAATGTATATTTTAGAAACAACTGTTAGGATGCTACAAGAGGCGTGAAGAGGAAGACCCCCAGCTGTTAGAGGCAGGGAGAGTATGTTTGAACTAGCCTGTTAAATGTGTCGTAACAGATGCTTCACCCCTGAGAACCAATGATATCAGCAACAGACTTCCCTATTGTCCTGTATATTCTGGGGGGTATAAATATGAGTGCATGAACGCTGGTTCTGGGTCTTCGTGCTGAATGACGAGGGGTCTCTTGCTGATGCCTATCTCTGGGTCCGGAAGCGCCTGCGTATGTATACTGTACTTGGGTCTGTATAATTTCCTTTTGCGCCTAAATTGTGTCTTGATCAATTGCGTGTAACTGTCTGAACTTTTACCTGAATATCACTTGTGCTTTGGAACCACAGATTCCACGTCTAAGTCTTTATTTATGGTATGACTGCGTATGCAAACTAGCGTAATCCTTAGAAGGTATAGGCAGGACATTAGAAGGTATAGGAAGGTGTGTATAGAGGTTCTGATCCAGTATCTTTAGTTGGGGGCTCGTAGTGAAGTCACTTACCTGCTCACACGGTTCATACGGTCATCGATATTTCAGCAAAGGGTGGAGTGGCCACATGCAGGGTTTGCCTGCAACCGCTTTGTGCTGAAAGATCGCTATCCATCTCCATGTGAATCAAGGGAGCTGACTAGAATCCAGGGACAAGAGAGGAAAAAGTTTGTTTTCCTCTGTTGATAGTACCTTACGTTTAAAGGGGTGTCGCAGTACTGAGTACGCGACTAAGTTGCAGGTTGGTGCATAGCAAAAAAGATGCACTTTTGTGTACGCAGTTGAAAAGCCATTATACGGTTGTGTGGTAGTCGCATTATTGTGTATGCGACTGGACGCACAATAGTGTATACGTACTTCCGGTTGTGCTGCCACGTGTTTGAACAAAGCCATTGAGGTTTTCATTTTTTTCTATTACCAATATCTGGGTTAACGTGTATTTTTCTGCGCAGGAAAAAAGTGTGTAACAGTGAATACTTGTTGAACAAAGTTAAGGGTATCGTATGATCCTTAAAGGCTAGGTGCAAGGGTTAGTCTAGCCGCTCGGTAAGCAGCTTTACCGTTCTATACACATTAGCAGGTGTACATGTTGTCTTTGTTGTAGAGGTGCGTGAGAGTAGCCGACATATAAACTCTCATAGGTGTGGAAGTTGCCTTACTAAATCTTATCCAGGTGTGGAAGTTGCCTTACTAAATCTTATCCAGGTGTGTGGGCGCCGCCGACTTAAATCCACAGGTAAGTGAAAGTGTCTTGATTGTCTTTCACCGGCTTAAATCTTTATTGAAAAGCATAGGAGTTGTCTCAGAATGGGAGCCACACAAACAGTAGAGATGTTAGGCAATGATGTGCTGCTAATGGAGGCGCCGATCGGATCGGCCCATCGTATCATGCATACCAAGTACGGTACTTATGCAATAAGGTATTGTGATTTATGGTTTAATATGACGAGGAAGAGTGTTCCGTTTCCCAGAATTGGTAGTTTTGATAAAAATGTGTTAGACAATGTCCAAGATCACATCAGTTTGATGCGCTCCTGTGAGAAAAAGGTAAAATATTTTGAATGTTTAAAACTGTGGCAGCATGAAGGGGATGCGTGGCTTAACAATGTGCAAACGACGCAAACTAGCGTCACGAGCACATTGTCAGAAAATACATACGCGATGCTAAATTGCAATACGGGCGAGCCGCAAAATGGCGCGCACGTGCGGCAAGGTAGCGTAATGGAGAGTATTGCCAGCAGTTCACGCTCACCTCCCCCACCTTATGTGGATGGAGGTGCAAGTACAGTTAACAAAAATACCCATACAAATGTAACAAGCAACTTGTACCCTCTCTTAAGCAATTATAAAGAAAATGTTCATGATGCGGATGATGAGCCTATTGTAATGTCTGCCATTTCCCATGCTGTGCAGATGATAGATGCTGCATCACCACAATCACGAGTGGTGCCGCCATCTCCATCGGTAAAGCAAGGGAAGTGTTAATGCCCTCTGCACCCGTAGAGGAAGTTGTTCAAACCATACGTAGCAGCAGCAGACTAAACCCCCAGCCAGGTAATCAGGTCAAAGGTAGCAGCGCTACTGGTCTGCATCCCATTCGGACAATAACTGTTCCAAATGGAAATGCAGACGCAAACGGTATAGTGTACACGAGGGAAGTAGTAATGCATTGTCCTTGGACAAGAGCAGAACTAAGGGCCTGATTCAGAGCCGGTCGCTATTTGCGCTCGCTCGTCCAGAAAATAGGGGTGGCTAATCAAATTAACCGTTCGATGTTTGCGGTCTGTTCACGCCTCTAGGTTTGAACGAGCGAACAAAACTTGCGGTCGTTTTTTTGGGAAACTACGCCCCCTGTCCGCTCGCATCCTACGTCATGTCCGCTATTTATTAGATTAATCGAGTACATTGACCAGGGTATGAGCTGCTCGCTATTCTTGTGGTTGGTTTTTGCTACCACAATTTTGCGAGCAGTTCTGAGTTAAAAAAAACCAAGTGACGTGGTCAATGACGCTGCTGTATTAATTATGCACACCCATAAAACGCCCGTTTTGACCTTTAAGCACGCCTGCGTTCGGATCTCCACTCCCCGTTTTCAAGCACCTTCCCCTGTTACCACCCACATATGCCTCATCCTGTCACTCAAATTAGCAGGCATTCGCTATTTTGCGAGCAGATGAATTTCGGCCGCACTGACTGGTTCGCGCATGCGTATAACGATCTGTACGCATGCGCAGTTGGGCAAACATCGCTCGGAGTGAACGAGCTGCCACTTACGAGTGGCTCTGAATTAGGCCCTAAATTCCATCATAAATGATTTCCCCGATCCCAAAAAGGAATTAGTCAAATGTCAAAGATTTTTGAGGAATTTGGGTAGTTCACCTGAACCCACTAATAAAGATTGGCATGTGGTGTTAAGGGCCTGTCTGCCACGCAATACCGACGTGACAAAATTGATCACGGATTATGTATTGGATGATGACGTTCCCTTAACAGACCAAGTAAACCAAGGTAACATTTCCCGCATTGTAACTCAATTGGGTATATATTTTCCAGTAGTAGTTAACTGGAACAAAATTTTCACCATTAAGCAGAAAGAGAGTGAGACTGCAGAAGATTACTGCGATCGGGCTCTGCAGGCTATCACCCAGTACACTGGGATAGAGGATATTAAAGATAGCACTCACCATAGGGGGATGATAGTTACGGTACTTGTGGACGGTCTGAAAGAGAGTTTAAAAACTCGGGTTCAGACTTCACAGCCTGGCTGGCGGGGACTTACAATAGATACCCTCATAGAAACCGCCATTGAACATGATAAGAACATCTCCAAAAAGAGAGAAGCCCAGAGCGAGAAACTAATGGCTGTCAGTATACAAGCTCTGGAGGGAATGACGGTAACATCACAGCCAACAGACACACTTGCACACACACTCACTTCTGAACAAGTATGTGCTCTCACTAACCCCACTCAACAACAAACACAACTCTATCCCACTAACCAGATGCAACCACAGGTCCCAGGCTATCCACCAACTTCTTATCCCCCACAATACCCTTACCCTCCCTATCCTTACCCATATCCACCACCTTTACCCTCTACGCAAACCTCACAACACCACATGTCTTCACCCAAAACACGAACATGTTTTAACTGTAAACAAACAGGACACTTAAGTAGAAACTGTACAGTAAAAGGAGTAGGGATCCCACATCAGGGAAGACATAGATATCCCCATAAGGGATATGCACAGAGGCCAGCAAATGTTCAGCAGGCACCAGCTCCAATTGCAGCCGTAAATGCTTTATTGGAGAATGGTAGCCAACGCTAGGGGTCAGATCATACCTGTAGTCTAGAGATGGTCAGGTTAACGGGAAGTACTAGGGAAGAACCGGTCATGATGGTTGATGTAGCTGGTACTGAATATCCTTTTCTTGTAGACACAGGGGCGACCAGGTCGGTGATAAAATCTCCCGTTAATTTGCAGGTGACCAACGAGACAGTACCATCAATGGGTGTAACAGGTAAAGTGGAACATTATCCTTTAACAAAATCCATAGAGGTTACTATTGGGCCGTTGCATACCAGGCATTCTTTTCTCCTTGCTGCTGCGGCTCCTACTAACCTACTGGGCAGAGACTTGTTATGTAAGATGGGATGTGTTATATATTGCACCCCTGATGGTGTATTTTTAATGTCCCAGAGAGAATGGTATACGAGGTGCGGGATATGCTAGACACTCCACAAAGGATAATGTATCACTCTACCGTTTTAAATGAAACTCCATCACAGGTAGATGAAATGTTGTTCCTAATTCCAGATTCCCTTTGGACTAAAGATGGACAGGACACTGGATTAATGGTAAACGTAAGCCCTGTAATGGTAAATTTAAAAAGCGGAAGGCAAGCTCCAAAAATTCCCCAGTGCCCACTAAAGCAGAAGGTAGAACTAGGGTTTTTTCCAATAATTGAGCGACTATTGCAACAGGGAATTTTAGTTCGTACAGCTAGTGTAGCCAACAGTCCCATCTTTCCAGTGAAGAGTGGTGGGAGGGGTTATAGGCTGGTACAAAACCTTAGAGGTGTCAATAAGGTAGTAGAGAGCCAATTCCCCGTAGTGCCGAATCCCACCAAATACAACCAATTTCACTGTCATTGACCTCTGTTCAGCTTTCTTCTCTGTACCTCTCCATCCTGACTGTCAGTATCTATTCGCATTTACATACAGAGGTTTACAATACACATGGACACGATTACCCCAAGGATTCATAGACAGCCCCAGTATCTTCTCCCAGGCATTGCACGACTGTTTACAATCTTTTCAACCTGCCAATGGATCTGTTCTAATTGAATATGTGGACGATTTATTGCTATGTTCTGACTCGTTTATGTCATGTTTGAATGATACTAAACTTTTGTTACTTCATCTCTCAGAAACAGGACACAAGGTGGCTAAGGACAAACTACAGCCGTGCCAATCCAGAGTAAAATATTTGGGACACTGCCTAACCCAGGGGTTATGACACCTTACAACAGATAGAATCCAGGCCATACAAAACATGACACTGCCGCAAACTCAACAGCAAATTCGTACCTTCTTGGGAATGTGTGGATACTCTAAAATGTGGATTCCAGGTTGTTCTATTTTGGCCTTACCTTTACAGGAATTAGTCTCTTCCTCAAAACCCGATCGTGTCATACACACAGAGGAATCAGAACAGGCTTTCCTTAATCTTAAGGATAGTCTGACAAGAGTTCCTGCATTGGGAATACCTGATTATGAAAAACCTTTTGATTTGTATTGTACGGAAGCCGATGGTTGTGCTGCAGGTGTCCTCACACAAAAACATGGTGATGCCAGTAGGCCTGTAGCATACTACAGTGCCCAATTGGACATGGAAGCAAGATCACTCCCCACCTGCTTGAGAAGTGTAGCAGCTATCGCTTTATTGGTGAGTAAAAGTGAGGACGTAGTATTGGGCCATGATATGATTGTCTACACTCCCCATGCTGTATCTGCTCTGTTGAACTCAGCTCAAACCAGACACGTCTTCTCGGCTAGGTTCACCAAATGGGAACTAGCTCTAATCGCTCCTGCAAATATTACTGTTAAACGTTGGAGTACGCTGAATCCAGCAACATACCTACCATATGTACAACATGATGTACAAAGGGTGGAAGGAGAGGAGTTGCTGGCGGGAGGTGAGTTTGGCAGACATAATGATACGCATGATTGTATGACATATCTGAATCAGACCTTTACTGCTAGACCTGACATACATGACACACCTTTAGAGAATGTGGATGTAACTTTTTATACGGATGGGAGTTGTCATAGACAAACAGACACAGGTTATGCTATTGTAAATAACACAGACACCATAGAAGCTAAACCTCTCGGTCCTCCTCACTCAGCCCAGGTGCAGAGTTAGTAACACTGACTAGAGCATGTGAACTGGCAGCAGGCAAAATCTGCTAACATTTACACTGACTCGAGGTACGCGTTCGGGGTGGTGCACGATTTTGGGGCTCTATGGCGTCTGAGAAATTTTATGACAGCAGCAGGCACACCAGTTGCACATTCCCGACACATAAAACATCTTCTAGAAGCAATCCAACTGCCCAAAGCAGTGGCAGTAATTAAATGCAAAGCCCACACATGTGAGATTGACCTGGTGTTGCTGGGCAACAACAGAGCTGATGAAGCTGCAAATGGGCAGCAGGGTTAAAGATGTTTCCTCCAACTGAAACAATTATGTCATTTCAAACTATTGATATGCTGAAATTAATTGAGATGAAAAATTTGTGTTCAATTCAGGAAAAATCCATTTGGAAGTCCAAGGGGTGTGGGCAAGAGTCCTCTGGGCTCTGGAGGGACGGACATGGTAAGCCAGTAGCCCCCAATGCATATTACCCCAACACGGTCTGACTCATCTGGGTAAACAGGGTATGTGCAAGTTGGTGAGGACATACTGGTGCATACCAGGTTTTTCTTCACAAGCAGAGAAGATAGCAATGTCCTGTCTGACCTGTTTGAGAAAGAACATAGGGAAAGCGATCCCTACCGAACCGTCCCACATTCCACCGACTGATGGACCTTTCCAGGTGATACAAATTGATTTCATCCAATTACCACCCTGCAGGAACCTTAAGTATGTATTGGTGTGCACAGACGTATTTTCTAACTGGGTTGAGGCTTACCCAGCGGCCACTAATACTGCTACGTTTACTGCTAAGAAAATAGTTCAGGAATTTGTATGCAGGTACGGTATCCCTAAAATCATCGAGAGTGACAGGGGAACCCATTTCACAGGTGATGTTTTTCAAAATATGTGTAAGCTGATGGGTATTAATAGCCGACTTCACACCCCTTACCGACCGCAAGCCAGTGCCAAGGTAGAGAGGATGAACGGGACTATTAAAAATAAGCTAAGTAAAATCATGGCAGAGACTGGACTAGGATGGCCAGAAGCTTTACCTTTGGTCCTACATAGCATAAGGACCACTCCTAGACCTCCTCTGAATCTGTCACCATTTGAAATATTGTTCGGTAGACAACCTCATTTGATTATAAGTCCACAGGAAGATCTAAAGGGTAACAACGAGGTAACTGTGAAGTATCTTATATCAATGAGTAAGCAGTTAAAGCAACAGCAGCAGAAACTGAAATTGTTGTCAAATGATATGCCTGAAACGAACTGTCATGATGTTGAACCAGGAGAATATGTAATGATCAGAAATTTCTTGCGTTCAGGTTGTTTGACTGATCGGTGGGAAGGTCCATACCAGGTGCTGCTGAAGAGTACTACATCTTTGAAGGAGGCCGAGAGAGATACCTGGGTCCATTCCACTCACTGCAAAAAGGTCAATCAACCGTTGGAGAAACAAGTCGGAGACAAAGCTGATAGCGTGGATCTGCCGCTCACGAGCTTGTTCCGGGAGGATTGAAAAGGTCGTAGTAAGATACCTGAACTGAGAGAAATTTGCAGGTCTTGTTGTGACGATGGACGGGCCTGCTGTGTTCATTTTCATATTCTCTTTTAGAGTGTTCACCATCCTGGTCAGTCCGGGGATATCCAGTGTCTGTGATGGGGGACCGATTGAGGAAACGGGAGCTGATGGCAGTGCTGATGGAGTGGAATCAGGAGGAGTGCAATGCCAATCAGGGGAGTGTCTTTCCAATCTTAGTACTGTTATTGTTAAAAGAGCTGTCATTCCGGATACTCGGGGAAGGTGTGGAGGGTTATCGTCTGAAGATTCCTGTATTTGTGAGCTTTGTGTGTCCCTAGTTGATGAGAACTGTATCCAACGGTGCCAACCTAAATATAATCCGTACTGGGGTGGGTATCCTCTAGAGGATTATCATAGCATGGTAGGCAAAGTGCTAAATCAAACTGATTGCTGGGTGTGTTCACATGTGCCCCAGGGACAGCATAACGTAGGGTTGGTCCCATTTCCGCTGAATATCACGGAAATTTTAGAATTACAAAAAGGGAAAACATTGGATGGAAAATTCCTCTCATCCAAACCACCTCATTTCAAACTCTATCAATTCCAAGTAGATAGATCACTTTTGTGTTTAAACATAACCAACCCCAATAAACCCGGGAGTTGGGAAGTGACGGGGAATAATCAGACGATGACCTTCTCACAAAGAGCTGATAATGAGTCCATAAACCATGATCTATTGCGCTCCATTAAGTCTGGTGGGAAACATTTTAGGTATCGATATACATTGAGTTCCACCAAAGAAATTATTGGTAAGGTGCCAAATGGTTATTGTGCTGAAATAATACAGCCAGAAACTTGCATGTACCAGATGGAAGAACCAGAAATAGGATTGTTTGCAAGGGAAATGTGCTTAATGATAATGATGCATACCATTCCTTATGTTCTCCCTGATAATGTATATTTCATCTGTGGAAGAAAAGCGTATAAATGACTCTCCCCGAGTTCCGAAGGTTTGTGTTACCTGGGAAGAATAGTCCCAGAAGTTATGACCCTCACACATGTTGAAATGCTGGGTATACATAAAAACACACCGTCACCATATCTTCACACACAATATAAACACAGAGGCAAAAGAAATATTGTACCTGGTGATATACATAAAGCTACTCAGTTAATCAGTGAGACAACTGGCTTTCAAGTTCTGGTCGCATTGGACCCCACCAGGATCGCTCGGGGTACATTAAATTTTAGATATATCCAGGAACTTGCTAAATTAATAGATAATATCACCGAGATGTACGATGACACATTTAGGTATACAGGGAGAGAATTGCAAGCGTACAAGAAAGAACTGGAGCAACACAGGCTAGTGCTGAATTATTTAACTGCTGTTACTGGAGGGTATTGCGTAACATTGGCCACCCAATTTGGAGTAAAATGTTGCACCTATGTCACCAATGCTACCAGCGACCCTAAGGAGGTGATAGACCGGAAGATGGATGAAATTCTGCAGCTAAAGTGGGAATTTCGCAAAAACCATAACGCTTCAGTGGCTGAAGTAGGGGAAAAGATAGAAGGATGGGTGTCATGGCTGAACCCAGTAAAATGGTTCTCAGGTCCAGGGGAATGGGTCCAGGAAGTGATTGCCAGCATAGGCAAATTCTTAATCCTTATACTGATTGTCATAATAATTGGCATATGCGTCTGGTGTGTTCCTATTGTTTTGAAGTGTGGAAAATGTAGAAATAGAGTAAAACGAAAGAATGAAATCATGATGGTGGGCAGTATGAATACCGAGGTAAATACAGAACTGCATTACAACCCTGAGCTAGGAAACACCATTATTTAATGTGTTATATTTAGACATGCATAGAATGTATTATTGAAATGTTATCCAAAGAACACCTCAGATAATGTAAAGTCTCAATTCCCCTTCAAGACTGCTTTTATAAGACTGGTGCATTCCCACACCTTTCACATGATCTTCCAAGATCCGCGGTGTGCGTATAATAGTAGTTTTATGTCCCCACTCAGAGACACATTATTGATGGATAAAGAACCACCTTGTGCCATCCCATAATAACACCAAATAATATGTAAATGTAAGCCTAAATTAAATCCTAATAGCAGATTGTGATAGCATGTTGTTTGCTATCAAAGGGTGGACTGGCGAAGCTGTATAATTGGCTAAGACAAGTTCAGTTTAAATTTAATCGCGGCGACACCATCTTGCGACTGGCCGCAAGACGCCATCTTGAAAATGAGATCGCAAGACGCCATTTTGCAAATGGCCGCCTAAGCGCCATTTTAGATAAACTCACATTTTAGTACATGTGGCGATAATACTAATAGCACCATGCGTTTGCAACTTTCACCATTTCTCATACACACATTAATACACACAATTGCGCTGTTAACTAGTCGCATATTAGCGAATGCATAGGACTTTGTATGAAACCGCTGTTTTATTAGCTTTATGCGCACGCATCTGCCCCAAGTTAACTAGCATCCTTATTTCAAACCCTGAATACCCACACATTACATATTCACACATAAGGTTCAATAAGCTCTAAAGTATATGATTTAAGTTGGTTCAGTTAGTTTAAATGCTGAGAAATAAAGATATTTGATAACTAAGGTATTATACATGCTAAACAAGTCATGTTTGGAGTTGTACTGATGCGTATCCTTTTTACAGTATTCCGGTGTTATCGGTGGGGAGATCGCATCATGCATTCCCGAGTTATGGATCGCAGAGCCTACAAGCAACAAAATGTATATTTTAGAAACAACTGTTAGGATGCTACGAGAGGCGTGAAGAGGAAGACCCCCAGCTGTTAGAGGCAGGGAGAGTATGTTTGAACTAGCCTGTTAAATGTGTCGTAACAGATGCTTCACCCCTGAGAACCAATGATATCAGCAACAGACTTCCCTATTGTCCTGTATATTCTGGGGGGTATAAATATGAGTGCACGAACGCTGGTTCTGGGTCTTCGTGCTGAATGCTGAATGACGAGGGGTCTCTTGCTGATGCCTATCTCTGGGTCCGGAAGCGCCTGCGTATGTATACTGTACTTGGGTCTGTATAATTTCCTTTTGCGCCTAAATTGTGTCTTGATCAATTGCGTGTAACTGTCTGAACTTTTATCTGAATATCACTTGTGCTTTGGAACCACAGATTCCATGTCTAAGTCTTTATTTATGGTATGACTGCGTACGCAAACTAGCGTCATCCTTAGAAGGTATAGGCAGGACATTAGAAGGTATAGGCAGGACTAGAAGGTATAGGAAGGTGTGTATAGAGGTTCTGATCCAGTATCGTTAATACCTACCCACAATCTCTTATCATCAGTAACAGTTCCAATGTGTGTTGGATCTAATAGTACTTAGTATAGCATAGTATTTTAGTAATGTTTTTAATCACAGGCCTGATCCAGGTCACCCAAGCAATAACAGGGAATTTCTAACCTGTATGTAAAAAACTGTGCAAAAGTTTTAGGCAGGTGTGGAAAATATGCTGCAAAGTAAGAATGCTTTCAAAAACAAAAGTGTTTAATAGTTTATTTTTATCAATTAACAAAATGCAAAGTGAATGAACAGAAGAGTCATCTAAATCAAATCAATAGTTTGTGTGAACGTCCTTTGCCTTCAAAACAGCATCAATACTTCTAGGGGTATGCAGTTGGGATGCCGACAGTCTAAATGCCGAGTGTCGGCATCCCGACTGTCTAATCCCGGCAAGGGTCTAATGACAGGCGTCAAAATCCTGACGCCTGTCATTTTACCTATGCCGGGAGCCCGACGCCCAGCATCCCGATCGAAGGTAAACTGTCCGCCAGGTGCGGACAGCCGCGGGGGGAGGGTTAGGTTAGAGGCTCCCGGGGGGGACTTAGGGTTAGTCACCCCCCCGGGAGGGTTAGGCTAGGGGAAGGGATGGTTAGGGTTAGGCACCCTCGGGGGGAGGTTAGGGTTAGGCACCTCCCCAGGAGACTTAGGTTTAGGCTGCAGGGAAGGAAGGGTTAGGTTTAGGCACTTGCTGGAGGGGTTAGGGTTAGTCACTTGGGGGGGAGGACATGCGTCCGGCGGTAAATCATACCGATCCCCTTCTAGGTACACTTGCACAAAGTCAGGGATTTTGTAGGATTATAGTCAGATGTATGATTAACCAATCATACCAAACAGGTGATAATGATCATCATTTTCATATATAGGTTGAAACACAGGCATTAACTGAAATAGAAACAGCTGTGAGGGAGGCTTAAAACTGGGTAAGGAACAGCCAAACTCTGCTACAAAGGGGAGGTTGTGGAAGACCGATTCATGTTACAGATCATACACCATGGCAAGATGGAGCACAGCAACAAGACATAAGATAATTATACTGTAATAGCAAGGTTTCTCCCAGGCAAAGATTTCAGAGCAGACTGGGGTGTTAAGATGTGCTGTTCAAGCTCTTTTGAAGAAGCACAAAGAAATGGGTAACATTGAGGACCGTAGACTCAGTGGTCGGCCAAGGAAAGTTAGTGCATCAGATGAAGACACATCATGCTTACTCCCCTTCGAGATCGGACAGTGCCATCATTTCAGAACTGGCAGAAACCAGTGGGACCCAGGTCCACCCATCTACCGTTCTGAGAAGTTTGGTCAGAAGTGGTCTTCATGGAAGAATTGCGGCCAAAAAGTCATACCTTCAGCGTGGAATCAAGGCCAAGCGACTCAATTATGCACTAAAACATAGGAACTGGGGTGCCAAAAAATGGCAGCAAGTGCTCTTTACTGATCAGTCAAAATTTTAAATTTTTGGTTGTATCACAAGGCAGTTTGTTCGCCGAAGGGCTGAAGAGTGGTACGATAATGAGTGTTTGCAGGCAACAGTGAAGCATGGTGGAGATTCCTTGCAAGTTTGGGGCTGCATTTCAGCAAATGGAGTTGGAGATTTGATCAGGATTAATGGTGTCCTCAATGCTGAGAAATACAGGCAGGTACTTATCCATCATGCAATTCCATCAGGGTAGCGTCTGATTGGCTCCAAATTTATTCTGCAGCTGGACAACGACCCCAAACATACAGCCAATGTCATTACGAACTATGGCCCTGATTCAGAGCCGGACACTTTTTTTAGAGTGGCCTCCTGGCCGCTCGCATAGCTGTGGGTGACCACCCACAGCTATAGCGAGCGGTCAAAAAGATGGTCGCGACCATGGTCAAGACCATCGCGACCATCGGGCTTGCGACGAGACCCTTGTGGTAGGGTCTCGTTGCGGCAAGCCCAAGAGTGCTTTCGGCTCTGACAGAGCCAAAAGCACTCCCACTGACATCACTTGTGTGTTCTCGTGCGTATGCGCACTGACCCAACATCGACCCGCTTGTGAGCGCTCGCGAGCGGGTCTGAATCAGGCCCTATATTCAGAGTAAAGAAGAACAAGGAGTCCTGGAAGTGGTGATATGGCCCCCACAGGGCCCTGATCTCAACATCATCGAGTCTGTCTGGGATTACATGAAGAGACAGAAGGATTTGAGCAAGCCTACATCCACAGAATATCTCTGGTTAGTTCTCCAAGATGTTCGGAGCAACCTCCCTGCCGAGTTCCTTCAAAAACTGTGTGCAAGTGTGCCTTGAAGAATTGATGCTGTTTTGAAGGCAAAGGGTGGTCACACCAAATATTGATTTGATTTAGATCTCTCTTCTGTTCTTTCACTTTGCATTTTGTTAATTGATAAAAATAAACTATTAACACTTCTATTTTTGAAAGTATTCTTACTTTGCAGCATTTTTTCCACACCTGCCTTTTGCACAGTACTGTATACTTGTATGTTTTTCTTAGAAATTCGAAATGCAGTTATTGGGCAACAAGGAACTGCTCTGAATGGGGATTGCCCCACCACTGATCCTCATGCCCTCAGTCATCACCAACAAGGGGGATGGGGTCCGCTCTACCAGGTGGTCACGGAAGCACTCGATCAGTTTCCAATTAATATTTATATTTATTGCCAGGAAATTAATCCTAAACCACATAGTATATGGTACATGGTATAGTAGCTTAGTAGGAAGGATTTACCATTCTGATGTCTTTGTTATATATACACTTCTCACAAATGTAATGTAATTTTACAAATGTATCAATACAATGTATTCTATATCATCTAATGTTTACAAGAATTCTAAACATGTAGTATATACCTTCTTACCGTGTAATAAATAGAACAGTGCTAAATGAGCATTGTTGTGTGTGATTTGTTGTTGCGTTAAGAGTTTTTTTTCCTCTCATTTCTAGAGTGGCAATAATATATATTTGTATCCATTATGGTGTGTGTATGTTATCTAATGGACGGGAATCACTGACGGTGATGTTCAACTTCAATTTTTAGATATAGTGAACCCCATGGGAATTCTGACAAAGTACATGGTCCTATATCTTAAAACAGGAATTATGACAGCAGAGAATTATACCGGCATCTCAGAATATATAGGAAGAAATGTCACTATTTCCTAGGAGTTCTAGCATACTTAATATTGTAAACTACTGTAAGTAAATGATTTGTGTGACAGGTGTATTCTTGTATACCTACAGCCCACAATAATTAGTAATGGAAGAAAATAAATTATGCAAAGGTTTGCACATTTCTGCACTAATGGGTTATATAAGTGTAACGCAAAGCCCAACCACTACATAATGGTTTAGCGTCTCTGTAAAATAATGTAGAGTTTACAACTGTCCCTAACTCATTTCTTTTTTATTTTATTAGAAAGCACAATGGCAAAGGATGTCGCTCACATTCATTTAGGGATTTGAAGTTCAATTTTGAGTGGGATTTGGGGGTATATTTACTAATGTTCAATTTTGATTTTAGTGTCATTTGACATTCGATTTTCATTCAATTTTGCATTCGGAGATTTACTAAAGGGAAAACCGAATGACAAATGGAATATAAAACCAAATCCCACTCAAAATCGAACATTGGAAAAACATTGGTATTTTATATAGACAAACATAAAATCCCACATTTATTCAGAGCCGGTCCTGGTTTTGGAAATATAGGGGACAAAAGACGTTGGGGTCCCCTGTATTTAGCACAACTAGCACCGGACTCTTTCTAGCGGTGTGCGGTGTGCGTTGCTAGAACCTTTTCACCGGGTCCCCCGGCCAAAGCATTACACCTGACCACTAGTCAGCCCTTACCAGCAAGCGGGGCATTAAGGGTGTGCTGGTACCTCTAGTTCTCCTGTAAAATAAATGTTAAAATAAAAACAACACTCACACACTGTGAAAGAATAAGTTTATTACACACATACACACTCACCTACAATACCTGGCCAGGTCATCTTGTCCAAGTAGGCATCCAGCATCTTCTTAAAACAAAAGAATGAGGAGCTCAAACCACGAACTTGGGCCCCCATTTATCAACGAATGCAAATACCAGTGGAATTTTCCATTTAGTATTACAGTGATACAAACTAAAAATCCACTGGTATTTACCAATACTTACCCCTCCAGCGAGGTGCCACGAAGTCCCCCTCCTCTGCGAGGTCCTCCGCTGGGCTGCTGGCAGCCTAATGCTGCAAGCGAGCGCTAAAGGGGTTATGCTTCATTGATAAATGTGGGCCTTAGGGCCTGATTCAGCAAGAATCACTGATGTGATCGTGTACGCAGTTTTGCTGCAAAAGTATGCTGATAATTGCAATCACAAAGCACTCGCATGGACAACATGCAGACGCCCACTTCCCCTCTCGCACATCCGTAATATCTTGCAATCCAGCCAAAACATCAGTAACATCGAAGTACATCGGCCCACTCACACATTTAAGGCAGGTCTGACCCTACCACTATATTGCTAACTTTCCTGCATGTAGTGAGAGCTCAAGCTGCGTATGCCATCGCAGTGGCTAATTTATGTACGCCCCTGCAACGGCATTCAAACGCACTGACACACCTGCGTTTCTCCGACCACCCCCCCCGTCACCACCGCCAAACGGTACTTCCTGTCAATCACTCTGCGATGGGTCTGCGTACAGGCAGTCCCGATCGCAGTGAGGCATTCGCGCACTGCGATTCATACATATGTGCATAGGCAAAACTGGGCGTGGTCCGGGGGTGCACAGGACCACCCATTAGCCCAGTTCGCCGAAATGCCCGCTGCCCGCCCACCACAGTCCAGGGTAGTGGCCGGCAGATGCCCCGCACCCTCCCACACCCGCTGCCACAATCGGAGCTGAGCTCCGATCGGGCAGCTCTAGTCTTTAGCTTCTGCGCAATGCGCATGCGCAGAAGCTTACCTTACCGGGGGAGCTGCTGCACATGCATAGCAGCATCTCTTCCCACGGGCAGCTGCACAGACAGGACAGAGCAGAGGACCTGTGAGCGCTGGCCTCTGAAGTGATCGGAGGATAAGGAAGCCTCTGATCGCTTCAGAGCCAGCGTTCCCAGTGATGCACTGCGTGGGTGACGTCATGACGTCACCCGCGATGTGAGGAGCCTGCGCGGCCGCGACTGCTGGATCAAGTCAGATCCAGTCAGTGCAGCAGCGTTAGCCTGGACGATGGCCTCGTGGAGTCAGGTAAGTAGGGGGCGGGGGATGGCATACCACTACTACAGGGGAACTACACATGGGCACTACTACCAGTGGCAAACACAGGATATTGAAAGGGGGATTTCCAAATACCGAATACAGAGCCCCCCACCTCCTCTACCCACTGAGCTACCCCCTATATTAATTACACACACACACACACACACATATATATATATGTATATATATATATATATACACACTATAGACTTGCCAAATAACGTCAGTATATCCCGAAAGAACATAGTATACTGTACATCCCGTCATATTAATATACCACACGGCACAAAATACTACTACACAATCGACCAGATATAATACTACAACCCGTAGCCCATCTCAATCCCAAAAAGCTATTAGTATACGACACTCCCACAATACAATACTACACTCCCTAACCTACCTTCCCTACCAAATAAAATAGGTATACACACACCCCGGTATATTACATCCTTAAGCCTATCTCAATTCACAGATAATATATAAATATACACCCCCAGATACATTACTATACCTCTCATCCCCCCTTCCCATCCCTGATGCATAACTATACACCCCAGATACATTTACCTCACCCCCTTTAAACACTACTATACCCCTCCATACATTACACCCCTCAACCCCCAGACAATATGTTTACCCCTCATACATTACACCCCTCAACCCACCTCTCCCTCCAGGTTATATAAGTATATACCCCCACCTCACCCACTTAAAATGAATAAGTACTGTACATCACCCTTACCTCTGATTGCAGCATTATGTGTCCCTCACACCGGCTGCTGCCTGCATGGGACATGGACAGGCCCATCAAAGCAGGAGGGGGCGGGGCCTCATAGAGGGGGGTAGACTCTGGAAGAAGCAGGGAGACAGACAGGCCATGCAGAGCAGGAGATAGAGGAGGGGGCGGGACTTAGATAGGGGGCGGGGAGAGTGGACTTAACTCATCCCCTGTAGGGGAGAAAGAAGAACAGGTGGCCTAGCACAGACGCAATGTCGCAGCTTGTTAATGGAGCAATGCTGAAGCCTTTGCTCTGCCCTCCTATGAGAAGGGTGCCAGCAGCTGCCTGCATGCCGCTAGTCACAGTAACAGGGTGCCGCTGATCCTAACAGAAAACTGCTCTGTACTTACAGGCAGACATCTGTCTGTAGCAGTTCCCAGGCAGGATCATCTGCACTCTGCAGGGCCCCCTCTGAGCCCGGGTCCGATACATAAGTTCCGGTTGTACCCCCCTGATGGCGGCAGCGACGCAGACAACACACACACTGACAGACAGATACTCACAAAGACAACACACACACACTGACAGACAGATACTCACAAAGACAACACACACACACTGACAGACAGATACTCACAAAGACAACACACACACACTGACAGACACTCACAAAGACAACACACACACACTGACAGACACTCACAAAGACAACACACACACACTGACAGACACTCACAAAGACAACACACACACACTGACAGACACTCACAAAGACAACACACACACTGACAGACACTCACGAAGACAACACACACACTGACAGACACTCACAGAGACTACACATACACTGACAGACACTCACAGAGACAACACATACACTGACAGACACTCACAGAGACAACACACACACTGACAGACACTCACAGAGACAACACACACACATACAGGCAAACAATGACAGTATAATTTATTAAAGAACACCCCCCCCCCCGCATCCCCTCACCTGCGGCTCCAAGATAGAGCGCCGGGAATAGAGAGCCTCTCAGCCGCCTCTCACAATGCCCCATCGGAACTGCCAGGGAGGAGCTGCATGCTGCCACTACAGCTCCCCCTACATTCAGCCAGTAGCACAGCCCCAGCCAGTTGTATGTTAGCTGAACTCCGGCTGCTCCTTCTCTTTAGAAAAAAAAAAAAATCAGCTGCGCGATGATGGAGCGGAGGCCAGGGGGGTTTTCTAGGTACTCGGAAACCCCCCCTGCGTGCGCGTATGACTACTACTACAGGGGCACTACTACTACAGGGGCAGTACTACTACAGGGGCATTACACAGGGGCACTACTACTACAGGGGCACTACTACTATAGGGGCACTACTACTACAGGGGCACTACTACTACTACAGGGGCACTACTACTACAGGGCCACTACTACTACAGGGGCATTACACAGGGGCACTACTACTACAGGGGCATTACACGGGGCACTACTACTACAGGGGAACTACACAGGGGCACTACTACTACAGGGGCATTACACAGGGGCACTACTACTACAGGGGAACTACTACTACTGTAGGGGCACTACTACAGGGGCACTACTACTACTACAGGGCCCCTCCTACTACAGGGGCATTACACAGGGGCACTACTACTACAGGGGCATTACACGGGGCACTACTACTACAGGGGAACTACACAGGGGCACTACTACTACAGGGGAACTACACAGGGGCCCTACTACTAGTACAGGGGCACTACTACTACAGGGGCATTACACAGGGGCACTACTACTACAGGGGAACTACACAGGGGCACTACTACTACAGGGGAACTACACAGGGGCCCTACTACTAGTACAGGGGCACTACTACAGGGGCACTACTTTAAAGGGCACAACAACAGGAGCACTACTACTACTATAGGGGCACTACTTTAAAGGGCACAACTACAGGGGCACTACTACTACTATAGGGGCACTACTTTAAAGGGCACAACTACAGGGTCACTACTTTAAAGGGCACAATGACAGGGGCACTACTTTAAGGGGCACTGCATATGGGCATCACTATGGGGACACTGCATATGGGCACAACTACAGGGGGCAAAACATATGGGCTCAACTACAGGGGGCACTGCATATGGGCACAACTACAGGGGGCCCTGCATAAGGGGGGCTGATAAAGGGGGCATTACTTAATGAGCACTGCTACAGGGGGTATTGCATAAGGGGTGCTGTTACAGGGGGCATTACATATTGGCACTGCTACAGGGGGCATTACATAATGGGCACTGCTACAGGGGGCATTGCATGAGGGGAGGGGGGTCTATGCTGAGACAGGAGATGGGTCAGTGAAAGAGCGGGTCTGTGCTGTGAGGGGAGGAGGGGGGTTCTGTGCTGAGAGGGGTCAGTGATGTGAGGAAAGAGGAAGGCTGTGACGTGAGGGGGAGGGTTAGGTTTAGGCTGCGGGGAGGGTTAGGGGTAGGGTTAGGATACTTACCGACAGGTATCGGTATCCCAACCTTGTTGGGATGCTGGCATCTGGATCCTGAGCGCTGGCATCCCGTACCCAACCCATACATACTTACTTACATACATGCATACATAGCCAATGTTTCAAGGCCACAGCGGACCTTTTCTTAAGGGTGCAGTACAGGGGAATGAATCAGAAATTAAAATATAGTGCTATGGAATGTATGAGGGAGGGGGGCCCCAAAACTGGTATTTTGCCTAGGGCCCCATGGGAACTAAATCCGGCTCTGGGTGGTGGCGACTGTAGGAGGGAGGGGGGATTGGAGCAGACTGCACAGGGGGTTGGGGGGTTGGCGCTGACTGCACAGGGAGCTGGGGGTCCTGGGAATGGAGAGGCCCAGGGGGTTCTGGGGATGGCGAGGCCCAGGGGGTCCTGAAGAGAGACAAGGGGGCCTGGAGATAAAGGAACACAGAGAGCCTGGAGAACCACAGGGGAGCCTATGGAGACATTGGGAGGTCTGGAGTAACACAGGGGAGCCTGGAGAGACACAGTAGTTTGATCATGGAAATTCAAATTTTTCCTGCACAAAAACTTCTGTTGCTACATTATATATAATGTGGTTATGATGATGACATGGGTTATATTTCTACGTAAACAGGCATCTTCCAGACAATGTGGTCTCATGCATGAATATTGAATACCGGCTGAGGCTCAAATTCCTCAGAGGTTCCCCATTGCAGAGAAACCACCATATAGGTAAGAAAAGACTTTCAAACTGACTGGGGCCCCAAAAACCCGCAGAGGGGTGACACCAAAGTGGCAGGAGCCGGGTGCTGCACTGTAGCATTAAGTGCAGCACTCGGCTCATGACAGTGTGAGGGAGCTGGCACTGCACAGTGTTCACCCATACTTCAGGCACCCCCACCACACCGGACCACAGGGGATCGGGCGGCAAGGCCATACCCCTTCCCAAGTGACCACGCCCCCTGTCCATTAGGTCACGCCCCTTTCCGGTGGCGTGCAGCTACGCCGCGCACACAAGTTCCCTCGCCACAAAGAATGACAACAAGGGGACAGACACCACTGGTGTGTGTGTGATACTATTTTATTTTCCAAGAAACTAACACAATATCTGACGTGCTAAAACTGGGACCACCCATTACCAGATCTCTAGTTTCGCCTATGCATATGTGCAGTACGCAACAATCACCCATCTGAGTATGCTTTAGCAGCTGCGATCCTTGCTGGATCAGGCCCTTAGTACCGTCCTCTAAGGACGGTACTTCCCGAATGACAGGTCAGCCACGTCATTTGCTGGGGCTGAACGTTCATTGGCTGAGAGAGGTGAGCAGGTTACTAAAGGTTATCTAGCGGTTCTCATCATTGAAGTCAATGGTGGGAGAAGTTCATTCGGCTGTGAGAGGCGGAGGTTCACCTTTTCAGACAATATAGGAAATGGACCTGCACACCTTGAACATATATATACATAATTGGAGGTGCTACCTGTGGAGACAATTGATATATGCACAAAAAGAAGAAATACAGGTGCTCAACTCCAAATTAACTGATTGTATATAAATAAATAAATTTTTGCAGTGAATAGAGGCTTTTGGCATAATCTTGGCCAAGGTTATGGGCCTACCCACCACATCTGGGTAACCGCTGTCGGGTAGGTCCTTAACATACTAGGGTTCAAATCCAGAGCGCAAGACACCTCCAAACTGCCCCAGCTAAGCCGCCCCAGGGCACCGCCATAGTAAAGGCCCCCATACATCAGCAATCTGAAAACCACAATAGAACAATTTGAAGATTTATTGCCCGATCTTAGGATTTCCCAATCGAGCAATCTGCGCCCATACACTACAGGTCTTTTTCAGTGATTTGCAGATCGATTGCAGCAAACACAGATCTGGCAATCTTGAAAGGCCCATCATTTGCATGGTAATGGTCTGCAAATCTGCTGATCATGTCCATACACTAGCAATCTACAGCCCCAATCGATCAGTGAAATCCAACATGTTGGACAATCTGATTAAACAATTCCAGTCACTTTTTGGTTGCAATCTGCGATCTGTGAAGCCCATACATTGCAGATTTTTATACAAAATCGATTGCAAATTGCACGATTGCTGCAATCCATCTCTGATGTATGGGGGCCTTTAGAAAAGTGCAGTGTAAAAGAGAAAAGGCCCCCATACATCAGAGATGGATTGCAGCAATCGTGCAATTTGCAATCGATTGTGTTTAAAAATCTTTCCCTTTTTCAATCGATTGCAGATTGCAGAATTGCCACAATCGATTGAAAAAGGGTAAGATTTTTATACACAATCGATTGCAAATTGCACGATTGCTACAATCAATCTCTGATGTATGGGGGCCTATAGTTAAGAGCAACCACTGCTGCATATAAAGAATGAAAATAAAAAAGTGAGGTACATGTATAATAAACAAACTGAAGGGTTAAAATGTGTTATAAAGGAAAAATGTGTTATACTGCAGTGCCTTGAAACAGATCAACCAAAGCAATCTAGGGGGACCCACGCTCCAAAAATGAACCAAAGCTGCACTACAAAGTCTAAATATTTGCAGGACTTACCTATATTGTGCCTCTGACTGGTGTGCATATTACAATGCCAGACTCCATGCTCTAACCAATGTAGTAAGGGTGCTAGTCTGAGTGGAAAGTGTCTCAGGCTTTGCAGGTGTGCAAAGCAATGCACTGATTGGATTCATATAGGAAATGGACCTCAGACTGCACACCTTGAACATATATATATATATATATATATATATATATATAATTGGAGGTGCTACCTGTAGAGACAATTGATATATGCACAAAAAGAAGAAATACAGGTAGACAATGTACGCTCAGCCCTGGCATTTCTAAGAGAAATGCTGTGGCTGAGCCCATCATTCAGGAAGTAACGTCCTTAGAGGACGGTACTAAGGGCCTGATTCAGAGCCGAACGCTCTGACCAGAGCGCTCGCTCTGAATCAGGGCCATCCTCCATGAAAATGGAGCGTCCTCCTGGACGCTCGCATAGCTGTGGGTGACCACCCACAGCTTATGCGAGCGTCCATGGTGATGGTCAAGACCATCGCGACCATCGGGCTTGCGACGGAGACCCTGCGGTAGGTCTCATAGGTTCAAAATGAAAGGGAAAAACATAGGATAGCAGGTTTGTGCTTGCAATCAAGCCATAACAGGGCATACCCCATAGGTCAGCCTCTATTTCAACTCAGCACCTTGTGTGTGCGTTGGTATGGACTTAGTACTACAGCTAGTATTTGGAGACGGGTGACCCATGCCTAGTACTACAGCTAGTATTTGGAGACGGGGGACCCATGCCTCCATCTCCAACTGTACCGGTACAGTATCTTCTGAGACCCCAACCTAACCACACAAAGGGGTAAATTTACTAAGATTCGATTTGGTCCTGATTTTTCCCGTTTTCAACACGGATCGGATCGATCAAAAACGGCTGTTTTTTTCACACAAAAAATCGTGAATTTACCAAGCTCCCGGTTTTGACAGGATTGTTTTGATTGATGGTGTATTTGGTCGATCCTGTCCATTTTGAAGTCCGATTTAAATGGCCGAATTTCTTTCCCGAACAAGCAGGCTGCACATATCAGTGAAATATGTGCAGACTGTTTGTTTTTTATTTTTTATGGTTAATTTTTTTTAAACAAATTGATGTGAGGTCCCCCCCCCTCCCCCATAAAGGCAAACCAGCCCTGGACTTACCAGCCTGTCCTGGTACCTAAAATTACGGGGAACAAAATGTGTAGGGTTCCACTGTAAATTAGGTACCAGCACCAGGCTGCAGGGCCAGTCCTGGTTTTAATCATAGGGGGGAAAAATTGCATAGGGGTCCCCCTATAATTAATACCAGCACCGGACCCTTTCTAGCAGGGGGCTGATGCCACAGCCAGTGGAGCCCTTTCACCGGGCCCCCCAGCCGCAGCATCAGTCCTGACTGCTAGTCAGCTCAGGCCAGGGATCCCTGGGGAGTTGGGGACCCCTCAATAAAGGGGTACCCCTCTCCAGTGCACCCCTGGCCTAGGCTGATAGCCCGGGGCTATCCCTGCCACCCTGGGGTGGTGGGTGGCGGGTTGATAGTGTATGTAGTGTGTAAAAAAATAGATTTAACAACATTGTCTTTACAGTGGAACTACAGGTCCCAGCAAGCCTCCCCCGCATGCTGGTACTTGGAGAACCACAAGTACCAGAATGCGGGGCATTAAGGGCCTGCTGGTACCTGTAGTTCACCTAAAAAAAACACACCGTGAAAATACAGTTTTATTACACACACACACACACTCACCTACATTGCCAGGAGTGGTCCCCTTGTCCAGTAGGCATCCAAGGTCTTCTTAAAACAAAAAAATGAAAATCGCAATCCACGCAAAAGATACCAACCAGGATGGTTGATATCTCCCGAATGAAATGCTCAGACACAGCTTCTTCCTTTATAGAGCCATATCTGAGCGTTCATTGGCTGAGAGAGGTGAGTCGCCGCCTCTCTCAGCCAATGAACGGCTCCTCCATTGAAGTCAATGGAGAGCCGCAGGTTATTAAAGTTTATTCTGCGGTTCCCACCATTTACTTCAATGGAGGAGCCGTTCATTAGCTCTCTCATTGGCTGAGAGAGAGGCGGGGGCTCACCTCTCTCAGCCAATGAACGCTCAGATACAACTCTGCAAAGGCTAGAGCCGCATCTGAGCGTCTCATTCGGGACATAACAACCATCCTGGTTGTTATATGTTGAGTGGATCGGGTAATGTCGTATTTTTGTTTTAAGAAGACCTTTTATGCCTACTTTGGACAAAGAGGACCACTCTTTAGGTGAGTAATTTAGGTGAGTATGTGTGTGTGTGTGTATATGTATGTAATAAAACTACTTTCACGGTGTGTGTGTTTTGAGTTTTTTTACGCATTTCTTTACAGGTGAACTACAGCTTCCAGCGGGCCCTTTATGCCCTGCATGCTGGTACTTGTGGTTCTCCAAGTACTAGCATGCGGGGGAGGCTTGCTGGGACCTGTAGTTCCACTGTAAAGACTATGGGCCTGATTCAGACCTACTCGCAAGTGGCTGTCCGCTCGCAAGTGGGTCGATGGTGTGCACTGAGCATGCGCACGACGGAGGGAGCTCCGTCGTGCGCATGCGCCAGACGCGACGAGCGAGGGAAAGTCCTTCGCTCGTTGTGTCTGATCAAAGGGGGCGTGCTGTCGATGTTGATTGACAGCACGCCCCCTTTGGTAGGCGTGCCGGGGGCGTGCCTCCCTGACGGGGCGTTCCCACGGGAACGCCTCCCATCAGAAGCCGGCCCACTGACATCACTAGTGATGTCAGTGGGAGTGATTTTGGCTCTGATAGAGCCAAAATCACTCCGGAGCTTGCGGTTGAAAACCTCAACCGCAGGCTCCGGCTCGCAGTTTCGATGGTCGCGATGGTCAAGACCATCGCGGCCATCAAACTGCACGCTCGTATAGCCTGTGGGTGGTAACCCACAGCTATACGAGCGTCCAGGAGGACGCTCCATTTTCATGGAGGGCGGCCCTCATTCAGAGCGTGCGCTCTGCTCAGAGCGTATGGCTCTGAATGAGGACCAATGTTGTTAAATCTATTTTTTACACACTACATACACTATCAACCCACCAACCACCGCCCTAGGGTGGTGGGGATAGCCCCAGGCTATCAGCCTAGGCCAGGGGTGCCCTGGAGAGGGGGACCCCTTTATTATATATTTAATTAAAACTAGGACTGGCCCTGCAGCCTGGTGCTGGTACCTAATTTACAGTGGAACCCTACACAGTTTGTTCTCTGTAACTTTATGTGCCAGGACAGGCTGGCAAGTCCGGGGCTGGTTAACCGTCTAGGGAGGGGGGACTCACGTCATTTTTTTTTTAAATTAACCCTTAGAGCACACTTGCCATTCAGAAACATACACAAATCACACTGATTTGTGTATGTTCGATGGCAACTCGCAGCTCAGGAGGTGGTGCATTTAAAACTTCTATTGAGTCCCCGATTTGAGTGTAAAACGGGCGACTTTAGCAAAACGAATAATGGCAAATTTACGATTTGTATTAAAAAAGTGAAAAGTACTTCCGAATTGAGCCGATGATGATATCATTTCTATTGTTCAAAACAGACGCATTTGCAGCATTAAACCACCCAATTTCAACCTCAAAAAATAAAGAAATCACCCGACTTTAATGATAGTAAATTCTCGATTTGCAAAAAAGTGATATTATCACCCGAAAATGCAAATCAGGACCAACATGGTGTGATGTATCATGCCTTGGAGAGAGATAAAGTGGAAAAGTAGTCATGTGTTAGCTAAATGACAGAAGCTGATTGGCTGCTTTGGGCAACTTCTCCACTTTATCTCTCTCCAGGGCTTGATACATCTCCCCCAAAGTGAGATACTGTATCTGCTGCTAAACACCACTGAGACTAGAGGACGGAACCTGCCCAGGGGACATGTAGAGAAGATGATTTTACGCCAGTCACGCTATAATATAGTTCCTAGGAAGTCGTTAATTAATGGGTCTATCAAGGGGTGAAATTGGCGAGAAATGTGTGTAATAATACTTGGTAGCTTAGTAAGGTAGATTCACAGGTATTTAATATATCTAATTTTATGGGGTTGCCAGTGGAACAGTGGGCATCCCTGCCTCGTACCCAGTGGCGGTTCTTGGGGCGGGCAAGCAGGGCTGTTGCCCGGAGCTCTGTGTCCTAAGGGCGCAGCCACAGTGTCCCCGCCAGCGCCGTCTACACAGACGACACCCGCCCTGCCGCTGCACCACCGTCATAGCCCTACAGCAGCTCCCACTTGCTCCCTCCCACCTATCTCCCAGAATGCTGATGCATCACCTCTGTGGCATTCTGGGAGTCCCAGAAAGCAAGGCGCGGCTGTCGACGTCACTGAGCGTGGAAGAGAAAGCACCGCCAGGACGGATTGCCGAGAGAAGCGCGGGCAGCACTGCAGCCATTGAACAGAGCCCAGCTGGAGAGCGCAGCCTTAAGTGGTGAGCGGGGAGCGGCAGGGGTTAAAGCCGTTCTGGGGGGGGAGCTCTGTACAGGCAGCTGGCGGTGTGAGCTGGACATGGGGTGCATGTGCCCACACTGACCCGGGTAAGGGGGTGCTGCTTTCTGTGTGAGTGTAGACGTGGGCTGCGCACAGGGTCCTCTGTCCCCTGATCTCCCCTTAGAGACTTCAGGATCACCCGGCTGTTCTAGAACCTGATCTGATCTGTGGATGTGCTCCCTGCCTTATCCTCCTTGTACTATGATGATGACATGATGGCTGGGTGCTGCAGACCTGGCATTTGGCAGGGCATAAGATGCTGTAAGTGACACAGGCATATTATTGTATTATTTATGTGCAGTCATCCTGAGACCCTCCTTACAATGAAAAGGGACAGTGTGCTAATGCTAGAAGTAAACATTAATAGCCCATAGCCCCATGCTCCTTTCTGTCTTGTTAATGTTTACATATAAACTTTTTTTGCTCTATGTTACAGTGTGGCATAATGTATGATAAAGGACATTACATGTGTGTGGCATAATGTTTTATAAAGGCATTACATGTGTGTGGCATAATGTATTATAAAGGGCATTACATGTGTGTGATAAAATGTAAAAAGGGTGATGAATTGAGGGTGTTCCACAAGGTCACGCCCCCTCCCCAATCGGCCGTGCCCCCTTTCCAGAAGCGCGCGCCTACAGCACGCACAGATGATCTCCATCTGTAAATACCTTTTCTTTTTTTAGGGGGGGGGGGGAGGGGGACACAACTTGTAACTTCCGCCCTGAGCTCCACAATGTCTAGAACCGGTCCTGCACGTACCCTTGGGAATTTGAAAGCTGGAAAGTAGGAATTGGAAATTCTTTCAGGAAGGTGCCCTTGATTTCTGTTGCACTGAGGATTTTGTGTATAAAGGACCAAAACACCTTTGTACCTTTGTTATGACCATGTTATGTGCCATCCCCAGAGCGGGAGTCACTGTCTTGTTAGCTGTATTTATAAGATTAAGGACAAATGTGATATCACCCACTGACCAGAAGCCAGTTTTAGGAGTGAGTGTAAGGGTTGCCACTTCCTTCTTAAGTTTCAGGAACTCTTTTCTACAGCGTTGATTGGGCTGCATTCACCATGCAGTAATGTCAGCTCAGACCGAATTATAGGCTCCGGAAAAGCACACTTGTGTATGAGTCCTGAATGACCAAAAACAGATCCATGCAGAATGGAGTAATTGCCCTTACACCCTAATAATAATATAATAACTAGGCACTCTGCAGATCACTGATTTCTTTTTGCATCAGCAGCTGGTTGGCGATAAACAGTTATCATGTTATTGGGTCTGGTTTCTGTAACCTTATCTAACTGTGCTTGGGGCTGCTGTGTACTGATGACATGCACGGCCTTATTTAGAAATTGTTTTGCAAAAGGCCACAGTGAATATATATGTCTAAAACTACTACTGGGAATGTTCTTTCTTCTCTGCCCAATGCTGTAAAGAAGAATTGCGCATGAAGTGGAGTTTCTCCCCTATGATAGCCTCACCATGGACCCCGTATCTTACCGTGTAAATTCTGTTTGAACAAAAGGAGTCCCCATGTTTTTAATCCCATTGGCGTAGGGTCAAAGGTGAGTGTGCACTGTCTGATGTAATCAAAGTCAGGGTTTGCAGGTTGGGACTGAAGCAGGGACCATGACATACCGCATCAGTGCAGAGGAGAAGGAGCTCACAATCCAGGCGATAAGGAACTATTTAAGTTATTTTAAATATGTTAATTCCAATGGCAGAATTATGATGTAACAGTTACATGGAATGTATACATAGTATAATATACAATTGATGTTTGGGGATTTTTTTTCCAGTTCCTGAAACCCTTTGTCCTCCATATTGGGCCTGATTTTTTCCCAGCTTAGCTTACTGGGAATGTGACCATGTGAAAATATATTTTCCATTAAAGGGAAGAATATGATGGAATTACAATGGATATATCCAGGAATTCATATTACTCTTATACCTGGTCAACACAAAATACTTCATAATGTAAAGAAAAATAAAGAAAATTCATATTACTCTTATACCTGGTCAACACAAAATACTTTATAATGTAAAGAAAAATAAAGAAAAATGTCATTAGTCTTTGTAATATTGCTCAAGCTCTGTCAGGTTGGATGTGGATCAATGGTGAATAGAAATTGTAATATCGTTCCATAGGATTATCAATGACATTAAGGTTTGGTCTTTTTCTTGCAATCAGTGTGTATGAGTAATTACACAAGATAAAACAATGGATCCAAAGACATATAATATAACAAGGCTGTAATGTTATGTAACATGAAGGAAACATGAAGAGAAGGAAGACAATAATCATAGGAAAACACAAAGGATGAAGGAAGAAGGGAGGACCCAATGAGAGGAGTGGGGGGGGGGTTGTTGGAGTTGGACGCAGGGGACCATGATCCATGATTTGCCTTTAAATTCAATAGAAACATACTCAACAGAAATAAAAAGTGCAAGTGGCCAGGACCCTAAGGTAGTTCATGAGGTAGTTTCTCTATTGTAGGTAGGGAAGCTTTCTTTGCATTATAACCAGTAATACCAAATGGTCATAAATTCTTGAAGCCTGTCAATAACTGATAGGGTTAGTCCTCTATTTCCATACACATATCTGACACATATTTGTTCTTTTGAACCAATCTCGGATTGGCGGAGGGTGTGATACTCTCCAGTATACCAGTATAATAGCTTTCGCTGCATAATTGAAATATTTGATTAGAGATCTTTTTTTTATATTTAGAGGAAAGATAATGAGCTTAAAGAGCCAGAACCTCGGGTCATCTGGTGCCTCCTCGCCAAGAACCTATTTAAAAAATGTAATTATGGTTGTCATGAATCCTTGCATACTGAGACATTCCCACCAGATGGGGAGATGTATCAATCTATCTAAAGAGAACAAGTGGAGAGTCACTTATACCAACCAATCAGCTTCTAGCTATCATTTATCTAGTACAGCCTATAAAATGACAGAAGCTGTATGGTTGCTCTGGGTAACTTCTTCACCGGGTTGCTACGGGTAACTTTTTCACCGGTCCTATTTAGAAGGTTTAGTACATCTTCCACTGTATCTCGGAGATGCCATAGTTGCTTCTTGCTGACCTCCCAACCATGTGTTCTTCTCGTATATATGTGTGCACCTTGTTCTAGAAACATTCACAGTGATGCTATGTTCTCTCCATTTCTTTATGATGAACTTGTCAGTGCTCTGGGAGATATTAAAAATATTGGAAAACATCCGATATTCATTCTCCATATTGGACTTTTTTGGGGATTTGCTTTGAATGTTCTTTGATCTTTGGGATGAAGTTTTTGTTTGGAAATGCTTGCTTACTGTGGGAGGACCTCTGCCGGACAGGTTTATTTTTAAATTGATTGAAACACTTAAGTTGTATACAAGTGGTCTCCAATCAATTCATTATGTGACATATGAAGACAACTAATTGCTCTAGGCCTTAGTTAGGTGTATCTTAACAAAGGGCATGAATACTTATATAATTAATCAAATGTCTGATTTCTGTATGTAATCAATTAAGAAACGGCTTTAGAGTTGCTCTTTTTTCATTTGAAATTGAAGAGTATTTAATGTTAAGCAGCGGTAACTATTCCCAAATAAATAAAAACATTACAATTCTATACTATAAGACGATAGGATGAACACATAAATACATATATATATATATATATATATATATATATATATATATATATATAAAAATTGGTGAATATTATACTAATGATGTATCTCTCTTTAGGCGCCTGTGATGTCATTACAGGAAGACAATTAATCACTGCTGCTCGTTACTGCTTGATTAATCCTGTATCTGTCCCTTTACAGAGTGTATCACTGATTTAGTGACTTTATCCAGTTGATTTATGTCTCTCTGGCTCCTAATCAATATTTATGATGAATGGCTGATTTTCCCTTATCTCTTGTTTTGTGGCTATATTTTACATATAAAATCCCTTAATTAACTAATGAGAGAAAATTATTTTTTCCCTGGGCAAACAGAAGCCAAGAGGAGTCATGAGAGGCTTATTGGGCAAAGAACAGCCAAGGAATCTATAGGAACCATTTATCAAAGTCTCTCTTCTGCAAAACTCGGGCAAAAAGTCATCAAGAAAACACATTCCTAATTAAGCTAACGAGATTTTTTCTTCTTTGATAAATCTAGGGCAATATATATTTGCACTAGTGTTGCCCCAGATTTATATCTCATGCTGTTAATAAATAACACACATTCCTCTATCTGTTCTACAATGTTTGTCTCATTAAATGAGTAAACTCCTGAATAGAGACTAGCGGGATCGCAGCACCTGTTCTTGGAAGCTGCCACCTCTCCGTTATACCATATTACTGAGGAAATGTGTGGGGTAAGGGATGTAGATTGGGCCGTTTGTGAGCAGGAGTAACACAAATATTAACAATAAAAGCAATTCCCACCCCCCAAAAAAATATATATAATAAAGTCAAACCCCTATATTAGGGCATAAACAGAAATAAAACATAAAGAGTATCTACTATAGTTTAAATTGATCTAACTAAACTCTTTACACCTTAAAGGACCAATAAACTCCAAGACTAACATTTCCAGATATATAACATTAAGGTAAAAAAAAAAAAAAAAAAACGGAGTTATGGGGCAAATGTTTTAAACAGCTTAATCACCCCTTTTTTCAGAATTAGTACTACTTTTCCAAAATGTATTAAAAGGCATTCCATGGAGAAATCAGAGACTTGTCCAGCAGTGCCATCGGCTTCTCGTAAGAACGTAGTTGCCATATAGAAAGTTATGGCAGCAAAGTACGATGGTAGCTTACTATGTGATGAATGGCTGAGCTTTTTGATGCTTGTCTAGTTGCACAAAGCGCCACCTGAGGATGGCACTATGGTTACTGACATGTCTTACACCGGGTTCATGTGCTGAGATCTTACGTATGTTGCCCTCTTATCCCTCCACAACCTACATCCAGCTGAGTACTTAGCAATTCAACACAAAAGGTTGCTGAGAATCTGCACTGCCTCTAAACTCCATTTCTTAAATCTGACCTGTGTGCTCCATATTACGTTCTGCCCTGGAAATCCCTAGTGCTTGACGTAAGGGAGATCAGAGGCAGTGCATAACCAAGGTGTGTGTATCACTACAAACTGGAAAGGGAAATAATATTTTGTATCCAGTCCCTGATGGTTTACTAAAACTTGTTAATGGTCCCCCAGCTGAAATAAAAGTTAGCGTTAGATACACTGGGGGAGGTGTATCAAGCCAACTAAAGAATGGAAAAAAGGACAACTGGAGAAGTTGCCCATAGCTACCAATCAACTTGTAGCTAACATTTACCAAGTACATTCTATAAAATGATAGAGGCTGATTGGTTGCTATGGAAAACGTCTCCACTTCTCCACTCTTTAGAAGCCTTGATACATGTCACCCACTGTGTATTCGAGTGATTCTAACAGCTTTTTGTGTAAATTAAGGAAAACATAGGAATTGCAGTCCAGCATCCATAGCAGGTTGTTTGCTTTAAGGCACTGGTGCTTTAAATATCCAATGTGTAAAGCTAGTACCACTGCGAGTTTGAATGATATCAGGACATGACTTGCAGGAGAAAGTGGTCAGGTGGCCAGTGCACTCCCAACAATTTACAGGGTTTCCATTAGAATCCAGTGTATCCAGAGAGAAGCATCGGAAGAGATAAGAAGATGAAAACTTCCAATGTGTCACCAATTGGCAATATATATGAGTATCTAATAGTAGATTTCATGCACAAATGTCCAGTGATGTTCCCTGGGTATAAAAATGTGTCCCTGGGATTTTTTTTTCAAATACAGTATGCTGCAATCTGCGGGTTGTTTCCGTGGTTACAGATGTCAGTTATTCACAATTCTTCTGTCCAATGACGACAACAGTGTTTGTCTGAGTTGTCAACAGGATATTTCAGTCAGATGTTCAATATCAAGTATTAGGAGCTATTCCAATAAATTGCTGCTCCTAGCGTAGTGGCAGGATTGTAAATCTTAAAGAGTTGCTAGCCCAGTAACAATTATTTCTTTAGACACACATACTAATCAAATCGGTCAGAGCTTTGGGACAAGACATTAGCTGACACTAATACACACCTTAAATGGATCTCTATACGTATGCCTATTATTTTTATATTTAACCAAATTGTCTGATGGTGCTAATACATATTCTAGCTAAGCATTGCCCATATAAAGAAGAAATGGCTGTATAATGCTTTGATTTCCCATGGAGCTTTGCAGCGCCACATCACCCAGCATGCCTTGCTGGAATCCATGTTAAATAGAGTGTTTTCTCAGCATGTACTCTTATGTCGTTTGGTGGCTGGAATGGCATTTTACAGAATAATCACCAGGCAGCTGTCAGAGCGCAGGGAGCCGTGTTACTAAATGGACTTTAGTAAATCAATATTAGCTTGTGAATCCACAGCTTGCAAGCTGCCTCTTTAAATCAATGTAATCAAACCAATTAATAAAACCCAAGTAGAAAGTTGTGATACATTGGAATTACATCAACCAGAGAATTAACACGTTTTGTGCCACTAAGGATTGCAGAATGATTTAAGAAGTGCAATTTACACATTCTTCCATTAGTTGGTAGTGATGCTCACTGTAACTCATTAAATAATTTAAGAGAGCTGTCCCTACTGATAAGCACTTGCTTGCAGTGATTCCAGAACACTGGTGTTTTAATTATCTAAATTAAACATTGAATTTGTACAGTAAAGAAGGAAGATCTAAGGGTTTTTTAGTGAGAGATCCAATGGATAACGTAAAGACACGATGGAGGATATTTCGCAGGAAAGCCCCCAAAAACATCTGTACCCACAAATATTAAGGGGTGAAAAGTGATAAGAAAGTGATAAGGTGCCAGCCATTCAGCTCCCAACTGTCATTTTTCAAACACAGCCTGTGAGATGACAGTTGGGAGCTGATTGGCTGGCACCTTATCACTTTCTTATCACTTTTCACTTTGTCGCCTAACACTGCTTAGTAAATAGACCCCTATGTATCCCCAGAATGTATGTATGTAGATATCTGCTGTGGTCCTCAGAGACAGACCTTTATTTCAGCCCCGGCATCTCTCTGTACGCACATGAAAAGAAGTGCATGGCCACGCCTCACAGGAGCATGTTGCGAGTCACTGGGGAGTGTCCATGCGTCACGTCCCTGTCTCCTTGTATGCCAGCCGAGCAGAGCCCCAGGAAGCAGAGCTGCTCAGCCAGACTTTAAGGCCGGACTGGATCATCAGCCTTTTTGCCATTTGCCAGAAGTGCCATATGTTCAGTCCGGCCCCGGCAGTCCCCTCTTTTTTATTTGCAAAAGCAGTCCCCATTCGTTCCTGTGGTGCTACTAAATTGTGCGATTTATTAAACTGCCACTAACTTTAACGGGAAGAGTGAACCTTGTTAAAATGGTTCTCCAACCTAAAATCTTGTACATTCTATGTCATTCTCCGGTGTACATCCCTCAGAAATTTTTTAAACAGATTGATGGTCTTTTATCCTCTCTACTATGGGCCAACAAAAGAGTCAGGATCAGGTTAGATACTTTAACTAGGCCTCGTAATTCTGGTGGCTTGGCATTACCTTTTTTTAAATTGTATTATTTTGCTGCACAATTGGCACATGTATGGGAATGGATTAATAACAAAACTGATAATTCCTGCCCTCCCTTGTCCTGGTTCACTATAAGACAGGCCTATCTCCATTGCGACTATTGCTGAGTGATAATATGCATATAGTTAACATCCCCTTAAGTTGGCAGGCTATCACTATTTGGAGACTGGTTTCACGTCTATTACAAGCAGAGGGCATAGATCCAGATACTCCTCTCGCCCATGCTAATTGTCTCAGTGAGCTTTCTGCTCTTCAGGTCGGTGAGGCCTGGGGCCAGTGGGGTATAGTGTCTATTGGGCAGATATTTCAGGCAGAAACACTAAAGTCCTTTCACCAGTTGCGTCTAGAGTTTGATGTCCCCAACCATTTCTTCTTTAGATACCTCCAGCTTGGGAAAATGATGTTGGAGTAATGGAGGATGATTGGAGGGCAGCTCTTGCTAGCCCTCGTTTTGCTACCACATCCGTTATATACCAGCAGATACAAAACTTTATAATACACAGAGTATATATGACACCCATCCGATTAATGAGAATAGGGGGCAGGTCGCACTCAAAATGTCCTAAATGAGGGGAACTTTTGGCATCTAATATGGTCATGTCCTCTGGTGAATTCCTTTTGGCAGGGGGTACTCCGTGTTATTATTTCTACGGGTATACCTCAAGATATCCTTACTCCTATTACATGCATTTTGGCTGTGATTGATGCAGACACAATCGATAAACATGCCATACGATACACTGTTAATCTCTGAACGCTTGCCAAAGTATGTATAGCAAGGGAGTGGATGGCGACTTCTGGGCCAAACCTGGGAACATGGCTATCTTTGGTTGGGGCGGTTGCTGCACATGAAAAGTATGTTTATACCGCCAGAAACGCAGTGCAGAAATATTATGCTACCTGGGAAAGATGGCTCGATTCCCCACATAATTGTTCAAGGTTGTCTGTGTCTAACCTGTTCACTGCTTAGTTCCAGGGAGTTACGTTACCAAAATGTGCAAATATTGTTGTGTGAGGAGGCATCGCCGTATACCTATATGTTGAATTATATATTTGTTGTTTCTAATGTATGTGAAGGAAGGAACATAATTCATTTGTTAATTAAATGCTATAAAGTGAGACCACGCATACTTAAGAATTTCTTTTTTTTTTTCTTCTCTCTGTTGTTTTGTTTTTGTTTTATGTGCTTGGTTTTTATTGAATTATCTACAATGTTCTTATATTGTAAATTTACTATGCATATAAAACTCAATAAAAAAATTATTGGATTAAAATTGTGCGATTTACCAAGCTCTGGAAAGTGTAGCTCCAGACCCATTTTTAGATGGTATTAGCCATAGTGTAGACCAGAGGATCCCAACCACGGTCCTCAAGGCACACTAGCAGTCCAGGTTTTAGGGATAGCCTTACTTGAGCACAAGTGACTTAGGCCCTCATTCAGACCCACTCGCGAGCGGCTGTCCGCTCTCGCAAGTGGGTCGATGGTCCCCACTGCGCATGCGCACGACGGAGGGAGCTCCGTCGTGCGCATGCGCGAGACCCAACGAGCGAAGGACTTTCCTTCGCTCGGAGTGTCTCATCAAAGGGGGCGTGCTGTCGATGGTGTCTGACAGCACGCCCCCTTTGGTGGGCGTGCCGGGGGCATGCCTGCCAGACGGAGGCGTTCTCAAGGGAACGCCTACCGTCTGAAGCCGGCCCCACTGACATCACTAGTGATGTCAGTGGGAGTGATTTTGGCTCTGATAGAGCCAAAATCACTCCTGGCCTTGTGGTTGAAAAACCCAACCGCAGGCTTTTGCTCGCAGTTTCGATGGTCGCGATGGTCAAGACCATCGCGACCATCATTTTGCACGCTCGTATATGCTGTTTGTGGTGACCCACAGCTAAACGAGCGTCCAGGAGGACGCTCCATATTAATGGAGGTGGGCCCTGATTCAGAGCAAGCGCTCTGGTCAGAGCGTCCGGCTCTGAATCAGGGCCTTAATTAGTACCTCGGTTATATTGATTTAACCGTCTATGCACAATCATGGATATCACTAAAACCAGGACTGTTAGTGTGGCTTGAGGACCGAGGTTGGGAATCACTGGTGTAGACTATGGGCTACATTACTCCAAATGTTTTAGGAGAGGGAACCTAAGGATACCTCTTCAGTAATGCACATGTGCGTTCTGGTGACCACGCATGCGCAGTGGTTGACGACATCGCTCACACTCCCCTCTCCAAGGCCCTGGTTGAAGAACACTTTGTCCAATGCTACAGCCACTCAATAGAGGTAACCCACGTATCCACTTACTCTGATGATGAGATGAAGCCATGAATGAGGCTAAGCTGCTCAGTATTTTATGAGAAAAGAGATGGGGGGATATGAGGGGAGTAAGCATGTACCTTAAAGCTCATGGACCACAAAAACTAAAATGCTTTGTAAATGAGGTCGTTCAAGGGTGGTAAGTTATGATATTATTTCTAAATACATTCTAACTTTGCAATTATGGCCCGTATTCAATTAGCCATGAAAAGACGGAATCCGCGAAAAAGTATCGCCGATTGCGACTTTTCGCCAGGTGGAAACTTATCTCCGTATTCAATAGCAAACACTTTTCACGTATGTGAAAACACAATGCAATGTAATAGGTGAAAAAGATTCGCCTATGAAAAGATGGAGAAAAGAAGTGCAAAATCGCTATTTTGGGGTGCAAAGGTGGGGAAACCACTCAGCACCCTTAAGACAGCCCCCCAAAGGATAACTGTGTAAAAAAATATATAATTGAGGAACAACCCAAAAAAGCCTTTTGAAAATGGGGGGAGGGGGGGAATGCAGAGTGGGTGTACAAACTTAAAACTAGTGAAATAGACTTTTGGGGGATCTGCAAGTATGGGTGAGGTGTTTCTTTGATCGCAGGTGTTTGCTGAAGGTGCGTTTTTTAAGTTCCTTATAACTTCACTTTAGCGACTTATAAATATGCTTGCACCCATTTTCAAGTCCCCCAAATTTGCCAGGACTACATATTTTCACCTAAAAATACTGCTTTATCCTGTTCTTCACCACTTGTGCAAAGACGCTGATTAGTGGCAATTTCACAAACTTAAGTACCCCAAACTGTTTCTTGAGGGCTAATCGGGCACTACTACATTCATCCCCACTTTTTCCACATCTTTTTGGGGGGTTCGGGCTGATTTCCCTAATTCTGACACCACTTTTCGCCTGTTCTTACATCGCGTATCTCCGTTTGCACGTCTTTTGGAACTGAATAGGGCAAATCGCGGGTACGCACATGATAAGTTTCAGTGGCTAAAATACGAGATGTAGGCAAAGAGTCCGGCAGGCGAAAAAGTATTGCGTGTGTGAAACTAATTGAATATGGACCTGTGTATCATGTAACTATGAAGAGTTTTATTTACATTTGTTATTGATATAGTGCTGTTTAAATTAAGTGGCAAAGTAATTTTTTGTGTTTTGTTGTTCTAAGGGTATGGGGCATATACAATTGGGTGCGAGGTTTAGCGAGGAAAAAACCTTGCGCCCAATTTAGGAATACCGCGGGTATGCGTGCTCCCGGTACCCGCGGTATTCAATTAAAAATATTGTGGTCGCAGGGTTTTCAGCTGAAAACACCATGCTGCGTAAATTTTTTAAAAATAAAAGTCTTCACCTACCTGGCCAGGGGTCTCCGGTGCTCTCCACGGCTGCTGGGAGTCCTGGGGGCTCCTGGGAGGCTCCAGGGGCTCCTGGGAGGAGCAAGAGCTGCTGGGAGAAGTAGTTCTCCCAGCACCCATTATGGGGCCACACGGACACACACACTGGCAGTGGGGGTCACACACACACTCATACACACAAACACTCACTCATACATACACACTTACAAACACCACACACACTGACATACTCACCCTGCTGCAGAAGAGCCGGCTCCCGACGTTGGATGCAGAAGACAGCGCTGCTGAAGTAATTAAGGACTAATTAAGCTAATTGGAAACTTCCAATTGCTTAATTAGTACTCGGGGGGTGCCGCCAGGGTGCCAGAGCAAGTCCCACTGGTTTTTCCTGAAATTAAAGTTTTTAGGAAAAATCATGAATGCTTTGGAGGTGCGAGAATAAAAACCGCCCGGCGCGCAAAAAAAAAAAAAAACGCACCTAATTGAATAGCAAAAAACCCGCATCTACAGGATATACCTCGCAGGTGCGGGTTTTTTTGCTATTCTCGCACCCAATGAATATGCCCCATAGAGTGTCTGCTGACTTTGATGGAGTCAGTAAATCCAATGTTTGAAGGCTGCTGAAAACTTGAAACTGGATCTGTGTCACAGAAGCAGAAATGGGGACGGAAATGTTACCAACAAACTAGACAGAAAAATTACTGGTTAGAAAAAGTTCTGTGCTACACATCTGGCTCCCACTGATGTTGCTGGCAAACCTGAGAGCGGAGGGGAAAAAAAAAAGCAGAGAAGGGTTTATTTCCGTAGCATTAGAGCGTATTTCTGGCTTTACTTCCCATGCTGCACCACTTCACTTGACTCTGCATCCTGGACAGTCTAGCCATAATACATGCAGGTTGTCCTGTGTCTATGCCTTAAAGGGGGGTGAGTGCTTGAATGAGGATGTAGACATTCCAGTGTGCAGAAAGCCAGTGTGGAATTCCCAACAAGGGTCAGGATCCTGGCTGCAGAATCCCGGCGGCTACAATACCAAAGGTAGATATTAGGGGCTAGGTTTAGAGGTTAGGCACTAGGGGGAGGGTTAGGGTTAGGCTGCAGGAGGGGAGGGTTAGGGTTAGGTTGTGGGGGGGAGGGTTAGGATTACGCTGCAGTACCGGAGGGTAAAGGCGGGTACATGCCCGTTGCATGCCCGATGCATGCGCGTTTTGCAAGCAGTTGCACGATAACGTCGTTATCGTGCAATCGCTTGGTTAAATCGCTAAGTGGATACCCCCCTTTAGAGTTAGGCTGTGGGAAAGGAGGGTTAGGGGTAGGGTTAGGAAAAGGGTTACCTTACTTACCTGCAAGTGTTGGCATGTCAACCGTCGGTATTCCGCGTCAGTATTGCGACCGCCAACATCGTGTGTGCAGGGATCGCATACCCAACTCACTTGGGTGTTGTTCTTTACCTATGCTATGAGGACACACAGGGTGCGACTTTCGGGGGTTTTTGGGGGGACGTTGCACAGAAGCCCTATGAAGAAAACTTGTGTGAAACAAGTTACTCGGCTAAGGGTAATCATTAGTTATCACTATCTATTACATAAATAATTCTATGTATTTTTTAATATACTGTACACAGCAAAAAATTTATGTTTCAGTTACCCACAGAGGCACTGCTGTCAGCATACGGCAACATTAATAATGGTAATAATATAAAATTGACTGTGTGGACTGTCACCATAAAACATATTGTACACTTTGACCTTGCTGACAGAAGGACTGCCACAATTTACGTCCAGCTTGCAGATTATAGACTCTCGAAATACCATAAGAGAATCACATCTATTACAAAATGACTGTGATTGACAGCTGCTTCAAATGCTCAGCCCAATATTCCAAATGTTTCCAGTTCTGCTAATCCTGTTTGCATTCTTGGCGCTTGTTCCATTGTACTAAGAACAAACTGAATCCACTTGACTCACGTTTCAACAACAGGTGGAGGTTTTAATTACACAGATGTCCAGGCTAGAGATGTCCAAAGGTTTTTATTAGCCCTGTGATTTTGGATCAGTGAACTTCAAACCAGTGCTCCCAACAATTTTAACAGTACAGGAACAATGGGACGCATAGTGGAAAATATCGGAGTGGTGTTTAGGTTCCAGCCCTTCCAACTTGGTGGAACAAGTATGACTTATTGAAAAATATACTGTTGTTGAAGTGGTTACTATATAGTTATACAATAAACATGGAAACGTGTAAGGAAAGAAAGGTTTGGCCTATACTTGAGTACAGTCTCAGAATGTCTAGAAGACTTCCACATTTCATGGAGCTCTCCCAGACTCCCGAGACAGTAAGTCAGCACCTGCTTCTGCCTGCCCACTCTCTGAAGGCTTAAAAATGCAATTTGTGGCAAACTCCGTATTTTGGCTCCAGCACCTGCTCTTGCCTGTCCAATCTCTGAAGGTTTGATAATGCAATTTGCTGCGAACCGCGTTGTTCTGGTGCCAGCATCTGCTCCTGCCTACCCACTCTCTGAAGGCTTAACAGCAGGGATGCACATCGGAAACCGATGGTTAGTAACCATCAATGTTTCAGATTCGATTGAAGTACTTTTTCCATTGAATACCAGGAATTTGATAGTTGCCAGCCATCAGATGCAGCATTCCGATGTCCATCCGATGGCTGGCTGTGGGGAGGAGCACACTCTGCTGCCCTGCATAGCAGAGCAATGGGTGAGCAGCAGGAGAACAGAAGCTGTTCTCAGGGTAGGGGGGAACCTGAGGACAGCCCAGCATCTCGGAGATTGCTGAGCACGCCCCCACATTGACGTGGGGGCGTGACCCTTTTTTCCCACGTGAGTATAACCATCGCAATGGTTATACTATTTAATGGTTGCGATGCGATGGCTAGTTGCCATCGCATCGCTGGATTTGATGTCGGAAGCCCTGCAACCTTTCGATGCCGTGCTTTCAATGTCCATCCCTACTTAATAATGCAATATGCGGCGAACTGCGTCATTGTGGCCAAACTCATGACAGCCATGCTTAATCCATCACTGCTGGTGCACCTAATTGTATAGTCGTACTTAATGGCATTGAGTCATCTGACCACCCCATTCTTTTTCACTGCCACCACAGCTATTTTGAAGTGACAAAGAGAGGAGCAGGGGCAGAACAGCATCTCTCCCCTTTGTAGGCATGTGCAGTGTGCGGATTTGCACGATTTACACTACACAAACCGGCATAAGTCCAGTTCGGCCTCAGTCCTATAAGTGTTAAAAATATCTCAGACACGGAGTTATGCCCCTCGTTAAGGGTCTTTCTTCTTCTTACTGTAACAAATATACTTCTTAACTTGAACTCACTCTGCCCTTCTAAAACAGATTGCCCTCATTACATGTCCTATTTAAAACTGATTAAATACGTAATTATAAGACTGCAATTATCATTCTTTCAGTACAGCTGTGCACAGCCCCGTATACTATTGCAGGATATGTTTGGGAGCCTCTGCCCACAGTGCTTTGACTAAAACCGAAGTAGATAATGTCAAAGGCCGAGAGATGTAATCAAACTACACAAAGTTGCAAAGGCTTAAAATAGATTATAAAAATATTTTTTTAAGTAAAACCAAAACTACGTTGTTGATTATGGAATGTTGGTTTGGCACAGGTCAAATTCCTTCATGCCCCATAAAATGCACATGGATAAAGTAGTTATAATATCTGAATCTATCTTTATTATTCAATTCAAAGGGGTATATATTTAATCTATGAAAATAAGGAAGTGAATACAGAGTCCTCCATTGGACCTGATTCTGAGTTGCACGCAATTCTGAGTGTGGCCTCATCTCGCAATATGAACGCATTTCACTTACTAATCGTCAGTGTCTGGATGTTTTTTGGTAGCACCTGGCTGAGAACGGGGCATTTGCATGTAGAAGTGTCCTGTGTGCGTGTATACACAGTTGCGACCTATTCTGAGTTGAGCTTATGTAGAGCTCATTCTATTTTCAGCGAGGTCTTCTGCCCCAGAGACGGGGCAGGTGTAAGTGCCGTTGCTAATGGTGACGGCAGCTCTTGCAGCCGGAGGGCTGGGGACAGTGCGGATGCGCAGATGCTTCCAGCGATTACTGGCGGATGTTCACATAGGACTCCTACTCACAAAAAGTGGGCAAACTTTGCTTACTAACATGCAAACAACACAAACATTGCGCTGTGATCACAGCTGACTGATGAAATGATTATGCATGCAAATATACACAGAATAAATTTGCTGAATAAAATAATCTTTACTGGTAAATACAAACATATATAAATGCTAAAAGATCAATGGCGATCTAGACATATAAATTGAGAGACATATAACACAAAACATATATAGATGGCAATTGAAATTGAGCTCAGGCAAAGTAAAAGTCTAATAAGATATGAGCTGATTGCGCTGTTGCTAAAACATAAGGAAAAGTCCAATTCCAGTTAAAGTGTAACAAGTTATTCGTTGAATGTATCCTTGTATGAATTATATGCTCCTTACATTTGCTGCATTCGGACGGGACATACGTTAATATATAAAAGATTGTAACTTAGTGTAAGTACCTGTGAGCAAGGTGAAATATCAGTGAGCTTCGCTGGCGTCCCAGCGTGAATGGCAAGCTCTAATGACTAGATACGTGGTCTGTAGCTCCGGATGAATGAAGAGTGTCCCTGTAGGAGTCTGGGACCGCTGGCACAGAAGCTGTATGTCGTGACAGACAGGAGATCCTGCTCTCTCTGGGAAGGTGTGAGCGAGAGAGTGCGTCTCGCCATAGTGAAGGGCTGGAGACGAGCGCTCCATGCACTGTGGCTTCAGCTATCTGTATCTCCACGGTCGGTCAGCTTGGGGGTTTCTTAGTGAAGGCAGGTGTAAGAATGGCAGCAGGAGGACAGGAGGCAATGACGTCAACGCGTTTCGTCTCTATTGGCAAGAGACTTTTTCAAAGTCTTGAAAGAGACTCATGTCTCCTATGCAGGGCTGGTGAGAGATCCAATACTGGGGGTGGTCATACCAGCCGAGGGGGAATGGGGCATTGCTATGCTCTGTCAGGTGACTTTCGCAGAAACTATGCATGCCCCGGGGTGTTTTATAACATTGTCATTTTAAAACCATCTGGCAAAATGGCAAAAAATTGCCCATTTTGAAGATCCACAGTCCAATACATTCACCGCAGCATGGGGAGAATCGTTGTTTGCATTGCGGTAGTGCATTATTCATTTAGCTGCCCAAAGAAGATACAGGAAACCACAGAAAAACCAGGGCTAGACCAGCTCCTGTAAATTTGGGGACAGCAGTTTGATCTCCTTTGTTATCTGTGGCAGTAATTCATGAAACCATTCAACTCCAAATGCCTATAGACTAGAGAAACTGTAGCTTCCATTTGATAACTTCACACAGTTTACCAATACTTTGGGAGTCCCGTGGCTGTCTACTCCTAATCATTCCATCAGCCAAACAGTCTTCTAATAATCTGGATAAATTCCTACCACAGTACGGAGAATTTTGGGATGTGTCTGTGAAAAAAGACAGCAGATCGGTTACTTTTTATTCATCCTTACAACTGTTGCATCGACCTGATAATGGGCTCATCCTTACCATTTTGGGTGGATTTATTCTCTTCTGAACTGAAAATATCTGGATGAAATTTAAGGTCTTTATTCAACTTTCTGCTTCTCCACCTGGTGCAGTTATTATTTGCTGAAAAGAAGGAACCTCGTTATATTCCTGTGTTGGCTATAAGGAAGTAAATAAGAATATGGACAAAAAACGTTACCCACTCCTAGGGACGTAACCAGAGGTATGGGGGCCCCATAGAATTATCTCGGGGCCCACATAGGTCTGCCTATGCCCCCCATCGCCCAACCACAGTACTTACCTCCTCCTTAGCCCAGCATGCCGCTCTATCACTGTAGCTGGGAGGAGGCGTGTCTGTGGTCCAGGGATGTCATCATAGCCACGCCTCCTCCCAGCTTCTCTTAGTGAGAGACGTATCAGAGGAGAGCCAATGTCATTTTTATTCAGGCACCGATTGTGAGCCAATTGGAATAAGTGGACCAGCATCCGCTTCTGAGTAGCTGCTAGTCCGCGAGTTTCTATTGGCTCGCGAACGACATCTGATTAAAAATGACATAGGAGCTGTTCCTCAAGAGCTGCCGCGGCTGCATGCAGGTGCAGGTTGCCCGGCATGTAATAACTAACAAAAATAAAATTGGCAGGGTGCAGGGGGTTGCTTGCTGTGCCGCCGGGCCCCCTAAGCCGCTGGACTCCATAGCAAGCGCACCCCTCCACCCTCTATAGTTACACCACTGCCCACTCTCCTTAATACCTGCATTACTTGTGAGAGGCTGCAGAAAGATTACATTTTTACCAAGATTGGCTTGCGAGAGGCTCACAACCTTTGTATTTGTTCCAAAAGTGGAACTGTCTTGAGCACCAGATGTGGACAAGGGGCTTCTTCAAAGTTGCGCGTAAATTTTACGTTTGGAACTCATGCTCCATAGCCAACAACTTTGAGCACCTATGGGTGATTCAGTTTCATGCGCATCTCAGTCGTATTCCCACTTGCAGTTGGAGGGGTGTAGCATGTAGAATGTATTACTGAGGGCGCGACATCGGTGTGGGCACAGAACTGCAGGCTATACAGAGGTGAGTGTATACAGACATCTGTCTGGTTTCAGACTGAGATCTTGCCCCAAGGATAGGTCTGGTGCAAATGCATGCTGATGGGAATGGTGGCTACTCTCACACCTGACTGCGGGGGCTGCAGAGATGCGTTCAATCCTGAATGCTGGCAAAGATCCACTGCTGAGGCCAACTTGCATGTACGTGAATCATATGTACAAAAAGACAAATATAATGAAAGATTATACAGATGGTATTAAGTCAGACTGTTGGTTGTATTTTCCCTTTAAAACATTTAAGCACCAGCTTTTCCATGTGTGCCATTATATTCCGTGAGTCATATGTGCTTTACGTCCATATATTATTTATAAGAACATAAACATTATTCTCACTGCAGGGAAATATGCAATAATGTAAAGAGTGACAACATAATAGCTTATTAATATTACAGCAATAACACGATATTGTTACACAGCTGTAATCATTTTCTGTTATTGGTGTAATTGAGCTGCAATAACGTTGCACAAATGTTCGAAGTATATTAACAAAATGTAACTGTAAACTTATCTAAGTACAGCTATAACTTTACGTGGCTGAGAATAGCGAACAATAGTAATTGCAGTCATTTACATGGAGTATTATCTCAGTCATTGCAAAACTGGTCTCTGACATTTGATGTCTAGGGCTGGGATGGGCAGAGAAAAGCTTCCCGTGTGCCAGTCTCCAGCTTGGGGTAGTGTAACAGTTCATCTATTCTGTGGCTGAACGTGATGCTGCTCCCAGGGTACACAGCTAGATACCGGGAGAAGCAATATAAAACTACATATGTAACACTTTATGCAGAGAGTAACACAACATAATTACAATAAACATTTCTGATACTCACTGTCAGCTATTGATCTCGATTTACTCTGCTGCCAGCTATGGGCTCGTTTACAGGCCCAGATTTATCAATGTGATATTCTTGTTATTACTCATTTCTAATCTTAAATGGTGCTCCAACCAATCAGCTGCTAACTGTCATGTGTTTGAAAAATGATAGTTAGGAGCTGATTGGTTGGAGCACGATTTAACATTAGAAACGAGTGATAACAAGAATATATATATATATTTAGGTCATACCATCTGTCAAGTTACGGTCACTCTGCCAATAGGTCACGGGCCCAGGCACACTCCACTATACTCTGCTAATAGTTTTATGCAGCAGGTGCAAATTGTGTGGGAGGTGTTTGCAATATATAAACTTTTTTATCCTTTCCTCTTTATTTAACCCCAAATACATATATACTCAAAGAATAGCTGGGGACAGCCCATCATTTAAAGAAAGAGCAGCAGCAATGACTTGGATGAAGTGTTGCCACTTACGTCTCAGTGACCAGCTACATAAATACATTTTGTCCATATCAACAATACATTTGAGACAGTGTGCACTCCGTAATCTATATACACTCATGTAATACCCTCAATACACACTATTTTTATTTGGAGACTTTCACAATAGCCTCCTGGCAGAGCCGGCCCTAGGCATAATAAGCAAATGTCTAGGGTGACTGGAATGCCTAGGGGAATTCAAGGCTCTGCCGCTGCCTCCCACTTGCCGCTGCCGCGATCGGTGCTCAGCTCAGACTGGGCAGTGCACTTGTCAGACGATCAGGTGACTGTGACCGGTGAGAATGAGTTCTTTCTGGCTACAGGAGAAGGCAAGATGGCCGCAGAAGAGCATGCTGAGCATGCCCATCCACGAACACTTCTCCCATGGGCATTTGCCGAGCAGGGCCGTGAGTGACGACTTACAGAAAGGTATATTTCCCCTTCAGATTCTGTACCTGGAAGTGACGTCAGTAAGGGCGGAAGTGTGGTTTCCTGCCCATACAGTCCACCAAAAATAGAAACTTGTCCCCTTGTTGGCTCCCTTTGCTCGCCACGCTTTGGGCATGGTGGTTCGCTTTGCTCACCACAAGATTATATTCTACCTCAATGCCCACGTGGATGGTAGGGAATGACGTTGTACAGTAACTGATGACGTCAGGGTACAGAAACTGAAGGGGATCTATCCACATTCGATGACTTACAGCTCTGCCTCCGCCTCTGCATTAGCCAGCTGCTACCCGTACCCAGCAATCGGACCGGACATCCGCAGTGCAGCAGCAGCATTAGCTGCATCAAGAAAGAAGGGGCCAGCCAGGGCGAGTGAGTCCTTTCTCACCAGAGCCGGATTTAGACCTCATGGGGCACTAGGCAAGATACCAGTTTGGGGCTCCCCTCCCTCAAACAATCCATAGGACTTTATTTGCTTTCCTGATTCATGCAAAGCATCCCTACCCTAATCCTGACCCTATCTCAACCCTAAGCTCAAAACTGACCCTAACCATAACCTCTAACCTTAATATCCTAACCGCTAAACCCTAAACCATCCCTAATACCCCAACTCAAACACCTAATCTGACCTTAATACCCTAACCCAAACTGATACACCAACCCTAATACCTTATCCCTAATGCCATAACCCAAACTAAACCTAATACCCTAAGATTTTACTCCTCATTATCCATTAAATATATCACATAAACCTGAGGAGTGCTAAGGATTAGAAGGTAGCTGCGAGGTGGCATCTGCAGTGGGGGTTGTGGTGTGGCCATGCCCAGTATTGTGAGTGACTGTGCTCAGCTTAGTGCAATGATGGGGATGAGTCATCACTATTACACCCCCCCCCTTATTTTTTAATGTACACTATAGGATAAATTTTTTAATGGTAGTTGGGGAGTGGACAGGACTGCATTTTAGTATAGTATATTACAAGTACCTAACATGAAAATACCATCATCCTGGATTGATGTACTAATAATACTAATAATATCATGATCATCATAATGTATATTACTATATGCTTGTAATATAAGGCAGTCCTGTCCACTTCCCAGACCCCATCTACCATAAAAAATAAATCCTACATAATTCAATCTATATTAGAGTAGTTGAGAATAGCACATTACTTGACCCTACCTGCCTGGCTGCTGTGATTCCCTGAGATCTGGATCCTCGGTCACTGTCTCACTCAGCCAGACTCTGCCCCTGCCTGTCCCTCTGCTCCTTGCTGGGTGTCACCGATGCGTGCTGCTGGTGGCAAGCTGCAAGCCTGGCAGTCAGTGGCAGAGGTTGCTGTGCTGGCGGTGGGCTGGAGCTAGATGGGGCTGGTCGGAGAACCCGGTGACCCTCCTCCTCCCTCTTATGCACAGTTACTCTGTGACAATGCAGACAGCGGAACCACAGCTGGACTCTATAAGCGGGTCCTTGTGACATCATGATGCCACGCGGTACTCATACAGTGCTCCTCTGGGAGCATTTTGACCAGCCAGATTTCTTGGGGAAAAGGGGCCCGTCTAGGACCCCGCAAGTCAAAAGGGGCCCATCCACGGGCCCCTTGGGACTCGCGGGGCCCTAGGCGAGCGCCTAGGTTGGCTTGTGGGAAATCCAGCCCTATTTCTCACTCATCGTAAGTTTAGCTGGCTCAGGCTAGATGGGGGACAGTATGAGAGGTGCAGCGTGGCGGGCATCCACTGGGCAGTGGGGGGGCAGAGCGTGTTGCTGGCCTTTGCTGCCACCTTCTATTGTGTATATCCATATATGTACCATATATATATGTATATATACATATGTGTGTATATATGTATATATATGTGTGTGTATATATATCTATACATCTATATATGTGTGTGTGTATATATATATATATATATATATATATATACTGTGTATATATATATATATATATATATATATAATCATAAAATACATGCTAGGGGGCATCAGCCAAAATTTGGTCTAGGGCTCCAAATTGTCTAGGGCGGGCTCTGCCTCCTGGCATCACAACCAAATAGGCTGCGGATTTAGGTAAATCTAATATATATGGTTTCTTTTCATTCATAACTTATCTCTGTTCCTGGTAACTTTCAGCATTTGCTGACCCTGATATTTGTTTTCAGTAGGTTGGGGGTTGGTTGTCAGGAAGCGCAGGGAGCCAATTAATCTTTGGTGGACGGCCGTTTCATTGGTAAATTCTTCTGTGGCACAAATAAAACATTTATGACATTACTGTACAATGACCACTATTAATTTCATATGTGGTCCCAGTAAGCCTGAGAATCTGAGTTTAATGGGTGCTGAATCAAATTGCCAGGAACGCAATAATCTATGTTTACATAATGTGCAGCTCACATTACAAAGAATACATAGGTCACACTGCCCTGGTTAAAATGGTCATAATTCTGCTGTGTTTTAAATGTTTGCAAGCTAAAATATAGAATTCCACTCACTGTTCAGCTGTCCATACATATAAAACAAGAAGAAATACTGGAACTCTGTATATATCTAAAGCCTAGTACAAGACAAATGCTCTGACTTTACTTCATTAAAATGAACATAACATACCTTTAGAACAGATTTTATAATGCTTTAAATAGTGCTATCTTAGTGTAACATACATTTAAAAAATCCTTTAATCATGTAAGATAGAGGTCTGTCATGTGACAAACAGGGCCAATGGGAGATCTATCGGGCACCGATACTAGGGGGCATGGCCAAGCATTTTGGGGGTGTAGCCATGCCCAATGGGAATGCCAGAAACCTTTTTGATGCTGCACCACCCGCTGAAGTGGAGGGCGTTTGTCTCGCCATCTTGGGGTGTGGCAGCTATATATTTGTGACCTGCCGGTATTAGTCAGATTTAGCAGTAGGCACAGTTGGCTCCTGCATATGGGCAGCTGAGATTAGCAGGCAGATTTTTTTAATGAATAGCAATTATATCAGACTTACTTTCTCTAATCAGCAAAGGCAAAATAATTGAAGGAATGAGGAAAATCAACTGATGTAATGGACTACAGAGGAGTTGAAATTGTGTATGATAGTAATGCAATAGGTCTTTTTATCAATAGATCATGATCTTGGTGAGAAGTAGGATTTTTTATTGGCGTTTATGGAGGTGACAGAAAAATCAGTTATTGCCATAAATTAATAAAAGAAAATATCGGCAAAGCAGTTGAATGATACTCAGTTGACCAGAGCAGTAAGGGTTAACCGACAGAGGGCCTGATTCAGCAGAGCATGCAAGTGCACTGCTGAATGCAGATTCCCAATCATTGGGATTCTGTGCGTGCACAGGACCCAGTCTGTGAGTGTGCAGAATGGCTCCTGCAAAGACATACGCAAGCCCTTGAATGCCTCTGCCTGATTGACAGGCAGAGGCATTTGAGGAGCAGTGCGGGGGCGGGCAGGCCAGCGTTCCTGGTAAGGGGGCGCTTCCGCACCATATTCTGGGAGTGGCCAGCCCAGGGACTGCATGGACGTACGCAGTCTGCTGGGCTCGCAAGCCAGCCCAGTCTGAGTAAGTTGAGGCTTAGGGCTATTTCACACATGCCAGTTTTCACCAGAATCCGGGACTTTTTTTCTGTGGATATTTTCCTTTCACACACAATTTTTTCGTGCCATGTATTTTTTTTTCCCCTTATCATTAACATTGAACCCGTGGACGGCAGCCGTCCATTTCAGTGGATATTCCTGTGTCTTCTGAAAGGACCCATCCGTTTCCATACTAAATTCAATTTTGCATACAGCATAAAAACGTTCAGTGAAAACCGTCACGTGTGAAATAACCCTTACTCGGCTGGCCGGCGCCGTCCACCATCGCCGATGTTGATCCCAGCCTGCGCCCTCTGTCGCAGTGCTGGGATCACAAATGCAGCAGGGGGTGTCATACGGAATCGGTATGCCGACAGCAGCTGCCCGATGGGTCGAAATCCCGACAGCAGCAGGCAAGTACTCTAACCCTCCCCTCTCCCTACCCTAACCCTCCCTTAGTGGTGCCTAACCCTAACCTCTCCCCCTAGTGCTTAACCCTAACCTCCCCCCGTTAGTGCCTAAACCTAACCCCCCCTCCCCGCACCCTAAACATAACCCTCCCGGGGGGGTGCCTAACCCAGTGGCAAACGCAGGATTTCTAGAGGGGGGTTTCCAAATGCTTGATTTTAGAGTGAGTGTGGCCAGTCCATGAAGAGGGTAGAATTAGCACTTAACCAGCTTTAATATGCGTCATACAAAGTATATGGTGTGTCATAATTCCAGCATATAGAGGACCAGCAATCACAGTAACCCATTAGATGCAGCAGTAGGAACATCCTTCCTGAGCTGAATGTTTTTATTTTAGATGTGGGCACCATCCCAGAGTATTAGAGCAAGTCCGAGAGTCTGGGGGAGCAGCAGAATAACCTAGCACTGCCCTGGACATATATGTACATGTTGGGCTCTATAGCAGCACATCCCTAACAGTGCATGTTTTCCAGATCCCCTAGTTGGCGCACAGGTTATTTATTACTGACTGATTTATTTATTAACAGTTTCTTATATAGCGCAGCATATTTCGTTGCGCTAACCCTAACCCCCCCTAGTGGTGCCAAACCCTAACCCCCCCTTTCCCTACCCTAATCCTACTGCCGGGGGTGCCTAACCCTAAGTCCCGCTGGGGGTCCCTAAAGCTAATCCTCCATCCCCGCGGCTACACGCTAAGACACCCGGCTTACCTTCGTTCGGAATGCTGTCTGTCAGGATTTAGTAGTGGGGCTATAGGTGTTGGGATTCCGATGCCTATATTTAGTCCCATGTCGGGATGTGGGTGTCGGGATATCCTGCCTGCCGGTATCCTGACCGCATCCTGTGTCATACACCTCCTGTTGCATTTGCATTATTGCAAGGATCGCAATTGGAAAGCTGCCTGCATGCGCTACACACTACAGTATATGCCTGCGTGCACTACACACCGTTAGGCACGCCTGCGTTCGGATCTCCACTCCCTCGTTTTCAAGCACCTTCCCCTGTTACCACCCACAAACGGTACATTCTGTCAATCAAAATAGCAGCCCCTCGCTGTTTTGCGAGCGCTCGATTTCCGACCGCAATGACTGGTTTGCACATGCGCATTACGACCCATACGCATGCGCTCAGAGCGAACGAGCGGCCGCTTACTAGCAGCTCTGAATCAGGCCCAGAGGGCATATAAAGCTCTAGACAGGGATGGATGGGGTTAATAAAGTGAAAGGAGTGGTAAGTTAGAATTGGCAGTTGTTAAAGTCACAGGGATATTTTGTTGTTGTTAAGGGGTAGTGGTTACTGGGAGTATAGGAAATGTCTGAGGAATATTCTGCCTCTTTGATTCTGATCTGTAAGCAGATGGGTCACTAGTGATGTCAGTGGGAGTGCTCTCAGCTCTGATAGAGCCAAAAGCACTCTAGGGCTTGCGGCAGCAAGACCCTACCGCAGGGTCTCGTTTCAAGCCCGATGGTCGCGATGGTCTTGACCATTGCGACCATCATTTAGGCCACTCGCTATAGCTGTGGGTTGCCACCCACAGCTATGCGAGCGGCCAGGAGGCCGCTCCAAAAAGTAGGAGGGACGGCCCTGATTCAGAGCGAGCGCTCTGTCAGAGCGTCCGGCTCTGAATCAGGGCCACTGTCCCTAACCTCCCTCTTTCTGTATTCTGGCTTTATTTCTTTATCTCTGCTAAAAAAAAATAAAATGTACTCACCTGACTCCAGGGACCGGTGATCGGGGCTCCAGTGATGTTCTCCCTCCGGTCAGCTGGTCTCCCATAGTGCACTGCGGCCTGGTCATCAGGTGACCGTGCCCCAGTGCAGTATGGGATGTCAGCTGACCGGAGGCATGGAAGACATCACCGGAGCACCGATGACTGCAGGTAAGTGCTATTGACAGAGGAGGGGGTCGCGGGGGGGGCCCGAATCACGGGGGGCGGGGTTTAGCGCCGGTGGGGGTTTACAGCGACGGTCGGTCGGCGCATGCGTCGGCACTTTGACACTGTATTTTTAGCGAAAATACTGTGACTAGTGTGCGGAGGGGATTCGCAGGGACAGAGCTTTATCGCAAGCTCTGTACCTGCAAGGGATTTGTAGTAAATCCCTGTGATATTGCCTGAATACGCAATGCGAATTCAGTCAATAATATCACACTACAATCTCCATTACAAATGCAGATTGTAGTAAATAGAGCCCTAGGTCATTTATAAGGCTTAACATTTCTATATACTTTTTTCTTTCTAACTCTGGACCTCATTCAGAGTCGGTCGAAGCGTCCGCACAGTCGTACGGGAAAAGGGGCCGGATATTCAAATGATTCCCTCGCAAGTTGCGTCCCTAAGTTTGGATCGGTAGCTGGCCGACCAAGGGGAGGAAGCGGTCGGAATTAAAAAAAATACGCCCCCTTCTCGTAGGCATTGCACGTCATCTCCGGGCATATAAGGATTAATCAAGACCATCGGGAACCATTGGAACTGGTCGTAGAGCTTAAGGTTGACCATACCCTCTCTTAAGCTCTACGATCATGTCAGTGTAAAAACCTCCCATGTCACATGTGCCATGACGCCACTTTGTTAATTATGCACTCCCATAAACCGTATGCACTCCCATAAAACGTTGTTCGCGTAATTAGGCATGCCTGCGTTCGGATCTCCACCCCCCCGTTTTCAAGCACCTTCCCCTGTTACCACCCACAAACGCCTCCATCTGTCACTCAAACTACCGACCTGGCTGTGTTCAAGGAGAGAGAAATTTATGATCATAGCTGCTAGTTTGCGCATGCGCATTGCGAACTTTACGCATGCGCAGTATAGCGAACATCGGTGGCGTACGACCGTGCGACCGCAACGACCAACTGTGAATGAGGTCCTCTGTCCTTAACCTCCCTCTTTCTTCCTTCTGTATTCTAGCTTCACTTCTATCTCTCTGTGTGATTCCTTCCTCCCTCACCACTCTCTCCTGTCTCTCATCTTCCTCTCTTCCTATATCTCACCGCAATACCCTGGTGGTACAGTAGACATTACGCTGCATTATTATATAGAGTGACTGGGTTCGGATCCCAGTATGGGATTCTGAGAACTTTTCCAGCGCCATCACCGCCTCTCTATTTAATGCAGCCAGATTTGGGGTGGTGCCTGCCTTGCCCCCCTTACCTATGACTCCTTCTGTCCCTTATGGGCGGCCACGCCAGTCCTCCCGGAGAACCGGTGAGGCATGCGCGGTTTCTCCAGTGTTTCCTCGGCTTTCGCTGTGTGCACGCCGCTGCTATCGGTATGAGTGTCAGCCACATGTTCCGGCAGTTCCCTCTCCCTTTCCCCTGGCTCTGTCCTGCACTGGGACTGTTAACAGCGAGATTTCAGGAGGCAGGAGGAGGCCACATGGACACACGTGCTGGGTGCCTGTCATGGCGCCGGCTTGCGCTGCCGCGATGGCCACCTTCTGCGGCGGGGGGCGGAGCAAGGATGCTGGTCAGTGCCAGCAATTTTATATATGGGATTTTTCTATTTAGCAAAGGGGAGCGCTGTCTATACGCCTTGTGGGAATTCCTCATGGGAATAATTCATTCATAAACGGTGTCATTATTAGTACATGCACTTTCAATAATACGAGGCTGTGGATGATTCACAAAGGGGTCTATTTATTAACATTATTTTTACTAAAATAAAGTGAAAAAGGGTGTTTTCACACCCTTTTCACATTATTTTAGTTTCACCTGTAGTTATTACAGGGCAATTGGAGTAGAATTAGTAAAATTCTACTCCAACCCCTAAGTATCACTTATTTTTAGTAAAGCAGATCGCATTTCCCATAATTGTAATGGGAAATGTGATCTGACCATAGTTACTACAAATAAATTGTAAAAAAATACCAGGGGAAGCCCTGAGATAATAACGCCACCTGGAGGTGGCGTTATCCAGGGTCTCCCCCGGCTACCGGGCTCCCACTCTGCTCTAATGGGGAGAGCAGAGGCGGGAGCCGGTACCAGTAATCAGCTATGTGGTCTAAACAGATCGCAAGCTGATTGCTGTAAAAAAAAGAAAAAAAAAATTGAAACATTTTTTTTTTACTAACCTGAATCCAGGGACCGGTGATCGGGCCTCCGGTGATGGCTCCTCTCCGGTCAGCTGGTCTCCCATAGTGCCCTGCTGCCCGGTCATCAGGTGATCGGGCCCCAGTGCAGTATGGGAGATCACCTGATCAGGAAGCACGGAGAAGATCACCGGAGGCCAGGAGGATGCAGGTAAGTGTAATGAAGGGAGAGGGGGGGTCGCGGGGGGGGAGGGGGGGTTGCGGGGGTCCGCGATCACGGGGGGCGGGGCTTAGCATCGGTGGGGGGTAGCAGCGACGGTGGGTCGGCGCATGCGCGGGCTCTTAGTCGCGGTATTTTTTTCCGAAAATACCGCGACTAGAGTGCGGATGGGATCCGCAGGGACAGAGCTTTATTGCAAGCTCTGTCCCTGCAAGGGATTTATAGTAAATCCCTGTGATATTGCCTGAATTCGCAATGCAAATTCACTCGGTAATATCACACTACAATCTGCATTCAATATGCGGATTGTAGTAAATAGAGCCCATAGTGGTAAAAGTGCAAATTAATTTGGTCCTTTCTGGTATTTATTAGGTGTATATTGTAATGTCTGTTGTAAGTTATGTATTGCTAAGCCAGCAGTGTAATATATTAAAAATTATTGTAGAGGGATGCAGTGGTATCAAATCAGGTTGTAGTCTAAAAGTAGTTCTCAAGCGCTGATGTCAGCCGCAGCTCCCGGGGTGGGTTGTGGGGAAATGTACTGGGCAGCGCTGAGAGGCTTCCTCGCTGCTCTGTGAGAGGAGAAGACGGTCTTATGCTCGCTTGTTGTTTTGCTATTATGCGGGCTCACTTTTAAATCATCCAAAACAAAGGGGCGTGGCGTAACTCATTTCTCGGCTATGTGGCGTTTCCTCAGAAGTGAACAAGCTCGCCTCTCACACATACTTTATTGGACTATTCAAAGGATTTATTAATCAATACTATTGGTAGAGCACCTATTCCATAAATAAATGAATAGACTGTCTATGCGTTAAATGTATTGTAGAACACGTTATCATAAGCCAGCATATCAGGAACCACTGTGCCTTTGTTCTTCGGTTCTTCTGGCACATTCTCTTATTAGATTATTCCGTATATACATTTTTGCATATTATATTAAAAAAATTGTGTTGGTACGTACAATTCAGATATTTTTATTCTAATATTAAAACAATCAATTAATTATTTCAAACTGAATAAAGACCATATTGTCCTTCAAACTCATTTAATACAGCAATACATTCATGTGTATAGTCATGCACATAGATCAAAAGTGAGTACGTAAAGGGGACTGTGGATAGGGGAAATATGTCTCATGGAGTAATCAGCAGATAGTATATCAAAAACGACACCTTCACTAAAAGTTGTGAAATATTACTAATATCGTGCTTAAACTATACACTCTACATCATAAATGTCCTGAATCACTGTACATGGGTATTTCTAAATTAAATAGAGATGGGGAGTGTATTGGGACCTAATGGTCATGTGGGGACCTAAAGCGAGTAGAGCTACCCCTCTCCCCATCCGCTCAAGTTGTTTTTGTCATCTTGTGAATTGGTAACACAGGCTCATAGTCTACAATTTCCAATATACCTAAAATAATTTTCAACGTTGTTTAGCTCTGTACTGCCATTGAGACCATTGGGGGCTGGGGAATTGATTGTATTGGGAACCTATCACCTCCTCTTCTATTAAACTTAATTTGATTACTCGCTTTCAAAGTTAGAACTTTTAGACCACCTTTTGGTCATAAACATACATGCATAGGAAGACTATGTGACTGTATGTACTATGTGCACCTCAATTATGTTCTAATAACCGCATATTTGGTGTATGCATAGTGCAACCCAAATATTGTATGCCACAACTGCAGTTAATGGCATGTATAACAGGTTTTGATTGGCAGTTCAGAATACCTTTTAGCTGGAATACCTCTTTAATTGTGTATGATGCTATTGAGGTGACATCTCCTATTGTAGGTGTCAAAACAAATAAAAAAAAATAAAGTGGTGCATCTTTAATAGTGTAGCATTTTCTTTGGTCCTTATGATTTTATAATTTTCCTGATATTTTCTGTAGCTGAATTCTTTTAATTCACGTAAGTTAGGCTCCTGTTCCCTGTAGCCTGTGCCCACGGATTGGTTTTCTTACCCATGGGAGGGTGTCTTTATATACCACTGTCTATTTAAGACAGGGGTCTTCAAACTTGGCCCTCCAGCTGCTGTGGAACTACACATCCCAGCATGCACTGCCACCTTTTTGATATAACACCATGCTAAAACTATGTGCAGTGCATGCTGGGATGTGTAGTTCCACAGCATCTGGAGGGCCAAGTTTGAAGACCCCTGATTTAAGAGCTTTGTCTAAATCATTATGGGGATAGTCATGTTACACAAAGCCCTAATACAACTGCTGGGATTATTTCAAACATCTCATTGGATCAGTGCCTCCTCAGATGCAGGAACTGGCCTTTGGGAATATTGTTTTTTAATTAAAAATGTTTGTGTTGACAGTTTTTATAGTCCAAGTATGTGTTCATAAATTTAGGTGAGCTACACAATTTAAATTGCAGTCTCATCCCCATCCCAAATAAGACCTAATAATCTATATTTCTTGCATACAGAAACAGATTTGACTGAGTCCACCACCCCAAACACACCGTATCTTATACACAGCCCTCTGTAATACCGGGATATGACCCTGGCTTGGGTTCCCCCATGCCGTAGGCTGCGGGCTCCTACTGGCTTGGAGGAGCAGAGGCAGCCTTTTGTAGCAGCTTTAATGCGGGGTTGCCAGTATCGGGGAATACTTCATCCCTGGATTCAGGAGCCATCGCAGCGCTGCTGGTGTCAGTGGGGATGCTTTGATACCCTTGATACCACAGCAGTCAAGGGGCACTGTTGCAATTAGGGGTGCCATCGTCTGCGCGTCCAGCATCCGCCATCCCGGCGCACTTGGGTCCACTCATTCTGCAGTTAGTGAGGATCTGTGGTCTGTCTCTCCTTCTTTGCCTGTTGCTCCCTTTGTCTCTTTTGCTCTTTTCAGTGCTGCGCCTGAGCATCCGGTTCATAGCCTGACTGCAGGGGACCCTGGAGTTCGCAAGTTACTGCCCCTGTGTTCTTTTTGTTTCAGACGTGGATTTGGTTGGACTCCCCGCTGTTGCTCCTACCGCCACTCCTGGGATCTATCATGTCGCTTCTGTTGCCAGGCCTGGAGTCATCAGCACAGCCGATACCCTTCCAGTTTTTGAGCCAGCATGGAGAGTCTCGCATGTCGGTCCTTGGCCCCTCAGACCTTGATTGCCTATCAGGCTTTGTGGCAGCAGTGAGAGACTTTCTTGCAGAGTCACAGCTCAGCAGGAGATTCGGGCTCTTTGAAGATGGAAGTAAAATGCCTATCTCAGATATATTCATGTGGAATCAAGATGGGTAATGTTGTTTGTGGACTTGAGTTCTTCGGCCAACTTGCCACCTTTCAGATGGGGGTCTCGAGGGATTTTGCCCTATTTTTTGCCCTGATTAGGACAATGATTGGCTAATACAAAACAGTAACTGAATGGAGAATAATAAACAACAAAGAATAAGAGAATGGCATTTCTAATAAAAATAAAAAGACCCAGCAGGTTTTTTGTAGGTTTTTACCTTGGGTCAAGTCCCCCTTCCCCCCCATAGCCTCCCCCGTCGCTCCTTCGATGATGGTTTCCATAGTTACATGTTCCTCATATTTTGTTTGTGTGTACTGCAGGCGATTTCCTGGATTATAGGCCCATCTGACTGGTGGTCACGCTTTTATATTTTGGGCTGCACAGTCTTGTTTTCATCCGATTCCTCTATTTTTCCCATGGTGGGATATGATGCGGTGGTTAGGTCGTAGGCATATGTTGTGGGTTGTGGGTTGCTTTGTTGCCCGGTCTACAGATGGCAGCAGATTCCTTTGGGTTTCCTTGTGTTTTGGTGATACTTCTAGGGGTGGAATGATCTGTGCCAGGCTGCAGGTTCAGTGGGATTGTGACAATGGTGGCCAAACAGTAGGATGGGATTATGGTGCATCATTAACTACTCAGAGCCCAGGATGCTTACCTTTTTTGCAGATATGGAGTTCGACTCACAGTGGAGGGGAATTGTTTATTCTTTGAGGAGCATTTTTTCAGTGTCGGGGGTTTAGTGAGCTAGGTAGTATGGTGGCGAGCCTTGTCCCTTACTGGGAACCATGTGTGGCAGGAAAGACCAGCAATCTGTAAAGTGTCCATATTACTGCAGTAGGAGCGGTGCACACCCCTTCAATTCACTGGTTAGGCTGACCCTACTGGGGTCAGCGGCGCCTCTCGTCCGGGTGGCCCGAAATGGTGCAATGGTATGGGTGTTGGATACCGTCTCACTTGCTAGAAAGGGAGAGTTGGCCCTTGCAAGTATCTTATATTGGCATGGGTGTCTTACTTGCTTAGAAAGGGAGAGTTGGCCCTTGCAAGTATTTTATATCTCGCTTACAATTAATTGGGATAGTTGGCCCTGGTAAGACATCTTTTGCCTAAATCAAGTTGGCGCCGGTGATTGGCCGTTCTTTCCTTTTCCACCATACTCATTATTGTAAATAAATAAAGCTGACCTATTATGTTTTGAACGGCATTAACTTGGTCTGTGTCTTTTTTATTTTTTTTGAGAAATATGGTTTTAAAGAACTTATGGCTACATCCATCATCTGACGATAGAGAGTTTATATAAATATTGTGCCTTTAAGTTCCAGGTCCCAGCAGTCGGATTCCTATATATTTCTCTCACCTCTTAACAACCTAATGATTTCCGACATGTACTGTAGTAATAGGTAACATAATCTGTCAGTTTGTATCTGACATCTTCCTCTCCCTGCTGGGGGCCGATAGTGGATCTCATTATCCTCATCCATCTGCTTGTCTGTAGCTTGTTGTAAATTACTAGCAGGTTTTCTGCTTGTAGAGCATTCCAAGACTGGCGCAACTGTGTAGTCAGCAACCAACAAGACAGGGATTAAACAGTCTTGTAAATATATACATCTGTGTCGTCTGCTCAGTTAGCTGATGATTTTCTTTATCTGTTTCGCGCTTTGCTGTATTGTAAATAAACACATCCGCTCGATTTAAAGGGACATTGCTTCCAGGTGGGAGTACCTTTTATTTTCTCAAACAATAATTTCAAATGACACGTTTATACAGGGCCGGCTCGAGGCATGTTCGAGCAGTGCGGTCGAACAGGGGTGTCACCCCATAGAGGGCGCACCCCTTTCAGCCATTCCCGATTTCAGCAGGACAGTCACGGTTTTCAGGCACTGCTTCGCTGTTCCACCCGAGAACGAAGTGTCCCGCAAGTGGTCAGGATGTTGGGCACCTCCACCGCCGCAGCTGTGCAGCGGTGCCGGCCCAGGAGAAGAAGAATGGATGCTGCGTGCATGCACACGGCATCCTTTCAGTGCTGGAAGAGAGCTGGGGGCAGCCCAGCTGCTGACGTAGTGCTGGGCTCGCCCCCAGCCTGACGTTAACAGGAGACGTGCCATATGGGCACGCCCCCAAATATCATTTAGGGGGCGTGGTCTATGGTAATTAGGTCACCCCCATTTTCGGTTGCGCGCGGCTTGTAAGGGGTGTCAAATACCCGTCCTGCACAGGGCGCGGCTCCCCCTGGAGCCGGCCCTGCGTTTATTATATGTTGTACTAAGTAGACGGTGACTGATAATGTAACTTGGGTCTCATAGAAGGCAGTGATATATTAGTGAACATTGGGCCTCATTCAGAAATGTACGCTATTCTGATAGTTATGCAGTTAAGCGAGTATCGGTCGACTGTGCTGGCGTGCTTGTCGCACTGTGCATGCCGTAGCATGACAGTCAAGGACTGTTTGGAATTGGATGAGGTAACGGGGAATGACGATAAAAAAAATCCTGCCTCTGCGATCACATATGCTGTAAACATGACATATAATAACTCAAACCCAAAATCCTTTATCCTCACAAAGGGGGGTATGCAATTAGGGGCTAATACATTTGCCTGGCCGAATCTTAACGGCAGCGGGATCACGCTCAAAATTGTTCGCTACCCCACAGGGTAACAAGCACTTTTGAGCAAATCAGGCATTCGGCTGGGCAAAAGGTGCGAGACAGACAACGCCAATTCACACTCTTCGTCTCTGTAATTTAATTCCTACCTTAAAATAATTCTCCGGTCCAAATCTGCAACCCCCTGATCGAAAACCTTACCCCAAATCTGAACCCCCCCCCACCCCTCTTTCATTTAAAATAATTCTCCTTTCACTTCCCACTGTTCTAGCAGCCCGCAGATCAATCAGAGACCCAGCCGGATAAATGACTCACCTGTCAGTTTGCCTGTCCTCATAGATGTCTCTCCTGTAAAGGGGCATATTCAATTGGGGGCGAGAAAAGAAAAAAAAACAGGTTTTCCTGCAGGTGCGCGATTTTTGCTATTCAATTAGGTGTGTTTTTTTTCTCTTTTTGTGCTCGGGAAGCTTTTTTTTCTCGCACCTCCAGAGCAAGTCTGATTTTTCCTAGAATTGTCAATTTTAGGCAAAAATCAGCAGGACTTGCTATGGGACCCCGGCGGCACCCCCCCTGAGGACTAATTAAGCAATTGGATGTTTCCAATTAGCTTAATTAGTCCATAATTACTTACCTTCAGCAGTGCTGTCTTGTGCATCTTCTTCTGCATCCAGCGTTGGAAGCCGGGTATTCTGCAGTAGGGTGAGTATGTCAGTGTGTGTGAGTGTTTGTAATACCCCTTTTACACCGGAGCTAAAGCCTGGGTTATTGCAGGGTTAACCCGGGCAGCTCCTTGGTGTAAAAGGGGTGAGGGTTGGATCGCCGGGTTGAGTGACCCGGCAATCCAACCCAGGTAAATAGCAGGGTTTAACACGGGAGTAACCTGTGAAACCCTGCTGTGTGTACGGCGCACTCCGGGTCTTGATGACCTGGAGTGAACCGCAAGCCGGCCGATTGGTCTGGCTTCTGTGGCGCTTGGAGATGACGGTATCTCCAAGCGTCCACTTTCACGCCGGAAAAGCCGGGTCTATGCAGACCCGACTGCGGTGTGAGCGGCGCTAACTCAGGAATATCCCGAGTCAGCGCCGGCTACATTCCGGGTCTGATCCGGATAGGAACCCTGTTCCAACTCCGGGTCAGACCCGGAATTTTGGTGGAAAAGGGGTATTAGTGTGTATGAGACAGTAAGTGTGTGTTTGTATGAATGTTGTGTGTGTGTGACCCCCAGTGTGTGTGGCCCCAAGGAATGGGTACTGGGAGAACTACATCTCCCAGCAGCCCTTGCCCCTCCCACGAGCCCCTTGAGCCTCCCACCAGCCACCGGGACTCCCATCAGCCCCCTCTCCAGTGAGAAGATAGAGGGGAGTCCACCGGGAGCTGCGGAGACCCCCTGGCAGGTACGTGCAGAATTCTTTTTTTTTACGCGGCGCAGGGTTTTCAGAGCTGAAGACCCTGCAATGACTTTTTGTTTATTGGATACCGCGGGAGCGCGCATACCCGCGGTAATCCAAAATTGGGCGCAAGTTTTTTTCCCTCACTAAACCTCGTGCTCAATTAAATATACCCCATAGACTGCATGTGCTCTGATTGGTCTGATCTCCAGCCATGCACCAATCAGTGTGTGGAGACATCCCACTTTTGTGATTCATAATTATCATCGGCACTTACACCTACCCCATACTAGGTACAAGAGACACGAGTGAAATAGTCGCCCCCTTGGCATATGCTGTCTGTGGCTGCCTGTCCTTATAGAAAATCAGCGCGAAACAGACGTCTCTCCTATAAAAGGGCATGTTCAATTGGGGGCGAGAAAAACAAAAAACCCGCACCTGCGATGGCACGACACTCCCATGAAATTTTTTTTTTCTAAGTTTCTGCCCAGCTGACACCCAGGAAGCCCATTTCACAGGCGAAGAGAAATATCTACGATGCATCAGCTGTGAATCTCACCAGAGATGCGTATGTTTGCTACAGCGCATGCGTCGAACTTACATGTGACTCACAATCAGTGAGTCACATGTTTAACCATTGTCTACCCAGAGATGCAGGTGGGCGGTGATGTGGGCAGGGCTGGTCTATTATTATCATTAGGTCCCACCCTTTGCATAAAATGCCACTAATAGCGCATATTTTATTAAGGGGTGGGACAAATTACGTGATTATCAAAATTATATAATAATAATTATATATAATTATATAATAATCAACTCTTAATAATCCAGAATTAGCGGCAAGGTTCTGAAACCTCCAAAAGAGCAAGCACCCTCCCCCCAGAAATGCTAACCAAGGTGGGCATGGCAAAGACATGTCCGATCAAAAAGTCCTATATGCTTGCAGTGATCCCAACTATGTCCTACACACTATTCCAGATCACTTTATTTGAAAGTGTTTTATTAAGTTTTAATAAGACCAGATAAATTCATAGTTGCCCTTTTTTTAAAACCCTGCTCCCAGGAGTTCAAGATGGAAGACCAGGTGGACAGGACTTCATGAAGCACTTTGGGGTGAAAAGTGGGTGGGGCATCTGCTATACTAAGCCACACCCACTTCTAGAAACACTTCTAGTTGCAAGGCCATGATGATGTGATCCTGATTATTAATTTTTCCTTTCCTACCACTTATTATATATTTAGCATGATTCTACGGCAAGGCAAGCAGATCACTATGTAGCCTTCTATCCAAATGTCATTTCTTATTTTTTAGTAATTTTCTAATTATAGCAAATCCATGGGACCTAACGTGTAATTTTTTTATCTTGAACAATTTATAGTCGCAGGTACATATTTATATAATATTACTAATTTCTTGGATGATTCTGTCAAAGTCCTCTGCACGTAATTCGGCAGCCGCCATTGTTTCAAGCCCTGTGGGGCCTAATTAGAACTTAATTGCAGTGCCTGAGGCATAGGAAAATTAAAGAAGATAAAACACCCAGTGAGAGATGACAATGTAACTGGTGTGAAATGCATGTTCGGGGAGTGACAGTATTGCTGCAATGACAGCCTCACACACTATGTCCTATTATTATTATTATACTCTTATGTTTTCCATATTTACATTTAGAACAGTAATAGTTTAATCGCCGTTATTATGTAACATATAATTTTGGAACCTCAGTTTTGCTGTGCATGACAATATCAGGGCACGCTAGGTGAGATGAAAGGGATTTCTCACCCCAGGTATTAAATGTAATGCTGTACAGTGTAGACAGTAACGTCAGGGCGACCGGGATGGCTATGGGGTCCCAGTAATAAGGGGCATGGTCACGTGTGTGTTGAGCCATTCACCCACTGCTGCTGTAAGGTTCTTGTGGAGGAGCTACGAAACCCTTCTGGTCTTTCAATACAGAAAACAGCAGACTCCGGATCCAAGGTTCCTTGTACCTCGTCTCAACCCACATGAGAGACTCCTAATGTGTGGCAAATCCTTGTGGAGATGTACTAAGCCTCAGAGAGTGATAAAGTGGACAGAGATAAAGTACTAACCAATAATTTTTTCAAACATTTACAGGGGTATTCAATATGGGTGCGATAACATCGTTTTTGCGTTAATATCGGAGGTATGACGTCATTATCGCAGGTTTTACTTTTACACCGTATTCAATTTCAAAGACTTATCGCAGTTTTGAAAAGTCTTTGATAAAAAACGGTGATAACTTTTCACCATTGAATAGGTGTCGAAAATAAGTGCAGAATTGGGGTTTAGGGGTGCAGGCTTAAAAAAAAATAGCCTGCACCCCTGGGAATGACATTTAAAAAAGAACTGTCAAAAAAAGTAAAAAAAAAAAATAGGGACACCCCAAAAAATTAATAAAAAAATTGGAGTGAAAACAAAAAAAATGGGAAAAAATTGTTTAGCAATAGGGAAATAGGTTCAGGGCTATTCTGCAAGTATGCAGCAGGTGTTTTCTAGAATAGAATTATAGCGGCAGGTGCACAAATGCAGAATTTTTAAAAACTTACTTTAGGGACTTAAAAATATGCTATCACCCATTTTCATGTACCCCAAATTTGATGGGACCACTAAAAAAAACGAAAAAAAAAACCTAAGTGCTCTTCTGCATCACTTCTTCAATGTCGGGAAAAAAACACCTGCCGCAGCTATTTAAATCCCCGACTTTCAATTAAAGGCTAAAACGGGGGTACCCATAGTGTTCCCCCATGTTTTTACAACTTTAGGGGGGTCTTACAATTATTTTAAGGAAAAATTCGTAACTTTACGCAAATCCAACTTCGGAGTTTCCCGTTTTTGTTAATTTTATATTGAATACGGGGATAAGCGGGAGCGCGCACCATACCTTAACGCAGAAAAACACTCCAATATGAAACGTTAACTTCGACAGTGAAGTTAACGTTTCATATTGAATACCCCTGATAGTCTGTAAAGTGACAGTTAGGAGCTGATAGGTTGGTACTTTATCTCCGTCCACTTTATCTCTCTCCAAGACTTAGTATCTCCCCCTATATCTTACAGCGACCCTCTCTCCTTTCTATCACACTGCATAGGATCTCTTCCTGCAAACATACTGACGTCCAAATGTCCAGAGAGTCTGAGATGATAACAGGTCATATCCCAATATCCAGGGACCTTCTCTCTGACATGTTAGCAGATTATACAGACCTTTAACCTTTTCACTGCTGGGTGCTTCCGCACAGAAACCGCTGCACATGACCACTCTCACGCTGCCTGGATGCGCTGCCCTCTCCATCCTCAAGCCGCATACACACTAGGCAATCATTTATGAACGATATGGACGATAACGATATCGTTCAACGATATATCGTTCAGAGTGCTATACAAGCAAGGATCCTCTAGCATATGTCACAGAGACGCTTAGGGGGGGGGGATTTATCAATGCTTGGAGAGAGATAAAGTGGATGGAGATAAAGTACCAACGAATCAGCTCCTAACTGTCATTTTTCAAACACAGTCTGTAACATGGCAGTTAGAAGCTGATTGGTTGTTACTTTATATCTCTCCACAAAGAGGGTCCATACCCTTCCATTGTCTTGCAATTAGACATTGAGCTGCATTTAAAATATGTGAGAAGAGCTTATCAGCATGTTTGTTTAGGCCCTCAAGTGGACAGCCAATGAGGAAAGACCAGGGAGGCTTAGTCAGTGGTACTTTAAGAACTTCTGTTAGAGACTGGCAACCCCATCCCAGAATTGGGCTTTTTCAGGGCATGGCCACCATATATGTAGATAAGTACCCATCTCACCACAACCTCTCCAACACCAGTCAGAGGCTGAAGCTCTTCTCGATCTTTTCCCTTGATGGTTTTTTTTTATTTTTTTTACAAAGATTCCCCTTCTCTGTAGGATGCCTCCCATTCTCCCTCTTTTGTTATGGATATAGGAATGGCCATCGGCCATCGATGGTTAACAACCATCGATGATTTTCCACCAATGTCGGATATCCAATGGATCTCAGCCATCGATAGCACAGAGACCCACAGTTTTTTTTTTCCTCCCTGGTGCCGTAACATGGAGCCTATCCCCTCCTCCACCTCTGATTGGCCCGCTGCCCTGTGAGTAATAGAGCAGGGATGACTATCGGTGGGCGAAACCATTGATGGTTTCATACCATCGAGGCTAGCCACCAATGATACCCTTGATGGTTAACCCACCCATGGCCATCTCTATATGGATGTGAAAGTACCTGTGGTTTGCGCTCACTCCTGCACTTATAGTGGGGACCCCCTTTATCAATAAAAATTATTGTGGCCTTGTGGCATTGCCACAGACACCCCCAAGCTCCAGAACTCGGGACCTCTTCTACGCCTGTGTCCTGAACCCTCCTAAAATGGTCGACTCTCAACCGCGGGGAATCCAAATGTTCAAAGATTCAGGTCCCCACATATCACTGCACTATCTTGGACACCCTTCACTCCTAAACTCTGCTCTCCCAGTGTCTGACAACCAATGTCATTGCGATGCCAGGAATAAGTCTCCTGGAGCCAGGCATTACAGCACCACCTGTACCCAGACATCAGATGGGCAGGGACATCATATTGCTACTATCCTATGAAGTAAGAATTACATACTGAAGACAGGTACCCTGAGGAAGAGGTGGGTGCACTGATGCAGTTTGGCACTGATATGGGGCATAAGAAAATGCCAAGCTAGGCACCTACACTAATAATACCCTTGTGGAAGAAGAGACACATACATATTGAATCCATAACATACTGTATGGAATAGATCCATATGAATTCACATTAAAGGGAAACCCCAGTTTTTGAGAGCCCCATATTTTTTCCACCTGACCCCTTGTAACAATAAAGGAGGGGGGTTCCCTGAGACTCCTCATTTACCTGAAGCCGCTAGAGGTCTTAGAGCCTGATTCAGAGGTGCACGCTAAATGCGTGCGCTCGCTCTGAATCAGGGCATCCCTATTTTTGTTTTTGACCAGCCTCCAGGCCGCTTGCACAGCTGTTGGTGACCACCCACAGTGTGTGCGTGCGGTCTGGCGATGGACGCGATTATTGTGACCATCGGGCTTGCGGGGAGACCCTGTGGTAGGGTCAGGTCTCACAAGCCCGAGTGGACTTCCTGCTCTAATAGAGAAGGAAGTCCACTACAGGCATCACTAGTGATGTCAGTAGGGCCACCCAGAAACGGCAGGCGTTCCTTCAGAAACGCCTCCGTTTGTGCAGCCACCCCCCCACCCCGCCTACAAAACGGGACGAGCTGTCGATCAACATCGACAGCTGCCCCGTCTTGTAGCGAGCCCCGGAGCGAGTGATTTCTCACTCGCTCCAGGGCTCGCGCACGCACGGTGTGCATGCTGAACATGCGCGATGGTCCACCATCGACCCGCTTGCGAGCGCTATGCGCTCACGAGCGGGTCTGAATCAGGCCTTTAGTCCATCCAGTCCACTTCCATAGACATGAACAGAAAAGCTCAATATTGAAGAGATGGTTTCTGATGATCCCTGCCCCCACTCTATTACAGGAGAGGACCCCACTTCTTACAGCTAGGAGTGGAGTAAGAATGGTTTGTTTATTTGGAATTTTAGCTGAAGATACTGTACCTGAAAATTTCAATAGGGTACAGAGTCCGAACTTTGGGTTTTAAAATCATTTCTTTAAAGAAGAAAGTAAGGGCCAACACAAGGTGACGGTGGTCAATTTCCCTTGATTACCATTGTATTTACAGCTGAGGGCCAATGTATACATCAGTTATGTTTATCTGGGTTTGTTATGTTTATCTGGGTTTGTGATGTGTTCCAGCACTTGGACAGTAGATATTCCCACAATTCTTCAGTAGAGGAAATAGTATCAGCCATGTTTATCCTGCAGGAATACAAGATCCTCTTATTGCCTTACTGGTCTGCTTGGGCAATTATTTGAGGCTTCTCCACGTATTGATAGTCCTCACATAGGAACAAACAAGTAACAACGCTGAATGTTATTAAATCAAGAGACGTATCCCCAATAGAAAAGTGTGAGAGCTTTCTCTTCAGCGGCCATGTCAGTGTTCAGCCAAATCACTTCCCAGATCCCATTATACAACATCCACATAATCATGATGGGAAATTTGTGCAAATCAGATCCAGCCGCTATCTCTGCAGACCCCGAGATGAAGATAGCAGGAGATAAAAGCAGAACTCCTTTGACAGCATCAAACCCTCCACATTTCTAAATGATAAATTAATTATTCACAGGTCTTTGGGGGCAGGCTTGAGAAAGCTTAAAGCTGCTGTACTAGGAAAAAAAGAATTCACGAGCTTCAGATATTAGTTCTCAAAGCCCCTTAAATCCACTTGTTTGCCTGACTTACGCCTCTCAGTTTTTTTGCATCTCACAGGAACTTCGAGATAAAAAGAAAATCCAGACGTTTGATATAATGGTATCAGGGCTTCACATGGGGCAGAGGCTCCGCTTTTAACTGCAGGAACTTCTAGGGGCTGTATGATAAAGGAAATGGGTTCTTGACTGGTCAGATTCTGGAGGACATCTTATCTCACCTCTAGTACAAGACCACACCAGTAAATACCGACTCCACTATAAACTGTGCAATTTAAAGGGAGATCACACTTAAAACACATAGCAGTCTTAAATATATAAAATAGTGTTTTTAATGATTTATTCACACATAATTTTAGCAGTATACAGAAGCCGTTGTCTGACAATTAATGGCAAAGTACATAAAACAGTGATTCAAGGGGGGCACATTTACTAAAGTGAGAGTTTTTAGAAGAGATGTTGCCCATAGCAACCAATCAGATTCTACTTAACATTTAACTAGAACCTTCCAGAAGCTAATAGCTAGAATCTGATTGGTTGCTATGGGCAACAACTGTTCTAAAACTCACTTCTAAAAACTCTCACTTTAGTAAATTTACCCCAAGGAGTCTTCAATTATAAGTGTGTTAATTTCTTAAGGTGCATACACACATAAAGATTTTCTGTCCAACCATCCAAGTAGTTGATTGGTTGGAATGAAAATCTGGTAAGGTATAAAAGCAAATGACAATCAGCAATTTGCTCCCAAAAGCTGGAAAATGGACAAAAACTGTTGTTTCAACAAATTGTTTCGATCAAACACTTAACAAACTTGTCTGACGACCATTTTCATCTGTTTTCTGGCATTTAGGTGCAAATTGCTGATCATCCGTTACTCCCATACGTTACCAGACTTCATTCCAACCAATTAACTAGTTGGATGGTTTTACAGAAAATCTTTACGTGTGTATGCAGCCTTTGCCTTGAAATCATTGCAGTAACTGGTTACAGAATTAGGTTTATACCTGTTCTGATGGGTCCCATCTCTTGTTGACATTTCCTGCCTATGGAAGCACATCCAAACTCGATGTTTCGGATAGATTGATCTCCATGTCTGATACATTACGTATTTTAATTTTTTATATTGATTCGGGAGACAATGGTGTATGGATAGGATGGATCCAGAAATCTGGGTGGTGGTCAACGATGTACTTACCTTTCTCTCCAGTGTCTCCATTGTAATTGTGCATATGTGACCTTTTCTCTTTGTTTTCGGCTGAGCATGCGGACATTTTCTCCCTATGCAACTATGCAAGGAAATAATATCAACACTGGAAAAGTTCAATATTACTTCCACTCTTCAGTGTATTAAATACAAAAGATCAGGAGCTCCAATTGGCCATCCACGTGCCACAGACAACAGTATGCAAATAAGGAGCTTAAGAGAAATTTAGAAGCATTGCTGTGGTGTAAAAAGAAAGATAGTTTATGCCAAAGTACTGTGGCTTTAGGGAGATGCTATAACAGGTAATACTAAAAGTTCCCCTTTGGGTTTTTCACCTTTATATGACCAATGGTAAGGAACAATGGAGTGTGCTGGTGCTATATAAATAACTTCTAGTAATAATGTCTATGACTACATTTACTGCATTGTACTTGACCAGATGGAGCAAATACTAAATGCATTGTTTTATCTTTCTCTCTTCCTATTGTGAGATCTCCACATCATCTAGACTGCGCAGCCTGAATGATATAAACATGACTCCGCTCTCCTGCTCTCTGCTTCGGAGATTACTGTGCTGAGTGATACACAAAGGCAACTAAAAAATAAATACAGAACTCTGCCTTGATGACATATAGGGCTAGATTCAATTAGCCTCCATACCTTACCATGCGAGGATAAGAGTTGTAGCCTCAGACTTTTACGCCCAGAGCTAATCAATTACAAGCCCTTTAATCCACGACTAACGCGTTTTAACTCATAAGAGTCCGGTACAAGTGCTCTGAGCTATCGGCTAACGCATTAGCTACGATAAGGGCAGAAAGCCCTACTTAACGCAGATTTCTCCTCGAGCCTAAGAAGGGGTGGATTTCTCCTCGAGCCTCAGGAGGGGTGGATTTCTCCTCGAGCCTCAGGAGGGGTGGATTTCTCCTCGAGCCTCAGGAGGGGGTGTACAGAAATCCGCGTTAAGTGCAATTGAATAGCCTCGGGCACTGCTTCAAACCCACAATAATTAATGTGGCTAATTGAATCCAGCTCTTAGAGCTTTACAGAAAGCACAGAATTGAGAAAGAGAAAGTAACGAACTTAGTGACAGCTATCTAGGCCAATCATTGTTTTATTTGGTTTTAAAAGACATAAATATAATGAATATCCTTCCCATTAGAATGTAAGCTCTCACAAGCAGGCCCTCTTCCCTCATGTGCTTTTCCTTCCCTTACAGTACTTATACTATAATCTACTCCATACTTCCTGCCACGGCAACTAACCCTTTCCCTAATATGATCACTAATACAGCAGTGTTTTTAAACCATGTACTTGTCATTGCATTGTCTTGAGTGTAAGTCACTCTTTCCTTGTTCTGCTCATTTGTTTATGAGCTTTGTCAGGCGCTGTGGACCCCTTGTGGCACCATATAAAGGATAATAATAATATAAAATGCCTGTTTATGGACTTAACTCAGAACAGGAACATAGCAGGAAGAAATACCATTTCATTCATTCAACACCTCCTTCTACAAACCAGCATAATTTGCGGCTGGCATAGATAGAAAGCTTATATAAGAACTCTTTATTACAGAAAAGAGTGAAAGGCGAGATACACAGACAGGAAGTAACTTTAATTAAACATTGTGAAAGTCAAAAATTTTTTACAGATTCAATTTTTTTTTTCTTAGCAAAAAAAAAAGAAAGAAAAATTAAGAATCTCTATTGTCTCCTCAGAACAGTTCAGTGCTCCTATTTAAAAGGTGAGATTCATACGTAGGATAAAATGCAGACATTTTGTTTATCATATGTACATGATGAAAGACAACCAGATACTCAAACGGCCATGTAACATTATGAGAGCTAGGCCCACAATTCATTTTTTTTTAAGCAGTGCTGCAGTAGCGGACCTGTAATAACCTGGATTATTTTTAGGACCACACGGTATGCAGAGGATTGCATGCTTTAATGGTGACCGCCCCGTACACAAAAAGTACATTTATCCTGAGCTTATTTACATTCTTTGTAAGTGTATTTCAGTGTAGCTTTAGGGCAAGCATCCATATTCCAGCTGTAAATCCCAGAAACCTATGCTAGCCACTGGTAGATGATGGGAGTTGTTACTAAGCAAAGCGGTCTACCGAGAAGGCCGAAATGGGATTCTGGGAGTGTGCTCTCATTTTACAAGTCCTACATTGTAGTCATTTTTGGCGTCTGGATATGGAGAACTAAAGTCTTTTTCTTACTGCACAAGTGTTGAAATTATGAATTTAATCCACCTGTGTAAAGCATGCTTGCCTATTGGGAGACTCACAAGTTTTGGGGAGTACCCAAGAGAGTAGAAGGCTGCTTGGATACTGACCACTTCCCAGGCGAATAGTGTCTTTGTGTCCCACTCAATAGCATTGAGCAGCATAGCCACAGTGATGCACTTAAGCCCTCCCCCTCCTTCCAGCTTCTCCCACGAGGAATGCCAGCGAATATGACAAGTGTTTTTAAAAAGTAATCTCTGTTGATGTTCAAGACATTTTTCACTGTAGGTCAACCCATCAACAAGGCCACTACTCACCTCCCTTGGCCAGGATCTTAGGATAATAAATGTTCACCAATCTCATACCGGTTCTGGGAGGTACAGGAGTTGTCGGAAGTGGACAAAACGTTTATGATTTAGGAGGGAGCTACAAGTCTAATGTAGACAGACACTGAATCAATCAGATTCCAAGTATGCCATCACATTTATAAACAAAAAGATGTTATATACAGTATGTCATTAATGGCCATCAATAGGCAATGTCTAGGAATCAGTCAGCAAGAATTATATAAAGGTACAAATTTATCTATAAACCCCATTACAAATTTAAACATCACTGGCATTTAAAATATACTGTGGGTGTCTACATATGTCTGTCTAATTTGTTTTCGTGTCTTAAGTGGTTCTGTACAGAAATCCTCCATAAGTAACTATCTGCTCTTTAATAGTCTTATTTTCTGTTTAGACTTTAATTTTTGTTTTAAATCCTGATAGTTTAGGATTAAATGCTTCCTTTAGAAATGATCTCCAACTCTCAGAGCCTCTGTATACATTGAGATATGGGTTTGGGATGCAGGGATCTTACAACATTGTGGTCTAACGCTCAGAGACTGTGACCGATTTCACTCCATCCTATGCGGGTGCAGAGTTGCTTTGCTATGCCAAGATCGGAGGAGGGAAAGTGATATAAAGGCAGCTTTGCATTTTGAACTTCTTGATTTTTTTACATGAATGTCAATCAGTAAAATGGTTTGTATAACATCCATAAGCTAGTTCTATGAGTGTTACCCTTTGATGCTCACCAAAATATGGCCTTCCATGTGCCTCACCAAGATAACTAGTTCAAGGAAAGCCGTGTGATTTTAGGTGCAGTATGTTGATGATGTTTTAAGTTCAGGCATTTAATTTAAAGGTCCACTCAGCAGTGCCTGAGGCATTTGCTCCCCTCAAACATTGTCAAAAATAAATTGTTATGGTTAAATTGTTTTTATCTATGAAAACATGTTTCTTTTGTGCTTTTCCATTTTGTTTTTGTGTTTTCGGTGATGGGGTGAGGGTTGAATGGCTATGATTTGCATTAAGGCATTCAAACTGCTGGTTTCTATTCATGTGATGGACGCAGGTAAATTGTTTTAGCAAAACTTCAGAAAGAAAGTATGTTCACTCTTTGTATAAACCCCCCTCCCCCGTCCCGCATTCTATGAACATGCATATGAACAAAGGAAAAAAGAAAAACAAACATCCAGCCCAACAGTCATTAATTCAAAGAACCCAAGTTAGGTGCATTCAGTTTTAGCAAAAATGAGTTAAAAGTTAAAACCAACCGCTCTTTCCAATTCTATCCTAAGTTTAGCACCGAATGTAATGCCTAGTGTCAATAAATATGGGAACTAATGAGGCTATACATTCTGGTTATACCTCTTAAGCTGGGGACACACTATACAATGTGTGTACCCAGTGACCGAACTACGCAATGTAATGCTATATAGCGCATGCTGTACACACTACATGATCCGGTGCACGATGGTGCAATATATATCGTTCCGGGCTGCATGTAGCAGCATGGCATCGTTTTATTGCATCGTCCCATCTGTGTGCAGCAAAGCAGGTGGGATGATGCGATGAACGACTGCTGTGCATGTACAATCGGGCGTACATACTATACGATCCGCGGGATATATATGGTTCAGCTCCCTATTGGACCAACATATTGTACAATATATCTAATAGTATGTACTCAGCTTAACAGTGTATTCATTACCTGGTGGTTTACATTTCGTAGGCCAAGCTAATTCTCACAACTTTGTAGCCTATACTTGTGACTTTACTGTAGCACAAGGCACAAAGTCAGTTCACTTAATGCCCCTGTGATAATCAGCGACATGTTAGAGCCGGCTTCCAGCACTACACAGCAGAGGGCGTCTCTCCTGCAACTGTCAGCGCTGCTGTTGTTAGTAGATCAAGGGAAAGTGACCGGACAACCACCATGAACGAAACAAACATAAAAGATTTTACAAAGCAAAATAAATATATTCATTATTTAAATGTGGTCTTAATTTATTATTTAATCTAAAAATGGATTTCTATTCACTGTTTAATATTCGAAATGGAATAAGATATACGTAACATGTAGCTAGAATATCTTAATGTCAGTGCACATAAGGCCTCATGTCTGAAGAGCTGTGGCTGCACAGTTCATGCAAAGCTCATTGGGCAAAGGTTCCATGCTGGAGTTTAACTGGATGGCGCAAAAAGCAGCCCATTAACGGATGTTGCTGCGTCTGTAACTATATGCTAATATAAGCCCTTCCCCTGGTGTACAAGCCTGCGTCTGTAACTACTATACATAAGCCCTTCCCCTGATGTACAAGTCTGTGTCTGTAACTACAGTACATGATAATATAAGCCCTTCCCCTGGTGTACAAGCCTGTGTCTGTAACTACAGTACATGCTAATAGAAGCCCTTCCCCTGATGTACAAGTCTGCGTCTGTAACTACAGTACATGCTAATATAAGCCCTTCCCCTGATGTACAAGTCTGCATCTGTAACTACAGTACATGCTAATAGAAGCCCTTCCCCTGGTGTACAAGCCTGCGTCTGTAACTACAGTACATGCTAATAGAAGCCCTTCCCCTGGTGTACAAGTCTGCGTCTGTAACTACAGTACATGCTAATATAAGCCCTTCCCCTGGTGTACAAGCCTGCGTCTGTAACTACAGTACATGCTAATATAAGCCCTTCCCCTGGTTTACAAGCCTGCGTCTGTAACTACAGTACATGCTAATATAAGCCCTTCCCCTGGTGTACAAGCTTGCGTCTGAATGTGCAGGGCCTCAGAGGCCCACTTTGTGAATCTTTAGATGCTACCATTGGATGCACCTGCCCCATGCTAGGTGCAGAATTTCCAGCAGAGCATGGTGTTCAATGTAAGCTGTTAAGCGTCTTGAGTACACAACCAATTATGTGACTTGCCAGCGACACTCCCATAGCACGGCCATAAGACTATTATAGCCTCCTCCCAGTTACTGCCAGGAATGCAAAATACACACCACGGGACGCATACGCTGTGCGCCTCTTTAGCTACTGCCGAATATCAGCATTACGTCCAACTCAGAATCAGGTCCTGAAAGTATAGAGTGGGATCCGGTCTCTGAAAGCTCAGAGGTGGAGCTTTATGGGGTGTAAATGGCTGCCCTTCCACACAATGAGGAACAATGTCCATCCTTTAACCCTTTATCTAATTTCAATCATTTTATTTTTGACTGTTTCACGATATCAAGTGCACCTACTCTGTACATTGCAAGGAGGCACCCTCACTCAGCCCAATTACTCCTATCGGCCTCTGCAGATTGCTGTTCCATCCTGCTCAGAAGACTCATGTATTTCTGATGGAAATTTAGCTGCACAGGTGCAAACTGAGGGGCATGTAAGTCACGCTGCCCCTCGGCTGCTTTGCAATTTGAAATTCTTAGGAGCAGGCGGAAATTCTAAAGACACATTTGTTGTGTGTGTGCCGAGTACAAGATTAAAACAAAGGGGGTTATGTAATAGGTTCCAACTAGTCTCACTGTATAACTGATTGCTTCTATAAATTTAGTCGCAATTTCGCATAAAAACAGACGGCTGTGAAATCGGAACCCCATAGGCCCTGATTCAGAGACGGACGCAATGCACATCTATTCGCAGAACTGGTGATTGTTTGGTAATGTGCACGCTGCAACGCGCAGCGATTGCATTGTGATTACTCTCGTAAACAGGAACCACCTGCAAAGTGAGTGACAGGTAGTCAGCGTTTGGAGGTGGTACGTGGGGGTGGTTAGAAAATTGCAGGCGTGTCTGACCATGTAAACGCCGTTTCGTGGGCGTTTCCTAAATTAGCCATTGCATTCTCCTGTGCAGCATAAGACCTCTCTGTGGGGGCGATTCAATTCAATGCAAATTGAATAGCGTTGGGAGCGAGCTCCCGGAGCTATTCAATTCAGTGCGCTGTGTGGTTGGAGAATGCCGGTTATCGTGCCTTAACAAGGGTGTTAAGGCTCGTTAACCGGCATTCTCTGACCAAAGTGCCAGGTGCGCAGCTGTTAGCGCCGTGCTAAGCAGAAACACAGCTGTGTGCCCGGCACTTTGGTCGGATTTCTCCTCGGATCTCCAGGGGGGTGCGAGAAAAAATCCTTAGCGCGCCCAAACAGCGCACTGAATTGAATTGCCCCGTGTGTCAGGAGAGGTGCAGTGTTTGTGGTTGGTCACACTTGCCTTCCATGCTGCGTGACTCCCTGATGTGCATCGACAGTACCGATGTTTACACTCCTTGTACATTATCGGACAGATATAAGAAAACAGCAGTGGGCGTCTCCTATGCTTGGGTATGCTTTGGAAGGCATTAGCATATTGTTGCAGCTGCAATTGCATTACCGTAAATCTCTGAACCAGGCCCATAGTCTGCTTTACATATATGGCTGCATGCTAGTTAGACTTGCATTTTGCTGATGCTCTAAGAGTGAGATGGATTAAATTCATGTGTTTTGGGGGAGGGGACATGGCCAGCAGCTAGAATTGGAACACTGACATTGTACAGCTTCTGCCGGACTTTATGGGGTGTACTCAATCAGCGGCGATGTGCGGTAGTAATGTGTGGCTGCAGGCTGTGCAAATGATTACTAATTACGTTAGCCCTGCACTGAAGATATTCCCACGCTCCTCTATGGGGTGTGATGGAAAATCTGTGATGTTTGCTGAAAAGTAAAGTTGAATATTTGTTTTACGCAAAACTGAATGCACCATGCCAGCTATAGCATTGATATTACAACCGTACAGCACATTCTTACATCAGAATATATAAATGAGGAATAAAATAAAAAAAAATAAAAAAGAAAAGGGCCAATTCAATTCAGGTGTCAATAAAGAAATTAAAATTTGTTTTAACATAACGGTGAAAAAAAAAAGGACAAATAAAAAAAAAGAAAAAAATGTTTTATCGTTCAGCTTAATAAACAATAGAAATGAAAAAACAGTCGGCACTTTTTCACATTGTAACATACACAATAAAATAAATTGGGTACAGGGCTGTACAAATTCCAGAGATAAATACATTATTTATATGGATATTTTACAAATTCCCCTTAAAAATAATATAATAAAAACAAGATATCATCTTAAAAAAAGAAAAAAATCACATCCCTTTCTTTTGTGAGGTGTGAGGCAGTGTCACAATTTTTTTTTTTTTTAACCTTCATTTTGTGTTGGCAGAATCTAAACTCAGAAAGATGACTTTTCCTATATAAATAGGACTCTAACTTTGGCAAAAAATTTTTTTTTTAAAAAAGCTAACAAAATTAATCACAAATTAGCATACATTATTCATAACTCGACACAGAGCACAATAGCGAAAATAAGGAAGGGGACATGGAAAACAAACATCCACTGATTCTCCTCTACACATTTTTGATCATTCAGCAGAGGTGGTTCATTGCTAATCTACAGCCCAACTCTTTGATTATTCAAATTGTGCTTTCTCTACCAAAGCTACGTAGCTGTGACTGTGTTGGTCATTATACCGAAACAAGACGAAAACAAAAACTATTGGCTAATGTACTTTAGTGAATTGCACTTGAATTGAAATGGAGTAGGTAGGAGGTGGTGACAAATTGTGATCGAGAAATAGAACTTCTGGGTAATCTAATAATAATTGCTATGTAGGCACCTGGCGAGGTTCCCATGATATGTGGTAGAACTTGAAATTCTCCCCTCTGCTGTGAGAGCCCGAGGTAGATGCCTGATCTCCACCTCATAGGCTGTTCGTAATGAACAATGAAATTAGGTTAGGACATGAGGGTGTGAAGTTTGAGGAGCAAATCTTCTTGCTAATACACCACAAGGTACTATCACTATTTATCTAAACTCCTCCCAGAAGACCGTATAAAAATGGGTCACAGCCAGTAAATGACAAAATGGACGGCGACTGAGGCAATGAATTGCAAAATGAAGAGGACATGATGGATAAAAGGTTCACACTGTGTCAGGAGAGTCAAACGGTGACCCACGCTGTGGTGCTCAATATCATTGTGTACAAGCTACAATCATTTCAGGCTGAAGATGCCTAGCTCTAGACCTAAAAACAGATCTCTCTCTCTCAATCACCAGCATCAACATTTCAAAATAATTACAAAACACATAGCAAAAAGTGGACTATACTTCACAGCCCTAAAATGGTCTTCTTATAAAGATTCCTTGCCCCCTACGGTGCTGTCCATTGAAGATTCCTTTCACAAGATCAACCACATGGATATCTGGAAGCTCTTGGTGCTCATCTGTCCATGGACGTTGGTTGGGTATTTCAAGCACACAATAATGGTGATTAAAAGTTCAAGGCTCTTTCTCATTCTTCAGCCATCTTGCTATGTCCCCCATCCACCCCACCCCCCTCACTTAGCAATGCAAAGATCCATGACAGCAACCTGGGTGACATTTCTTACGATCACAAAGTCTTTATTCTTGTGTATGTTCTGCTATTGTCTAAATCTGCAGTTTTATGGTTCCTCTATAGAGAGGCCTGAGTTAAAAGTTGCTCTCGGTCAAAGAGAGTGTCAGAGAGAAGTTCTTCTCAAAAGTTAGAGTTTAATATCTCTAGCGATGATCCCCCAGGTGAGATCCTCTTTGTTTTTTTCACATGGGAGGTACAATCATGCCGGAGATTGCTGGAGAGAAACAGAGAGAGGTGTATTAATACTAATGCAACACAAAAAAGCTGCAGTATATAATGCTGATACTATATAGTGCCACATCTAAGCTCTGTAACACACAGTTAGCACAAGACTCATTTGCCACCTGATCTTAATGTTGGAAAGAATCTAGCTGGTAATAATTGCCAATTTCACTACTACATAGCTGCAGGAAGGGTTTTGTATAAGTTATCTTAAAATTACATGGTTCGCATTTGCTGTGTTTATCTGGTATCTCTTTGTTTTTGAAAAGAAAGTGACTTATTGGTCTGCTTAAAAGAGAACTCCAAAATTTGATATAAGTAATGCATTCCCCTCTGCCAAATGGTAACCGTAGGAGTGCTCTGTGTCCTGACAGCTCCAGAGGATCCACCAGCCATCAAGACATTCACAGTCTACATCAACAGCATTACACCTAGGCTATAATGTTAGCAATTCTTTACAGATCACAAAATGCATTTGTATTAGAGTGATATACAGTACAGGGAAGAGGTGGTGGGATGATAGCTTCATGCTGACAACAGATGACACAATCATGGTTGCAGAGATGGACATGAATAAGCTAAATGTGGGAAGATTTATCTGAACACCACAATGGCAACAGTCGATATTGGGCAATATGACAAACAACCCGATAATGATCCTATTGAAAATAGGTGTAAGATCAGCTTCTGAGTGGGATGCAGTAAGGATAGAAGTGACCCAGTAGCCTGAGCCCCAACCGGACAGATCTCATTTGATTAGGCAATCAGCATTTATGGCCAATACAATGCCACCTTTCCTGTAAGTTTCCTCTCTTGTGAATGGGAGCAGCTTTAATGCATTTAGTAAATGGATAAATTATGTGTACTAGTTAAATGCACCATTTTGAAGATAATTTAAATGGGAAGGAACCATCCAGAACACTGACATGGAGTACAATTAATAAAACATAAACAATCATAATTACATGTTATAATAAATACAGACAGGTATATGTTCTTTAATGGAAATCACAATATTATCTTATAAATTGTGACTATATTGAACAGACCAATTGAATCAGACTATTATTAGTATCACCACAATCTCTAATACTAGGAGGACACATAAGGGACCTCGATGAATAAAATATTACTTAGGATATCCTTAAGGCATCACAACTTAATCTAGTAGACCAAGGGGTAAATTTGCTAAGTAAGAAGTTTAAAACACTAATAATAGTCAAACTAAAACACAATGGGCTGCAATGAAAGAGAAGGATCACGTGGATCCGTGCCTCCGCGCTCACTAATGATATAATAGGGTAGTTACTAGTGCTGCTGATCCCTATATATAGATTCCCCAAATCTACAAACACAATAAGAACGAGGGAACATAAAAGTGAGCCACCTTTATGTAAGTGGGGATCACGCTCTGCTGAGGACTATATGTGAGAGAACCCCAGTAATGTATAAAGGACCCAAATTATGTTTGAAACCATGCTAACTGCAAAGAATAGGGCAAGTACAATGTGAAGTTCAAGACACTCCCATGAAATATGAACAATTAATGATTCCAAAGACCAGTGTAAGTAAAATAAACTCTAATTTAATTGGAAAAAGTACTGTTAATGATTACTAAATGGGTAGACCTAGAGGGTACAAATATTGCATGTGCAATATAAACTAGATGGGTGTAAGAGCAGGTAACAGAAGGGGGGGAAGGTTGGGAAAGGAGTAATGGGGTATGTAGCTGGGGGAATGGTCCTGAACAAGTCAGTGACGTGGATAAATGGATGCAGAGGGAGGGCGTCCCACACCCGCTGCACTGTCTGTACTGGTGTTCAGGGTCAATGGGGACAGAACCTGGGGGAGGGGTAAATAGTCAATGTCCGCAAAGTCTTGGTGAGGCCTCACCTTGTCTTCTTCTTTTAGTCTCCGTTCCTGGTCACTTCTTCTGGCGGTCTTCGGGGGGGCACAGTGGGGGGGCACAGTGGAGGTTAATGCTGTGTCACCACACATCATTAACCTCCACTGTGCCCCCCCCGCTTGCCACAAGTCTCCTCCCCGGGAGAGTTGAGCGTGCGGGAGTCCGAGATCTCGCGAGATCGCGGGACCGGATGAGATTTCGACACCAGCACACTGCAGAGACCCAGCCAGCGGTCTGCTGAATCGTGGTCTGGACATCGGCAGCGGCCGGAGTGGCCGAAGACCGCCGGAAGAAGCGACCATGAACGGAGACTAAAAGAAGAAGACAAGGTGAGGCCTCACCAAGACTTTGCGGACATTGACTATTTACCCCTCCCCCAGGTTCTGTCCCCATTGACTCTGAACACCAGTACAGGCAGTGCAGCGGGTGTGGGATGCCCTCCCTCTGCATCCATTTATCCACGTCACTGACTTGTTCAGGACCATTCCCCCAGCTACACACCCCATTACTCCTTCCCCCCCTCCCCCCCTTCTGTTACCTGCTCTTACACCCATCTAATTTATATTGCACATGCAATATTTCTACCCTCTAAGTCTACCCATTTAGTAATCATTAACAGTACATTTTCCAATTAAATTAGAGTTTATTTTACTTACACTGGTCTTTGGAATCATTAATTGTTCATATTTCAAGGGAGTGTCTTAAACTTCACATGGTACTTGCCCTATTCTTTGCTGTTAGCATGGTTTCAAACATAATTTGGGTACTTTATACATTACTGGGGTTCTCTCACATATAGTCCACAGCAGAGCGCGATCCCCACTTACATAAAGGTGGCTCACTTTTATGTTCCCTTGTTCTTAAAACACAATGGGGTCTATTTACTAAGCAGTGTTAGGAGACAGAGTGAAACGTGATAAGGTGCCAGCCAATCAGCTCCCAACTGCCATCTCACAGGCTGTGTTTGAAAAATGACAGTTGGTAGCTGATTGGTTGGCACCTTATCACTTTTCACTCTGTCTCCTAACAATGCTTAGTAAATAGACCCCAATGTCTCTTGCTTTGAATATTGGCAATGAAGCCACTGCTTAGTAAATTTACCCCCAAATCCTACATTCACACTTGCACACTATCCACACCCACTCCCTAGAGTCTATTTGGAAAGTGAACAGGTAGTTGTTATGATGACATTACAATAATTAGGCTATACAATTATGTACATTGCTTTGTTTGTATAACTTTTATAATTAGTTTTAGCGAAAGACCTGTTATCCATATAAAGGGTTACATTTGCTAAAGGTCAATTTTAACCAATTAAATTAACCAATTAAATTTCGATCTAAATCAATCAACATCGATGTTGTATTTCAGAGACTAAAACACACATTTACTAAGACTTAAAAATTGATATTAAAAAAATTGTGTTAGTAAATGTGTGAATTAACCCCTGAAACACAACATTGATGTTGACCGATTTAGATTGATTTTAATTGATTAAAATCGACCTTTTGTACATTTACCCCAATAGCTGAATGTGTTGAATAAAAGTATCTTGTGTAATCCTTTCATCAATTATACAGTAAGCATCTTACTTTTTATGCTACTAAAGTTCCTGTTGATCTGTCTCCTCTTGTTTGTCTTGTTTCTATGCAGTGCCGGTGACATACAGTCTTGGTCACACCTTAGCAGTCTATTGTGTCTCTAGTAGATTTAGGCCGGTGTATCCAATTAGCCCCAATACATTTTCGGTGGTGAAAAATGGGGATTTCGTCCGAAAACACATAGGATCCGTGATAAGTTCACGGACATATACGTGTTTTTGCCATCGTGGTGAAGAAAACAAAGCACTTTTCAGGAATTATTTTTCGGAACGTCAGGTCCCTAAAAAAAATCACCAATAAGTGGTGGCGTCAGGCCGGACTTCGGGGCTTATTGGATAGCCCCCAGGGGATCCATTAGCAGAGGTAATTTACCGCTGCTAATTGGATACCAATCTAAGTTGTGATATTTAAGATATGAAAAGTGCATTAAAAACAATTATTATTTATTAAGCACTTAATACAAATATATGATCTGAAGGGGTTATCCATGTTTGGACAACCCCTTCTATATAAAACATGCACTTTTCTTACACCCTTTCTATCCGAAACATCAGCTGTTCCATAGAATCCTATGGAAGAGCCATGAATGGACGGCTATGCGCTTGTTTTGTCAATTCCCCTGGCTTAATTGGGGCAGTGACCCTACTTGCTGTACAGGAGGGGTACATGTATTATTAAAAAGTACCTTTAAGTTTCAGGGTTTCTTCTTCACTAATAATAATAATAATAATAATAATAATAATAATAAAAGGTATGGCAAGTATCTTTTTATAAGAAAGTAAAGTGAGAAAGGTACTAAACATATGCATAAATTATAAATCTTTTTAGATGTTACAGCATGGCTTTCAAGTTAGAATGAATAGTTAGGATTATATTCATTCTTATACTGAAAATGATTTCTAACTTTGAAAGTGAATCTCCAACTGTAGCATTGTGACATTATGTGATTGGTCGAGCGATGATATCTAAAAAATAAATTTTACCAGCTTTTATGTAATAAACTATAAATTAAATTTACAAGATTATATGATGTCTAGCTTTGTTGAAACTATGGGCCTCGCTGCTGGCAAGTGCTCGCTCTGAATCAGGGCAGGGAATTATTTATTTATTTTTTCTGCAGGCCGCTTGCTAAGCTGTGGGTGACCACCCACAGCTTTTGCGAGCGGCCTGGAGATGGTCGCGATTATCGCGACCATCGGGCTTGCGAGGAGACCCTGTGGTAGGGTCTCAGCTCTCGCAAGCCCGAGTGGACTTCCTGCACTAATAGAACAGGAAGTCCACTACTGACATCACTAGTGATGTCAGTAGGGCCGCCCACAAATGCCAGGCGTTCCTTTGGGAGCGCCTGCATTTGCTTAACCAGCCCCCCTACCTGCCTACAAAACGGGGCGAGCTATCAATCAACATCGACAGCCGCCCCGTCTTGTAGCGAGCCCCAGAGCGACAGAACTTCAGTCGCTCGCTGGGGCTCGCACATGCGCACATCGGACGCGGCACATGCGCAGGGGGCAAACATCAACCCGCTTGCGAGCGCTGTGCGCTTGTGAGCGGGTCTGAATCAGGCCCTATGTATTCTCTTAATTTACCAACCATAATGGTCCAGGTGTCTCCAACTGTTTTACAGACAACAATTTCAAGATGTGTTCTTCACTATATCTTTCACAATACACGCATATCCATGTCGTTATCATTTTCAACATACAGTATTACTGACTTACTCATTACATCTATGGAAGTCAAAATAAATTGAAACTCTAATATGATTATTTGCTCTCTAGCGAATAATGGGCCTGATTCAGCAAATACAATAGCGATTACGCACGCAGTTCAACTACAATAGTATGCTAATCCATTGCGATCGCCATGAAGCTGCAGCACTACACAAGGATGTCCACTTTACTTAGCACACATCCGTAATGTTTAGCAGGACTGCAAAACCATCAGTACAATCGAGTACCATCGCAACCTCACGCAGACACTTGCACAAGCCCTGACCTTACTCAGAAATTGCTAACTGCAGCGCACACACGTAGGGCATCGCAGTGGATAATTTATGCATGCACCTGTAACGCAGTTGAAATGCAGTGACACGTCTGCGTTCGCCCGACCACCCCTTCCCCATTACCACCCACAAATGGCACTTCCTGTCAATCATTCTGCGATGGGTCTGCGCAGTCACTGTAATCACAGTCCCGATCGCAGTGGCTAGTTTCCGCACAGCGCTGCGTACGCATGCGCATCAATCGTCCGGTTGCGTGCTTATTCAGTGTTTCTTGCTGAATCAGGCCCAATATTCCTTCTAATTGACGTGTTTATATAAACGTGAAGTCTCCTGATCTTATTAGTTATAACGATTAGTTCAGATAATTGTTATGACATGGGTTTACTTAAAGGGCAAACGTGTAACCTTTTCTGGGTTGTACAAAGTGTAGTCACAGATGTGTCCTAATACAATATTGCTGCAGTCAGGCGCCCCAGGTCCTGTGCAACTCTGCTTGTGCCGAATGTCTTTTTTGACCGAAATGCATCCTAGACACAATGCGATGTGGTTAAAGCACACCAGGAGACTGCACTGATTCATTTGATATGTGACACTTGTACATCTGTGTGATACTGATCTCAATCTGTATATGGAGTGCTACGATGTAGCTGCCGCAGATTTTTTCAAGTCAAGTTCCGTTGTGCTTTACACACAGACACACACAGATATACACGTTTTATACAGAGACACACACAGATATACACGTGTCACATAGCAAATTAATCTGTGCATTCTTGTGGTGCGTTTTGGTTGCATTGCGGCTAAGACCCCTTTTTGGGCAAAAAAAAGACGCCTGGCACTAGCAGTCACACAGGGCCTGGTGGCTCAGGAGTGAATCCAGCACCACCCTATTCCAGGACACATAAATGAGCCAGGGCTATTGTGCAAATTATTATTTTCACAGGAAATACATCATTTTCAAAGTGTTCACTATTTTTTCTTTAACTAGGGGCCAGGAAATTGCAAATTTAACTGGGGGATTATGGTACATGTGCTGCCCAAAGCCAAGGTAATTTTATATTCACACTAAAATACAATGCTGTGTGATATACTGTAATCACATATTAAACATTACAATGCAGTACATGTTGTGGCAGTATCACCAGAGATGGCGCTGGTGAGCAGCAGATTCTGTGTGGGGCAGGGGAGATCCACCCACACAGACTAGAAAGGCATTGCGGGAAGATGCCTAATGGCTGCCGAGTGAACTCAGTCCAGGGAGGACTGAGGCAGACCAGTCAGACAGAGCTCACTGTGCTAGCAAGCCAGTGAGGACCAGGGGCCTGAGCCTAGACCTGTGAGATACAGGGAAGGCTATCCAACTCTGGGACTGAGCTATGGTACCTGCAAGGAAGCAGGCCAGCCTGTGAGAAGCGGCAGCCAACAATCTAAGGAAACTATACCAGGCCAGGAGGCCAGTCTCCAGTCCTACATGTGGCAGGAAGAACCACCAATCTCAGAGACTGTGAGAGACTTTCATGTAGAGTAGCTGCTTCTGTAGAGAGGGTTCAAGAAGTGAGTTAGTGCCCTAAGAGAGGGCTAGGTTTGTTTATTATTTTTCTGTTTCCTGATTTCACATGCCGGAAGTAAAGCACCACTTATGTTTATTTAACTGGAATGCTACATGTGGACTCTAATTCTGCACCTGACCCCAGTCTACCGAGCTAATTAACCCCAAGTATCACAATGTATAGAGTTTCAATAAAGTTTATTTAGTTTCAGTAAAAATCTACATGTGTCTCTCTGAAGCAGAATTGGCAAACTGGAAATATGTGACAAAAGTGTATTTAAGCAAAAGAGTTACAGGGGTATATTTACTAAAGTGCGGGTTTTTAGAAATGGATTTGTTGCCCATAGCAACCAATCAGATGCTAGCTTTATCTTCTATAAACCTGCACTTTAGTAAATATACCCCACAGAGTCTATATGTATGGACAAATGCCTAATGTTCATTAAGTGACTCTAAAGTTTTGGAAAAGGTTAAAATGGGCATCTTTGTTTAGAGTCTAAACAAAGATGCCCATTTTAACCTTTTCCATGTCAGGAGGCATTCAATATGTTATTCTAGCTACAGTAGCTGGCATAATATATTGTCTATGATGACTAAAGCACTGAATGCATAAAAATAATAGGTTAATGGATATGTATGTAATGCTGTAGTTCTAGATCTATGAAGAAGTTAGGACAAAATCCCCAGTGCTAATCAATATAGTCCAGCCTCATTGGTTCTAAATGTTCCTTTACGGTCTTGATAGACCAATGAAGGAGATGTACACACTGGTGGATGATGTAGGATTTGCCTAGAAGAGAACAGGCGTGTGGCACCCTCATCCTGCACATTTGTAGCCCCATAGACTAAGGGAAGGTGGATATGAATGGAAGTACTAGGTATATAGTATATACACAACCACCAGGGTGACATCAAGCTTTATTGACAGCGATGCCCAAAATAATGTGATAAAAAAGAGGAGCTGATAGATTCACCTCAAATGAACCTCTAACTCCCAAAGCTGTAACTTTCTGATATGGATCTTTAAAGTTAAACCCGTTGTTCAGTGTCACCCTGACAATCCGCTGCAGCACTGTGAAATAAAGTGTTGCCACCCCACTACATTACAGACAGCTGTGTCCCCTGTCCTGATGGGAACTGATACAGGCCAAAATAAAACTGAGAATGCAGTCATTTTATTTATTGTGACATTGCTGTATGTGTATGTCTCAACTAATCACCACTGTGCATTTTACAAGCAAGGCTGCCCAATTATCAGTCACTCTGTGCCTGCTGTGCTAGAGAAGCTGCTCTTTCTTCCTGCAGCAGAGGAGTGACAGAGAACATGGTGAACATGGTGCATAGACCTAGTGCACCCTGAGAAGTGCTTGTGCTGAGTTTGATAGTTACGCCTCAACAGGTATTTAATGTTTACTATTCAGCTCTGAAATACACTGATATACAATAGCGGCTTTATTTACACTGTACAGAAGATCACTGCACTGTCTCAATGCTTATTTGTAATATAATTTAGGGTGTTAACTTTGGTCCCACAGCATAATGCTCTGTGCACACAGTTTATAATAGGCGATGTAGATCTTAGCGGGCCAGGTCCAAAGGAGGTATAAGTAAAAATACATGTCTTATCTCTAATCAACAGACACGGACAGAACACAGAAACACGACAGGAGCAGAAAATGGGAAGAATTGGTCACATACTTCAGGAGAAGGCCAAGCCCTGCAGAGAGCCTGAACTGAGGAACTTGCCAGTGTCCACAAATGACTGGTCTGATAAGGGAAGACAAAAGGGCAAATTAGTCACCTGGGAAAATGGCATTCTGACGCACCCTCTGATACGGGTGTGTGCACACTACATTTCTCTCTTTGCTCCTAGGCTGCTGCTGATTGGCTGTTTGGCATCATGACTAGCCTTGTTTTAGTGTATTACCTACATATAACCTGTCACTTCTATTATCACATGGTACAATTTGCATATGTTGCGGGCTGTTTACTAACATACAGCAACCCATCAACAATCAGCTTTGATCAATCTAGCAAGCTAGGCAATGAAAGCCAATGTCTCATTGGCTGCAGTCACTAAGGAGTCACATGTTGTTAGTAAACCAGCCCCAGTGAAAATGAATATTCATCTATTTACACCTGTTTGATCCTAGGGTCCCACATTACAATGTGGCATCGCTGTAGACTATACAAGTTTGTCACTTTGCCTATAGCACCAGTTCTGGGGTTCATAGATATATATTAGAGAGCTTGAACATGGGTCACTGAATTTTTATTAATCAGCTTCAGTCAAAAGTAGTGATTGGTACTATTACTAAAATAGTGATTGTTAGAATATGTTATATTGATGTTGGTTTCATGTTAAAAATAGCCACAAAACCAGAGCAAAACAGAGACAATAAATATATTAATATCTATCTTTTCACAGATTTGAGATGTGATTCTCCAATTTTGCATAGTAAAATAATTTAGCTGGTAATATGGATGCATTTTTAAGCTTACCCCTCGATTAAACACTCTTTAGAGGTTGCCAATCTGCCATTTTATGGGCATGAAAATGCAGCCTAGCAATTATAACTAGAGGCTATGTTCTGCATGCTCAGGGCCGTCAGAGAACCGGCCAAGCCCAACTGTGAATACTGGGGCCCCCTGCTGAAGCTGTACCCTGCAGAAGGAGTCATGGCCACATCATGTTGGGGGCGTGGTAATGCCTCCCTGACAGGCCCGGTCCATCTGGGATACATTTTATACCCACCCCCCTCTTCTTTGCGTCCCTGCTCATGCCTCAATGATCTCACTTGTTCCAAGTGATTTTATAGGCTGCATTCCCATAATATTGGTTCAGCCGACAATATGGCTGCCTTCACTGTGTGTTGCCAATGGATACAGTATAAGGGGTAACAAATTCTATTGTCTGAATTTTCAGGGACATCCCACGTGAAGCCTTCAGTTTTGCTGTTTGGTGGAAATAAGTGACTGGTGAGAGCATCTGTGCATAGGTCTACTCTCACCTTGTAGGCTGGTGCCATTGGAACTGGTGCAGTTGGGAGGTGGAGACGCCTGTGGTCTGACCACTGGGGCAAAGGCGCTCTTTTGTTTGACGGCTGACACCATGTTGGCTGGAGAGAAGGAGAAGATACCAGAGGAACTGCTACAGCTGGATGGGAGGCTGGTGGATGAAGCCATTGTGGGACTAGATGGAACAACTACAAGACAAGACGATGATAAGAGTCAATATGCAGATTCGGTGATCCTTTACTGCACGTCATAGTTTGGCACCTTTTCTCCAGAAAGCAAGATACAAGCACTTACTGGCGTAGGGTGAGTTGGCAGCTGAGCCGTTGAGGAAGCTGGGTGATCCGGCAAGATTGGACATGGCCGTGTTTCCGTAGCCATTCATGCTGGTGGTGACGGAACTGTAGTTGGTCTGCTGGGGGGTGGTGCTGGGCGCATAGCTGTGGGGGGACACGCTGCTTGTATTGCGAGAGAAACCTGAGGAATAACAGCAGAAAATCAGATGTTTTAACAGGAGATTCCAGTAATTGTGTTTATTATATATGTCAATAACTTCCTCCAGGCATATTTCAATTCATTTATTGTTAAGAGGGATAGTCAATGTTGCTTCTATGGCTGATGTACAATTAAATATCTGTGGGTTTCAGTGAGACCAGGCCCCAGATTTGAAATGACCATGTTAGAATACATCATATTTTTTTGTCTTTATGTGTAAACATGTTGAGGGTTATTAAATGTTCAGACATGCAAATCTGCTCTAAGACCATATCATCCTATCAGACATTTGCTTTCAATGTCTAACTTTATTCTGTCAAAAGTAAGCAAAAAAAACAGACTGAGGGGTCTATTTACTAAGCAGTGTTAGGAGAAGTGAAAAGTGAAGAGTGAAAAGTGATAAGGTGCCAGCCAATCAGCTCCTAACTGCCATTTCGCAAACACAGCCTGTGAGATGGCAGTTAGGAGCTGATTGGCTGGCACCTTATCACTTTTCACTCTTCACTTGTCCTAACACTCCTTAGTAAATAGACCCCTGACAGATATTGGACTTAGACATCCTTTCTCTACAATGCTCCTTGTCCACAGGCTACAATGACTGTGCTAAACAAGACATCTGAAAAGGAATAAGAATTTTGCACACAGTAACAGCTGACTAAATACATAGCTTCAGTCTCGTCATTGCTCTTTCCATGTTACTATAAGTGTATAAAGAGGACTGAGGGACACATAGGGCCGACCAGTGATGACCGCCATGGGTGGGCCTTCCACCCGTGAGTTGGTAAGGCTAGCTAAATGTAGCAAATAAGTAAAATTATATATATATATATATTTTTATATATATATATATATATATATATATATATATATATTGTGTTTTAGTATAAACATTATCAACTATTTAGTATAAAAGCAAAAATAATTTTGCAGCTGAGGGATCCTTTATAAAATGTGGATGTGTGCTTTGTTTCTGTCATTTACTTTTATATGTTACTTTTATTTATTTAGAGAAACTTTGACATCTGTCATTTTGCTGCGGTTAAGTCTACTGTTTTGGAATGGTCACTTCAGATTTACGGGGTGTCCACTGGTCCAGACTTCGACTAGACTTATGCAAGGGTGGAATTTTAAGACAAGAACTGTTGTAAACTCATCAATTGGGAAATAATACAGTTCAGTGAATTTGCATATGCGGTGTTATGAAATTCAATATGCTTTTAGTCCATCTTACCCTGGTTGGCTACTTGAGACGACTCTGACACATTTACTGCCAGTTGCCCACTGAAGGAGTTGACGCCCATCATGCTGGGATGTACGGAGGAATTGGCGAGAGTGGAAAGTTGGCTGTGGTTCCTTGGAACGTTGTACAGAGCTTCAGCGATATCAGCAGCCCTCTTCAGTATAATTTCCTGTTCAACAAGGCACCATGGGAAGAAAGTAAGTAAAATAAATAGTGAACACACATCAATGTGCTTTAAAGCATAGAGGTTCTCCACACACTGTGGAAGCAGCCATTTTGTAAGCAGAAATATTTGTGTAAATACAGGCTTTCAATTCCCTAGGAACCAGTAATATCACTGAGACATGAGGCTATGGTAGGTCACAAAATGGCTGCCCTCACTGTGTTTAGGAGATTGGTACATTTTAAATTATGAATTAAGGGAGATTATTAAAATGTATATTGCTCTCCCACAATATTATGTATTTTTATTAAACAACAAATGACTTTCATTATGGAAATAATTAAATATGGTAATTGTTATTGCTGGCAAAGCAGGAACATCGCCAGTGGTAACCTACTTACTATATAAGGCATAGCAGAACAAAACTTATCGCTCTTTGCTCGTTAAAAACAAAAAAAAGCAAAGACAGACACTTAAATGTATGATAAAAAATGGGGTGGGATAAGGAATAGGGACTGTCTATTATAGTAAGTTCAGGACTTTATTAAAAGCAGTCTCTGGGAATAATACAATCACACAAATATGCATTGTCAGATATAGGCATGTTATAATTTACAATTACAGGCATTTTGCACATTGACAAATGAGTTGATTTGACTGCTTACCTGATTGTTGTGGGGCATTCCATACAGAGCTTCTACAAGGTCTGCGGCTCTTTTCAGAATGACCTCCTACAGGAAAACAGCGGCAGACATAAATATACTATCAATATGAATGATGTATGAGTTGTTACACGTTTACAGTATGCAATAAATTTATGCTGCACGTATCTTTATATATACACGGTGCTCATAATATACACACCACAAAACGCAACTGCGCAGGGGGAGGTTCAATCACACACAAAATACACATATTTATGTACCATGCTATGGGGGACATTTCTCAAATCTTGAAGAGAGATAAAGTACCAACCAATCAGTTTCTGTCATTTTTCTAGCACAGCCTGTAAAATTATAGTTAGGAGCTGATTGGTTGGTACTTTGGACCTGATTCAGTAGCATACGCAATTGCGATTACCTACGGATCGCAGTTGCTAAAATATGCTAATACCTGCCAAAACAAAGCCGACATAAAGACACCCACTGCCTCTTTCTCATATCCGTCCAACGTCGCTCTTCTGCTTAAACATCGGTACCATCGACACACATAGCAAAAGTACGTAGCATTTACACAAGCCTGACCAGCCGCAGACACTGCAAGTCTCCTCGCACGCAGGGAGCTCTCATGCTGCATAGGCAATCGCAGTAGTTATTTAGGTGCGCCCATGAAACAGCGTTCAAACAGACGCGCCTGCGTTCTTCCGACAGCCTGTCACTCATTTTGCGATGGATTCCTCTGTGCGTCCGTGATCGTGATGCGATCGCTCTGCACTCGCAGTGTGGCTTATACACATGTGCGATGGCAAACAATTCGATCTGTGTCCGTAATCGCACTTGTGTATGCTAATGAAACAAGCCCTTTATCTCTCTCCAAGACTTGAAACATCACCCCAGGGGCATCTTAAGAGAGGAGGGGGCCCGTGTGCATTCTCCGTGCAGGGCCCCCTCCTCTCTCCACGGCGGCTGGCCGGCCACCGCAGAAGCAGTAGACTCTGGGCACTAGAGTGTGCCCGGAGTATACTGCACATGCGCAGAACGTCTGATAAATGGCCACGGTGGCCATTTTCCGGTGTTCTGTACAGCGCTGACACCCGACGCGGGACCACGGACAGGTGAGTTTTAAATATTATGGGTGCAGGGTGTGCGGTGCGGGGCCCTCCTGGGCCCGGGGGCCCCACACACCTTGCACCCATTATAGATACGCCCCTGCATCACTATGAGGCCTAATGTACTGTATGCAGCAATTTATAGAGCCAATTGTTTATATTAATGTCACTGCCCTGGCATAGGGTGTAAAAACTGTGCAGATCTTTTGTTGTCATATCACATAAAAAAAAAGAAAGAAAAACAGATTACATAGAACCTGTTGACTAATGGGCCCCAGGATGCTTGTGCTTGCAGTTTAACAACATATAGAGATATTCCTATTGCTAAAATCTGACCTGGAAGCCCCTGTCCCTCCTCCTAACAGACATCAAGGGGAAAGAGATGGAGCCAATGCATGAAGCCACTGCCAGTTCTGAATGGAAAATTCCCCTGATATTAAAGTTATTAAAAAAAAAGTTTAACGAGACTGGGAAAAAAGTCACTGACGGCCCTTCCCCAAAAAAGCAAATTGGTGTTATTCATTCCCCAGCAGTTTCTCATCAGAAAATTGAGATCTAATTGCATTCATTTTGCTGTCACCATAAACCTCTTTCAGACTCTCAGATGACACGCTTTTAGATACATATTAGCATTTCTTCAATTTAAAATTCTGCACCGTATGAAGATGAATTGCCTAGCGAGCTAGGGCAACCAGCCTGGGAGAGGCCCCGGTGTTTTTTTTGTTTACTTTTAACTGTTGCCCACATTTAACTCCTTGTTGGTTGCTTATCATGTAATCACTCAGTCAAAAAGCCCAGATACCATCTGCCCCCTCCTCACGTCCAGCACACCTATATGGGACCACCTCACATTGTCTGCTTCAGAGGTCATCAAGGAGCAGGAATCTATCCGCTTAACTTTTCAAAGAACATCAAAGTAAATCAAAGTTTGCTGGTGGGCTGAGAAAATAGAAACACAACATATTGGCAGCGTCCCCTTCCCCGTTTATCCGCGATTTGCGACATTACTCTCCCATAGTGCCCACTTTGCTAAGAAGAGAGCAGTATGCGGGAGGGCCGTCTACTCTTCTGGGGTGACACCCTGCAAATTCGGAAGCCTCCTGCACCTAGCTAATAACCTGTCTTTTCACATGTCATTGTATGCAAAAAAAATGGATGTGTTAAGTAATATAAAGTTAAAGGTTGTGCTCCTCTCTGGCTGATTTCTGACAGCTACAAAATATCTTATTTAGACAGAACCATTATAAAGGTGAATGTGGCACTGGGCTTATGGATAGCACAGACGGTGTAATGGTTAGCGTTACTGCCTCACAGCACTGAGGTCATGGGTTCAATTCCCACCACGGCCCTACCTGTGTGGAGTTTGTATATTCTCCCTGTGCTTGCGTGGGTTTCCTCCGGGTGCTCCGGTTTCCTCCCACACTCCAAAAATATACTGCTAGGTTAATTGGCTCCCAACACAAATTAACCCTAGTGTGTATGTATGTGTACATGTGATAGGGAACATAGATTGTAAGCTCCATTGGGGCAGGGACTGATGTGAATGGCCAAATATTCTCTGTAAAGCGCTGTGGAATATGTGTGCCTGTGCGCTATATAAATAACTGATAATAAATAAAAAATAAATAAATATGCTGAACAATGTCACTGATGTAAAGTTTGTAAGTCTCTTTGATCAATGGTTACTAGGGATAGTATCATATAGATGCCATGACCTCTCACTAATTGAATGTGTTGTGATTTTATTTAATTTTGTAAACACATTTGTATTTTGCTAGAAGAGGCACAATGTGTGGTACATACCACTCTCTAGTCTGAATGAGAAGCAAAGGGACAGAGTACATCAATCTGATCATACAGCATCTGTTCTATGTTACAAACATTCTACACCAAATTAATATTAACTTAATTCATTTTAAAAGATATTTCCACTCACAAAGCACATGTTTAGTCCCCCCCAGTTCTGGTCTATTCACCTCTAACCAGCATTGTCAACAGTCTTCTTTCAAAGTCAGCAACAGGGGGATGATTGGGCACAGAAAGCCCTGCGGTAGTTTCCAACAAGCTGAGCTACAGCACCCTACTTGTGTGAAAGAAGACTCAATGCAGCACAGGTCGGGTTGAAGTTCCTTGGATTGCTGGGAGCCCTGGAATGGCCCATAGACCAGGTTATTCAGCATGCGGCTCTCTAGCTGTTGTGGAACTACACATCCCAGCAGCCCTGCCACAGTTTTAGCATGCTGTATTAGCAAAAATGAGGCAGGGCATACTGGGATATGTAGTTCCATGACAACTGGAGGGCATGTTGAATACCCCTGCCATAGACAAATTGCTGTTCCACCTAATTTTAATTACAGATGTTGAACACTAGATTTTTTTAGGGGAAATAATTGTTTTGATCATAAATAGAAGACTTAATTGAGAGAGTTAAAACCGGAGAAGATGGACAGGAACATGAAGTAGTTTTGTAAAGTTAACCAGCAACGCCTGGCTTGCAGCCCTGGAGTATAGTGACCAGAAAATTACAGTCTTCCCGTGTCACCGCACTCCCAGTTAGGGAAGGGGCCCGAGGCGCGTTTGTGTTCGGGAACTAATATATTGCCTTTCAATCAGAGGAGAGAGGCGAGGAACACACAGGCAAAACATGCCGAGTGGGTCACAAAAGCAATAAAGATTTTTACAGAGCTGTCCAAGGTGCTAAATTCTCTCAATAATGGGATTGGCACTCTAGAGTTAACCTCTCATTTACTGCTAGAGCGAAAGCCCGGCTATAATGTCATTGCATGTTTACCTTGAAATGTATATTTTATGACATTATGTTAGTGGATTGAAAGGGCATTGCTGCGGGGGCAATTTCTAAGCTGAGGCATGTTTAAAAGCGAGTTGTAATATTTATTGTGTTTTGCGTTCTGTGAAAGGATGAAGGATGGAATTGTGTTTGCTGACCTTACAATTACCAAAGGTGATTTCCCTACCAAGCTATTTACTCAGTACGGTGCTAGGAGGGACACAAGACCCATTACAGTTTATTTAATGCCCCTCTGAGTTCTAGAAAACGCACTGAATACATTATTGCCGAATAACACTATGCTGGGAAGGGCCGCCTGTTCGGTCCAAAGCTGAGATGGTTAATGGCTGCATTTTATTTGCACTGCTTTTCAGGAACGTGAGAACGGATAAATATGACGGATCTTATAACATATGCTCTCTCCCCCGCCCAGCAGGCAGCAGCAGTAATAAATACAATGCTTTCTTTCCAACCTTCTTTCCATCAGCTCACAGAATACAATATACACAGCTGTTTTGCATCACAACTAGAAGAGGCATTATGAAACTCTGAATCACACAGTTAAATGGACGTGTGGTTGTGAATTCTGGTAGCTTAGCCGTAGCCAGGAGTTGTGTGCTGAATCAATAAATACATAGGATCAAGGCGTAGGTAGACACCCAATCTATAGGATCATATGAACTCGTTGGGGTGGGGGGGGTGGGATTTCCTGTATGATAAATAAAGTGCCTGAGCTGCAGTGCTCTTGGTGCAGGTATAGATTTGCCATCAGAATGTGCAGCCCTAGCAGAGGGTGTTGTATAACCACGGTATCGCAATGTCAGATCGTAAAACTGTAATCATAGATATTGTGCAAGTCTAGCCATAAAATTACCTCCCCAGAGTGCAGTGCTTAAGAGGGAGGCGCTCAATCAGATCCTGAGGTTATTCCTGGGTATACACAGCATTTTGTGAATGCAAAGCAGCTTTCTTGATCTCACCTATTTACACCCTGCTGAGTACTGTAAGCTTTGCCTGGGTCTTATATATTACTGTGTTTTAGGATGGACTGAGAAAATTGCATATTGTGTTGTTGATAATGATGAGAAATAGGCTATAGTCTATAGGATTCAACTTTTTGTATATCCCAAACATTTCCGCTATAGACCAGCATATGTAGGCCCAGGTCCTCTGTTTGGTGCTCTACTGTATATATAGATGATGAGTACAGACAGTCACTAACTCCAAGAGACATAGTTGTACATATAGGCTGAGCTGTATTTACCATGCTGGCAAACCTGTACCTATGCATTGTACTCTATGCAGAGAAAATAGGAGGCGTTACGAGTATTATAATTACATGTGTAATAACGTGCACCTGTGACATTTCCGCTCAGTGAAAATAAGTGTAAGGTAGATCTGACCTGTGCGCTGCCAGAGTGACTATAGCGCAGGTAAAAAGTTCATTTATTGCATCTGTCTTAAAGAAAAATAATTTTCTACACATTCAAAAATATATGTTAAGTGAAACAAATGCATATGCAAATGTGACCTGGAAAATAAATATATTGCTCCAATATTCAGCTGAAAAACATACATTGTTGTGGGTTCACTTTAATACGCGGTTGGGTCACGTTTCCGGATAACTTACAATGAAACCTAAAACCAGAGTTAAATGCTGAAATATATTTAGATTATGGGCCTTATTTATTACTAAATGTTACGAATAGATTTTAGGAACTCTGGGTTAAAGAAAGTTATACGATCTGCCACACAATAGCAGAGGCTCAGCTTTTATTTTTAGAAAGGGGTTCTAGTCTTCCTACAATGCCCGAAGGCTGCAAAGGAATCTAATTGTGGAAGCTCTGGCATACTCATTTTATAGTTACCTCCCTTCGGGAGATTGTTGATGGGGAGGTCCCAGAGCAACTGCGGGGGGGCATGCCGCCATGAATCACATCACCCCTGCCAAGAATCACTGCATTTTACAGTAGGAGGTGCGGCCACAATGAGGCGAGACAGAAAATCGAGTCAACATGGCCTGCAGAATGCAGGACGATTGGATCCCGAACATTCCAGAAGAGTGTGATTTCAATAGAATACATTACAAAAATTCAATTAACTGCAAAACAGAATTATAATCTAAAGCTGCATACACACGGTACTATCTGTACCACCAACGACTTGAAAGATATCTTTTAGTGAGTCATCCTGCCACATCTCTGAATAGGCAAAGTTGACGATATCATCCAAGTTGGTCTGCATGCATGGACAATGAAAGATATAGTTATCATTCATAGGGGAACGCGCATCATTGGTCGATCGTTCACTGCATAAAAATGAACGATAGGAATGATTTATCGTTGAACGATATTGTTGTCGTTCATATCGTTCAGGAAAATCGTCCCATATGTATGCAGCATAAGACACCTTTTTATGAACTTAAGGTGCATACACACTAGACGATATGCTCCCTGAGCGATATTGTCTACTGTTTCCATGGCAGGGTGTGCTCAATGTCGTTCATGACATTGAGCACACCCGCTGAACGAAATCATTAACGATATCATTCAGTGACGGGCTCTCTCCCCCATTCCCCAACACGCAGCAACCTGACAATATTGTCAAGTTGGCCTGATGAACGATAAAGACGAACGACCAGCGGGAACGCGCATCGTTCGTCGTTATTGTTCATCGTTTTGGTGAAAAAAATGAACGATAAAGTGAATGACTGAACGATAACGATATCGTTATCATTCAGCCCTCCACTTTAAGTCGCCCAGTGTGTACGCTCCTTTACAATGGAGTGATATTAGTGCAAGTACATAAATTCACCACTGGGGGCATCTGTTACCCAGTTGAATGCTACACTGATGCCCACTTGCCCATTGTAATCTCACACTGTGTCGCATGGGGACACTTATGGGGAGATGTATCAAGTCTTCTAAAGAGGACAGGTAGAGGTGTTTCCCATAGCAGCCAATCAGCTTCTAGATATCATTTTATAGCATATACTATATAAATGATAGCTAAAATCTGATTGCTATGGGTAACATCTCCACTTGTCCTCTTTAGAGTTTGATACATCTCCCCCAAAGGGAGATACATATCGAACACTTATACTGAAGATTAATAAGTAACCCAATAAATCTGATTTGCACAAGAACAAGGCAATGCTTTGAGATGAATGATTTTCCGTGTGATACTATCAAGTTCCGATTTCTGTCCTATTCCCCGAGCTGCTCCCTTCTATCCCTGCTGCTCAATTACTGTCCCGCCTGCAATAATAGACTTGTAAGAGCTGTTCCTTCGATCGGCTGGCCTATGCACAGCTGCCTGGGACAGATGACTTTACAATGATGGATCACACAGCATAACCACGGTGCTGAGCTCCCAGCCCCAGGGAGAGACACTAATGAGCCAAAGCTCAGCTTCTAGCCAAGGAAAGGGATCAGCAGCTAAACTGAGCCCCTGAGGTGTTTGTCTCCAAAGACTCCTTCACAACATGAGCAGGTGGGCACGCAGCGACGTCCCTCACTCAGTTATCTTATGTAAAACTGTCTGTCCAATAAGTGTGGAACTTCCTGGCAAATGGCAACCGAGCCCTTTCAAAGGAAAGCTATAGAGCGTTCTCCGGTCTATGTGGCTTGCTTATAGATATATCTGCCTTCTTGTACTGTAGGAGCATCTAAGGGAGACATGTAAGAAATACTGGGGTGCAAGAAAAAGATGGTATCACTTGTAATAAGTAAATACCAGCGCTGATTTTCTGTACTGTAATAGAAAAGGGACAGGACACCTCTTGTCATTGCATCACATTTGTCCCCTTATGACTCTATAAGAGACAGAAAGGGTTTAATACTACTATGCCATCGCTTCCTGATACAAAGCTTTTCTCACTAGCTGCAGCAAACGTGGTGTTATTACACGATAGGAACGTTATTGGACATATGCAATATGTGTAGAGCTTTGCAGTACTGTTAGTAACTGATAAATGCTTTGGTCTGGTTGCAGAATTGAAGGTAATGTGGCTGGAACTGCTCCTGCATTGCGTGCATGGGACTAAATGCGTATACTGTACTCGCTCGTATGCATTGTTGTACGCATCTTTGCGAGCGGTCCACCCATGTTCGTACACTTGGGTTTCATTGCCAACATCGTTATCGGTGCGCACTGGCACCAGCCCTAAAATAGGAGCCAGAAATCAGTCTGGAAACAGGTGTATTTATGCTTTCGGACAACTCATCATTGCCTGTAATTCTCTCAGCACACCCTCTCTGATCTGTGCCTGGGAGAACGCCCCTTTACAGCCTAGTCACATCCCTTGTCGCACATTGAGATGCATATGACTCCGCGTCACCCGTACTTGTGTCTAGGATATTACATTATTGTTTAATGGTGCATAGTTTTGTATAGTTGTTATATTACACCTCCTGTAAAGATATTACTTTGTCTTCTTTACCTCGTTTACAAGCTATTGTCTTTGTCCACGACACTAATTCTCTCAAATCCCTCCTGTCAATCTTATTCATGTGTGACACTCCTCTCACAATACAGCAGCTTGCGGCCAACATTGCTCGGTGTCAGATTGTCTGATGCGTATGTCTAGCATGTGTGTTCCCATGAATTAGACACCACTAGGATGAATATATTATTGAGGTCAGAATGCCTCTACTTAGAGTGAAAACGCCGTACTATTCCCAACATCTATTACAGCAGTTCGTCTCCCATGCGTTCACTGTGTCTATCAGATGATCTGGGCTTTGCAGCTTTTCATCCCGCAAATCAAAACTAGAATAAGAATATCTACTATGACATCATAGGTTTGATTCAGAGGTGGACGCAGAAGCGCTTCAGCTGCGTCTATTGGCAGTCGACTATCTGCGACTTTATACAAATGTTGCTACAAAGCCCTTACACGGAGTAATACCAAATGGTGCGTCCTTAGTAACTACCATCGGAACTTACGCCAGCCCTATGGCTGGCACAGTTTCTCCGTCCGAGGATGGCCTCCTATGTGAGCGGTGGCGCGTCTGTGTACACAATCGCTTTCACCAACCCCTCACCGACCCTCTCCGTGCATGCGCTAAGACACCACCCCAGAACGTCCACTATATTTTCAATACCCTTCTCCTGGCACGCACATGGAATAAGAGAAGTCTCTGCATGGACACAATCGGGATCCGGTGGGACTCAGACACATGCGCTGTAGCAAAATAATGTCTCTCCTACAACTGACATCGGCATTGCAAACAACTCTGAACTTTAGTACATCGTACACTACACACTTACAGTATATATGTATGTATATATGACACAAAATGTAAGAGATAACTGAACAAGCTAATGTGTATTTCCCAGGTCTGGCATCTGCTCATTTCCGTGAGCTGGGCACACTAATTCCTGGCAAGCAGGGAGGAGACGCGCCAGCAACTAAATGGCTGATTTACTAAATTGCAATGAGTTGAGCCCTCAACAAGGGGGCTGTCTCTCTCTATGGTGAGTATAAATTGTTCTGTGTTTAAATATTCAGCATGAGGCTAATGTGAGCTGATGAACTGAGACTGCAAACATTCCCTTTCAATTGAGACGGAGAGACAGAGCTGTAGCGGATCATGAGGGCTGGGGAGGTGAAAATGATTTATATTTAAGGATCTTGCTGACGACTCCCATTATTGTAAGGTGGCTCTTAATTGGCTTGGTGCTTGAATCAGTAATTCACCAGTGCGCTGAGGAAACAGACAGGAGGAAACTGAGGCTTGTGCATCCTCTGATGTTCTCACAGCTTCTACAGAAGTATTTGCTACCTTTTATTATTACTATACCAAATTATTTGATCTATTATTCTATTCTTGTGTATTATGTTAATCGTAAATATATTTAAAAAAAATAATAATTTCTTTTTAATATTATACTGTGTATGTTACAGAACTATATCTGGTGATTAGCGAGGGGACGCTTTGAATATTCATAATTCAAAGGTCCTTTATGGATTTGCATATCTTGTACTTGATGAGGTGTAATACCTTTCTGTAGCCTGCAGGTGTCCGGATTGATAATTCTATCCAATCGGATGAGTAGCATCTTCAAACTTCTCATCAGAAATGTGACTAGGACAATGAGTAAAACTCTCCATATAGATGTAGGTCTGGCTGCCCAGCAACCTGATCTGTACAATTGGCGTCCAATTCAGTCACACAGAAGTTGCAACCAAATTGTGGCGATATGGATGTTCAATACTCCGGCTGAATCTTGCAGTATTTTATTAGCACACATGATGGATGACTGTACAAGTCCGATTAGCCCCATGCGCTAAACTCTCCTTCCTAATCTGTGCATAGGTAGAGTAAAGGAAATGAACAAGAGTGTTGCGTTTCATCGACATCACTAGTTGTGAAGGAAGAGGGCAGATTAGAAGGGCCAGCTTCTTCCGTGTTGTTGTAGTGCACATACAGGCTGAATGGCGGAGCTGCCACAACATGGCAGCCGGTGTTGACATGTGCACTTTAAAGGATGCAGAAAGAAGACAGATAACACTAGTTAGCGTTATCTTAAATTGTATGTGTTGCAAAATAATTAATATAAGTAAAAATTACCAGTGGAAACATTAAAAATAACCAGAAATCACTTCAATGGTTTGCTACTAAAATCTCTACACATTCACTCGCATTATGGAAGCAATTTTCCTTTGTATGGTCCTACTACAGCTGTTTAATCTTCTACAGCAGAACGGTGCTGTTTCCTGACAAATTCAACGTGTGAAAGGAATAGAAGGTGTAAGGATATTCTCACACAAAGAGCACAAAGGACTCATTCAGTAAGTTATTGGAAGATGCAAAACTGTGATGTCATACAAAGTATCCAATCAAATTCTAGCTGCCATTTTTCTGATGCAATTTATAAAAAGCATGCCAACATCTGACTGGTTGCCGAGGGTTACAGCATGTAAGCAGTGCTAAATGGGCACTTTTGTGTTGTGATTATTCGCTAACTGATTAGATGAGGGGAATAATATAGCTTGGAACAGCAAATGATTTACCGCAATTGACTAAAAAGCTTATGGCCATCCCGCTATTAAATAAGGAGTTAAGGCAGGATATTGAGAGAGAAATGCCAACGTCTCCTTTTTATTGATGTTGTGTTGCCATAACAACCTAAATATGGCAGATGACACAAACAGAGATGCTCATCTGGCAGTTCCACTGAGCAGAGTTCACTTCCCAGGCTTCCATATGGACGCTGAGTGTATGGTAATGAGCGGACCATATGGTGAGGGAAATAAATTCTAAACAATTGTGCTGTTACTGCACCAGTGAGCCGATGGGACAGAATCTCAGCAAGAATCCGCTCCACCGGAGGCCTGCTCCCGTGTGTCTGCATGTAATCACACATGTATGTGGGAACATGCCTCAGTGCACAATGCAGAGCGCGGCTCTCCTCCGCACACGGTACCCAGATTGGACAGAGATCCATACACTTGTCACGGCATAAATAATACACATAAATATCCTGGAACAAGGGTGTAAGAACAGCTACAGTAACACCGGGGACCCAGGATCCAGGCAAAAACATGCACTAACACTATATTATGGGTTCAATAAAACAAGACGCCATTGTATGTTTGAAGAATAAGCAGAGGATTGCTTTGTGCTTTAAAGCCCCTGACACGATATATATCAATATGCTGACATATATATATAGAGAGAGAGAGAGAGAGAGAGAGAGAGAGAGCGAGAGAGAGCCTGATTAAAAGATGCACATAAGGCAGCCGCATTTGGGATTTTATTACAGTGCATATGTGACTGAGATGACCCTATGTATCTCTGTGAATCTCGGAGCTACATGGAGTTGTGCGCAACTGAGCTGCATATCCGCGCCTTGAGCATGTGCACAGATCTGGCTGATTTCAGGCGGATCTCGTACACCAGGAATAGGGCTGAGGCAAAAGCACGCTGGTAATGATGACGGTTATTCTCACAACTGGATGGTTGGTTGGGGTTTGGTGCATGGTTGCGGCCGATTGTGGGCACAGGCAGAGACCAGCATCTCATTTCAAGCACCGAATGTGGCAACATTGATTTTCATGATGAACCGTTCCAAGGACTGGGATGTGCCATGAGAAGTGCAGGTACGCATATATGGTAGCAATGTGGGTGCACTTTTGCATGTGTAAATGATAGTAAGGGGTGGATGTTCCAAGCCTTGGAAAGAGATAAAAGTAGATGGAGATAAAATACCAACCAATCAGCTCCTAACTGTCACTTTACAGACTGTGTTTGAAAAATGACAGTTAGGAGCTGATTAGTTGGTACTTTATCAATTTCCAAGGCTTAGTACTTACCCCTAATTGATAGAAAAGTAAATTAAAACAATTTAAATATTTGAAAACACTGCCATGGTAGCAGTTCGGAATAACCCTGTATGTACAGTAGGTGACAAAACAGACATTGACTTGGTAGTTTGATAGGCAGCCTAAACAATCAGACATTATAAATATTGTCAAATGGACTAACATTCCTATGTGGGGTCCCGAAATCATTGTCTTGGCTGATCACAATACAGGGGTATTTTAAGATCATCAGCTGAACAGGCAGAATGGTGCCCCATATACAGAGCGGAGAGGTAGGGTTGGGAGATATGTTGAGATAAGCAAAGAGATGTATGTTGGTGTAGTTTGGTTAATAGCCTTATGTGTCAGTGAAATTATTATATGTTGAATACGGTAGAATACAGGTAACCAATGGAGGGACTGACAGAGTGGAGCAGCAGAGAATGAAGTGAGAAATATCAGCAATTTGAACCTTTAATAATACGATTGGACTGTAGAGAAATGTGGTAATTCAGGCGGAACGCACTTAAGGTGGCCACTATTATATAATGATTTACAGAAGGCCAGTCTGGTGTTTTTGTGGTTAGAAGAGAACTAAACTGAGCTGAAAGACATTGGAGGAGGTATGAAGACATGCTCAGTACAGTAAAACAGATACATTTGGAGTTTCCCCTCCACAGACAACCAATATAATTTGATTCAGATGAGCAAAAATGTCCTAGGCCAATCAATCATAAAGTTTAACAATGTATGGCAGTCTCACTTGTTGGGATCTGGTCATTTGGCAAAGAGCTTGATCAGTGGTTACACATGTGGTTGGCTAACTATGAAAAGACAAACATTTGGAAGCCAGACCATTTGGATGTATTCCATGAAGCTCCATTAATTAATGATCACTTTAAGTAGTGAAATCAGATCTGTTGAAACCATATACACAACAATATTCAAGCAATATGCTGATGACCATCTTGGTCACCTATAAATTATCAGATGGTCGTGAAGTTTGATAACTTAAGGCACAGGTACTAAGCTTTTGACACATAATAACCATCACTTACAACCATTCTTTGCCTGACGACAATGGTGAAAGCCCATAAAAATTGGAATATTAAAAGCTGCATACACCAGCGGAAAATCATTTGCATTCCGTGTTTAATTACTGTATTAACGTATTCTAAAATTACCTCTGTTCTGTTATATTTTTAGTGACTTCAGGCTATGCTTGTTTCCTCACACTATAAGGATACATTTATCTATATACCTCCTTCTGTCATCCTAAGCTGATCATGTTCATTTTCTGTAGCCAATCACAATCTTTGCATTCCAATCCTCTGCAAGATAGCCCTCTAACCCCCCTACTGTAATGGCATGTAATTGTATTATGATGTATAATTCATAAACCACTCTCTAAAGACCATAATGCTTTCCATCACTCATGCACTCAGCCTGACCGAAGATTTGTTTTCACAGCACTGGGGAGGAGGGTGTCTGTAAGTGGGTGTTGGTGCGGTGGATGGTGGGGGGATAACAGGTACATATGTGTTAGCAGTGAAGGAAGTACACAGTATACTGAGAGGGACAGAAGTGATTTGTGCATAGAGGAAAGAGTGTGAGATGTGTTTGGAACAGACGTGAGTTGGGCTCGTGAAATTAGGTGCATATGAGTAGCAGGGAAGTAAAAGAGATGCAGATGGAACGGTGTAACAGGGAAATGATGTAGCTTGTTAGGATCCCTGACACTCTCAGCAGCAGTGACTTAATAATAATAATCTTCCACTGCAATCTGGGCTGGCATTAGCTCTACTGGTGTCCAACACACAATGCGCCCCTATGCATGAATGCTGTTCAGCGGCACCAGTCACCACCCATAGGACATGTATGTCTGTTATGCGGAACAGCTGTGATACAACGCCAATTATGTTATCTAATTAGTAGAAATGGGTAACAATTTCCATTTTATTGCGTTTCACATAAGTCTGCAATAATGTATATTACCGGGGCAGCAAGCTTAAATGTTTTGATCTAAATATGAACTAAGGGCCTGATTCAGCAAGGTACGCAAAGGAGAGAACGCACGCAATCGGTCTATTAATTCGCACTGCGCATGCGTAATCATCGCACTGCGCGTTCGCAAACTAGCCAGTGAGACCGGGTTATGGTGCGCAGACAACACGCAGTGTGCACGCAGACCCTTCCGATATTGATTGACAGGAAGAGCCGTTTGTGGTTGGTGACGGGGGGGTGGTCGGGCGAACGCAGGGGTGCCTGTGTGTTGAGAAGCCGTTATAGGGGCGTGCATAATAAAGGCAGTGTGGCGGCATACGCAGCCATACCGGAAGCTGTACACAGGAAGCCGACAAAATCCTGCGGCAGGTCAGGTCAACCACTATTGTGCGTATGAGTCCGATGGTTCTCGATGTTACCGATGTTTACGCTATCTTGCGTACTGATCAGGCTGTGAGTAAAGGGAGATGGCCAGCTTAATATAGGGCTGGGCGTCTGCATCTTGTGTTGCGGTCTTGATGCGTATGCATTGATTAGCATATTCTCGCAGCGGACGGGTGCGTGCGTCTGCTAGCGTGCGTTCCTTGCTGAATCAGGCCCTAAATCCCCATACTTTATTATGGTGAGTGCAGAGCCTCTGGGTTTTCTATACTTAGACAATATGGTCACAAACGAAGTGCACCCCAGAATTTGGTAATTGCTGCTGATTAATGACTTTTGTTTATTTGAATATTTTTTTTCATTAATCCTTTTGTGATCAGGTCTTCGCATGCCCCTCCAGTGTTAGCGCATATAATCCAATCTAGTGTCAGATGCTTTCCTATGAGCTTATGGCTTATATGCTTGGTGGTCTCACCTTGATCATTCTGTGATAGAGTAGGTACTTGCAGAAATGTGGGGTCCCTTGACGGGGGCTGAAAGCTTAAATATTTTGATCAAAATATGAACTAAAACACCATGCTATATTATTTTTATATAGCCTTTTTATGTGTGTACTTGCCCAGTGAGATGAGTGCAACAGGTTATGTATAGAGTAATAGAAAATGGCTATTACCTTGGGTAGCCTCTCCGGGTCGCCCGGATGCCTGGGGATCACTTTCTGCAGTCTCTGGAAGCCATAGTCGATGGTTGGTTCGTTAAGGGCTGAAAGAGACACACACAGAAAAATGTAATTTCTCACATACTAATGAACAAACTGCACGCAGCCAGCGGGAGAGCATTCTGGCTCTTTAGTGAATAAGCTCATAATGTATCTTCACTCTTTCACCTTATGAGAGCCCTTTCAGCTAAGCCTAGAATTCATATTTATTTTGAATATACATGTTATAAAACATGTGCACACGTTATGACGGTTTATGTGCATCTGTAAGTAATTCAAAAAAATGTAAATGTGCATTTGACAGACATATTTGAAAATAATTTACAACCTATGCACTGTGACTTTAATGCTACTTCCTTATGGCTCTTTAATGTGCCCAGGAAATGAGCATTCTTCATACGGTATCAGATCTGTCAGGTAGGCAAACAAATGCGCCTTATAATGCTTTGTGAGTTTAAACCCCATTATTACAGGCAAGAGCGTGGGTCTTTTAATTCAAGATTTGGGCATACGCCTTTCCGAATATAATAAATGCACATATAGCTTCAAAAATGACAAACCACTCATACATATTTCATGCATATTTAAAATACATGAATTTAGCGTAAATCCTTGTAAATGAGGCCTGAGACGTCTTAAACCGGAATTCAGCCGTTTTCATTGGAAACGAACTGTTACTTTAAAGTCACACTGTTGCAAAATTATTGGCAGCAATTAGAACGTTATGCTGTGGAACCTCATTGATATGGTATCAAGTTATACCCTCATACATTGTAACAAGAGAGTAATTTGATCGCTGTAGTTTTACATGTCTGATTTATATTTATGTGCACATGATTGCAACTTTTGATGTTTGTATGTGGATTTATTTGTATGTATTAAATATCTGTTTTAATTTTCAATATATGCTTCCTGTTTATTAACAGACAGCAAACCTGATATAGATTTATATATCCCAATCCACCTACAGTGCCTAGCGCAATAAAGATTTGTTTTTATTTTGTTTTTGCTGTGGAGATTTGCGTCTCTGGGTTTTTGACCAAACCCCTATTACTTGCAGCAGGCACGTATTATACTACTTTTTTTTATATTGAGTGCCGGGATATTTGCAATTGTGATTGCAAATAGTTTTTTCCATTTTTAATAATTACTCAGTCAAAAGGAGGAAAAAAAATCATTGCTGCATGCATATATATTTTAAAACTGGGTACACACCATATGAGACTGCCCTGACAAAATCGGAACGGTTGGGAGGTATGCTACTGGGCAGCGACAGTTCTTGCCTTAGTCTCTTGCCTTAGTCCTGTGGAAGGGCCGCAACGCCGCCGCATCTCAGCTGCGGTCCGGCCCTATCTTCTGCCCATGTGCAGTAAAAACAGCATTGGCGCTAGGGGCTGCATCAGCTGCAACCCCTAGAAGCCTAATAGGGTTGTTATAATAAAAACAGAAGAGGCTTCCCATTGGAAGCGCACCTATCTGCTAATGGCAGTGCAGATTTGGCAGTCCCAGCGAGGTAGAACTCATACACTCTGGGTCTGCGTGTCTGATGTGTTCCAGTGGGAAGCCACTTCTGCTTTTATTATAGCAGCCATAGTATAGGCTGGGGGAGGAGGGGGGTGGGTGTGTGAGGGGGGGGGGGGGGGTCTGTAGCCCTGCATCCCCATGGTGCAATCTGCAAGTGCTACCGATCGACAATTAATGTTGAACTTTGCAGAGACAATAGGAGCGATATGATTATATGTGCTAGCACAATGCATACAGCTGTTTTGTTTTCTCTTTTTTAAAAAATATTGGAGGTCACACTTAAAATAATTCAGGTTACACATATTGCTTGTTAAAAGCAAACACATTTTCAATTCCACCAACACCACGGAATTGTACTGCGGCAGACAAGACTTGGAGCACTTCTGTCTCTAACAATGAAATGGTTAAATTAATGTAAAGAGTGGCAATAAAACTAGAAAATGATTCTGTGTAAGCTTTAGGAGAAAGGGGACAACAGCTTAATTTCTATGAATTTATGGGCTGATCATCGCTCAGGTGAAGTCACTGGCAACTGTGTAATATTGTTTAGGCTGAACTTTTACTGCAGTATTAAAACACGTGTTTTAATTTGTGTTAGGAAAGTCAGCACATTTTTCTTGCTGGAAAAGAATGTAATGATCAAACAAGTGTAAAGCTGGGCATCTACTATACAGTACAATTATCTGTGAGATATCTGTCCAATCTGGCTGGGTTAAATTAAAACCTGGTAATGTATGGGAGCAAATGACAATTGTCCATTTGCTCACAAACACTGGAAAATAGCCAAAAATGGTTGTTCAGACAAATTGGTTAAAACACACGAATTTAACCAATCTGAACTATTTTTTTTGGCCTTTTTTCAGTGTTTAAAACCACATGATCGACTGTCATTTGCTCCCATACATTACCAGGTTTTCATTCCAACCAGCCAGATTGGAGAGATATCTGACAGAAAATTGTATAGTGGATGCCCAGCTTAAGTTTTTACAGGACTAACTATTGCCCCAGTTGTCTTTAGATTGCAAAAAAGAGCTTCACTAATCATTTATTAGGTTTTGAAAGACTCACTATGATGCGAGCTGGTGTAGACCAGAACCAGTTACTATAATGGAGAGCTTTGCTTTGTGCTGGTAGTATTAGTACTAATGATGTGAGGGAACTTCTTAATTTTCTTACAAATTAACTCTGGTATTTTAATTAAGCGGCCACTTTGTTGAAGCCAACGTATATTATTAAATAAATTTGCCTGTACCGTGGAACTGTCTACCACTGACATCGGTAGCTACAGCATTAGAAGCTACCGATCTAAACAAAAAAAAATAATCCTTCTACAGTATATGAAACCTCAATATAAAGTCACTTCTATGCATGGACTTTAAAACAGTGGATGGGAAAAACACAATGAAATCAATTAGGTCTATTATCATACTGTAGGTGTAATTGACACGTAATGTTTGGGATGATATATCCAGTTTCCTATACTTTCTGATAGGTTTTATAGCCATTGTTTATTAAGTTGTCTCTAACCATAAACATTCTGCACTGACGTTGAATGTTCGATATGGAAACCTCTGCTTGTTTGCATTAGTAAATCAATGGAATACTAACCTTAGGCTTTTTTTTTAACTAACCGTAGAATACAGTATTGGGCCTGATGCAGAGCCGAAAGCAAATCGGCCACAGATGGTCCCGCTCTGCGTGCATTGGAAAATATGATGTATATTTGCCCGTATGTGCAGCTGTATGTATCTCTGCAGCCAGACCACCCGCCATCTGTGTGCCGAATCTTACAGCTGTCATCTTAACTGGTGCGCACTTGCACCAGACCAATACTTGGTGCGAAAGATGCAACTGGAAATGTTTTTACGCTTCTGTCCAACTCTGCACAGCCCGCATGTGCGTCTACACAGCCTCACTGAAGATTGTCTATGTGAGAAAGAGCCTTTACCACCCAGCTATGCCCCTATAAGCTGTGACTGAATTATGTACAACTCTGAATTGCTGTAAATGGCCGCGTGCAGCAGATATGGATCACGCACAGCGTGAAAGCATGCAGGATCTGCCCTCAAAATTAACTTTTTGTCAACTCTGTCGATGGCCCCAATGTATACAAATCTCACATTACGGAAGATTTATTACCATTTTTCGTGTACCATATAGAAAAACAGAAGATCTTATTGGACCATGTACCTTTGAATATCAAACACATGGTAATATTAACAGATATAGAGAGAGACAATACCCTGATACCCCTTTCAAACATAAGACAAAAAACAAGGTTTTTAAGCAACCGACCAGGGTTTCCCCCAGGATTTGCAACCCGGGTCAGTGCTCCGGCTAATGTCTGAAAGGTATGACCCGGATCATGCCTAAAAGGACTTGTTTGGAGGATACAGTGGGCACATGGAGATGACATCATCTTCAAACGCCCACTGGAAGACCCGGGTCCAGTGTGAAAGGTTATGACCCGGGAATAACCGGGTAATCACCCAGATGTGACATGGGGTAAGTACGACAAACCCCCAGTTTCAACCAGTGTTCTGTGACCTGGGTCAGAGCCGGGGTTTAGATCTTAAAGGGGTAACATGGTCCCAATATATGTGTATTTAGAACAGGGGTGGGCAATATGCGCCACCCCCCACCCCAGCATGCCCTGCCACAGTTTTGCTATTTTGCCATGTTAAAACTGTTGAAGGGTACGCTGGGATTTTTAGTTCATCAGAAGCTGGAGGGCCACTTATTGCTGACCCCTGACTTAGAAGAATATACATACAATACAGAATGGTACTAAACAAACGATTACTATCACATTAAACTAGCTTTATGGAACAATTCATAGTTAAATTGTGTTTAGTTGCGTTGGTCCATGATGATCATATGCTTGAAAATGTCTGGGGTGTACCATGTACAGTCACCTTTGCTTTTGCTCACTAGACTCTCTTGGAAAAATGCGAGAAGCTAGGGCCTGATTCTGAGTGGGGGGCATCTGGGAAAACGGACGCATCTCCCGCTTGTGCAAATGGAGTCCAGAGCGAAATAAGCCTTTCTGGGCGGTGAGTCTCAAAACGCACGCAGCGGCTATTTCTGATGGGAGCGTCATGAGAGTGTATTGACAGCTCCGATTGATACTGAGTTGTCCGTACGGGGAAGGGATCTCTTGCACCTAGAATGGGGCTGGTGCACGTGCCGATACTAATAATCACACCTGAGGACACTAGGACAGTGGATGGGACAGGCTTGTTCTTTTAGACGCACAGATTTGCGACTGAGTTTGGCCGATTGTCGCATTAGCATAATAAAGTGAGTACAATGCAGCGGTCACAGGGAAAAATTGGACGCAGGAGATTGTGACTCAGAATCCGGCCCCTAGCAAGCAACTAATAAATCAATTCTGGCATAGACTCAACAGTTCCGATACCTGGGGAAATAAAAATAGAGCAATCACTTCTTTATTATAAAAATATCTAATATTAAGATTAATTTCCTTCTAAGAAGTGATGGGCATGTCGTTATGTGATCTCTCTTTGTTTAGAGAGGACAAAGTGAGCTTTGAACGTAAGAGTCCCTGCTTTCTCTATTGGTATGAAGAGGAATTCGTGTCACTGACAGCTGATAAGATATCACTTGTCTCTTCCACTTTTATACATGAAAATTGGCATTCACTCTCTCACTCTCCCTCTCTCCCTGAATGTGTCCATCTATTAAAAAAAAAAAAACAAGTGCTTCAATGAATTCAGTTCTTTAGAATGTAAAAAAGATTATTAGCGAAATTGTGTGAAATTCTAATTGACCCCGCGGTAATGGAAGGCGTTGTAATATCTCGCTGCCCCCTCTCCATAGACAGGTAGAGAATCCTCCGGATTTTTAAAAGGACATTTAAATTGAAATAGACTGAGTGCACGAGCATAATTACACCAATAAAATCCTTTAACTTGTCAACTTGAAAATCTAAATGGCGATCAATCATTTCTGCGAAAGAAATAATCCTTAAAGACTCTTGATTGACAGCTCATACTTTCGTATGTTAAAAGGAAAAAAAAAAAGAGTTAGATAGGAAAAAAAGATAGAAAGAAAGAAAAAAAAAAAAACGTCTTTGATAAAGTGGCCACAAATCCATTTACAGAATACAATACTTCAGATAGGTGAGTAAAAAGCCAATAATTACTTCTGTGAATTCGCAGCCATCAAGATAAGTAATGGGAACTTGGGCAAACTTTTTATTATTTTTAAAAAAATTTTTTTTATACAAAATGTGTTTGAAACATGCACTACGGCATCACATACAAAATAATTGAGGTTTAATTGGTTGCAGACTTAAATGGACCCACCACCCACTCACGGTGCAGGCATTCATCTGCGTGAGATATGAAGTGCCGTGGTGATGTCACTGATTCCTAGTGAATTGGAAAGTCGAATACTAGTTCAGGCCATAAAATCAATATTTTGATTGTGTTATACAGTAAGTATTAATGATGTGGAATCAGTTGGATAGGTCTTGTTTTGGCTAGAGAATGCATTACATCAGAGGTTCCCAAACTCTGTCCTCGAGGCACCCTAACAGTCCAGGTTTTAAGGATATCCAACCTTGATCACAAGTGACTTAATTAGTACCTCAGTCAATTTGTTTTAACCACCTGTGCTCAACCATAGATATCTCTAAAATCTGAACTGTTGGGGTTCCTTGAGGACCACATTTGGCCTCTGCATTACATTTTTGTATCTCCATATATACTAATCAGAAAAATGCAGAGAAATCACAGTTTTCTCCACCTTTTCTTTCCGCCTGTCATATACCTGCAGATCCCATCGCTCGCAACGGGGCCTGCAATAAATATAGAGATTAGAGAAACTTTTCTCTGCATGGCGCTATGTCTACTAACTTGCCTCCTGCACTGGAGACAGGTCTCTTCCTGCTTTCTAACCACAGTGCATCACTGCTTTGCCTCCCTTGGTTGGAACCTGTTCTGTGCAGGGTTGGACAGACGCATATGCACTAGGCTACCAACATATGTTGCCGTCTTTTGCATAGGCGAAAGAGGACAAAAAAGCAAACAGCACGCTACTGTAGTTTTCTCTTCACTGGGACAAGTGTTTTGTACCAGGTCTGTCCGGGAAACTATATGTATATAAATATGGCGATCATATTTTTGCAAAACACGGTGCAAAATGATGAAAATGTTGTTCATATTTCACAATTCTTACTAAATAGACACCACAAAAGTTACCCACAAGACAACAGTTACTAACAAGGCATATAAAGGTGTATTAGGTTCATGGCACTATCATTTTGCTAGGGCAATACCTGCAGGGAGGTAATAAGATCTTAGAACCACTATCTATTACCTTTAGCAGCCTCCTTTCCTTTAATGCTCTATGTGTACTTGGCTGAACTTAGGATCAAAGTAGTAAAACCCTATTTCCCAAAATTATTGGCAGGGTGAAATGAACGGACACTAGTATAGGAGACTCTGAATGTGGAGCTGGCAGGCAGATAGGTTACACTGATACTGCAGTAACTGGGTGAAAGACCTAGAGGGCTCACACTATAAAGTAAGTGAAATCCATGGACAGGCCAAAAGTCTGGGCTGGCCGCAAACACAGTAGTCAGTTCAGGGCTGGCAGAAGAGAGAAACTATCCAGGATTCAAGTCAGGAAAAAAGAGGTCAGCAATATCCAAAACAGTCCTGGTCAGCAACAGGTAATCAAAGCGGAATTCAGTGGGTTCAGCATGGTTAGCCTGACAATAATAATAATAATAATAAAAAAAAAATAAGACAATGTAGATCAGTGATAGGCAACCTGATACACTTCAGGGGCAGCATTGGGTAGCCCTCTAACCTTACATTTCTCTTAATCTCACTGGTAATTGAAATAAATACATTTCATTAGCGACACCTATCTGTAATAACATATCAGCAGGCCATTTAATTAAGCAATGTTGCAAACTATAACAAGCAAATATGACATCAAAGCCGGAAGGAGCTGGTGGCTGCAAGTGAAGGCTTGGAGGGCTGCATACGGCCCCAGGGCCACCTATGACTCCCTTTCCCCCACTGATGAAGAATATGGAATAAAATGTTGTATAGAACATAGATACAACTATGTCAAACTGTTATTTCTATTTCAGCATAAATATAAGCTATACACAATATACTGACCTTCAATACTTGCCCAAACCAACAGAATTAAATGCCCAACTCTACAAAGCAGATAAAATATCCTGTAAAATGGCAGTTAGTCCTAAATGCTACAAAAATAGGTAGATTTGGCAGGTAGATACTGCCTAGTTTATAAACCCAGCGCAGCCGAAGAATCGTAGGGAATTGCCAGTGACAGTCACCGCTGGGGCTTTCCTGCAACAGCTCGCTACTAGTTACCATAGTTATGAAAGACAGCAGTGATAAAAGTACCGCCAGGTGCCCTCCTATGCTATTGTCGTTTCTGGATAGTGACAGCAAATTCAAGAAAGAAGAAAAAAAATGCTCTTCTTAAGACATTATATATATATATAGTTTTCTATTTTGAAACTTTTTTTTCTAAATATTATTAATATTTTTTCTTGAACCAGCACTCTGAGCTCAAGATCAGGTTAGAAGTGCAGTGCATACCTATGACCTGGCGATGTGTCAGGTCACAAATAGGCAGTAGGGACCCCGACTAGCTGACGGTGTTTTAAGTTACTGCTTTATGCAGCTGGCCAGTACGCATCAGCAAAATAAATAAATAAATTATATATATATATTTCCAAAACATACATTTATCTGTATTAATTTAATAAATAGGCCCCTATGACATATAAATTAAGATAAATGAGTAAACATGCTTTTCTCTCGGCAACTGCGATGGTTCATTGCATTCTAGACAATATTATCCGTTTCTCTTTTTTATTCCTCCTCTAAAATAGTAAATTGTATTCTTTTTTTTCATTGATTGCTGCTGAAGCCACTTTGGGGATTCAGGAAAAAAAAACAATTGCATTTTGGAGCCATTATTGCTTTCAAAAACTATAGGCGCAATAACACAAAAAAACAAGCAGATGATTATGTTGGCATTTGATAACTGAAAAATGACTAGAAAAATTTTTTTTCTACTCCAAGACAATTTTAGCAGAATAAAAGTGCAGCCTCCCCCTTCCCTGTTCCAGAAGAAAGTTCTGCTAAGTTTCAGCACCCGCAAGGAGTACACAGCACAGGCATGTGAGCGGAATGCTCAGGGGGAGCAGAGGAATCTTTGGAGAGATCAATAAACAATCATTTGGGACCTCTTTTGTGTCATAAAATTCGACAGCACAGCAATCTGTGTATAGGGAGTATATCTATCTGTTAATGTACTTGCCGAGCTGGGAATTGAGTGATAGTTTTCCACTTAAAGTGGGATTCGATTTTTATCTATCACTAGTAACACCTAACAATCTGTCTCTTATGTATCTACAGGATTTCATATCTATCTATCTATGTATCTATCTATGTATCTATCTATCTATCATATATCTACATATGTATCATCTATCTATCTATCTATGTACACATATATCATCTATCTACATATCTATAATCTATCCATCAATCAAATACCTATCTATCTATCTATCTATCTATCAAATATCTATCTATCTATCTATCTATCTATCTATCTACATATCTATCATCTATCAATCAATCTAATACCTATCTATCTAATATCTATCTAATATCTATCTATCTTATATCTACATATTTATCATCTATATATCTATCTACATATCTATCATATATCTACATATCTATCATCTATCTGTCTATCAATCAATCAAATATATATCTAACTATCTAATATCTATCTATCTCATATATATCTATCAAATATCTATCTATCTATCTACATATCTATCATCTATCTACATATCTATCATCTATCAATCAATCTATCTAATACCTATCTATCTCATAAGTATCTATCAATTATCTATCTATAAAATATCTATCAAATATCTATCTACATATCTATCATCTATCTACATATCTATCATATATCTATCATATATCAATCTATCTAATATCTATCTATCTATATATCTCATATATATATATATATATATATATATATATATCTATCTTATATATATATCTATCAAATATCTATCTATTTCTCTCTCTCATATCTATCTATCTATCTATCTATCTCATATCTATCTATCTATCTATCTATCTATCTATCTATCTCATATCTATCTAACTGTACTGTTAGGCCTGGCGTCAGTGCTCAGTCACATTCCTCTCCCTGGTCACAGTTCCTCTGGTAATTGTTCATCACGATTCTGCCTGGGAGTTGTGACATTGCTGGTTATCAGGGACAGGAGTGGAGATGCATGGAGCATGTGTGATAAACAGGTTTACGTTCCCCGTACCCCAGTGAGCTCTCTGACACTACTTTTATCATCTCGTTTGTGCTCCGAATGAGCTGAGAGCAGCAATTGCCGGAAAACAGGCAGGTGATAAAGAGCATTGATTTAACACATCTTGTTTTCAATCATGCTCCGATTTTTGTAACTTGCGTTTCCCCTGTTCTCTGCCTCGTTGCTTTTATCTGACGAGCTCAGCCCTTCTCACTGGGAATGAAAAGGTCGCCCAATAAGACATGGTTTGCTGAAACCAGAATGCGCGGCGGGGAAAGTATTTTAGATAAACACTGTCAGGAAGAGAGGGGGTGAATTTCCAGCAGCACAATTGCTGAGCGACAATACATATTACTCTGTTCTGAGCGGGTAACAAGCTTGTGATGGTTTACTGGCTCCCAGCAAGGCGCAGTCACTGAAAGATTATCTACAGAATAAATGTATTCCTAGGCTGCAGCCCTTGTAGAACACCTTACAGGCTCTTCTTGTAAGGGGCATTTACTTTCACCTGTCCCCATGTACTATAGAACTAACCATTTCTATATGCTCCAGGAAAAGCTTCAGTGTCCCTTCACTTTTTGGTGACCCTCTCACCCACAGACACTGGATGCAGCCATTTTGGGGGCTGATCCGTGTTCACGACATTGGAACGTATTAATTCACTGGAACTGGTACGATACGTTAGAGGCACATGGGTCATTGGTTCCTAGTGAATTAGTAGGCCGCAGTGTTATGATAACAGGTTTAGCTCCACCACTCACCCACGTGAGTAGGTAGCAGGCGCTGTTTAAAGTTTGTTATTAAAAACAATGCAACATATGGCCTTAGGCGCATGAGGATTTCTTGTGATTATTACGGTTCTCTTTTTAATTTCCTCTAAAAAAGAATTACATCAATATACAGTCCATTAAGACCAATTATACATAAACAGACAGATATATAGACAGATGGGAAGAGAGTATTTTATGGTGGGCAGAAAATATGCGGCATTATCATCCTCCCAGCAGCACCTACATGGGATCCCAACAGGCTCCATTTTTACCTACCCCCTGCCTATAACTCACCACTACCCACACCCCATACAAAACAAAATTAGCCAAAGAGCAGCAACCGGCCTACGCTACAGAACCCAATGCCCTCTCCCTTCAATTTCCTCTTCCATCACAGCCATCTCACCGCAGGCGTTTTTTTCCACTTCACAATGTTACACCAACTCTTTCCATGCCTGCATCCAGGGGCCGGGCAACTGAGAAGGGGGAAGGAGTGTACAAGGGTACAAAGTATACACCACATTTCACCCTCGCCGGGATATGACAGTCGGGAAGCCGGCTGTCAGTAATAATGTCAGCCGGCTTCCCGATTGCCTCCCGCAGCCGTGTCCCCTCCAGCAGCACAGCATCTTTGCATGGGGCTACCAGAACGTTCTGGCCATGCCCACAAATTGTTGCTATGCTCCTTCTGCTTACCGGGGTCAGACATTTTTAATAGCGGCACCACCTGCATCCAGTGCCCACCAGGCTCATCACCATTTACCATCAAATCCACAACTGCAGGATGACAGGGCCATTCAGCACATTAGTGACCATCAGGAGCAGTGGTGGTAGCTGCTGAGTCCGCAGAGGGCAGGTGGCCCTAAGGAAGACATGGGGCATGAGTGCACACTGCCAAATGTAAGTACAGAGTGACTTCTGCAGCTGCTAGAGGGCAGTCTATGGAGGTTAGTGCTGCAATGAGAGGTGACAGGGAACCTATGGGTTTTTTATCCAGGTGCCCTTTGCGTGTGCTGCATCCTTGAGCCCTTGATCTGTTCACGTATCAGTGATATACTGTATATTGTAGACTCTAATGTGTTTAATGTTGATGGGTCATTCAAGTGCTTCCAGCAACACTGTGATATTGCCTATTGTCATGACTGGACAGAACCTGGATGACATCTCCTGAATGTCATTATGCTGTGTGCATTATTTTACAATAATGTGTTCATGGAGAGTATAATGTAAGAAAAAAAACATTAATACAACATATGTAGCTGGATCCTGATACATGGAGACTCTGCATTTCCCCATTAACCCCCACCTTCCCACTCTCCTAGCTCTGACTGTGAGCTATGGGCTCAGCTGTCCACCCCTCCTCCAGGTCTGGTGAAATATACTGCTGATGCTGGAGCCTTTGTAACACGAGGAAGCATCTTCCACTGTTTCCTGATTATATTAGCATTGATTTCTGATTCCTGGATTTCATCTCCCCCAGAACTAAGCACAGAGCAGACACTTAAAAGCTAAATAATCAGAAGTAATGCTTCTGAGGTTTAAAGTGGAAGGCTGACACAATATATTGGGCCTTTGAAAGTGTCTGCGTGCTGGTGAGACTACACAGCGGTGCATGCTAGCGAGTCACGTAATGGAGGATATAATTCCTTGTCTGCACACCTTGCTTAACCCCTCTACTCTGGCACCAAGCTGGATAAATGGGGAAGTCTGTTTGTCTGCCGGTGCTGTTCTTCTCTGGTCAGGTCCTCATTTAGGAACCTACTAATCAGCTCTCATACATTCTGACAACCCCCATTAAACCATCGTCTTCAGCTTTGTTCTCAGAACACATGAATCTCATTTCTGTATATCCACTTACAGTACACTGGGTGGTAATCCCCCGTACTTACTACTTTCTTAGCTAATTAGTACTTCCTGATGCCTACAATTAGCTCGTTGGGCTGCTTTTTGCTCTATATAATATTTAATTGGATTTACACCTCGAAGGTATTGGTATGAACTGTAATAACATATTGACATTACAGGCAACATTGTCACTGAACACTAGTATTTTATATTTACATAATACAAGTCACATTGTGCCAATTGTTCATATTTCCCTAACTACAGTACTGTCCCATTTTGGTTCCCTGGTTGTCCCTGGAAATTGGGTCCTATATTTAACACTGTGGTCCTGATTAAGAGATGTGGACGCTAATGTATTCATAGTGGCGATCCCGCAAACAGCTGCGGTGTGAAAATATGCTAATGCTGCAGCTGACTGGAAATGTATTGAGACGCCCACCGGCGCCTTCATGGATCCAAGCAAGTGCGCACAAATACGCAGCCGCCATCGCAGTTCATTGGCTAATCGGCCATCTGAGTAGCTCTATGGTCACACAGAATGGCCTCCTTAACTGAGACGTCAGAACCACTTTATCTGCATATAGGATGCAGGCTATGACATGTCCCGATAGGGTCCGGGGCACGTCTGCGTTTGTTTTACGCCACTCCCCGTTACCTCCCCCAATCGTCCCCCGACTGTCAATCTCTTTGCAAAGTAATGCTCACAGCTAGCGACGTCGCAAAGGTACCTTGGCGCATGCGTAGTGCGACCGTGACACATGCGCAGTCGACCGATAATCGCTCAATTGCGTAAATATTGGAATATTGTTCCTCTCTGAATCAGGCTCTGTATTCCCTAAAAGCTGCACTACCACTCACTGAACAAAATGTACTGATGTGCTCCTCAACCATTCACATGCATACATACATATATATATATACATATATATATATATATATATATATATATAGTTACTGTTGGGGTGCTTCAATCTTACTGTACTTAAGTCAAAATGAATACATGAATTTATATTACAAGAAGGTAGTCTTCTCCAACGGCTTAAAGGTTCCAATCTCCTCCTTTTAAAGAGGCAGTGACAAGACTGTTCCTGCTCGTTTCCAAAAATGGCCAGATTAGTCCATAATATGCATTTTTGGACAGCCCTCAGGTCTTCTACCAATATCTGTTTTGAGGGTAGGCCCAATGCTTCTAACAGTGCAGGTTGGAGAGCGCATGCAGTGGGTCTGGTGGGATGTACATTCAGAACCTCATTGCACAGGAGCTACGGGACAATCAAATCAAGTGCCGCCAGTCTCCACCTTGTCCTAGCCGCTTCAGTGGATGGGATCAGTCAACCAGTGGCCAGTAAGATGTGCAGTGGTTACAGCAAGTGGATCTCAAACAGGTTAATTCTTCCCAATACCAGGAGACAGTTTTATTGCTGCTCTTGTCTAACAATCTTGTTGCCGTCTGTGCCCTATAACAAATGATTGCAAGTAGGCGCAAGTCATTTATCATTCCTGTACTCAGTGTATTGGGGACATGGTTAGAAATGGTAGAGTAGGCATCCGAGTTTCTCTCTTGGCGCTGCGCTGATTGAATAGAATGGCTCTGATCAAAATGGGGGAACCCACTGAAGAACTATAGGGGCTGTTTAGCCAAATGGAGAGGTGTTTTATATATATAAATGGAAAACCTGTTTAAATGCATATTTAGGAATATGGTACAAACTGTTCAGAAACTATAGTTACCAATCAGGCATCATCTGTGTTTGCAATTAAGCTACGTACTGCTTTCCTCTGTGCGTACATGTACTGCTGGGTACATACAAAAGTATTTGCCATCTTTACAGTGATGGTAATGCGTTAGGACCTAGGGGGCTAGAGGCTAAACAGCAAGAACAGTTTTACTGCACAACAGCAGCCAGCTGAAATATAGCAGATTGCAGCCATTTTCTAGTAGTGCATCAGTATAAGACTCGTCGTGCATATGTCCCTATATCTTCTCAGAATGCCGCAGACAGATGTACACGCTGTGACACAGACAACTCCTCAGGCAGTTAGATGTTTTATCCCTGCCATTTAGCAGAAAGCAGAAGTGAGAAGTGGTAAAACCTTTAATAAACTCAGGGCAGCCACATTCTGGAAGAAAAGGGGCAGCTGGGAGCCGACAGACAGGGACCAAACGCCAGATTGTAACCGTTTTATTGCTTTCTCTCCTCATAAATTTCACATTTTGGAAGTTAAGTGTAGATTGAGGTTTGTGGCTTGTTTAGAAACGGAACCAAATTTGGTTTTTTAAGTTTTCAACCTGCGACAAGAAGCGGCAGCTGTGTCTTTGACACATGCACGAGGCCGGTCCTGATTTGTGAGTACTGTAACCCCGCTATTAGAGAAGAATTGGCCCCAAAGTGCCTGATTAGGAAACAGCTGCAGATATTCAGGCAATAGCTTTAGGCAAAAAAACAGCCAGCAGAAGCAGGTAGCAAAATGTCTGAGGACTACAACGAGCATTACAGAAGGATGAGACATTGCCAGCAGGCAAGGCGAGAAACACAGAAGACACAACGTTAGAACTAGAGATGTGCGGGCTCGGTTTTACTTGTTTCTTTTCGCCACATTAGCGCAAGTTCGGATTAGCTCAGATTTATCTTATTGGCCATCTAAAACACGTAAGAACCGGACAGCCAATAAGATAAGTCCGAACTAATCCAAACTTGAGCTAATGTGGCGAAAAGAAACAGAGGGCCTGATTCAGACCCATTCGCTATATGCATGCGCTCGCAAGCGGCCCGATGTTCTGCATACGCGCATGCGTACGCTTCGTTCTGCGCGGGTGTGAACTACTCACTACGATCGCATACCGCTCGCTCGCCCTGCAAAGACAGCCCAGTGTAATGAGTGACAGGAGAGGCCGTTTGTGGGTGGTAACAGGGGCAGGCCACTAATAACGGGGGTGTGGAGATGCAAACGCAGGCGTGCCAGAGTGCTTCAACACCGTTTTAGAGGCGTGCATAATTAACAGGCAGCGTCATAGTACACGTCACTTGCCTTTTTTTTACACTGATTTCCTCGCAATGCTTGCGGTAGGGTAAAGCTACCTCCAGCTCTGCGTTCACATCCGATGGTGCTCGATGTACCAATGTTTTAATACACTTCCTGGAGATGACGTGGTGCTGGTGGGCGGCTCTGCCTGTGCGATTGGGCGTACGCATACACAAAGTGGCAGCTCTCTAAGACATGGTGGGCGTGCTTATGCTTTGGCGAGTGATCGCTTACCGTGGCGTCACTTTGACAAATTTGCATATGCATCCAGCAAGCGTACACAGATATCGAATGGATCTGAATCAGACCCAGAATCCACACATCTCTAGTTAGAACTCAAAAAATTAAACTGAAATGGGCTCAATATCCATAAAATTACAAACTAAACTATATATCAAGTATAGCCCTATTCATACAATGTACTCTAATTAATAATAAATAATAAACATAAGCAGCAAGAACAGTATATGGTCATTGCTGAAACCACTTTACAATGAATTACTAGCATATAGTATATAAGATAGTATATATGAGAAAAAGCTTTGCAAATACTTTTTTTATGTTTTGCGTAAAACAAATTTGTGTACAACTATCATTCGTTTTGCTCATCTTCTTAGAGGAGACGTGCAATTTTAAGGGTAGGGAAGGCAAATACCATATAACTAGCAGAACGCCCAGGACCCTCCCAGGCACCATCTTTACCTACAAACATTAACATTACCTCCAATGCAAAGTACCCTACAGAACCCGAATAATTTCAAAAGTGAGCATGTATGTCATGGTGTTTCAAGGCACCTGATTGGATGCCATGTTTATCCAATCAGATGGCTTAACACCCTGACAAAGTCTGGTGAGTACAGAGCGTAGGGGAACCCAGAAACAAAGTTTCCCGCTAATCTGGTAGAAACAGGAACAATTAAGCCAAGCCAACTACAAAATGGACATCCTCATCACTGTAACCTTTATGAATGTCCCCGTCTATTGACTTGCACTGAAGAAACATACTATGCCCACTTACAGAATTACATCACTCAGTATGACATTGTTTTGTGGTCAACTGTACAATAGGAACAGTGAAGGTTAAACACATGCTGTACTGTACATGTGAATGGCTAGTTTATGGCATTTGAGACAGGAAAAGTGGAATCATTATAGAGCGTAGCAAAGATTTACCCCAGCAGATCAGGAGACTGACACACCCCAGGTAGACAAGTCTGGGTTGTAGCTGAAGATATTGATATCCATTCAATGCTACACTTTTAGTATCTCTAAAAACGTGGCACAATGTATAGAAATGTCATGTAACCTTTTACAACCAATCAAACTCCTGTGTTCACGTTCTAAACTGTCTTAGTAAAGTGACATGCTATAATCTGATTGGCTGCTCAATGTTATAACACATTTGTGCAGATAGCACCTTTTTATTAAATGAGCTCTAAAGTGTATTTTACTGGTGCCAGCCTTCAGTAATTCATTAACCCTTCTAAAAAGGCCAGATCTATTATAAAGTGAAGGACACATGTTCCAGGGGGCCTCATCCTTTGGGAAATCGCCTTTTGGATGTCAGTGGTATAATTACCCCTATGTCAAGTCGGGAAGGATGAAAAAGGAGCCGTCCTGTCACAGCGGGAAGGTGACAGTGAGTTTTGCCATATCTGCTTCGGATCTGTTTCCTATTTCTTGGTCAGAGGCTGTGATCCTTCCTCCCACCCCCCTCTCCAGCTCCTTGTGAGCACTGCGGTGTCCATGTAAGAAGACCATGGAGCCAGAGAGCTAATGAGAAGAAGAGCGTGTGCTTCTGTCCTCTGGATCAATACACACAGCAGCACGCTCCAGACACCCATACCCCCCCCCCCCCCCTTTCACTGCTTCATTTTTCTTCTTCCTACAGATGAGCTGTGTTATTATTTTCATGGGGTCGATATCTTACAACCTTTTTTTTATTATTTTATCCGCTGCTCTATAAATTTTCTGATTACTTTAAAGAGGGAGGGGGGGAGGAGTATTCGGGTTTAAGGCTCTACTTCACGTGGTACAAAATTAAACTCATCATAAAATATTTGAGGGAAAGGAGCGTAAACCTTTCTAACACCTTTAACAGAGTAGCTTTAAAGACAGTCCTGTGACATACTGGCCAACTCTCCCTCATTGTCAGGGAGACTCCCTGAAATAGCAGCAATCTCCCTGTCTCCCTGAAGAGTCTGCCAATCTCCCTCATTTCACCTTACCCCCATTAAGACATGGTTATATAAAAGAAAAAACAGACATATATACATTCAAATGGGTTCATTAGTATAATTTCCCTGCATTGGTTATAAGGCACAATGATCCCTATGGCTACATGTATTGTCTGAGAAGAATCAGAGTGTTTTCATCAACAAGTAGATCTTACTAACTGCTTTGGGGCTCATTTACATGTGGATGTAAATTAATTTTATGACACGCCTCTCAGATGTAGCAGTACACGCCCACTTTACCGCCGCGCTCATAGGTGCTGCTTTCACAATCTCCCTGAAATGCTTTTTCAAAAGTAGGCAAGTATGTCCTGTGATGCTCAATGTGTGATTGTAGGTAAAAGAAGACAATTGGGCCCACACTGCATTTAGGTGCAACAGTTTGCACAAAATCATAGCGACCAATCACATGCTTGCTTTCATTGTTTAACTTGCATTAGAACGGTGTTCTGAAGCTCAGCCCTCGTGGAACAGCATGTTTTCATGATATCCTCAGGAATAATTAGTACCACCTGTGGATCTATTGCATTAGTCAGTTAACGCACCTGTGCTCCATCCAGGTGGTATATTGATAAATGTCACGGTGTATGATAATGGTACTCCAGCCAATCAGCTCCCAACTGTCATTTTTCTAACAGATGACAGTTGGCAGCTGATTGGCTGGAGCACCATTTATCATACACAGTGAAATTTATCACTCGTTATGATGATAAAACTCGTTGAGGCCCTAAGTTTGTGCAAAACTGCATTAGACAAATAAAGCTAATTGCTGATTGGTTGCTGGAGTTCAGGACAAATAAAATAAATCCAATGTTAGAGAATGTTCCAAGTGTCCTAAATACTTCGGGGTCTACTCATTATGTTAATTAACGGGGTCCGAAGCACAGTGAGACAAGTGCACATGCGTGACCTACAGGTCACGCATGTGCATAAGAAGCCGGACAGAGGCAGAGAGATCCGAAGGAGCGGGTAGGGGGAGCACTCGCCATCTGAAGATGGCAAATGCTCCCGCACTCAAGCTCCAAAAATACTGTATCTTCGGAGCTTGATGAATTCTGTCCCCACACTACTAGTGTATGGGGACAGCGGGCCATTCCACCAGATGAAGATAAGCAGGAGATATCTGTGATACTAGTGTATGGGGACGGAATCGGTATGATTCCCGACAGCGCTGGAAATCCCGATCGCTAAGGTAAGTATAAACTAACCTAACCCCCTAACCCTAACCTCCCACCAAGTGCCTAACCCTAATCCCCCCTCTAAGTGCCTAACCCTAACTCCCCCTTCCCCGTTGCCTAAACCTAAGTCCGCCGGGGTGCCTAACCCTAACCCTCCCTCCCCCTGGCCTAACCCTCCCGGTGGGGTGCCTGACCCTAAGTCCCCCCCGGGTGCCCTAATCCTAACCCTCCCCCCCCGCGGCTGTCTGCTCGCGGCGCCCGGCATCCCTTCGATCGGGATGCCGGTCTCCCGGCGTCGGGGAAATGTCAGGCGTCTACATCTAGACGCCCGGCATTTCAACCTCGCCGGGATATGACAGTCAGGAAGCCGGCTGTCGGTATTAAGGCAGCCGGTTTCCCGATTGTATACCATGGGGACAGTAGGCCACAAGGGCGTATCTACCCATTGGCCAGGATGGCACTCGCCAGGGGCGCCGACCAAAGGGGGGGCACTGTGCGGCAGTGCCACCAGCAGCCAAAGGGTGGACAAGTCCCCCAGCCCCACAAGTGTAGGGCAGACCACAGTGAGAGCGGTCTGCCCTACACAGTTTACAAACAGACAGCTGCCAGCGGAGGCTGTGTGTTTGTAATAGCAGCCAGCCAATGAGAGTCAGACTCTCATTTGCTGCTCCATCGTCCGAGGAGGGAGCAGGCTGGAGCTCACTAATAAGCTCCATCTTCCGGCTCTCCCCGCAGCATGTGATGGGAGAGACGTCATGACGTCTCTCCCATGCAGGAGAAGAGCAGGCCGGGCGATCGCATCAGGAGCGGGGATCAGGTAAGTTGTTTTTTTTTCCTGTGTGTGTGTAAGGCTGGCACTGCAGGGGAGGGCAATGAAATAGTGGGTGGCCGCTACTGGGGGCACTTTATGGGGAAGTGCCCGCAACTGGGGGCACTGTACAGGGGTGGCCACTACTGGGGGCAATTTAGGGGGGTGGCTACTACTGGAGGCACTGTATAGTGGGGACTATTACGGGGGGCACTGTATAGGGGGGACTACTACTGGGGTCAATGCAGCATAGGGGGGACTACTACTGGGGGCACTATATAGGGGGGACTACACCCTTTTTCACTTTATTTTAGTAAAAAATAATGTTAATAAATAGAGCCCACAATGAGAAGCAGTCCCAATACAACACTCTATCTGAGAAGCCGTCCGAATACAGCACTCTTAGTCTGAGAAGCCATCCGAATACAGCACTCTATCCGAGAAGCCGTCCCAATACAGCACTGTCTGAGGAGCTGTCCCAATACAGCACTCTGTCTAAGAAAGAATTGCAATACAGTTCTCTATCAGAGAGTCAGTCCAAATAAAGTGATCAATCTGAGAAGCAATTGCAATACAGTGACCTACCTGACTCATAGATCAATGGATTGCAATTGCTTCTCAAACAGAATTCAGTGATCTATCTGAGGTGTAGTCCCATACAATGTTCTGATAGTCAGTTTCAATACAGTGCCCTGACAGTTAGTCCCAATATAGGGGTCAGTCCCGATACAGTGATATATCTAACAGTTAGTCCCATTATAGGGGTCACACTCAATACAGTGATATATCTGGCAGTTAGTCCCATTATATGGTCAGTCCAGATACAGTGATATATCTGACAATTAGTCCCAATACAGGGGTCAGTCCTGATACAGTGATCTATCTGATATACAGGGGAGATGTTTCAAACCTCTGAGAGAGAAAAAGTGGAGATAGTACCAATCAATCAGCTCCTGTAATTTTTCAAATACAGCCTGTAAAATGGCAGTTAGAAGCTGATTGGTTGGTATTTTAACTCTCTCTCCAAGATTTCACATCTCCCCCACAATCCCAATACAGTGATATATTTGATAGTCAGTCCCAATTCAGTGATATAGCTAAAATACAGTCCCAATAAAATGATATCTGAGTGCATCTAAAATGCAGTCCCAGTACAGTCATATATCTGAGAGTCAGGGGTCTATTCATGAAGCAGTGAAAAGAGTGGAGAAGTGTGCCAGTGGAGAAGTTGCCCATGGCAACCAATCAGCTTTGAGGTTTCATTTATCAAGTATATTCTGTAAAATAATAGGTAGGAGCTGATAGGTAGCCATGGGCAACATCTCCACTGGCACACTTCTCCACTCTTTTCACTGCTTCATGAATAGACCCCTCATTTTTGCCAAGTACTCTATCTGAAAGTAAAGCCTGGTACACACTAGACGATATAATGTCTGATCCTGCGTGCAGGTCCAACTGGCGATATCGTTAGTGATTCTCACTGTCACTCCATCGCTCCCGGCATTGGCAAGTGTGTACGCACTTGCCGGTGCCGGCACCCCGCTGGGTCCAGTCACTGACGAGGTCGGTACACACTAGACATCGTCTATTGTGTACCAGACTTAAGTCCCAATTCAGCTCTATCTGTTACTCCCGATACAATGAACTGCGAGGCAGTTCCAATACAATGAGCTATCTACAATTCAGTCTCATTATCGTTCTCTATCTGAGAAGCAGTCAAAATACAGTGGTACACCTGAGACCAGTTCCAATACAGTAATCTATCTGAGAGTAAGTCCCAATAAGACCCAGGCAAAATACAATGATCTGAGAGGCATTCCCAATACAATGATCTAAGAGGCAGTCCAAATACAATGATATGAGAAGCAGTCCCAGTACAATGATCTGAGAGCCAGTCCCAATACAATGATCTAAGAGGCAGTCCCAATACAATGATCTGAGAAGCAGTCCCAAAACAATAGTCTGAGAGGCAGTCCCAATACAAAGATCTGAGAAGCAGTCCCAATACAATGATCTAAGAGGCAGCCCCAATACAATGATATGAGGGACAGCCCCAATACAATGATATGAGAGGCAGTCCCAATACAGTGATATGAGAGGCAGCCCCAATACAATGATATTAGAGGCAGTCCCAATACAATGATATTAGAGGCAGTCCCAATACAATGATATGAGAGGCAGTCCCAATACAATGATATGAGAGGCAGTCCCAATACAATGATATGAGAGGCAGTCCCAATACAATGATATGAGAGGCAGTCCCAATACAATGATATGAGAGGCAGTCCCAATACAATGATATTAGAGGCAGTCCCAATACAATGATATGAGAGGCAGTCCCAATACAATTCTCTTATCTAAGCCCAATACAATGATATGAGAGGCAGCCCCAATACAATGATATGAGAGACAGTCCCAATACAATGATATGAGAGGCAGTCCCAATACAATGATATGAGAGGCAGTCCCAATACAATGATATGAGAGGCAGTCCCAATACAATGATATGAGAGGCAGTCCCAATACAATGATATGAGAGGCAGTCCCAATACAATGATATTAGAGGCAGTCCCAATACAATGATATGAGAGGCAGTCCCAATACAATTCTCTTATTTAAGCCCAATACAATGATATGAGAGGCAGCCCCAATACAATGATATGAGAGACAGTCCCAATACAATGATATGAGAGGCAGTCCCAATACAATGATATGAGTGGCAGTCCCAATACAATGATCTTATTTAAGCCCAATACAATGATCTTATTTAAGCCCAATACAATGATATGAGAGGCAGTCCCAATACAATTCTCTTATCTAAACCCAATACAGGGCTTTATTCAGAGATGGACGCAGACGCCTTTTGACGGTCACCTGTCTGCAACTTTATGCAAATACCGCTACAAAGTAATTCCTTGGTGTACATCCGTGCGTATGAATGTGCAAGGACTGAGATGTCCACTATCAGTGCCTGTAGACGCTGTAATACCAACTCGTGCATCTTTAGACACCACCATCGGCTACACCATTGAAACTGGCACCAGCCCTATGGCAGGTACAGATTTTCCATTTGAGTATGGCCTCCTATTTGTACGCAACCACTTTAGCAGCACGTCCAAGACACGCTCACAACAAGCCCATGAGACGCGACCATTAAGCCACCGCCCAGGAACGCCCCTCACTTTTCCAAGAGATTTCTGACAGCATGCGTCTCAATGGCAACAGCGCCTTTGTGAGTGCGCTCTGTGTAACGCATGCGCTGTAGGAGTTTTAAGGGAATTGCGCGCACACGCAGTAGCAAAGCATCCCTCAATATAGTGGATATTGCCTGGGCTCAGAATCAGGCCCACAATGATCTATGAGTCAATCCCAATACAATGATCTAATATCTATGAACCAATTCCGATACAGATCTCTATCTGTGAGTCAGTCCCATTACATTGGGGTCTATTTATGAAGTTTATAACAGGTTTACACTGGAAAGTTCTGAGATTTCCCTGGTGATAATCTATTTTCGTTGCATACGGTCGTTCCCATAGACCTTGGTCTGTTTATCAAGCGGGGATGGGGACATGTGCACATCGCTTTAGTGTTTCGCCAGCAGCGTTAGCTACCCTTGAAACTCACTGAGGAAAGGGGTTTTCATAAATGTGCTTAATCACGACATTCTGTATTTCGGTAATAAGTGGCAATACAAAATGTTAATTACTGCAGCTTTTTGTTAAATAGACCCCATATAAGAAGCACTTTCTGTGCATTCTCTATAAGCAGAAGAAGCACTCTCAAGGTAGGGGCCCTGCAGACTGTAGCAGCAGCGCGTGGATCCTGCCTCCTGTCTGGTGGTCGCTGTGTGTGACAGGTCGTGCTGGGAGCCCCTCTACTTTACCATTAGCTGGGACCCCTTTTTCTGACATATTTTTATGCAACCAAGGGGACGGCGGGCTGAAAACATTTAGGAATCACTGATCTAGATCATCCAATTATTCAGTTAGCACAAATTACACATTATTATCATTGCATTTGCTTAATGTAAGGTCTGTAAAGTGTGAAATAAAGGCACGTTGATGGTGCAGCACTAAGACTAAGCAGTGCCAGTTTAGTACTTTGAATGAATGGCAAGATTAGTGCAATGCAAAGAGTTGGGGATCGCATTTAGGGCTCGATTCAGACCCGCTCGCTAGATGCGTTCGCACACAACGAAAGTATGCAAATCCGCGATCACACGGCAAGGCAATAGCACGCCCACTATGGCTTAGTGTGCGATCACTCTGTGTATGCAGATGCCCACTTTCCCACGTCATGTCCAGGAAGTGTATGCAACGATCGGTACCATTGAGTACTATCGGAAACGATCTCAGCACTTGTGGCTGACCATACACTACCACAAGCACTGTGAGTGCTTCAGTGTAAAATTCAGTCAGGAGATGTGTACTATGACGCTGCTTCTTAATTATGCACGCCTCTGAAACGGCGTTAACACGCTCAGACGCGTCTGCGTTCGCACCACCACTCCCGTTTCCTTCGACCAACCCCTGTCACCACCCACTAACGGCATGTCCTGTCACTCATTCTAGCGTGCAGTCTATGTGCAGCGAGCGAACGCTTCCCGATCACATGGACTAGTTCGTGCATGCGCACTGTGATGTGTATGCATGCGTAGATTGCAAAAATCGGCTGGCTGCGTGCGAACGCAGCCTAGCTAGCGGGTCTGAATCAGGCCCTTAGTGCAATACTATAAAAAGGAGATTCATTTGGGGATGGCATTATAAATTGGTGGTTAATCTTAGTGCTGTGCTATAAATCGAGGGTTACTCTTAGTGCTGGGCTATAAAGTGGTGGTTACTCTTAGTGCTGTGCTATAAACTGAGGGTTACTCTTAGTACTGTGCTATAAACTGAGGGTTACTCTTAGTACTGTGCTATAAATTTAGAGTTACTCTTAGCGTTGTGCTATAAATTGAGGGTTACTCTTAGTACTGTGCTATAAATTGAGGGTTACTCTTAGCGCTGTGCTATAAATTGAGGGTTACTCTTAGCGCTGTGCTATAAAGTGGTGGTTACTCTTAGTGCTGTGCTATAAATTGAGGGTTACTCTTAGCGCTGTGCTATAAATTGAGGGTTACTCTTAGTGCTGGGCTATAAAGTGGTGGTTACTCTTAGTGCTGTGCTATAAACTGAGGGTTACTCTTAGTACTGTGCTATAAATTGAGGGTTACTCTTAGCACTGTGCTATAAATTGAGGGTTACTCTTAGTGCTGTGCTATAAATTAGTGGTTACTCTTAGTGCTGTGCAATAAATTGATGGTTAATCTCAGTGCTGTGCTATAAATACAGGGTTACTGTTAGTGCTGGGCTATAAACTGGTGGTTATGCTTAGTGCTGAGCTATAAAGTAGTGGTTACTATTAGCGCTGTGCTATACATTGGTGGTTACTCTTAGTGCTGTTGCTGTGCTATAAATTGATGGTTAATCTCACTGCTGTGCTATAAATCGAGGGTTACTGTTAGTGCTGGGCTATAAACTGGTGGTTACGCTTAGTGCTGTGCTATAAATTAGTGGTTACTCTTAATGCTGTGCAATAAATTGATGGTTAATCTCAGTGCTGTGCTATAAATCGAGGGTTATTGTTAGTGCTGGGCTATAAACTGGTGGTTACGCTTAGTGCTGTGCTATAAATTAGTGGTTACTATTAGTGCTGTGCTATAAATTGATTGTTAATCTCAGTGCTGTGCTATAAATTTCGAGTTACTCTCAGCGTAGTAGTATCTTGCCATGGAGGAACAGTTGCCATGCACTTATCATACTAGTGATGATTCAGTCTCAGTACAGTGATAAAGATTAGGAAGAGACTCAGGACAGTATAGTGGCTGAGTGTAAGGTCAGAGATGCCGGTGATGTGACTTAGGAATCTCAGGGCCTGATTCAGCAAGGATCGCAAGTATGAATTCACTCGCAGTCTCAATGCGCATGCGCAAACCAGTCATTGCGATCAAGTAAGGGATCAAACGGCATACGCAGTTAGCATGGAGAGTGGTCGTGCTAACGCAGGCGTGCCTGTGCATTTGAACGGCATTACAGGGGGTGCATAATTAAGCTATACACAGCCGTACGCTGCCGTACGTTTCGACAGGAAGCTGACACAATCCTGCGGCAGGTCAGGGCTACCACAGTTATGCGTATGGGTTTGATGGTTCTCGATGTTGCTGATGTTTTCGCAAGCCTGCGTTCTGATCAAGCATAGAGTAAAGGGAGGTGGGCTGGCTTTATGTAGTGCTGGGCGTCTGCATCTTGTGTCGCGATTGCCGTGCGTATGCATTCATTAGCATTTTCATACAGTGGTCAGGTACGTGCAATTTCTTACTTGCGATCCTTACTGAATCAGGCCCTCAGATCGGACCCCCAGATAATTCCTGGCAATGTCTGTGCTCTCTCCTATCTCCTCTCTCACTCAGATGATGAATGAAGTTTCTGCATCGGCTGTTATTGGCTTTGCTTTTGTCGATATGTTTGTGTTGGCCTCAGCTCCTCTATGATTGATCTCTATTTCCTGGCTGATCAGTTATTAAGGCGGAACAGCTAGGGGCAAGCTGAGGCATTCACAGAACAAGTGCCTGCTAACTAGTCTCTCTATAGACAGACAGACATGCTACACGCAAAACCTCAGGACAATGGCAGGAACATTACAATGAAGCATAATACCACCCAAGTGCATACAGATCTAAGCAGTGGTTTTCCTACTCAGCAGAACCTGCTGTCACAGAGCTACTTAGTATACCCTGCCAGTCACAATGGGTCCCTTTGAAAATCAATGGAAAGTTCATATGAATGGACATTAAAGAAAGTGCATGAGAAATCTTGGACGCATTATTATTCCCTGTCTATACTACACCATATGCTTTTTCCAGCATCTCTATGCACAGACCATCATTTAGCCTAGGAATCAATGATCCCTATTTCAAGCTCCATTTGTGTTCAGACCACCAGGGTTTAGGTAGTTTAGAGGCAACATAAGCTCTGTTATAGTCATTGAAGTAAGCAGAAAGATGTTAGAATGGCATCCCTATAAGAAATCAGGTGACAGAAAAGAGGTCAAAATAAATCTAATTTTAGGGAACTGTTTATGCGGGATGTAGTCAGCATCCTGACAGATTGCAGAGATAAGTATTAGGGTCAGGGGGAGACTTAGGGTTAGGAGGAGGGCTAGGCACTAGGGTTAGGGTCAGGCTGCGGGACGGGAGCGTTAGGCTGTGGGAAGGGAGGCTTAGGGTTAGGCTGCGAGACAGGAGGGTTAGGGTTAGGCTGCAGGATGGGAGGGTTAGGGTTAGGCTGCGAGACAGGAGGGTTAGGGTTAGGCTGCGGGAGGGTGGGTTAGGATTAGGCTGCGGAACAAGAGGGTTAGACTGCGGGAGGGTGGGTTAGGCTGCGGGATGGGAGGGTTAGGCTGTGGGATGGAGGGTGGGTTAGGCTGCGGGACAAGAGGGTTAGGGTTAGACTGCGGGAGGGTGGGTTAGGCTGCGGGATGGGAGGGTTAGGCTGTGGGATGGAGGGTGGGTTAGGCTGTGGGATGGAGGGTGGGTTAGGCTGTGGGATGGGAGGGTTAGGCTGCGGGATGGGAGGGTTAGGGTCAGGCTGCGGGACGGGAGGGTTAGACTGTAGGAGGGTGGGTTAGGCTGCGGGATGGGAGGGTTAGGCTGTGGGATGGAGGGTGGGTTAGGCTGTGGGATGGGAGGGTTAGGGTTAGGCTGCGGGATGAGAGGGTTAGACTGTAGGAGGGTGGGTTAGGGTTAATCTGTAGGAGGGTGGTTAGGGTTAGACTGCAGGACAGGAGGGTTATGGTTAGGCTGTGGGAGGGGAGGGTTAGACTGCAGGACAGGATGGTGGATTAGACTGCGGGACGGGAAGGTTAGGCTGCAGGATGGGAGGGTTAGGCTGCAGGAGGGTGGGTTAGGATTAGGCTGCGGGACAAGAGGGTTAGGGTTAGACTGCGGGAGGGTGGGTTAGGCTGCGGGATGGGAGGGTTAGGGTCAGGCTGCGGGACGTGAGGGTTAGACTGTAGGAGGGTGGGTTAGGGTTAAGCTGTGGGAGGGTGGTTAGGGTTAGACTGCAGGACAGGAGGGTTATGGTTAGGCTGTGGGAGGGGAGGGTTAGACTGCAGGACAGGAGGGTTAGGGTTAGGCTGCGGCACGGGAGGGTTAGGCTGCAGGAGGGTGGATTAGACTGCGGGACGGGAGGGTTAGGCTGCGGGACAGGAGGCAGAGTTAGGCAGCAGGATGGGAGGGTTATGGTTAAGCTGTTGGACGGGAGGGTTAGGATTAGGCTCCGGGAGGGTGGGTTAGGGAAAGGGTTATAAATAATACTTAAAGAAATCTGTCAGGATGCTGCTGTCGGTATTCTGACCATCTGCATCCTGACCGTTGGGATCCCGTACCAAGCCTGTTTATGTGATGCTCTGCAAAATGTTTTATGTAAACATCAGATCTCTTTAGTTAGTGACCAGATCATCAAAAAAAATGAAATACAATAAGTTAAAGATAACCTTGGCTATAAGGCGCTGCATGAGGTCCTGGATTTTGAGATGATTAAGTTCAGTTTAAATTATTTACACAGTCATATTGTGGTGATAACAACTTAACACTTTAAAAACAAACCCAAAAATGAACAACATTACTCTTGGAAGGAGTCTCAGGTAGATGTTCACAGTTATTAAAGTATACCTGTCACCTGCTGACAGTGGAGGGAACCATTTTATCGTCAGAAACCAATATTCAGATGGTCATTTCACTAGGAATTAGTGACATCGCTGAGGCATGAGGCATTAAGTGGCTCAGCACACAAAATGGTGACCTCCTGTTAGTGTAGGTAACGGGACCACTTTACCTGTACATAGATTGGCACAATATCAAATAAAGTACCAGGAGCAGCTAAAAAAATACAAATAAATGTGAAAATTTCACTCAATGGTATGGCTGCACAATTGTGTCAGCTAATGAGCCCCACCTGTATATATGAACCTCCCAGGCGTCCCTTTGCAGAATTGCTTGGATTTGTAGGATAATGTTACTTCCACCACTCCAGGGATGTGTCGGGGAGGGGTCTGCACGCGGATGGCATGAGGCGTGATCAACTGGAGAAACAAAGGAAACTGAAATAAGCCAAATGAAAGGATAGTTGTATGTTTCTAATCCCCGGTAACATCTCTCTGTCACATCTTTATAAACAAAGGCACAAAAGATGTAATTAACTTGTCAGTGTGTCTATGTAACACGTGGGAGACAATGACAATATACTATAGACACACAAATCTTACTGATTAACTCAATGCTATGATTAACTCAAGGCTAAAGTGTGAAGTGCGGTCAATGTACGTTCCGTACGGTAGCTCTGAGGTAATTAGAAAGGATTGGTCAAATAGCGAGGCTCAATAAAAATAAAATATTAAAAAATATTACTTAATAAGACAATAAGTGTCATAGTCTGTACTAAGTATTGCTGAAATACATGACCCTGATACTTTTACACTGGAATATACTTAAAATTCTATCTTCCCAAAACTCTAACATGATGCATGGCTCCAGTCTTGCAATATATAGATGTAAGAAGTTATGTGACTTTAATAAGGAACAAGGCCACAGGTGCTTCTATACGGCTCCAATGTATGTCTGCAGCGACAAAGTCATAGGGATGCTTATTCAGAATGTCCACACCAGAAAGTTACATGGTCTGAATAACGACATGAACATAATGTTTACTTTGTGAATGTCGACAGCTCATGGTAGGGTAAGGGTTTAATTTAAATGGACGAAAGACGCTAAGTTGACATGCCGACTGTCGACACTCACAATATCAACATTATGTCAATGTCGACATTTCATATGCCGCCATAGCGTCCATGTCGATATTCTGACTGTCGACATTTTGTACCACACCTGTTTATACAGATGTTCTCGCTGCTCATGTGTTATATCAAAATCACGGATTACATGTGTACAACACCAATAGGATTTGAAAATAATACCGCAGTGACGCTCCAGATCTAATTGAAAAGCAGACTCAGATCGTGAAGCAGAATTAAGATTTACAGATGTGTTCATCAAGAGTTTCTGAAGCGGCTGTGGGCTATATTTACACTGTGAATGTATTCTCAATGTATTACGGAATTCTGCAGATATTCAGGTTATGCTGCAAAGCCATTCCAAGACAAATCACAGTGCTAAGCTATTTTAGGAGGCCCTGGAAATATTGGTTGACCTCAATGTTTCCTCAGTACACAGGTCCACACAGTATTTAATCAAGGTATAAGAGAAATACAGATATATATATATATATACACACACACAGGTGCTTGAAAATGTAAATGTATTGACTTATTGCGCTAAAATTAAGATAACCTATTTTAATGTGTTTAATGCATATTTAGTAAAATGGAGATAAATTGTCACATTGAAGTCTCATTAGAGGTAAAGCTATGTATCAATCAATAGACTTCAAAGAAACAGCGCCATCTAGTGACTAAAATTTCTGAATGCTTTCATGCCATTATGAAACAATATTTATTTTAATATAGCTTTCACATATAGGCAGTATCCTGGATTTCCATCATGATATCAAAATCAATATAGTTTAATATGGCTGCATCCACATGACAACTGATCCAGCTCTCAAAATGGCTTCCATTTGCAGTTGCACTATATTGGGTATAGAGAGCCATCTTTCCCACCACTTCGCTAATTCAGAATGTGCCAGTAGTGTCTCTTGCAGAAATTGTCTGCAGAAATGTCCCCAAAAATCTGTCTTGTAGATGATTTGCGTAATTGTGGCCCTGCCCCTTGCTTCACAACGCCAGTAATCTCAGCCACGATGACATGAACGCACAGCCACACCCCTGTCCCCATTCCCGCATCAGGGAGAATTTGCAAACTCCACACAGTTAGGGCCATGGTAGGAATGATTGAAACTAGGGATGTGCAGGCTCGGATAGGTTTGAATTTTCCCGCCAAAAAAACAGGTCTCAGAAAGAGGCAAAATGTCATCTTTCATGGACAAACATCATCATTCCTGGACAAAAGTCCATGGAAGATGATGTTTGTCCATGAAAGATGACGTTTTGCCTCTTTCTGAGACCCGTTTTTTGGCGGGAAAAATCAGAACTTGGCGGGAAAATTCGAACCTATCCAAGCCTGCACATCCCTAATTGAAACCAAGACCACAATGCTGTGAGGCAGTAATGCTAACCATTACACCATACGTGTTGCCCCATGGTTGTTCCCTGCTATGTAAGGGCTGTTAAGAAACCAATAGGCATCAGTCCTTCAGTAAACTAGATCTGATTGTTGGTAAAAAGTTTGCAATACAGTTGGACCCATTGGATGTCATGGTTTCACAGCAGTTAGCATCGCTCTCTTGCAGCACTGAGCCATACAATTTGCATGTACCATGCATGACTCCCCGTGTTTATCAATCTCTGGGAGACATATTGGCACTATATAAAGAAAAAGTTAAAATTAATAATAATTGGTCCTCTACAGTATATGACATAAGGCGTTAATAAGATATAGCAACCCCTTGTTAACTAACACATCCCCTCTAAGGGTCTTTCAAGGTGAAATAAAACATGGCTATTGTTTCCCTCTTGGAGAAAAGTTTAAACTGTCAGCTAAAAGTGAAATAAAAAGTGGACTTTAACAGCATGAGGGACAAACTGTGAGAATAGCGTAGAGATGAATCTCAAGTTTCACAGAAAAGAACAAACTGATATTGCAACCACATGTGAAACAGGATAGGTGGGGGGTCGTCAGAAGCCGTTAAAACCCAAATGTATCAATTAGCCCACATCTTCAGCTCTTCTAGCCCTAAAACGTCGGGATCTCAGTGCTCGGAATCTCATTAGCTGCGTCTTTTTTGTAATAAATGTAGCAGAGCCACGACCCCAACACGTGTAATGTGTCGGAATACAATGGTGGTAGGCACTGTTCTCAAATCCCTGGAATTGCAAGGAGTTTCCTTGTTAGGAGGCTTTTTATTCTCTAAAGCTCTCTCTAATATAAGATTTTTGCACTTTGCCTCTCGGTTATATCAGAACTGCTCTCTTGCTGCCTTCACATGTCTCGCAGAGAGCCAAGCATTGTCCTGTCAGGTGGAGGTTTCAGAGTGGAATTCTGACTAAAAATTCACACTATGAATACAAAAGGAGGCCCCTGAATTCATCAGGACGGGAACAGCGATTAAAGCCAACTTTCTTACATATACACTAACTAAAATGCCTATACATTACGTCTATACATCTTATAAATAAGAATGTTTGTTTGTTTGTCTGACTGCGATAAACTCCAAAACCACTGAACCGATTGTGATGCGATTTTCACCATTGTGTAGGTAAAACCCAGGCAGGTTTTAGGTTAAGGGTCATCGTGGGTGGGCTGCGGGTGGGGTTCCGCGGGGAGGGGTCCCCTGTACTGCTCTTGGCAAGTCTAGATTATTTTCAGCCTATGCTGAGAGGAGCTTTTGCTGTGAGCAGTGAGAGGAGTCCAGAGCCTGTAGCTGCCACTTGAGGAGACCCATTACTCAAGTGCTGGTGTACCTGCTGTTCTGTTCTGCTCAATATAAGAGAGCTTGTGCCCAAGTGGCAGAGATCACCAGAGTGCAGCCAACTGAGGGGGGGAGCCGGCTGCCTAGGGAGAGACAGATCACCAACTTCCACCCGAGTGGAGCCGGGTATTGCAGCTAGTTACAAATAAATTAAACTTCTGGGAACACTGGAGGTAATTGTCGAACCACAAAAGTGCAAAGCTGCAGTGTCAAAGCTATTTTGCAATATTACGCACCTACATCAGCACAAGTGCGCCTAGTTCTATAGGGAAGTACATGTATTGGGCCAAGGTGTCTGAATGTGAGGAGTTGGCGGATCAGCTTACAACGTGTGGATTAGGTATCCAAAGGTGTGAATGACAATGGGAATATGTGTAAAGCATACCATAATTTTACCATTATGCCCTAAAGTAAAAAAATATGTGATACACTTAAGATACTAGTTGAGACCAAGAAGTCTGCCCCTATATTTGGGCATCACTGTGGGATGTTAGACCTCAGGCCTGATGCTGGAAGGAATCGTCATAGAATTGATGAAAATTATATATAGTCTGACATGTATCACATTGATAAGTATACATACATTTTTAGTCACATCTGACAATGTGTACTAAGTGTCTACACATAATGGAGATAGCCATTTGTGGGCTGAAGAAATGTTCACACGAAAGCATCCAGTGAACCAGTGACACCTGAGGCACAATGGAGGCAGCCATTTTGAGGGGCTGAGACAATATTCATGTTACTGCAGACTATTTTACACAATGAATTATTACCTAGTTGGATTTAGGAGATACCTACCTCACTCCACACCAACATGGTTCCAAATATGACCTGTAATCCGTCAAAGAAATTATCTCCTATGATGATGACAGTGGCACCGCCCGTGGTCCATCCCTCACTCGGACTAATGGCTTTGATACATGGTGTAGCTGCTTTTCAGAAGACAGAGAATGGGGAGAAAGTTGTACACTGTCATTATTATGCAGAAGGCTTATGACACATCACAAGATAACACAGACTAACATATTTTGGCCTCATTCAGAGTTAGGAGCAAATCCAGGTACTGTAAAGGGGGAAAGTGTACTCCAAGGACAATCATGTTGGTATGAAATGAGTGCAAATTAATTCATTTAATGCAGGGAAAGCACAGCTTTATTTTTACACCGCGATATATAGAGGTGAGGTGGGAAAAACTGTGCTGTCCTCTCTGTTGCCACCTTATAAACATTCCCCCTCCCGCGGTACAATATAGTTTTACTAAGGTATAACCTATGATTGCATCGTCTAGCTGGATTTATTTGTAATTGTAAATATGGGCAATAATGTGTACATACAGCACATTATAATAATAATGAATTAATGAAGTAGCAAGGATAGCTACATAACATTACATGTGCCAAAGTTAAGTTTTAAATGGTTTTCAGTGTAGCGGACTGCGTACAGTGATCTTTTAATAACTGAAATTAAACAAAGTAAAGTTTGAAAAACTATTACCACCATAGTTGTTAAAATTAAAGCTATCATATAATTATTGCTATCAGATTTTAGCTGTTATTTTTAGATTTTATATATAAGATGTTATTAGATATACCAGCAGCACCCTGCAAATTATAGAATGTTTCCATTTCAATACTGAGCCTAACTCAATAGGGACAGATACAATTAGAAGTGAGTCTTGTCCGGGGCTATTCAATTGCAGCACGTGGCTAGCCCGCAGACTGCACGTAATGCAGTTTTGTGTTCGCACCCTCCTGAGGTGGGAACAGAAATTTGCGGTAAGTAGGGATTTCTTTCCGTGTAAACCCATACAGATGTGTCCACATACATCTAGCCTCCTTGTGCATTAAGCAGTCTTTCTAATTGTGCCATGCCGTGGCGTGACTGAGTAGCGCCGAACAACTTTTTGTGTAACTTTTTTATTTTAAATAGTGATGCGATATTGGACGCACAAGCAGCTTATGCTGATTAAAATGATATGCAGCATGCCTATATTCTGTGTGCGACTGCGGCTGTATCTGCATGCCAAATGTTACATTACAGAGTAAAACCCACTGACACTGTAATGTAGCAATTCACATGGAGATGTGACAACGGTTGCTGACAGAATATAGGCATGCTGATATCATTTGTGTGTCCTATATGAACCACTTTGTAATAAGAGTTTAAGGGAAAAAGTTGCACGAAAAGACGCTCGGTACTACTGAATTTCACGGCACTCACGGATTATGTGTAACGCTAAAGGGGTTATGTCCCCCTTTCAGTATTCAATAAACAGCAGTAAACTAAGATTGCCGCCGCTTGTCATTGTATCACTTACACCATCAATGGATGGCGAGACCTATACAGTCCTCACTGCCGGCAGAGCTTTGTGCATGTGTACAATGGCAGTCACGCATGAGCATGACACAGCAGTGATAGGCTGCCAGCAACAGAACGGAGGATGCCGCTGAGGAGGGGGACGCCGCTGGAGAGGTAAGTAATGTTAAATGCCAACAGCATATTTGTTAGTATAACTGCGATACTTAACAAAATATGCCGCTGCTATTAAGACTCGTTGGTAAATGGGGCTCTTAACCCAGAATCTATGAGGTAACACTCGTTAGCCGAGGGTTTACCGTGGGCGGAAATGGAGCTATAATTGAAATGCTCGGGCATTAAAGCTCGTCTAGGCCATCTGCCCGCGGTAAGCACTGCGGCTAATTGAATCTACCTCATAGAATGGCATATTTGCCCGATTTATAAATGGGTTACTCGCTAGTATTGTCTATTCCCTCATCACATTGTCCATTAAATTTGCACCCACTCGGCAACCTTTGGTTAATGTCTGACTGGACTGAGGGTCTGTGCTTATAATAGATTCCCCTCTATTCTATTTTTCACAGCAGAACAGTGGAAAGCTGTATACTCACACAGAGGGCCTGATTCAGACCCGCTCGCGAGCGCTGATCGCTCGCAAGCGGGTCGATTGTGCACTAGTGCGCAAGCGCATGACGGAGGGAGCTCCGTCGTGCGCATGCGCGAGACCTGAATAGCGACGGCTTGGCATGTCCCCTTTGGTGGGCGTGCCGGGGCATTGCTGCCCAAACGGAGGCGTTCCCATGGGAACGCCTACCCACTGGGGCCGGCCCCACTGACATCACTAGTGATGTCAGTGGGAGTGCTTTTGGCTCTTAGAGCCAAAAGCACTCCTGGGCTTGCGGCAGTGAGACCCTACAGCAGGGTCTCGACGCAAGCCCGATGGTCGCGATGGTCTTGACCATCGCGACCATCTTTTTGGCCGCTCGCATAAGCTGTGGGTGGTCACCCACAGCTATGCGAGCGGCCAGGAGGCTGCTCCAATAATAGGTAGGAGGGCCCTGATTCAGAGCGAGTGCTCTTGTCAGAGCGTCCGGCTCTGAATCAGGGCCAGAGATCATTGATCTCTATAGAGACATAGCATAGCACCTGATAACAGGGCAAGGAATACTCTTCCTCTCCGTCGCTGTGCCGTCATGCGCCCTGGAAAAATGGCCGTATACAGCATCAGCGACCATCCACAGAGGTCACTTAAAGGTGGAATAGAATACAGTACCTCGGCATACCCTTTATCCACTGTGTAGCGTTAATAATTATATATGTTAATATCCTCATGACAAAACTAATAAAGTCATGATATTTCCATTTGCTGAGGAGAGTGAAATCTATTGTTCTATTTTATCAGCCATTTCAGGTGTCTGCAGTACAGTATCCATTTACAGGGTTACTGACAGGAAGTCTTCCGTACATACTGTAGGAAACACATCCCTTTCACGGTTACCTAAATCATTTTCAGTTCTTTGCACCTCCTGAAATCTTTACATATACTGTAGATTAACGATTGTTTCCAATAGTCGTTTACCACCAAATAACTTGCATTTCTAGGATTTTTATATTTAATTATCTAGAGAACAATGTGCTTTTACAGTCATGGACTAAGTGTAGTGGCGTCCTATTCCTCAGGGTTGTACAAACCACCCCCCAAAAAAAAGATAATTATGTGTTATTGGGGCATACCGAGGCACAATGTAGAGTAGTAAATAATTCTCTAGTAGGAGAAAGATAAATGTGATTGTGCTTTTTTTTTGTTAAAACATCAGAGGAGAACACCCTACTCTTCAATCTATGACAATAACATGATTACAGCCACAATTTAGCATAATAGTCCTGAATAGCTGATAGCATATTGGAGAGTTAAAATGGAAATTATCAAGTAGCTTCTCTTTGTTAAAATAATGATCACTTCACAAATAAAAGCTTTTATCCCAAACGTACTGTGCAGCAGCAGCAAAATGCAAATGCTGTGGATGCTGGCTGGTGCCGTTTATTAAATATTACCCTGCCCTGCCTGTTTAAGGACCCCTTCAGCATGATTGCTTATGAGAGGCATGTAAATGTCATTTTGTCTCTCATGCAGCTGATCTGGCATGTTAGCTCTCGTACTAGACATCATGAAAGGGCAAGAGCCTGGGGATTTGCTAGGAAAACACAGACAAGTGCTAAAAATCTAACAAATTAAGTGGTTTACATTTCATTTATAGGAGGTGAACTTTGTCTGGGGACAGGCAATGTTTATTGGTGTGCCAGGAGTACGTAGACAGCATGGTGGGGATGGCAGAAAATTTAAAGGGAATTTAAATCGTAACGAAAGGCTTTCTTGCAATGCTGCTGATTTTAGGAAAAAGAAACAGGTTGCAAATTCAGGGCCTGATTCAATTCGGATCGCTATTGCGATCGCAGCTGCGATTACTCACGCAGGCCTGCAGCAAAGATATGATAATGAATGCAAGCGCAAAGCTAGCATAGATACGCCCACAACCGATATCTCACAGCCGTAATACCTTGCAGTCCAGCGTATACATCGGTAACAAGGGAAGACTGTGAGCGTCGAGCGATCACGCAGGACCTGTACCGCACATGCGCGCAACAGGCCCTGCGCAGACCCAGAACCATCGGATTTGTATGTAAACCATCGGGTATGCAAATAAATACAAATATTAACCTATAATCAATGCCAATTAATATTATATAACATGCCTATTTCTATCTAATATAGTAAGTATAAAGTGAACTGCCTTGTCAGATGCCCGGGCAAACGATGACACACACCTGTGCTTGCATACATCAGCATGTGACTGGGATAGACCATATTTTTGCACCAAATGCATTTGGGTGATGCCCATGATCTGACATTGTGGGCCTGATTCTGAGTCGTATGCAGATGGGGCCGCTACTGTGTCCTTTCTCACAGCCTCTCATGCTAATGTCATGGCCGAGTTTGTGAAGACTGAGACGGCCACTTGCTGCGGTGAAAATCTGTCTCGGTGCCTCTTTAGATGCAACAGCGAAACTTGCACCAGCCCTATAGCAGGTGCAATTCCTTTGTCTGAACATAGCTTATTGTGTGAGCGGCAGTGCATCTTTGGACGCAGCAGCTGTCAGCGACACACCTACATCGGCTTAGCCACCCCACTGTTATCTCCCAGGAACGCCCACTGAAATCCACACTCCCTGTGTTCAAATCCGTCCTGTGTCTCCGTGCAGTAACAATCTGGAAGCATGTGCAGAGTCAGGCCCTGTATGTGGTCTTTGGAAACTACATTAATTGGGCCCTGTATGATCCAGCTGAGCCAATCACCAAAACACAGATCTGATTGATTAGAATTCGACACAAAGCCGCCCTGAATCTTGGCTAAAGGTTATTCAAGCTAATTTTAAAGTGATTACTGTGCAGCTCTGCATACTCACCACTGTGCTTACTGTACAGCTCTGTACACTTGCCACTGTGCTTACTGTGTAGCTCTGTGTACACTCCACACTATGCAAGTCTGGATACACCGACCACTGTGCAGGTCTGCGTATGCTTACCACTGTGCTTACTGTGCAGCTCTGTGCCATTTTAAACACATTCAATTCTAAATTGTGACACTTTGTACATCTAAGATGGTAATACATCATTTCATTGTAAGTACTATAGAGATTAATACCACAAAGTGCTGTTAAACTCTAGGGGGTAAATTTACTAAAGTGAGAGTTTTTTTAAGTAGCCCATAGCAACCAATCAGATTCTACTTAACATTTATCTAGCACCTTATAGAAGATAATAGCTAGAATGTGATTGGTTGCTATGGGCAACATTACTTTTAAAACTCACTTCTAAAAACTCTCACTTTAGTAAATTTACCCCTAGTCCTTTGTTCTATTAATAAATTAGGAAATGCTTCCCAGCTTACTGTTCTGCCTGTAGTTCATTTAAATGCTGGACACACATACAGTAACAAAATCTTGTTTTTTTGTGTGTGTATTGGCACTAACTACAATTGAAAAATAGTTAATAGATCATTATACGTAAGGAAAATCCCCAATTTGTCCATTACTGGAATACAAAATTGTCCATTCACAAAAGATTAATATTTGCTGTGCAAGGCTGCCTGTGGCAACATAATGTCGCTCTCATAAGCAGGGAGAAAATAGCTTTACAACTGAAAAGGCACAGTGGCATCCTAGCTTGACTGGCACCCATTTCTTTAGTAAATTGTTGTTAAATTGTAATCTCAGTTTATTCCTCTTCAGTCACTACATCTGTCTTGGATGTTGTTCCAGGTTATAATTTATGTGTTACAAAAAAGTTGGTCATATTGACTTCATAAGCGATGATGTCACAACTCTGAAATGATAACATTGTCATCCACAGCGGAATGTTACTAACAGCAATAACTACAAATAACATTGGTAACCAGTAAAACAATACACGTGTTTTTAAAATAAGTAGAGATGTGCAGGTTCGGTTTTACTCTATTGCTTTCGTCACATTAGCGCAAGTTCGGATTAGTTCGGATTTGTCTTACTGGCTATCCAAAACATGTGAGAGTCGGATAGCCAATAAGATAAAGCCGAACTAATCCGAACTTGAGCTAATGTGGCGAAAAGAACCGAGTAAAACCGAACCCGCACATCTCTAAAAATAAGTAGCAAAAGACTAATTCAGTTTACAAAGTGCGGCAGAACTTTGCACACCTGCTCATCTGCAGATGCAGAAGCAACGTCTGCAGGTGCTCGGGCACCATAGCATCTCATAAAATACCCAGAGATGCATCGTACATTGAGCGGAAGATTTAAAACTGTTTAAACGGCTAGAGGCTAATTTTAGCACAATAAAGATCCTGTCTGTTTCCTTTGTATGTCTCCTTTGTTACTTGATTGCTCAGACACTGCTGTCAGCTCAGATGAACACTAATTGCAAAGTTTGGATTTTGGTCACTGTCTTATAAAAGTTACTAAAATCCGTCTGCCAGAAGTACTGTCAGTTCCCACCTTGCTCTATTCACAGACAAAATCTGAGCTGCTACTAATACCCCTTTCAGACAGACCGAGAATCCCAGGAATTTGGCCTGCCTCAGCCAAATTCCCGGGTTGCCGTGTACATCTGAAAGGTACCTACCCGGGAACACGTTCCCGTGTAGCCGACCCTTCAATCGACCAGGGAATTTAATTACCCTGCTTATGTCTGAATGGTGCTACCCGGGAATTTACTACTCCAGGGCTGCACCAAGCAGCTTTTACATTGAGTTGGCAGTGCAGAGCGTCCTATAGGACGTTCAGCGCTGCTGCTTTGAGTTGGCAGAGCAGAGCGTCCTCAGCGCTGCTGCTCACCACCTCCCACGCCGGCAGCTGTGTACAGAGAACCCCAGCCGGATTCTGGGGACACCCGCTGGCGTATCTCTGCCACAGCAGGCCGCCCGCACTCACGCTGGACCACATGGCAGATTTAAATAATTTAATACTAATAATAAAATAAAATGGTTGCAGTGATTGGTCGGCTGCCTGCTGCAAGATGATGACATAATCAGCGGCAGCCACGGAGGGGATAGGCTAGGAAGGGCAGAGGAGAGGCAGGTAATACCCCTTTTACACCAGAGCAAAAACCTGGGTTTTTGCTGGGTCTACCCGGGTCGCAGCTCAGTGTAAAAGGGTCCCTGAAAAATAACCTGGGTCAAGTGACCCTGCAATCCAACCCAGGTAGCTACCAGGGTTGGACCCAGGATGGACCCAGGTAATGGTGCAGTGTAAACGGTGCAACCCAGGTTATCTGACCTGGATCATGCCTAAAATGAGCGGATTGGTGGTTGTCGAGCATTCACCTCCCACTTTTTATGACCTCACAGGTTTAGCAGGGCAGACCTGAGTTCAGTGTGAACAGGGCTGACCTGGGAGTAACCCAGATCAAAGGTACAGTGTAAATGGGTCTGACCTGGGTCTGACAGGGTTGGAACCATGTCCAAAAACCCAGGTCGGACCTGGGTTTTTGGTGGAAAAGAGGTATAATATTAAAAACTAAAAAAACTCTGCTCTTGTCTAAAAGGGGTCTACCTGGGAATTTCCCGGGTAACCGCTGTAGTGTGAAAGGGGGGTCTCGACCAAATACCCGGGAATTTGCACAGGAGAAATTCCCGGGTCTGAGCAGGAAATTTCCCGGGTCGTATGTCTGAAAGGGGTATAATCAGCTACTTAATGATAATACTGCTATTGTTTACAGCACAACCAAAGATGACAAGGCATTCAGAATGTAGATGGCAATAAATAGCTGTAGCTGCGCTATATTGGTACAATTATCCTTAGTGTAAAACAATAAGAATATTAGACATTTGTTAAATGGTCTATACTACAAAAATAATAATTATGCTTGCTATAAAGTTTAAGCATAAATCCTGCACGATTTCTATGTTGGTGCCCCTGTAATGTAAAATCGCAATATTACAAATGGTCTTTGACTTTGGAATATTGCAGAGAAGACCACCCAGGTACCTAGCCAGTTAATAGCATCATCCCACACCTCCCAGCAGTCACACCATCTCATCGTGCCTTGGGAACCAACGAAACAAAACTATAAACATTATTGTGGAAATGATTCATACAGGATATAAAACTGAAGGTAAGACAAGTACATCCATTCTTGCCTAGTGTGTGCTATTACTGTGACTGTGCCGTCTCTCTCCATGTCATACTCTCTCTGACGTCACCAGAGCACAAGTTGGCAATGCGGAAGACTGCAAAGGCCACACGTGTCCTCGGGAGCCTCCTAGGGCTGTACAGGATATTTAGTTAACCCTGTATTGGTAAGAATCTCCAACCACCCATAGCTGGATGATTCATTAGTCACCCTAGGCTCCTACCTAGGACCCAATGGGAATTAAGAGGCCCAGATTAATCTAACCCATTTTTAGGGAGGGCGCCCAAACCAGTATGTTGGCTAGGGTCCATGAGATTTTAATAGCATTTTTCTGACAGCTATCTCCATCTATGTCCTCAAATCTCCTCTCCATCCCTGATATATCATGATGCCACTCATCAGCCCCTAGGTGTCCACTCTTGACTCCATAGTGTCCCAGGGCCTTCTCTTCAGCTACTTAGAACCACCTCCCCAATTCACTCCTCTCTTCTACTCGTAACTTTGTTACATTAAAGGAGGTCCAAAGCTACATTATCCTGATTTTAATCCCTCTTCTCTACCATCCATGGCACTAATCAGTGAAAGATATCATGTCACTGACAAAGGTATCACTCGTTGACAGACATTATGAGTTGTATGAGAAGTAGGGATGGTCATCGCATATTGATATATTAAAAAAATATAATTTTCAGGTTCTGATGTTGTCCGATTTTTAAATCGATGCAGAAAGTGCGATATCAGTTGGATCGATAAATATCTTGCGAGCACTGTCTCTGCTGCTAGCTTAGCCTTATTGTATTGCTGGGCTCTGTCAGTACAGGTTCTCTGATTGCCCATCCCTAATAAGAAGGCTACAGGCGCAGTGTGAGCCCATCTTCCTGATAAATGTCAAAGCTGGAGGAGAGAGGTGTCCTGATTGAGTTGAAGGTGTAGGTGATATTCTATAGGGCAGAAGGCAGCCCAGGAGCCACCTCATGGACCAAAAATACCCCAGAGCAGGATTGGACAACTTGTGTCTCCCCGGGATGTCAAAGTGCAAATGCCAGCATAACCTGCCAGCTATCAAGTCTCAAAGCACTTTTAGCTTCACAACACCTAAAGAGTGGGGCATATACATCATGGGATGTCGTATGGCCTCAGATGATGAAGTTTTGTACTCGCTGCGAGGGATACTCAAGTATCCAACTCGCAGCGGGAGAAACTTGACACCGGAGGAATTCATCAATGCTCCAGTGCGGGGACAGCTGCTCCGAAAAGCAGCTGTCCCCATGGTTAGTATTGCAGATACTTCTGTAGCTTTGTTACTCACCTGCTCCCCGTCGTCCCTGCTACCTCCGGTCACACACGCGCAAATCCACTGGAGAGCTCGAGAGAAGGCGGCGGAGGGATCCGCATGGATCCCTCTTCGCATCCCCGGAATTCCTTCCCATAGGAAGGAGCGGGGATCCGAGAACAAGCGTCGTCTGAAGACGGCGCTTGTTTTCGGAAGCAAACTTTGAAAGCTATGCTGTCCCGGTAACTTAAATATGCTGAAACTAGCATTTCTGCATGGTTACCGGGGCATGTATCGCTTGATGAATAGGCCCTTCTGTCTATTACAATTCTGCAATATATTGTATTTTATATATTAGCAGTTTTTTATATAGTACACACATATTATGCAGAGAATATTTCAGTCATTCGCATTAGTCCCTGCCCCCAGTGGATCTTGCTATCTAATTTCCCTATCGTATGTACACAACACTAGTATTAATTTTGTTGAAAGACAATTAACCTACCAGTATGTTTTTGGATTGTGGCAGGAAACCCACGCACACATGGGAAGAATATACAAACTACACACAGAAAGTGCCTTGGTCAGGAATAGAGCTCATGAACTTAGTGATGTAATGCAGTATTGCTAACCACTACACCAGCTGTGCACTGTCCTAGGAATCTTTGTTAAGAGGGGAAACCTGCATATCTTCTTCACAAATTCATCCATACATGTCGACTATCTGGCTGCCCCTTCCGGGAGGGAGCAGCGAGATCTGCATTACTGGGGGGCGTGGCCAACAGAAGGGGGCGGGGCCGGCAAGATGAGTCGTTTTTGCGGGCGGGGCGGAGCCACGCGAGCGTGTCATTTTGGCCACGCCCCCGCTACACACTGCCGATATTACAGGCAGTGTGAAGCGGGGGGCGGTACCAAAATGACGCGAATCGCGGCACCGCCCCCTTAGCTGCCGGGAGATTTGCGGTGGGACAGGAGGGGTCGGCGGCAGCCAGGAGACTTGCCTGCCATCCCGGGAGGTCGGGAGCGGCACCCGATTTTTGGGAGGCTCCCGACCAAATCGGGAGGGTAGGCAAGTATGAATTCATCCAAATCTTATAGAGCCCAATATATTCATGGCCATAACTAGCTCTGTCTACAGTCAATCTTTACATATACCTCAGATGAGGTAAACAACATGGCAGCTCCCATTCATGTAAATATTCAGTGTACACACACATTTACTACTGGGTCATGAAAAATAAGCACTTCTAATGAATAGTTTAGGTTATTGTCTGAAGAAGCATTTCTACAAATGCAATTTACAGACGTTCTTGCCTGATTTGCTATTGAATTACATGACAATTGCTTCTCGGTGACAAATCCACTTTGAGTATTATTAGGAAACAGAAATATTTTTCCATGTTAGAGGATACACCCCTCACCCTTTCCAAAAACATATCCCTCTGAGGCTCTGAGATGGTGTAAGACTTTTAACTCTTTCAGAGGGAACCAGTGAGCGGTGGAGCAGCTGCTAGCTATAAGATGGGTGTGGAGAATCTGCAGTTCACGGATCTACACAGAATATTGACTGTCTAATACGTAAATAGACATGGTCTCAGCTCGGAAATGAACAACGCTCCTGGAAAGTGCTGTGTGTGTGCTAATCTTGGCCTCTCTCTTGTCTTTCACAGGCATTGATTCTGAGCTCAGGATTATCCAGATGGTCATAGAAGATTCCTTGTGATAGGATTAACCCGCTCTCCAATCCATCTGGTACCCTTGTCGCAGACTGCGGGGGGCCGACGCAATGATACAGCCATACTACTGAACATATAAACCAACAGTTCATTCATCCATTTAAGCTCATGTCAATTGTACAGCCTTTTGTAATATAACGGCAACACTATAATGTTATATACTGCGACATTCAGAAAGGCAAGATAGGTAGCTGTATACCATGGGTGGACAGAACACTGTAGGATTCACGAGTCTGTCAGTAAAGGATCCTTTCAGAAGCCAGGGAAGACGTGCATTTATTCACATTAATAGAATTAACTCCCCAAAGTTAGGCAGCAACAATAATTTTCTAAGGGCACCGGCTATGTGGTAGCCAGCAGGCCCCTAGTACCAAACTGCTTGAATTGTCCAGTTCAATCACCCAGGTATTATTAGACTGTATGTGCCGTGCTATTCCCAATCTGCTCAGACAACTCAAAAACTACCAATGTCTGTTCCTAACACTGTCTATCTACATGAGAATAAATGAAGTAATATGCTATCCAAAATATATACAAATTCATCATATAACAGTATAATAGCTGAGTTCCAAAACTCTTGTTTAGTCTCTCATCATCTCCCGCATTGACTACTGCAACCTCCCGCTATCTTCCCCTCACTCATCTATAGTTGCTTCAACCCATCTGAAATGCTGCAGCTGACTGATCTTCCTCTCATGCTGCTTTACATTTGCTGCACCACTCTGAACATCCCTACATCAGCACCCTGGCTCCCACAGATCCAAAACAAATGAGTCACCCTTACCTGCAAAGCCCTCAGCACCAAAAACTCTTTATACATCTCTCATCGCATATAAAAACACTTCCTCTTAGAGCTACTTCTGTCCAGCTCCTCATCCTTGGTAACCACCTCTCACTCCAGAAAAGCACTCACATGCCGCTAGCCACTTACGAGGGATGTAGTTATGAGACCAGGTTATGTTTAGGGAGCATAGCGGGGTTAGGTTTTGGGGGGGAGATTAGGTGCAGGGGGAGGGTTAGGCACCACTGGGGGGGGGTTTAGGGTTAGGCACTAAGGGGGGAGGGCTAGATTTAGACACGAAGGGGGGAGGGCTAGGCACTAATGGGGAGGGTTAGGGTGCGGGGAGGGTTAGGCTACAAGAAGGAAGGGATAGGGGGAGAGGGTGAGTATACTTACCCGACCCCTTTCGGGATACCAACGATCAAGATGCTGCTGTTGGTATTCTGACAGGGGGCATCCCGACAGCTGGCATTACATACCCATTCCACTTACGGAATGTCACACAACACCCAATCAGACTCTCCTACAGCCTTCACATCTTTCAACACTCTCTGAAAACCCATCACTTGTTTAGAGATTACCCTACTCCCAAGTGTACAACCCACACTAACGCGGCCTCACAACTGTCCTAATTTCCACTTTGAGCCGCACTCGCTCCTCGTTACAGTCCTCTTCCAATTAGAATGTATACTCTCTCATGAACAGCCCCACCGCCATACCCTTTTACATGTATGCATTAATTCATACTAGCCAACGTAGCCAAGTTCCTCTCCGAGAAGGTCCAGGTGGGCAGGATGGGGGCGAGGTTCTGCGAATCGCGTCCACGCCCATTGTGATGGTTTGGTGGAATTTCAGGGTTTTCCGCTCTAGGGATGGGGCTGTGATTCCTAGTGAATGGGTCATCATTGCCCGTTGTTTCGTTCAATTCATGGGACGGCCGGGGGGTGAGCGAAGGCTGCGGGAGAGCTGTCCATTTTTACAGGAGCCTGGAGACTCGCCTGCTTAAAATCGGGAGCCTCCATGAAGTTCCAGGATAGTGGGAATATATGCATTCATTTTGTCTGCTATGTATGTCCTTGTTTTATGTATGCCTTCCTTGAATGTCCCTGTATAATGTATGTCCTTAAAAAGCATACTAATAATAAAAAAGAAAAGAATGCACATGGATTAACATAGATAAACATTAACATGTACTAGCACATCACCTTTATCTATAAACTAAGAATTTGGTATAATACTAGTATGGGTTGATGGATGGGTAAAAAAACCCGAAACAAAACCACTCTCGTAGTTAATACATATGGTATACATTTACGAAAACACGTATGTATACATTCTGCTGGCGTTTCTGGGCACTTGTACACGCAGGGTGTGTGTGACAAAGACACACATAAACACATGCAGCTGATGGAGGAACTGTCTCATTTTAGTCTCTGGGTGGATCCAGGACGCGATTCCAATTTATACACAGACCCCAAGAGGCTCCAGGCTGGAGTCCAAAAAATGTTTTTCTCCATTCTATTTTTCCATTATTCTATGTTTCCAGTGGCTTTGAGGCCCTCAGGGCTTATTCAAGGATAGGTCTGTTGCAATGCAGTCACTGAGAGAGCAGTAACAATGTCATCTGCTAAAATCACCAACTAGAAAATAAAGTTACAGCACACTGTTACTTCTGAGTGAACGGGGATATTCTTCTTAGTTTCCTGGAGGATTTTAAAGGGCACCTATGACCTACAAACACTGGAGGTAGCCATATTGTGGGCATACACCCATAAGAAGGCAGCTTATCTATTCTATAGGAACTGGTGACACGACCGAGACATCAAAAATTTCAGGTTCACTCGCAAAAGCACTGCCTCAGCTGAGTGTATATATCAAGTACACTTTAGGGGGGGGGTAATAGAGCGCAGGGCACATAACAATATTTATCACAATGAGGGTCTGGTTACTGTATGTGACTTCTACAGTATCTATCTAACTGTTGGGGGCATATTTATTAAACACATTTTGCAGGAAAATGTAGGAATCCCCTGAATGTATCTGCTGCGGTTTCCCTGCTTCAGATCGCAACAGCAGCCCATATAGGTTTCTATGGGGGCTGCTATATTGTGAGATTTACCAAGCTCCGGAATGTGCTTGGCCCTATTATCTAAAGTCATCTTGAGATGGCGTCAGCCATTGTAGCCTATAGGCTACATATTGCATAATCTACTGGGAGAGGGATCCTCAGGATCCCTCTCTGGAAGTAGCCAGATAAATAATAAATAGACCCCTTGGTTGTTAAAACACCTGCAGAGATCAGACGGCAATATTTACTAGTTTAAGGGGGCAATCCAATTCCAGTCGAAGTGCAATTGAGTCGATCGGAAACCCGTTACGTCATGGACACCAACATCACCTTATTTCCTTTACACCCCATAGAGGCATATAGGGAAATTGGCGATGCTGAGATACTGTGATTCTCAGCGATGTGCGCAGCTGAACATTGTGTCGCCCTAAAGGAACCTAGCCACTAGGCGACCTGAAAGACTGAACGTCTAGCGTTCAGACCTTCAGGTCGCTGAGGTGCGGTGCCCGCACTGAACGGCGTTCACTGAAAGTCATTCAGTGCAGGAGCCCGACCCCCTATTCTGAATATGCTGAACCTGACGAGCGTCGTCAGGTTGACGGGCATGTTCAGTAGATAGTCGGGGTCGGCAAGGACCCAGCGTGCACGCGCATCGCTGGTCCTTGTCGGCTATCCATTACACGACTTTGTGATCAATGAGACCAAAACCTCCTGGTTTTGGTCGGATTGTTCACAAAGTCGTGTAATGGATAGGCCGTTTAACAGTCATGATACTCAACTTCACTGGGAAGATTAACCAAAGTAACCATTACACTACTGACAACTTAAATAGTATTATTTTCCTTGTCGCAATCAGACAAACCAATCAGAAATACTCCGCTTTGATAAGGACATTATTAAACTCTTTGCACAAATTAGCACTGTACAGGACAGTAACATTTTTAAAGAAAAAAAAAAAATCTAAATTATAATGAGTGTAACCACTTTGACAAGAGACAAGTACAATTCTTTTTTCTTGTCTCCTGAGTGTAATTTTTTTCCTTTGAATGTCACCAGAAGAAAAGATTTGTCTGATGTAAACATATTAATATTGAATGCATAGATAAAGAACTCCGCAAGGGGAGAAGGCTGAACAAAATAAATTGAACCGGCCATTTAAAAAGAAGAACATTTAACATCTTGTCAGTCTCCTCTTTGCCTGCCAGGACCTCTTGAGTGTGCTCACTTTCATTTGCATAAACACTGGGAGAGAGTTCAGCGTAGCTGCTAGCACTAATGGTACATAAAGTAATTTAGTCACTTCTCCCTGGAATGCTGTCAGGGTGACGAGTTCCCTTGCTTTCCCTTGTAGCATATTCAATCACTGAATAATAATGTGCTGCAGCCGACTGCTCTGAGGGGTCTTGCACTATCCCTGTTTCAGACTAAAGTCTTTAGTCACCGGGAAAAGGATGAGACACTGATGCTTCCCTTGGTGCAAATGAGAACTGCGATTTTTAGTTGTTTGACATTTTAAAGGTCTTGTCAACTACGTCAACTATAGCGTACATCTCACAAGTAATTCAAGAATGTAGCATCTAGTTACTCAATGGCTTGTAATGGGCCATAGAATGGAACATTTTTAAAAGGAATATATACAATTTAGATTCCTGAATAAAAAATAAAAAGTATGTTCCAAATGTAAGTGGTGCTTTATTTTTCATTAGTAAAATTCTAGGTTTCACATTTTGGCCACTGGGGGAGCTGTTCTTCTTGATTCATAAGGCGGATTCAACTAGCCACGAAAAGCCGAGATCGTCGAAAAGCGCAATGTTTTCGTCTCATTCGCTTATTTTGAGGCAAAGTTATCGCCTGCTTACTCAATGTGTGCACCCGCTTTTCATCCTATTCAATTGTAAAACAGGCGAAAACGCATATTGTCGAATGCATTGTCAGTTATTTTTGGAGGAAATCAGTCTGTACCCCCAATAAAGCCTAACTCACCCAGGGAATCAATATAGAAGTGTATTAATAACCCTAATAAAAGTAATTAGGGTACTTTCATTGAGTCAAAGGGCTGTTATGGAATGGGTTTGTATTACCGGCGGCTATTTAGCCCCGGTTCAAATGCCAACAAGGAGAGACCAAGAGAATGAAATCCCGACAGGCTGAGGTAAGTAGTCTATCCCTCCCCTCCCTCCCCTAACCCGCCTTTAGGGGTGCCTAACCCTAACATCCCCCCCTAGGGCCTAACCCTAACCTCCCCCCGCCAGGTGTTCAGGCCCGCGGCGTTCTGTATTCTGGCATCGGTATTATGACAGGTGTCGGTATCTTGACACCTGTCATAACTCCTTAGCTGGCATTCCGGTGTCGGGAAGGCCGCCGGTCATATAACTGTTATATGCATATTTGCATAGGAGTGAAAAAATAATGGTAAGCATTTTTTTTGTACGGGGGAGGGGGAGAAATAATTGCTGTAGTAAAATCGGTGGTACATTAAAATGGGTGCTAGTATATTTTTTTTGTCAGTGCAGATTGAATTTTTTTTTAATATACCTGTTGCAGCCAGCTACAATCCTAAAAACACCTGCCTCATCCATACATCAACCCAAAATACCTGTCCCAGTACTTTAGACCCATTTTCCAACACTTTTAACATTTTCACCCCAAAAATGACATGTCTTTTTTTGGGGTGAATTAAGATTATTTTTTTTTTTTTACAGCATAATTAGTCATTAGGGGGGGTGTCCAAAGTCCCCACATTTGTACCCCAAAATATGGATTTTGCACTTCTTTTCCCCTGCCTTTGGGTGGAGAAACTTTTTCGCCTGCTTTTGCCTATGAAGTTTGCACCTAGGCAAAAACATCCTGGAATTGATTAGGGCGATACTTCGGAAACAGGCGAAAACAGCGCATCGGCGAAAACTGTTTGCCGATAGCTGCTTTTTCGCCTTTAATTGAATACGGGCCTAAATATATTTTATTCAACTTTGGCTGCACCCATTTATGTTAAGAAATGTAATAAATATCATACCAACATAATATCATCAGAAGTATCACGTTACTGGCTGTATAGTTAATAAGGTTACTCGAGCTCTGCCTCGGTTGGATAGTTGACTAAAGTCGCGTATCCATTACATGAGAAAAATGAGCGATTGAACGATTACAACATTGTTATCTTTCAATCGTTGATTAATCTTGCAGTGAATATCCCGGCAACGCCAGCGATGCGCACTCCAGCTGGTCGTTGTCGGCATTTGTCATTGCCTGAATATGCAGGCCAACCTGCCGATATCGACAAGTTGTGCATGTTTGAGGGAGGGTGCCTGCAATGAATGACATATCATTCAGTGTGGGCACATTATCCACTGCACAGGATGATGAACGATTGAACGATTATAATGTTGTAATCGTACAGTTGTTCCACTCTCGTGTAGTGGATACGCACCTTAAGGCTACCAGAAAAGAGTAGTCACACAGATACGTTATTTTAGGACAATATTTAAAATATTTTACCATGTTCCAGATACGAAGGTGTACCATCCGAAGGATCCAACCTGCGCGCCCTTCTTCCATGCTTCGAGTTGTTATGAACAAACATATTATCAGACACAGCCAGCACATGTCCATCCACATTGACGGTAGTTGACACAACAACCTGTAAAAGGACACAAATGTATGTCAATACGCAAATGTGGACATTTGTGTTGTTTCTGTTTAATGGTATCTGTAAGTTAATAATATTAATTTAACATTGTATCCTTACTTGTAATAGTGTAGGGTACAACGTCAAAACAAACAAACAAAAAAAAAGAGCCATGTGTTTAAATATATCAATCTTTACTGAGAATTTGTCCCTGCAGGCAGATTACTCAGACCTATGACACTTTACACTTCTGTTCAATCAACTCCAAGAATGATGCAAGATAGAGAAGCTCCATCCCTTGCATAGATTTTGAAAATATAGATTTTATATTTATTACTGTTAACTGCTATGTGTACTTAGTTCATATTTATATTTTATGTTATAACTTATAACATCACTTAAAGAACAAATGTTTTTGTGCGTACAGTGCACCTGATCCTGAGTCGTACGCAGCTCCCTTTGTGGCCAGTTTCGGAATGAGGATATTTTGCTAATGGAACATTAATGCCATAATACACGTCTTCATGTGTACACATCACGCCGTCCACTTGTATTTCCCAATCGATAGTGCAGCTATCATCATTGGTATGAGCACTTAAACCTACCCAATGCTAGGAGCCAGTGATTCGTCTGAGATAGACGTCTCCTCCGCATACGCGCCAATCAGAATAGGCTTCAACTCAGGCAGCCAGAGATGAACCCTGGCTACATGCCCACAACATGACACTTTCATGTCACCGGCAATTTGATCAAATGCGCTAGATGTGGCAGCAGACAGAGCTGCATGCAAATCAAAATCTGTGTACAAAAAGTTTCTTTGGTCGCTGCTCAAATAATGGCAAAGATGTTCTGACATTTTCTTTTATAATACATACATGGAATTTCAACGTTACAAAAAAACCCCTATATGAACGGTACATTTTTTACAGAAATCTGTATTGGCAGACTAGTGGGTTTTCTAAAGGGCTCCATCCTATTAGAAGCAAGTTTGCGAATGCGAGTTTGTTTCATGAACCTCACAAACATTGCACAAATGCGAGGGCCAGAGAAACGCGAGAACCGAATAGAAAAGGCAATTCCCGGTAGTCACGGTTGAGGGTGTACGACTGAGAGAAGTGCTTGGAAAAGTGGGGAAACAATCCTGGACCCCCAAAAGGTGACAACTGAAACAGCAGGCCCATATAGAAGACTCACAGTGGTCATAAGGAAAGTACTGGAGGTTCTTAAAAGGTGTCAAATTACTGATTTTTGCACTTTTTATTAATGGTTGAAAAATGATTGCAAGCATGTGTTTTTCGGCAAATTAAAGAATTTTGGGGTACAGAAAATTGTCTGTATAGTTTCAGTGTTTTTAAACAAGTTTGTAAAAAGTATAATCAACACTTTTATCTCTCATCTGCAACTCCAAAAACCCCTCTCCCATCAATACAACACCTCCACATACCCGTCCCACAGTGCAGAGGTCCTGCACTGTGTCCCGGCATTTTTTTTAAATAAAGATTTTCCCTACCTTTTCCCCTGCTCAGGGCATACTTGCCTACATTTTTTATCTCCTTGCCGGGGGAAACCAGGGAGGAGAAAGATTGGGCCGCGAAGGGGGGTGGGGCCTGATGTATCGTGCCATTATGCCCCGCCCTATTTGCAGCAAATTGCCGCATATTTGCATAAGGGGTGGGGCTAAATTATGCAATTCATGCAGAATTGCATTAAGTCCCGCCCCCTACACAGGGAACCGCGATCGCCGTGAAAGTTCTCCTGATTCTGCCCACTTCATTAGGAAGTGGGCAGAAAGCGGGAGAAGTACCTACCCTTCCAGGAGTGCGGGGGGTTTTGCGAAAAATCAGGAGCCTCCCGTGAAAACCGAGAGGATAGACATGTATGGCTTAGGGGGGTGTGCACAAAACGCAAATTTCCTCTGAAAAATCAATGTGAGTTTGGAATTGGATTGCAAATGTAATACGCAGTGTGAGTTTGCAGTGAGAATGGCTCGCAGGACCCAACCTACACCTGGTAGGAGTGCACCCAAAGATGGAGATAGTGGACTCAAATCCTTATTTGTAAATCAAATTGCAGTACTGACATTCCTCCCAACTTTGAAAAAAGCAAAATTGTGACACTGAAACTACATCAGCGTTGTCATGAAGCTACAGTATGTCCCTTTCTGGGTGCATACAATAGTACTGTTCTCAGCAGGCGTTGTATGTGACAGTTAGGTAGAAAATGGCCCTTGGCCATTACTTGGGATCATCAAAGATCCAAATTTGTCCAATGCAAGCGACGACACTGTATATCTTGTAGACAAATATATATATATATATGTTATGTGCAGTGTCAGGTGAAGCAGAGCCTGTCATGCTTAGGTATGCTCCAGAGTTTTGACTATAAAGATTGTGAGAAGAATGTAAAGAAAATGTATTTTCCTGATCGTTTCTATAGTCAAAACTCTGGAGTAAAAAGTGTATGGCAGGTGAGGCACTGCCTCCCCGGTCTACCTTTTCTGCACATCAACCCTGAGGAGGAGTGTGCATACACACCCAGCTACCCTTGGGCACACACGAAGGGCCCATATTCAGTTAGGTGCGAAAAACCGAGATCCGCAAAAAAGCCGATTGCGACTTTTCACCTGTCAGAAAAGTATTGCTGTATTCAGTTGCATTCACTTTTCGCGTACGCAATGTAATAGGTGAAAAAGATTCGCCTATGAATAGGTATCGAAAAAAAGTGCAAAATCGCTATTTAGGGATGCAAAGGATTGGAAATCACTCTGCACCCTTGGGACAGCCCCCGAAAGATAACTGCATAAAAAAAAGAGACGAACACCCCAAAAATGTACTTAGTAAATGGGGGCGAAAGAGTGCAAAGTGGGGGTACAAACTTACAAACTAGCGTTATACACTTTTGGGGGGTCTGTAAGTATGGATGAGGTGTGTTTTTTTATTGCAAGTGGTTGCTTCAGGTGCGTTTTTTAAAATTTACTTTAGCGTCTTTAAACCATGCTTGCACCCATTTTCAAGTACCCCAAATTTGACAGGAGTACTTATTTTCCCCCCAAAAACGGCTTAATGCTATTCTTCACCACATGTGCAAAGACGCTAATTAGAAGAAAATTACATCCCTTAAGTACCCCAAATAACTTTATTAGGGCTATTCGGGGGCATGTACATTGGTCCCCATGTTACAGCATCTATTAGGGGGTGTCAGGCTGATTTCCCCAATTCTGACAGCACTTTTCGCCTGGTTTGCATTCGCCGGATTGCGTTTTCACGTGTTTTGGAATTGAATATGGCAAATCGCAGGACGCGCGTGAAAAGTTTCCGCAGCTAAAATACGCGATGTAGGCGAAAAGTCCGGCATGCGAAAAAGTATCGCGGATGCGAAACTAATTGAATACGGGCCTAAGACTGAGGCTTGTAGGGGGGTATAGAGGGGGAAGAGCTAGTTACACTTCTTAAGATACCCCACTGTCTATGCTCTCCAGTGTCTCCTATGGAATCGGAGAAAGGGATTTATCGGTAAGTACCAAAATCCTGTTTTCCAGCAATATCTACTGCTGCACCTTTGTATAATGTCCACATGAACCCTCAGGTTCATATATGTATCTGTAAATCTGGCTATAATAATAGCCAGTGCCTCCCCAGCCATTTACCTCACTGCACGTCACTGATATATATCAGATTTGTAGTATACTACATTAGGTGCCCTTTTGGGCTACTTTATATTGAGAAAACCATGAGGCAATTTAAAGAACGCATGGCTCTGCACAGATCTCATATCAGAGCAGCCATTGAAGTTAAAGCGTCCGAACAGCCGGTCGCTAGGCATTTCAGGGACTATAAACATGGTCTCAGCACACTTCGGTATAAGATGATCGATTGTGTTCCCCCCCACGTTAGAGGTGGAGATAGGGGACGTGTATTGCTGCAAAAGGAATCCAGGTGGATACACAGGTTAAATACCTTGTATCCACATGGGCTCAATGAAACCATGTCTTTTACATGTTTTCTATAAGCAGTTTAGCTTTCCTCCCTACCATTTTGCCCTGTGTAATAGATAACATTTTATGTCCATTTTCTTCATGTACGACTTGATAGGACATTGGCTTCTCTACTGCGTTCTGTGTTCTTATTCTGTTCAGTTTTTGTCATTTATCAGTTAATATTATGTATATTCATTTGTTCCAGCGACTGTTTGTGTATATATGTGTTTCTATCTACACAAAGGTTTTACATTGACCTGTTTCGTGTTGATAGGTTGTCATGGTGACGGGTCATGCTTCTGAACCACGCCCCCCAGCTGGTGCTGCGACACTGGAGTCTGGGCGCAGACGATGACGTCGTGGATGCCGGACGGAGGGAGTGTGGAGGTGCTGCACGGGTGAGTTACTATATATGTGTCTGTTTTTGTATTTATTATAGATGATGTCTTGATAAAAGAGGTTAAAATCCTCTGAAACGTTGGCATACACGTGGAGTGTGGATGATATATTTACCTATACGTCTGAGAGTGCCTTTCTAATTTTTGCCACTGATATTGTTACAGTCTGAGGACTGTTGGAAGGAGCACCCAGCATCTATTTATCTAATAGAAGTGCCGGGCATACGACTGCACATATATATATACACACAGTATATATATATATTATATATATATATATACATACACCATGATATATATACATATACAGTATATACAGATTTGTCCACATACATCTTACCTCTGTGCGCTACAAGTTATTAAACATAACGTGTGAGCGCTGTGCGACTTGGTAGCAATGAGCGTCTTTTTATTTGACTTTTTACCTTCAAATGAGTCTTATTCGCAAAGTGATGCGAATAGGACACACAAACAGCTTTTGCTGACTAAAATGATATGCGGCATGCCTGTATTCTGTGTGCGGCTGTGGTTATAGCTGCATGCAAAATACTATGTGACAATGTCAGCGGCTATGACACTATAACGTAGCATTTCGCATACAGATACATCCGCTGTCGGTAAAAAGTTGCACAAAAAAACGCTCGGCCCTACTGAGTTACGCCATGGCATGGCAAGACTAGAAGGGCTGTTTAACGCACAAGGAAGCAAGCTGTATTTGGAGGACACACCAGTATACATATATACATTTATTATGCTTATCTGAATCAACTGATTTATTTTTTCTTTATCTGAAATAACTCCTGCAATCAGTGCTCTCCCTTCCTCTGCATAGGTTCACCGAAAATGACCAACTACAATTATTAGATGATGGATGACTCTTATTGATGGGTCCTACAAATAGACCCTAATACACTCATAGTGTAGTATGTCAATTGATGTTTTAATTAAGAAATAAATAATAAAATAAATGATCTCTCAATCACCCAGTAAGACTCCACTGTAGAAAGATGGTATCAACTTTCTGTTTCACCCCCACTACAGGGTGCGAGCTCGTGGCAGAAGAGGAAGCTCCTAGAGGTGAGTCAGTCCTGCACATCAGACAGGGAGAGGGATCTTCTGAACGCCAAAATGCTGTAAAAACCCCAAAATACTGTTTTGGGGTTTTTTACCGCATACCCCATACAGTATGTATATGTACTAAGCACCGGAATGCTTCAGATGGTGTTACCCAATAGAAGCCTATGGCCTTCTTTTCAGGACGCTCCCCCTGAGAAGGATCCAATCGGAACCCTCTCATCACCCCCTGCGGCCCACTAGATGTATCGCTGCACCGTCGGCTGGGTCTCACATTGTATAGTGTGTACCCAGCTTTAGTGCCTGAGTTCTCAATGACTTCAGCGACACTCCCATGGCACACCCATAACACGACCCTAAAACAGACCATTTCCGTGCGTCTGAAAACAAAAGCCACCTTCCGGGAACGCCCAGCACATTTCCCATACATTTCTTATACCGTGGGATGCAGTACATGTATAAGTTTTTAGGGCTTTTCGCTCAAATGCCATAGCAAACAAATGCTGAACTCAGTGAACATCTGCACTGAATGCCACTCAGAATCCCAGCCCTATGTGTGCACTATACAAATAACTGATATTAAATGCAACAAATAATTAAGCTAAGTTGGACCACCATCCCCTTGCGGGATGGTGGGCTTGCCTCTTATGCCGGTGTTTGTGCCATGGCATGCTGAAGGCAGACACTGTCTCTGTTGGACTAGATGTCGTTTATAAATTAGATCAAAAAGCCTGTTCAGCTTTAAATGGTTGAAAAAAAAAATAGTGCTCTGTTTTACGGAGAATGCATCGCTTCCTGTCCTCTATTTCATTTTCTGAGATAAACGTCGACTTTCCCTGATTTATTTTAAATAGTTAACACAGCCAAGTTGTTTTGGGATTACAAGCGTAATAAAATATCCCCTCAACAATGAAACAGATTACGTTGGAAATACGCGAGATAAAAATGCCAAGCGTTCTACAATTCCGTCTGTAAATTACAACAGCGACAATAGTTCTAAATACTTAATAAAGATAGAGGGGGGAAAAAAAACATGATTTTGTTGGAGAGATCTACTCTGGATACACGGCGGCCTAATCTGTACCGCGCAAGACAATCATTGTGCACAGAACGGAGACAGAATTCGGTGCTCTGCGCCACTGCCCTCCACTTATTCTTCCATGGACAGATTAGCTGAGAAGGCCCTGAGAGATGTGTTTATTCATTTTACACCCAAATATAATAATTATCTGTTAATTGCAACCTTGTCTGGCACTTTGTGCGAACATACACAATCCTGCAGTTTTGCTCATTTCCTCTATAATCCACCTATTATGTTGACTAATTAATTTAGCCAGACAGTGCACTTTTTCCTCCATTATCAGCTCCTGTCAGCCGCCAGCTCTCACCTGCAAGAGGTGGGGGCAACCGGGCTTGTGTTGATTGATCACCGATAGATTGACATGCAGATTCATTTAATTAGAATCACCTCACTTGAGATATGAGAGAGAGAGAGCGACCAATAGACTAGTACTAATGAATCAGTTACCTAATGTTTCAGCTGCCAACCCTGGGATTAAAGAAAAAAAAGAAATACTTTGTCTTCCTCTGGCATTCTTCCCAGGTCCCTTTGTAAATCTATCATTGTAACCGCTCTATGATTTGAGCGCCACGAAGGAGTGACACGCTTATGAGGTCATCATGCTGCTGACCCCACGTCTGGTGGCGGGGCCTGTTCTCTCGCCTCTTGCCGCTTTTGTGATCCCTGTTGACGTCTTCAGTTTTAACCATTCTGCTTCCAAATGATTTTAATGTTTGCTGTGAGCATAGTAAAGTTGTAAACAAATAAACCCATTATTTCTTTAAAGGAATTGTTTGGTCTAGTGCGAAGAAGATTTACTAAAGCTTCTAAAACAGACAAGAAGTGGTGTTTCCCCTAGCAACCAATCAGCTTCTGTTAGTTGTAATCTGATTGGTTGCTATGGACAACACCAACACGTTGTAGTAAATTTACCCCAAGGTGTTACTAAAACATTAATGGGATTATTTATCAAGCTCCAAGGGGTATATTTACTATAGTGAGAGCTTCCAATCAGATTCTACTTATCATTTATCTAGCACCTTCTAGAAGATAATAGAAACTGATTGATTGCTATAGGCAATTTAGTAAATATAGCCCTAAGTCTGTTAGAGGACAAGAAAAAAAAATAAAATGTAAATTAACGATTTTTATTGAAGTCGCTACGCAGTAAAAATAACTAATCTCTCCAATGTTAACGTAGTTTGTGGAGGACAATTGTTACAACAATAATGCCCAATTCATCAAGATCTAAAAAGCTTCCATTTTTAGAGCTTGTTCAAGTAACTTCTTCAGATGGCATTAGCCTTCAGCAGGGCTGTAACCAGGGGCGCCGAGAGGGGGGGGAGCGGGTACTGTTTACCCGGGCTTCCTGAGGGGCCCGACGGGGACAATGGGTCCGGAGCCGCTCCCCCCTCCCTTCTCTCTCTCTCATAGTAGCCCAGCACACAGCGTGTGCTGAGCGGCAGTGGGAGACTGCTCGTGGCTGCTGAGCAGCAGCCACAGCAGTCTCCTTTGCCTGTGGGGGGGAGCAATCATACTGATCGCGCCCCCCCCTGGCTTTACGCCGGGCTAAGGGGCTTACAGCGCCCCCCTCCCCGTCGCTTTGCAGCGCTGCAACAGTGTTTTTGTGTTTTGGGGGGTCGAGGGGACGTGGCCACATCTCCCGTGATTAGGCCACGCCCCCTGTGCCTGGGGGGCCCGCCAGGGCTCTCTACGGCCCTGGCTGTAAGTAGGGGATGGAAAGGATGGCAGGGGTGTTGGCTGGGGTAGGGCACCACCTGGCTCAGCATGCCCCAGATGACCTAGTCTAAGCCTTTATTATTATTCATGACATTAAGCTTCATTTGTTCTGTTCAGCGGTGTACAGATTCTTGACAATTAGCAGGAGGGAATGGAGCATCCCATGTCTAGTGCCGGACCTGGGCCTCATTTATCAACGAGTGATATTATTGTTATCACTCCTTACTAATCTTTAATGCTGCCCCAACCAATCAGCTCTTAACTGTCATGTGTTTGAAAAATGATTGGTTGAAGCACCATTTAAGATTAGTAACGAGTAATAACAAGAATATCACTCGTTGATAAATGAGGCCCTCTGTATCTTAGAGGGCAAGTCCGGCGGCTGTACTCAGACAAAGTGAGGAGCCCACAGCTTGCTATCTGGCACCCTGTCACCATTAGAGTTAGACAGTGAACACCAGAAGCTGCGCCCTGTCACCACAGTAGGGGTAAGTTTCCTCATTTACTTTTTTGCACTGATATAGTTAGTATAGAGAAAGCTCATATAGTTCCGATTATACCCAGCAGAACCTCATTCAGGGGCAGGGCCGGATTTCCCGCTATGTATCCTAGGCGCTCGCCAAGGGCCCAGCGGGAACCAAAGGGGCCTGTGGACGGGCCCCTTTGCCCGAAGAAATTACATAATCACAGTGCTCCCTGAGGAGCACTGCGCGAGTACCACATGACGTCATGATGTCACACGGTCCCGCCTCCACTCCCAGGGAGCCTCCGGGCAGACTGTATCACTGTGATACAGATGCCTGCGCAGGCGCGCCACTGCGCTCAGGAGGGTTCCCGCCGACGTCGCTGCGAGACCTGTCCCCCGCCGCCAGTCTTCTGCTGCCGCTGCTGGAGCCCCCAGGACCAGGTAAGTCTAAGTGAGGGGCTGTGATGGAGGGGGCTATGAGGAGAGGCGGCTGTGATGGAGGGGGCTATGAGGAGCGGCTGTGATGGAGGGGGCTATGAGGAGAGGCGGCTGTGATGGAGGGGGCTATGAGGAGCGGCTGTGATGGAGGGGGCTATGAGGAGAGGCTGTGATGGAAGGGCTGTGATGGAGGGGGCTATGAGGAGGGAATGTGATGGAGGGGGCTATGAGGAGATGCTGTGATGGAGGGGGCTGTGAGGAGAGGCTGTGATGGAGGGGGCTATGAGGAGATGCTGTGATGGAGGGGGCTATGAGGAGAGGCTGTGATGGAGGGGGCTATGAGGAGAGGCTGTGATGGAGGGGCTGTGATGGAGGGGGCTATGAGGAGAGGCTGTGATGGAGGGGGCTATGAGGAGATGCTGTGATGGAGGGGGCTATGAGGAGAGGCTGTGATGGAGGGGCTGTGATGGAGGGGACTATGAGGAGAGGCTGTGATGGAGGGGGCTATGAAGAGAGGCTATGAGGAGGGGGCTATGATGGAGAGGGCTGAGGAGAGGCTGTGATGGAGGGGGCTATGAGGAGAGGCTGTGATGGAGGGGGCTATGAGGAGAGGCTATGAGGAGGGGCTGTGAGGAGAGGCTGTGATGGAGGGGGCTATGAGGAGAGGCTGTGATGGAGGGGGCTATGAGGAGAGGCTATGAGGAGGGGGCTATGATGGAGAGGCTATGAGGAGGGGGTTATGATGGAGAGGGCTATGAGGAGAGGCTATGATGGAGAGGGCTATGAGGAGAGGCTGTGATGGAGGGGCTGTGATGGAGGGGGCTATGAGGAGAGGCTGTGATGGAGGGGGCTATGAGGAGAGGCTATGAGGAGGGGGCTATGATGGAGAGGGCTATGAGGAGAGGCTGTGATGGAGGGGGCTTTGAGGAGATGCTGTGATGGAGGGAGCTATGAGGAGAGGCTGTGATGGAGGGTCTGTGATGGAGGGGGCTATGAGGAGAGGCTATGATGGAGGGGGCAATGAGGAGAGGCTATGAGGAGGGGGCTATGATGGATGGGGCTTTGAGGAGAGGCTATGAGGAGGGGGCTATGATGGAGGGGGCTATGAGGAGAGGCTATGAGGAGACGCTGTAATGGAAGGGGCTATGAGGAGAGGCTGTGATGGAGGGGTCTATGAGGAGGGGCTGTGATGAGGGGGAGTGAGATGTGTTGGAGGGCTGTGATGAGGGGGATATGGGGCTGTGATAAGGGAAGTGAGGGGGGCTGTGATGACTGGGACTGTGGTGAGGGGTGCTGTGAGGTGCTGTGATGAGGGGTGCTGGGCTGTGAGGGGCTCCATGGGGTGGAGGGGGAATGAGTGATCTAGGATGAAGGTCCGCTGTGAAAAAGGTATATGAGGAGCTGTGATGGAGGTTACTGTAATGAGGGGGATTGAGAGCAGCTGTGATGGAGAGAATATGAGGGTAGTTTGAGGGAGTGGGGCCCCAAACTGGTATCCTGCCTAGGGCCCCATGAGGTCTAAATCTGGCTCTGTTCAGGGGGAGTATAAGATTGCATAATATCATCTGTCCTAGGTGGATGTGTATAGAATTGCTTGATGCGGCAATGACTTCATATTGCTTGGAGCTAATGAACTCCACAAGTTAATGCCGCCAACTTATTAATTCTGCTCCAGGTCATGCCACGCTCTCTACACTCTAACTCAGGTCATGCCCTCCATACATTCTCTCTAATTTGCCCCATGTTTGCATATATATTTCATAAGGTCTCACATCTTGCCCCATGGTCCTCTCACTCTCACCCTACTACACCTCTCCCATCTTTCCTACCAGACTCCCCTACCCTACAGCCACTGTTCCAGCACATTCTCAATCTCCTCAGATTCCCCAAAGGACCAGGACCACTAAGTTCAGTGTACCACCTCCACCTAATGTATCTTCTACATTTTAAGTTTTTATGCAGGGTCTTCAATAATATGCCATATAAGGCATGAATGGTCAAGTTACAAGCAAAAAATATGAGATATGGTAAGAACTTACCCTTGTTATCTCTATTTCTACGAAGTCCATAGGGTTCCACAGGATACCTTGGGGTATAGGTGTGACGTCAGTCGCAGGGCACCAAAGAGTTAAGCTTTCAGCCTCCCAGGATGCACTAGGTCCCCCTCCTATACCCCGCCCCCGGGCCAAGGCACCTCAGTTAGTTACCAAGCCATAGGCCGGAGGAGGAGAAGGAAGAGAGAGAACAAAGATCTGGACACATACAAGAATCACATTCTCACCAGAGGGAGACGGAAAACCGGTGACCAGAGCAAAGCCCATCTGCAGCACAGGTGCGACAGGGCGGGAGTCCTGTGGAACCCTATGGACTTCGTAGAAATAGAGATAACAAGGGTAAGTTCTTACCATATCTCATATTTTCTACTTCAGGGTCCATAGGGTATCCACAGGATACCTTGGGGATGTCCCAAAGCAGTATCCTTTAAGGGTGGGGACGCTCCTGTGCAGAAAGGAGAATCCGCCGCCCGAAGGAAGCATCCTGAGAGGCGAAGGTGTCAAACCTGTAATACCTCACGAAGGTATGGACAGAAGACCACGTAGCAGCCTTGCAGATCTGAACTGCCGAGGCACCACGTCGAGCTGCCCACGAAGGACCCACAGACCTAGTGGAATGAGCCTTCAGAGAAGGAGGGACCGGTAGGCCTTCATGAAGATAAGCTTCAGAAATAGCCATACGGATCCAGGCTGCCAAAGTTTGCTTTGAAGCAGGCCAACCCTTTTTACAGAAGCCATAGAGGACAACAAAGCGTCCGACTTCCTAAACAAAGAAGTGCGGTCAACATAAGTCCTTAAGGCCCGCACAACATCCAAAGAGGCCTCACCCACGGAAAGACCCGGTGAGTTAAAGGCCGGAACAACTATTTCCTCGTTAACATGAAACTGGGAAACAACTTTGGGAAGAAACTTGGGCCGAGTGCGGAGCACTGCCCTGTTCCCATGAAAAACCAAGAAAGGGGGTCTACAAGAAAGAGCCCCTAACTCAGAAACACGTCTGGCTGAAGCAACGGCCAGAAGGAAAACAGTCTTAGCTGTTAGCCATTTAATATCCACTGAGCCCAGTGGTTCAAACGGCGGTCCTTGGAGAGCCCTCAGGACCACAGCCAAATCCCAAGGCGCCACAGGTGGAACAAAGGGCGGCTGAATACGGAGAACACCTTGCATAAAGGTGCGCACATCCGGGATTGTAGCAATCCTACGGTGAAACCAGACAGATAGGGCCGAAACCTGTACCTTCAAAGAAGCAAGGCGAAGCCCATGATCTAGTCCCGCTTGCAGGAATCCGAGACAGACGAAACTCCCGCGGTGCATAACCTCTCGGTCGACACCACTGGAAGAACATATGCCACACGCGATGGTATATCCTCGCGGAAGACGGTTTCCGAGCTCGTAACATGGTACGCACCACAGAGCTGGAAAACCCCCAGGACCTCAGCATGGCCGTCTCAACAGCCACGCCGCCAAAGACAGCCGAGTCAGGTCCGGGTGAAGACAAGGACCCTGAGACAGAAGGTCCGGTCGTAGCGGCAACCGCAGAGGACTGTCCACGGACAGACCCTGAAGGTCTGAGAACCAGTGCCGTCTGGGCCACGCGGGAGCTATCAACAGGAGCGTCCCTCCTTCCTGTTTGAATTTCCGGATTACCCGTGGAAGAAGGGAGACCGGAGGGAACAGGTATGCGAACCTGAACGTCCACCGGACGGACAGAGCATCCACCAGAGACGCCCCTTCGTCTCTTGTGCGAGACCCGTACACCGGCAACTTGTTGTTGTGCCGGGACGCCATGAGGTCGATTTCTGGAAGACCCCACCTGTCCACCAGTAGTTGAAAAACGTCCGGGTGCAGGGACCATTCCCCTGGATGAACGTCCTGGCGACTTAGAAAGTCTGCCTCCCAATTTAGCACTCCCGGGATGAAGACCGCTGATATGGCCGGAAGATTGCGCTCCGCCCAAACCAGGATCCGAGAGACCTCTACGAGAGCCGCCCGACTGCGAGTTCCTCCTTGCCTGTTTATGTAGGCCACGGTGGTAGCATTGTCCGACTGGACCTGCACCGGGTGACCCTGGAGAAACCGCTGTGCCTGCAGGAGAGCATTGAAGACCGCACGGAGTTCCAAGATATTTATTGGAAGCTCCGCTTCTGTCGGTGTCCACCTGCCCTGGAACAAGTGTGGACCCGAAACTGCTCCCCAGCCCCGAAGACTGGCGTCCGTTGTCAACAGGACCCAATTTGGAACCCAGAACGGACGTCCCTTGTTGAGGTGGGTCGTCTTTAACCACCACGCAAGGGACAGGCGAACCTTCGGGGTGAGCACAATCGTCTGGAACTTCAGAGACTGAGGCAGCCCGTTCCACTTGGACAGGATCAGGTGCTGCAGAGGTCTGGAGTGAAACTGGGCGTATTCCACCATGTCGAACACCGACACCATGGAGCCCAGTAACCTCATCGCCGAGTGTAAGGACACCCGGCGGCTGTGCAGACAACTGCGCACCCTTGACTGTAAAGCAGAGATCTTGTCCTCCGTCACGAAGATCCTTTGCTGTCCCGAGTCCAATAAGGCTCCAAGATGCAGAATCCTCCGAGACGGGATTAGAGTGGACTTCTGCCAGTTGATTAGCCAGCCGTGCCATTGCAGCAGTGCAATGGTCAGGTCCAAGTGGTGTAACAGGAGCTCTGGAGATCCTGCCACCAATAACAGGTCGTCCAAGTACGGCAACATGCGGACTCCTTGCAGCCGCAGAGAAGCCGCCATGACCGCCATAGCGTCCTGTAAGTTCAATGACACCATGTAGTCCCCAGGTTCCAGCGCCAGAATGATGGACCGTAGGGTCTCCATCCGAAACTTCGGGACCCGCAAAGACTTGTTGAGTGCTTTGAGGTTGAGAATCGGACGATATGACCCATTGGGTTTCTGTACCAAAAATAGATTTGAATAGAAACCCTGGCCCCTCTGGGAGAATGGAACAGGCACTATAACTCCAGCCTGGAGCATAGTGTGCAATACCTTCCGCAGCTCCGTAGCCTTGTTCCGGTCTGATGGTAGACCCGTGGTGAAGAATCGAGCCGGGGGTCTGTGCCGGAAGGAGAGGGCGTACCCGTGAGAGACCACCTCCAGAACCCAAGTGTCTGTCGTAGTGAACGACCAACACCGGGAGAACTGCAGCAGGCGGCCTCCCACCCTGGGATCCCCCAAGGGGAGACCCGGACCGTCAGGCCGCAGGCTTGTCATCTGGCTTGGGGGCCGGACGTCTGGTACTCCATGCCTGTTTCCGGGGCTTGACCGATTTCTTAGGGCCAGCCTGTCGAGGAAACGACTGTGGTTTGGGCCTGCCCTGGGCCCTAGATGACCGAAAGGACGATGGTCCAGAACCAGAAGGAGCAGCGGCCGACGGGAGACAAGCAGATTTGGCTGCCGCCAGCGTGGCCACAATCTTATCCAGATCCGGACCGAAGAGAACTTCTCCGGTAAACGGCAACGCTTCCAGACCTTTCTTGGATCTGCGTCCGCCTTCCAGGATCGCAGCCACAAGGTGCGACGAGCAGCTACCGCTGCTGAAGAAATTCTAGACACCAGAGTACTAATGTCTAGAGCCGCCTCGTTGATGTAGGTGGCCGAATCACGGAGATTGCCAATCAACTCCGCCTGTTCGGCCGGACAGTCGGATTCAAAAGAAGCCTCTAATGAATCCGCCCAGCGCTCCATCGCTCTGGCAACCCAGCAAATGGCCATAGCCGGCCGTGCTGCCCCCCCTGCAAGGGAATAAGCAGACTTCAGGCAGATTTCTACCTTGCGGTCCGTAGCATCCTTAAGGGAGGACATGGATGGCATCGGCAATGTGGCACTACGGACAAGACGGGTCACGTGAGAATCCACCTGTGGAGGGGATTCACACTTAGCAAAATAATTATCCGCGAACGGATAAGCCACCGCCAGGCGTCTCTGCGGCTGGTATCTTTTGCCAGGTTGTTTCCACGCCTCCTCTAAATGGTCCACCAACTGACCCGAAAGAGGAAAGACTGTGGCATCGCCCTTCACATCTTTGAAAAAGGCATACTTAGATTTAGCCGCTGGGGGAACTTCGTCCTCAATCACCAAGGCTGTGCGGACCGCCCGAATAAGTCCAGGAATATATACTTTGGACTTAGCATCAGCGTCCTTAGTATGGAAAGGTTCCTGATCGTAAGGATCCAGAATCTCCCCATCATCAGACGTCCCTTCGTCATCCTCATAAGGAGCGGACAGAGACGCCACCGGCCTTTTATGAGGCCGCATCACAGACTCCCCTTGCAACACATCCGACAAGTGCTGTACAGAACTCGTCAGGGAGTTAACCCACGCTGGCTCCTGAGAACCCGGGAGCGGGGAAATAGGGAGACTGTGGGGTACCACCAATTGTCGTGGGAACCCCTGCATGGGTGACGACACCACAGACTGCTGGGACAAACCCATCGGAGTAAACGCGGGCTGCGGAGCTAACTGGCCCACTAAAGCTGTTAACGCCTGAGCGAAACAAGCCCAGGGCGGCTCCTGTACCGGTGCTGTAACCGTAATAGGCCGCGCCATGGACAAACACTGCCGGCAAAGGCCCTCCGCGCTACCCTCCCCCTCCGCTAACGGTACTTTGCACGTGGTACACTGTAGCCGGAGGGGAAAATCACTTTCAGACATGATGGCACCACGTATGTGACCTCTCTCACCAATTAAGTATTAAATAGGCGAGAGACCACCCTGCAGCACCGCACCGCAAGGGCTTTAGCAGAAAGAACAGGGACAGTAATAAAGCTGACAGTTTAGAGAAGAAAAGTTACAGGCAGCGCTAGCACAGTCACATACAATGCAGAGAAATAACAATTCCTGCACTAACAGCGCTGATCACTCAACTACACAGACACAGGGCCTGGTAGGACACAGCGCTGCATACACAGACCTGAGCCACAGCGGAGGAGAGGTATGCGGGGGGACCCAGACCACGATGCTTCCTTCCAGACTTCCAGCAGCGTTCACCATGCGTTGCAGAGAAGATGGCCGCCGAGGAGCAGAGAGAAGCTGGCCTGGGGGAGGAGCGCTGACACAGGACCAGTCAGCACAGTGCAGAGAGGGCTGTGTGCAGCGGGGGAGGCGCCGGCTGTGAGACAGGGAAGGCGCGCTCCCCTGGCATGCATTTAACCCCTGGGACGCCGCAGCGCTACCGCTCTGCTGCGGTCCGCTGTCCCAGGGGGTAGTGGAAGCGCAGGTTGGTCGCCTGGCTCCACGCTGCAGCCAGTCCCCAGGGAGCCCCCTGCCTGGGGACTTAGGACCATGTGATCAGCGGGGACCCACCGCGGAACCCCGCTGCTTACCTCTGTCCCCCTTGAATCCGGCCATGGTCCGGAACATCTGGGGTCACCGCTAGCTGTGACCCCAGACGCCCACCAGCATCCCCGGATCAGTACCGGCGTTCTGGTACCGGCGGGGTGTAGGGAAGACAGCATGGACGTCAGGACTGACTGTCCATGCTGTTCATCCAGATGTGCAGCCACAGCTGCATGAAGAAAAAGCTTCAGGGGCTCTTCTAGCCCCCACTCCAACAGGTGCACCCGACTCCGGCCGGGCACCAAACTAAACTGAGGTGCCTTGGCCCGGGGGCGGGGTATAGGAGGGGGACCTAGTGCATCCTGGGAGGCTGAAAGCTTAACTCTTTGGTGCCCTGCGACTGACGTCACACCTATACCCCAAGGTATCCTGTGGATACCCTATGGACCCTGAAGTAGAAATTATCAGATGGATGATAGGGGGTGTCAAATCCTCACTTTGCCAGGGGTATCCAGACCCCTGTTATTATTGATAAAGCTCCATTGAAAGTGATCCTTACCAACCGCTCATGCATGGACTTTCAGCACCGCATGTGCTGTAGTTTACTCCAAGGAGTGAAGTCTTTTCTTAAGACTTTGCAAAGGAAATTGCAATATTTAGCTCCAACTTTTTAGAGCTATTTAACAAACTTTGCTTCCAGGACAGGACATCCAAATAGAGGCTGTCCCAGTAAGCAACATTTCTAAATATCTTCAAAGGAAAGGAGCTAAATAATTAAATTTGAAATGTTATTTATAGAGGTAAAACCCAGATAAATAATAGGTCACACTCTCACTAAATAACTTCTAACCGCATAGGTAGCTGTCTTATTGGGGTACCTCCTGCGGAAATTTGCTTGAAAATTGCATAGAAACTGGCAGTGACTACACTGTAACTCTCCACAGTTTAATATCAGTGTAATTTAGTGTAATCTCCTCCCCACTGCCAACAACAGAACCAAACCTTTGGGTTCAGCCGACCCACTGCTTATTGGGGGATTATGGGCCTGAATCAGACTTGTACGCAACCCCAATGGCTTACGTACAAGTCTGATGACCGCGCATGCTGATGACGGCGAACATTGTGACTGATGGTCGCAATGTTGATCCGATCCTGCGTACAGCTCTGAAGCAGGCCCTGCGACTGTGGCTGCTGCAACGTTTATAAAGCTTGTCCATGTTCTGCAATGTTTTGTACTTTATGCCACTTTTTTCTTGTTCTGTTCATACTGTGTATGTACTAGGTAAGGCGTTGCAGACCCCTTGCGGCGCCATATAAATAATAATAATAAAGTACAGATGTATATATCACGGTAATCAGTCAGATTTAGCGCAGTGGCACTTATAGAAGGAGTGTGGTGACACTATAAAGGGAAGGTGTCATAATTCCAGGGCTATACCCAGCATCTTCTGAAACTTTAACCTGCCTACAACACTGCACCCCTACCCTATGAATACGCTAGAATTGTTACATGGACCAGAGCCATCCCGCATCATGAACATTCATAAGTAACTACTGTGAGGGCCTGAGAGTGTTAGGGAGGCATAACCACTCCCCCAAGATGGCGTGACCATACTCCCTTAGCACAGCTTCTGCAGAGGGCCCCTATCCCCATGGCCACAATCCCCTAGTACTCGGGCCCTACCAATATCTTGGCGGCCTTCCTTCCAAACTTTCGAGAAACAGCACAAACATGGCGATTGCTTAAATCGGGACAGGTATGGTGGGTACACACTATACAGATATATCTGCAGATGATGGTTGTTCGTACACACTGAACAACCATCATCTGTGTCTGCCCGCAGGTCCCCGCAACCAGGGGGTGTGTCCCGGCGTGGGTGTCCCGCCCCCCTCCTAGCGGTTGCCGCTGTGTGTGCGGGCGGTCTACCGACCGCCAGTACACACCTACCGATGGACAGATGTCTGCAGATATATCTGTCCATCGGCTGTGCAGCACAGCCAACGCAATATGTCATGAACGCCAGCGTTCACCGACATATCGCGGGTACACACTGACCGACGGGCAGCAGATGCATTGGCCGATCAATTGATCGGCCAATGTATCTGTCAGTGTGTACCCAGCTTTAGAAGACGTGCAGATAACTTTCAAGACAACTAGTGGGTTTTCACAAAAACAAGATTATTTGTCAACTTTTCCGAATTCACATACACAATTTATATATTGGCCCCTGAAAATTTCCTTATTTTTCAGTATTGATCAGTTGTATAGTACAATCCCTCTTTATATTACTCTGTATAGGCAGAATAATCATTGTTCATTTGATATTTGTTGCAGGGGAATATTTAAAATGCCCTAGCACATTTCCCAGAGTGCACAGAGCAGATTCCTATGACATCATTCAGGCTTCAGGCTGCGACAATAACAGGCGTTCTTACCACAATCCCAGAATGCTTAGAGAGAAAGTTCAGCACCTCACTCAGAGATCTGTCAATCAGAGACCCTGCACTCATCACTCTCGCAGGACTCGTTTGCACGTTGCAAAGATTCCCTTAGACAGACCAGCAGTATAAATGCAGCCGCTGCCATCTCGTATGCTCTGCATCATCAACAGTATCGGAAAAATATTAAGAAAAAAAGAAAACAACATATATACAAAGACGGCGGGCAGCACAGATAGTGTAATGGTTAGCACTACTGCCTCACAGCACTGAGGTTGTGGGTTCGATTCCCACTACGGCCATAACTGTGTGGAGTTTGTATATTCTCCCTGTGCTTGCGTGAGTTTCCTCCGGGTACTCCGGTTTCCTCCCACTCTCCAAAAATATACTGGTAGGGTAATTTTGTCCCAACAAAAATTAACCCTAGTGTGTATGTGAGCACGTGGTAGGGAATATAGATTCCCACTGGGGCAGGACTGATGTGAATGGACAAATATTCTCTGTAAAGCGCTGCGTAATATGTGTGCTATATAAATAACTGGTAATAAATAAATAAACACGTACATCACTATTATTTATTTAAACTACATTAAAAAATGTTCCCATCTAATAAACAAATACAAAAACATGAGCCGCTGTCTTTTATTCCTATTCCCTACACTGAGATTTTAAAATATGTGCGACAGCGTGCAACACCACCATGGCAAAACAGATTAAAGCTGGCGAAACGTGGCCAAGCAGGCAGATGGTTAAACGTGCAGCGAGAAAGCATGTTGCTGTGTGTCAGTATTTATAATTATTTGCTCTAATGCCAGCCTGTTGTTTTGAGATAAAACGGCTTGGCTGTTCGGGAATCCCCCACAGAACGTTAGCAGAATTCTGAAAGTTACGTAACATTAGGATCAGCTAATGCTTTGTGGCCAAGATTTATTATAAGAATCTTACAGGGTCTTCAGAAGTGACGGGCAAATTTTCTGTAGGGTCCATGTGGGCAGCCCTCTAACCAATAAAAATGCTGAATATCGCCCATAGGGGCCTATTTATAATTGGTGGCTGTGATACCCCCCTCCCAGAAAAATACCTTGTGCTCGCTCGGCCATCAAAACTGTGGGCTCGATTCAGACCCAGTCACATGATGAGAACGCTCGTTCCCAGCGTATGCAAATTCGGCAAAGTGACGGCATGGCAGGCGAACGCACGGCAAGGCATAAGCATGCCCACTATGTCTGGCTGTGCGATAAGAAAGAGAGGAGGAGTATGGAGGCTGCTGGGGAAGAATTAGAATACCACTGCCTGACGATGCTCTCCCGATAGGGTTAGAATGGCTAACGCCATGTTTCAGAGCTTGATAAATTGGCCCAGGCAGCAGGCATCAGAGCACAGGAGGAGGGAACAATAGACAGGACCAATAACAGGTAATGCACCTGGGAACTACAGGTGATTATATATAAACAGCATTTACTAGACGTTGTCTTTTTCCACAAAACAATAAAACTGCAATTTATACTACATTAAGGCAAGCATTATTGTGTGCAATTCACCCTCTTATGAGTGTTCTACAAAGCACATTGTATAATATATTTTTATTTATTATTATTTTTTCATGGCAAATGTTCAAACCCTAGGATGTCCAGTGTATCTTGCATTTCATTACAAGAAAAAAAGAGTTGGAAGCATGAATTTTATTTCATATGTGCGTTTGATACCACAACCTACCCGAGTCTGTTTCCCAGAAACGGCCATCCCTACATTGAGCCCTACTACCTCCTGTATGTCTAATTTTCAGTGTGTGGCATCCTCCATAGCCTTAAGCTGGATACACACTGATAGATATATCTGTCATCTAAAAGATATATCGGTCATCTGCTGGTGTGTACGGGCGACCCGCCGATCGTCCATACACATGCTGCGGGACCTGGCGATGACTGACAGCTCAACTGGGCGAGATGATTTAAATACCTGCCCATTTGAGCTGTCAAGCCCAGGACACATCGGGCAGACTAATTGGTGTGTACCCAGCTTTACATCAAGATACTGACCCTGCCATATGCAGCTGCTCAGAGCTGCTGTGTACATTACAATTACACTGCGCTACAATCAGTGCTTTTTGTAGGCATTGTGGCAATGCCTATTATTATTACATTTTATTTATAGGGCACCACAAGTGGTCCGCAGCGCCGTATATACAGTACAGGGTACACAGAACATTACAATACAGTAACCAAATTATAAACAAAGAACAAGTAACAATTAGCACACAATTCTCCATACACAATACAGCAGGGAAGGTGAAGGCTGTCCTCGAAATGCTAGAGAAGAAGGCTGTGAGACAGTGAGGAGGAGGACCCTGCTCCTAGGAGCTTACAATCTACAAAAGCACTGACTGTAACGCCAACGTTGAGAGGTCATGTCTGCTGGCAGCTTCTCTCAATTTGTGCTGTACCTGCTGCGCAGCCCTGGACACATCCTTGTTGGAATCGGTATGAAATACCGGCGGCCGCATGGAACAGATCCCGACAGCGGCAGCGTGACAGCGCTGGAAATCCCGATCGTCGTAAGGTAAGTAATGGCTAACCTAACCTAACCCCCCTATCCCTAACCCTCCTTAGGGGTGCCTAACACTAACCTCCCCCCCAAGTGCCTAACCCTAATCCCCCCTGTAAGTGCCTACCCCTAACCCCCTCTTCCCCGCTGCCTAACCCTAAGTCCCCCCCCGGGGGGTGCCTAACCCTCCCCCCTAGCCTAACCCTCCCTCCCCCTAGCCTATCCCTAACCCTCCCGGGGGGGTGCCTAGCCCTAAGTCCCCCCTGGGTGTGCTAAACCTAACCCCCCCCGCGACTGTCCGCTCGCGGCGCCCGGCATCCCTTCGATCGGGATGCCGGGCGCCAGTCTCTCCGCGTCGGTGAAATGAGCAGCGTCTATATCTAGACGCCGGGCATTTCACCCTCGCCAGGATATGACAGTCGGGAAGCAGGCTGTTGGTATAATGTCAACCGGCTTCCCTATTGCATCCCACCTTGTTTGCCTACGTAAATAATAAGCTAGCTAACAACAGGCCTCACAATATATACTATATATTTCCATCATCATTATAGTATGCAGACCACACCGAAAGCAGCAGCTATAAAGTATATGCAGCAATTATGCCGTTGTGCAGGCACTGATGAATCCGTCCCATATTTTATCCTGACATGAAATGATATGATCTCACATTATGTTAAGACCACTCGTGGATAACTCCTTGTAACAAGCAGGACATTAGTCTTATGATCAGATACAGACTGCGCTCCTTCCTTGGCATGGAAATGAAGAAGACAGCGAATGAGTTGTGCCGCTGTTTGTATTTGTTCTAACCTACTAAATCATTTATTATGGAATTATCTGGGACTGCTGACTTAATGGAGCTCAGATTACTTCCTGAGCATGGGAGAACGTGATTAATTCCAGGAAAATGCAAAGGTCACTCTAATTGACATGACCTGCGTAATTAAGCAATCTCTGTTTACACGTTGCAGGACGGCACTGCTGTGAAGATGGCACTCCTGACAGAATGTCGTTACAGGTCCAGAGATCAGCAGCCTCCTGCATGTCGCTGCCACTCACCTACACACAGATCTCTGCCCGCAGAGAACACTGGCAGCCCGGCATCCTCTGAGACATGGCTCCTGACTGGAGCGTGCCAGCAGGGTGACTTGCATCTGATAACAATAGCCATCTACTTGTAATTATACAGGTACACCGCCGCCGTGATTGTAATCTAGATTAAAAGCTAGAGCATGCTTCTGATACAGAATAACATTAATCATGTTTTGAAATAGACAGATCACCTTTTCATACTGACAACCTCAGACTAATAAGAGTGCCGCTACCCGAAGGCCTTCATCTAATGCTTCTGTACTGCTGGGAAAGTGCAACCGGGTAATGAACAATTAACAATGCACCAGGTTTCAAAGCCTCAAGATAATATAAACATTGTACTTCTCATTTAAGGTCCAGGACCTTGTAAGCAATTCTGAAAGGGCTATGGGTTTCTGTTACATCATTAGCATAACCGCAATCTATGAATGGGCAACTATAAAGGCGTAATACAAGTGAACTGTAAAATCATGAGATCTCTAATTCTTCAACTATGACAGCACAGATAGGGGATTATTGATGTTTTTATGGCTCTTTTAGCAGAGAGCCACTTGTCCTAGCTGCACCCACTAGGATGGAGGCCCCATCCACCATTAGACTTCTACTGATCACAAATGGACTGGAGATGCCTACAATCTTCTCACTCAGGAGCTACGTATTATTCACTGTGGTAGTGCAACAATTTTGTATTGAGGTGTTTATTAACATAATTAACCCTCCTATGTATGCAAAATGTAAGGTTGAAGAACACGCTGTCCCTGCAAAATTCAAGCTGGCACAAATGAGGAGTCGTTATGCGCTGCAGTGTCGTTCATCGAAAAACTAGGATGGAGGCTGCGGGAGAGGGATTGAAAGATCAAAGCAGTTAACACCATCTGAATATGGCGTTAACCTATGCGCCAAGCTCCGAAAAGCGACACATTTTGGAGCTAGATGTATGGGGGCCACACCACAACCCCCACAGAGTATAATAGGGACTGTGGTCTGAAGCCCTAGATAACCTTTTGCAGGAGGTTTCTGTGACAGCTCCTACATTAGTCTATTGCTACATAGCCGGGATACTTAAAATAATGCGGAAAGTGCAGTTTCCGCATTATTTTATCAAAAAGGGGCTTGGTACATACCCTCTTCAGAACCCTGGTGTCGTAGGCGACCCGTCGTTCTAAAGGAGGAAATAGCTTTCCAGATCTTCTGGTCAACAAAGTAAATAAAAATAAAACAAAAATTAACCCAATAGAACTTTTAGCATTCTCAACGTGTTGTGAGACAAATTATATAACTCCCAACATTTCTTCCCTTTGAAGAAGTCCGCTGTTGACGAAACGCGTTGGTCGCCTGCACCCTACCTGACTTTATCCTCCTTATATATGAAATAAGATAAGCTCTTTATTTTTACAAAGCTCTGTATTTATCTTCATTTTTTATTTATTATTTTTATTGCATTCATAATTTTTTTAAAAGTGTCATTCATGTCCTTCCAGTCATGTTTTTTATGTTGGCTGTCTTTATTAAATTTGTACTTTTATATTTACTTATTTATGGTCTAGATCTATTTGCTAGACATAGTTCTCATTTTATTTATTTAATTAGCGTATTTTTGCACATTCTCTGCACCACAAAGCACTTTAAGGCGCTCTGACTTAATCACACTGTTCTCACATTACTTTAGAAGTCACTGACCACGATTTATACCGATTAGGTTGAGCTGACACCCCGTTTGTGTGGGGGGATAGGCTATGATTTAATTGTATCATTTAACTTTTTATAATTTTAGGTACATCACATACCACTGGCGCTATAAAAACCTTATAGACACATCCCAACATTTCTTAATTTAAAAAAATCAGGACAGCATTGACTACAATACCATCTGCCCATGTTATGCCCCCATTTCCTCTAGGCTATTACCTTAATCTGATAGATCACGCCCTTTATGCTTGCAAGAAATAAGGACTCTCCGTTAAAAAGCAAGACAGTCCCTATTTTCTGCCTTTACAGACCAGGAACTGTTGAGTGAAACAAATAAGAATAAGTAAGACAAGAGTCTAATCCCATAAAGTGACTATGTAGCCTATGTATAGAGCAATAATTAATGTCTAAATACACTACAACTAATACACATTTTCATTTAAGAACTGGTTGAGTTCTGATGAGCGCTTCCCTTTAATGGTGTAATGTTGGTAGTACTAAGTGGCCCTCCACCTCTCTGGAACATTTATTTTTCACTCTGTACACCTATTACATGTAAAAAATGCTTAGGCTTTCAAATTAAACCAAATGACAAGCAATCCACATGCCAGGAGAAGGTAAAATGGGTTTTAAATGGACTGTAGATGAGGTCATGCCCATTCAGTCTCCCAGCACCAGCTTTGATCTCCAATTAAATAAAATATTACCTATTGTATTGTAGTTTGCTATTTAATTAACTGCATCAACTGAATTTTCTTAAGTAACTGAATATGCAAGTGTACTGTTACGGCTATGTTCAAAGTGTACAATTATGGCAATGTTCAAAGTGGGACAAACCCAATAATAATAATAATAAATGTATAGTTTGTTTTAAAGGCCAATCGATAACCATTTTTCCTCCACATTTAGGACGAGAGTAGGCAGCGAGATGAGACTGTACGGTGCAAAACACAAAGCACTTACTGTACAAGAAGAATACCTCGACCTTTTGTTCGGTGTCTGTGTGATTCTCATTAGTAATGTAATTGTATAGCGCTTAGGAAGACACAAATATTCTTATTTCAAACACTTGTTATCTGCATCTGAAGATCAATTTATTGTAATTGTTAGGGCTCAATCCAATTAGGAAAGGGGTGAGTTGCCGCTGCAACAGCAAAGAAACGCCAGCAACGGCACTGCAAGTCGCCCCCCTTGCGGGATGCTCTCACCCCAGATTCACACATTTTTGTACTAAGCCCTATAGGGCTGCAAACAAAAATCTGTGATTCCTGGGGTACCATAAAGTGCTGCATACAGCCCAGGGCCGTAGCTAGCGTAGTGTTTCTGTTTTTCCTTGTGTTAATCTGGCGCATATACTACTGTATTCTCCAGGTGTAAATTTGACGCATATACTACTGTTTACTCCAGGTGTAAATCTGGTGCATATACTGTTTACTCCAGGTGTAAATCTGGCGCATATACTACTGTTTACTCCAGGTGTAAATCTGGCGCATATACTACAGTTTTCTCCAGGTGTAAATCTGGCACATATACTACAATTTTCTCCAGGTGTAAACTTGGCACATATACTACAGTTTTCTCCAGGTGTAAACCTGGCGCATATACTACTATTTTCGTCTTGTGTAAACTTGATGTATTTTACGCTTTTTTTCGACACATTTAATGCCTGCTGTCTGATCGCAAACTGTGTCCAACTGAGTACAGATACATAAATAGATTTCATGGAGAAGCTTTAGATACAGTAGCTCTACCATGATAATAAGGACCATCCTCTACTGTGCTAGAGATGGCTCAAGAGGATAAGTAAAATAACAGTAACAATTGTAAACTGTTGCTCGGGCTCCAAACAGCTGAAATGATTAAAGACATTGGAAATGCTGGCTGACATACACAAGTACATATTTGTGGCTTACAAGCTTATTTTCAGATTGAAGAAGCAACACCCAACCTCGCCTAAGACTACGTCTTACACCATGTATTATATTCTCCATCTGCCTCCACACTGTACCGTGGGGATCAGTAATAGGGCTCCATGATCCAGGGTGTATCCCATCAGTGCTGGGAGAATTAGGAACACAGAACAGCCAACAGTGTAATTTATAGATGACACCCACATGCAAGCCATCTAATGATTTAAATGACATTTAAAAGAGCAATTTTCTCTTGAATGCAACACAATGTTCCAAAAGAAAAAAATGGTTCACAAATTTTACATTCGGAGAACTGATGGTGATAATTCAGTAAAAAAGCCTAACTGTTGGAAATCCTGAATTGTGTTGTCTTAGTCCCAATCATGTGATTTGGGATCTTTGAAATGCCGACTGGGACTGGTGAAAAATGTGGGTGGATGAAGTTCACTATCTGACTATGCACATACCTGAAGACAATAACTGGGCTCTACAGGAGCTTAATGCTTATAATGTAAAAGACATGGAAGCAATTATAGCACATGCATCACCAAATGGTGTTTAGAGGTCATGTGGGTGGACTTCATAAGATCTGCTCAACATCGATATAATATGTAAGCCGTGGTAGACTACCATCATTGCAAGGGTGGGCAAATACATGGCCCAGAAGTGCGTGGGGTCTGGCAACATCTCGCACGTCTTACAGAAGAGCATTGGCCTCTGCTGGCTTACTCTGTGGCCTGTGACATCTGATGACCAAACATATAGTCGCATTATGGTCATCTAACATACAAAATAATAATAAATTAACATTTTTGTAATGTCACAGCCATGTTTGGCCAGTTGTATTAGATCCCTGGTAAGATAGTTAACTTTTACTGAATTATTCTGTATTATAGTATATATATCTACTATATTTATTGTATGTATCTATACTGTATACGCATACTGTATTTATTGCTTGAGCATCTAAATGTACTGTATTTAAAATTGTCTTCTTTTTTTATTATACTTTATTATGCTCTCAGTAGATATGAAAAAGAAACTTAAAACAACCTATAAGTGAGGATATTGATCAGTTATTGTTCAGATTAATAATATTTTTGAGTTACCTGAAATCTACGCATGTCCCGAGGGTTCCCGGCATTCTTCAGACAATTTTGGTTACACTTAAGAAAGAATTTCAGAAAGAATCTGCAAAAGGAAAAAAGAGAGAGGGTTATATAAACATTTGTCAGAAGGATCTGTGGCTAGAAGACATAACAGCAAATATAACATGGTTAAACAATTTATTCATTTGTAAAGCAATAGTAATTTAGAATCATTGTGTGAGTAGGGCCATTTTACCTCAACAAGACTCTTGCACACTAGTCCTATCTCACTTGCTCCAATGGGTTGTTAAAATTTGGACAACCCCTCCTTAAATTGACCCTATTTCCTATCTACAGTATAGGAATTATGGGATAGGTGGTATCCGCTCCACTGAAACACCCCCTCTTACCTGAACCCACTTTAATTAAGGTAATAGTAATGGGACTAGTATAAGTAAGGGGTGGTCATTACATTAATTATGTTTCATTTGTGATTAATATTATACACAACCTTGTTTTTACAGTACAGCGAAAGGCAACACACATTTGAAACTATTTTTTTTTAAATGTATCTATAGATGATAAAAAAAAGTTACTATGTAAATATAATTACAACTACTTACAACCCAGTTTTGATTATAAATTGCCTTTCATATATGAAAAAGGGGACAAACACCTGCCCTACTCAAACACCAATAAAATGGTATACAACTATTTAGCTTCAAGCTTATGTTGGTCACAAGTACATAAATCCCCAACAACACATGGATGTGGATGGCACATGCCATAACGTGTGGGTATTAGGGCCACCACATCTGACATTATTATATTTACAGATCCCTAAATTTTGCTGGCTATACATCTATGGCCCCGATTCCACCATTACACTGATCGGTGGCCAACGATGATCACGGATCCGTTGGCGGATTGGGAAAAAACAGCATGTTAAAGATCCCAGGTTCACCGACCATGATCATTTTTTAGTCGTGATCAGTGAATCAAGAATTTCCAACATATTGGATATCCTAAATTTCCTGACCCCAGCAGAAATGGGGAATTGGAGCAATCCATCAAAGATGTATCGGCCCTATTACACCCTAAGGTCATCTTAGGGCAATCTATTCATAATGACATAACAAGAAGCCAGTTTAAAAAAATAAAAAACATTCAGAAAAGTTAATCATATTTAAAAAACTTTAGAGAGTTCAGTGCATAGACTCAGAGAGCACTGTGGTTGGAGCCTAGCCACTCCTATCAATCTGTTATGCCAACAAAAAAAAACATAAATAAAAAAAATCAAAAATCACTGTAGATTATGGACCAGTCTACTCAAATACAAAAGATTTGGTGACACCACATTGGTCTAAAGTTTTTTTACTGATGCCAGATGCCTTTTCTTCTGTTAAATGCAGCTACACTTGTTACTACACACAACATAACCAAATAACAAATCTATTGGCAATTCATTAATAACATTATCCAATATCTAAACATTACATTTTAACATTTTGCTTGAAAAATTAAACTATCAATCTTTATGTCGTCATGTTTACAGTAACAGGCAGCGTGGACTTGATGGCTACCCAAGACTCCTTGAGACCCTGTTTTGGGGGTTGCATGGGTGTAAATGTTTTCCTTTCAATTCTTTATAAAAATTTCCTTTTTCTATTTGTTTATTAGTGAATTGAGTCAAAAGCCAATGGTCCCTGGACCACTTCTCTACTAAGATATAATACTTAGAAACCGTTACTGAATTTATACTTCTCTTACAATGCCTATTGCTCATTTTTTAGTTATATCTTTTCTTTATATAATTATATATATATATATATATATATATATATTTATTATGCTGTTTCTATTTCTATTTTTTATTGTGTACTGGAGTTCTATGACATATTTAAAACTGTTAGCGGGGAAAATCTTTTGATGTGCTATGTAACATGTTGTTAAACTTCTTAATTTATTAAATAAATTAATATATAATTGTTATAAACGCACAGTGTAGTTCAGCAAATGACTGGATGGCATGAGTTTTTTCTACAGTGATAGCAGCAGCCTGGTTAGCTGATGGGATGCATTCAGGAAGTCGACGGTCGCAATGCCGACCGCCGGCTTCCCGACTGTCAAATCCCGCCAAGGTACTGATGATAGGTGTCGAAAACCCGATGCCTGTCATTAGACCTGCGCCAGGAGCTGACGTCCGGAATACCGAATGAAGGTAAGCCAGGCGCAGGGCGCGGACAGCTGCTGTTTAGGTTTTAGGACTCCCGGGGGGACTTAGGATTAGGCACCCCCCCAGGAGGGTTAGGTTTAGGCTAGGAGACGGGGGGGTTAGGGTTAGGCACCCCCCCGGGAGACTTAGGTTTAGGCAATTAGAGGGGGGGTTAGGGATCCCTATAGGAGGGTTAGGGGGGAGAATAGGGTTAGTTATACTTACCTTTTTAGCTATCAGGATCTTCACCCCTGCCGGGCTTCCGCTGTCGGGATTTGAACCGCCAGCAATCAGTACATACTACACCCCAACTTTTTGGGCACAGGTATTGTAATTAACTCTGTGCAAGTTTAATTAAATACATTTCAAGGTGCATTTATATTTATTTTTCATATGCACACAATAATGATATCTACATAACGTGTTAAAAAAAGTTAGTTTCTCCTGTTTGTTACTTTAAATGTTTCATACACACAGCTGATAATTCTAAGCAGATAACATTCATTCTTATAGTCTATTAAATGCGTTTTGCCGCTGATAGTGAAAAAAATAATGTAAAGAAATTGATTTACACACACGCACACCCGAGTCCTGACAAGCGATGGACGTTACCTGCCGCGTTCATAATCAGAAAAATTCCATGGAGATCCATGAGAGCGCTCAAAAAGTAAATAGTACTGTATGAGGTATGGAAGCTTTCAGAAACATTCATGAGTAAACTGCTAACACTCTATGACAGTGACGTAAAAGTATAGGATTTGTCCACCATTATTTTTATAGAACGCCTGTGAAAAAGCCCTAAACATCCAAGATCACAAAGCTTTACAGCACCTGACAGTTCCGTATTTGGAAATTCTAGATATAATATACAAATAATTTATTTACTAAGAGCTGATTTTAGTGTGTATTTGATGCGCATTACAGTAGCCTTACTGGGTTTTTAAGAGCAGGCGTGCATCATTCCAAACCCGGTAGCAATTACAAGGTTCTGAAAGACAAGTATTATCATCTCTGCCTAGAACCTGAGAAATACTGGCAAATGCTTCAGCCAAATAAGTGGGGACTCGGGAGGACATCACACCACCACCCACCTGGCTGACACACTGTCAGCACTCTCTCCTTCACAACCCAGCATGTAAATTACACAGACACCAGATACTCAGCGTATCCCAGAGTGAGGTGAAGATGGTTGGCAGAAAACAGCAATGTCTCTCTTCCTCCCCACAACCTCACCAAACTTCTCTGTCCGGAACCCGAACCTGCCACATATAGCCGCTTAGGGATGATGTCATAAAGGTTTCATTAAACGGATGTTACAGTTCCAGCTTCAGGTGACTTATATTAATACAAAGCTACATGAGGGTAATATAATGCTGTCCAATGCATAGAAAACACACAGACAATGAGCACCTCTGACTGGACATATAAGTACATGGGAAACAAAATGATGACATAAAAATTTATATATATATATATATATATATATATATAAACCTTAAATAAAAGGCACTGTAACTGATTGTAAGATCAAATGATTGTGCTGTCACTCAAGAGCCTCTACAGTAATTTTTTTCAATGAATGTTTGTATAATATTTGTATAAGTCGTGATTGATATGTCAGAATTGAGGAGAGTGTGAGATGATAGCGGAACGTAGTATAGAACAGAGATACAGTGCCCTCTCTCCTCACCCCTGTCACTGCTGGGGTAACTACTACTCCACTAATGCTCATACAGTCAGTGTATCTGCCTCTTCTCTCGCTGCTCATGCAGAGTGAGGGGTCACTGCCTTGCTAGAAATGTGACAGGCTCAGTACTTTATTATCACATTAGCACAGGGAAGAAGCCACATAATTAACAGAACTTATCTTCATTTACTTGCTGAAAGCTGTAATATTCAATCATGCGCTGCTGCCTAATTGCCTTGTCTGCCTTTAGCCGATTTTCACAACACAGGAGTGGGTGACGGCCGGTTAGCGATGCGCTCCAGAGGCTGTTGTTAGCGATATTTCTGCACAATCACCCAGGATTAAAGGGGCTTTCTATTTATAAGCCCATTTCATACATCTCATATATAGATATATCTTAACAGGTCGATTCCCTCCATTATTTCGAATGAGCACATTACAGATCTTTAGACAGATGCAATTTTGGTTATGTTGGAAACATGTGCATATAATCTGCCAGTCTTTCATATACAGAAGATAAAACTCACTATATGCAGCTAAAACATAAAAATCTATACACATAGATGGAGAACTCAGCATGATCCAGCTGTATATTCAGATATGGGGGCTTATGTAATAGGGTGCGATCTGGTGCTGCTGCGGGAACTCCTGCGAGTCTTCCCCTATTTTTTAAAGCGGCAATCACTTTCCATATTTTTTAAAGTGGCAATCATATTAAAGGCAAAACCAGCCTTATGTCTGTGGTTGGTGCTGTCTCAGGACCTGATTTAGAGATGGGCTTAATGCTGATGTTTTTGCAGTTCAGCGATTATCGTAATCTACGCATGCGTCTGAGTTGCGCTGTGCATGCGTCAAGTTTCATTACCATTGTCGCATGCAGTGAGAATTATCCACAAAGTGATTGACAGGCAAGGACCATTTGTGAGTGGCAACAGGGGGAGGCGACTCAAACGTAGGCGTGTCACAACATTTTTTTATTAATAAAGTCAACAGAGGGACAATTTGAAGATAAGAGGGTCAAGAGAGGGACAGCGGAGAGGTATGCTAGCCCACACTGGTGCTTCCGTCGGTGGTAAATTTGCACTTTGTGTTAGGAGGAGTTGGGCGGATTGGTGCACACTTGTTAGTTGGATTTGTTTTGAGATACGTTCGACCTGCAAACATATGCTCAGAGCTCAAAATGCATTAATGCCTTAGGCCGGGGGTCTATTTATCTTTCATCTGCTTTATCAATGTGGCAATCTATATAATTGGCTGATGGAAGGAAGACATACACAAACAGGGGGAGGGGCCTCAGCTGAAGACTTTGCATCTACGAGGATGGCGTCATGTTTTTATATCAAAATGCAAAAAGTTTCACTTTTAATAAATCACACTTAACAGTCCCCCATACAAGGTTATAGGGGTGGTGGAAACACACAAAATTAGAGGCTCTGAAGGACAAGCACCTGACTTCTCCATGGTATGCATGTTAATAAATGTGGAGAAACAATGGTAACTCTTTTTTATCGCCAAAAAATACATAAAAAGGGGTTATAATGATAAATAGACCCCTAAATGAGGCCCTGAATATTCAAACATGAGTCAGAATGGGCACAATAAAGAAAAACTTCTTGTACTGCTAAATGAACTGACAAACAATGAAATACTTCTGGAATGATAATGAGGATTTCAAAAACTGACAACATAATCCTCACATTTTCAGCAACTTGTTCTTTTCCTTATGCCATGTACTGCGGATGGTGTCAAAAGGTTCAGCTGTTACATCATGTCATTTACACATTGTGGTGTTTGTTCTGGAAGATTGACCTACACTTATATTTGTAGCTTACATTAACCTCTTTAAATCCTCATTTAATAAAACCTTAACTGGGTGGCTGAAATTCAAGATCAGAGCTATGAACCTAAAGTATGAGTACTTGGTGCTGACCGCTTGGATGCCTGTCCATACTATTTATATAGCAATCAGGCTGTCTCGCTTTGTAAGCATATTTGCCTTCGACCACAGCAGAAGAGCTCTTCAATGCTCTTCAAAGCTAACAAGATCATCTCATCTAGAGAGGACAGCGGGAGGTAGCGAAGGTTGCGGGGGGAGTGACGGAGGAGCATCAGTGGTTATGAGAGCAAGGAACACTTTCACATGTAAACTCACCATTAAATTATTCATATCCCTATAAATTGTTACGCTAGTGGGTCTGGCTACTGTTTATCCTTTTATTATTTAGTAGAACAAATCAACTCAATGGTTGAGTTATCACCAATTATTATCACTACCCCCAACATTTTACTGCCTGTATTTTCCAGACAGACCACTTACAATCATATATATTAATATTATATTACATCTCTTGGCAGGGAAATAACTCATTAGGAATCATTAGGGTCAGTCATGTCAATACCAGTGTCTAAAAGGCTGGAATTAGCAAATAAGGGCTGCGATTCAATTCAAAGCGATGCTGAGCAGCCAGGGAGGGAGCTTCCAGAGCTATTCAATTCAGCGTGATGTTCGGTACGGCTAAAGGATTTCTTCTCGCACCCTCCTGGGGACGCAAGGAGAAATCTGACTAAAGTGTCGGCGACACGCAGCTGCTTGCTGGCTTAAGGCGGAGCTAACAGCCTTGCGGCCTGCACTTTAGTTGGAGAATGCTGGTTCAAGCGACTAAACACCCAGGTTAAGGCATGAGAACCGTCATTCTCCGACTTAACAGTGCGCTGATTTGAGTAGCTCCGGGAGTTCCATCCTGGGGCTATTCTATGAATTGAATCGCTGCCAAGGACAAATTCTGCTGGTTAGGGAGGAGCAACGTTGCTGCACAATTTTGAGCAAATTATGTGCAGTAGTTTCGGAGAGGGACGAGGTTGTAATGATACAGTGTTACTATTCTGTGCAACGGCCGTTTTGCACTGTATTTGTTAAATCGATACTCTGAGTATATAGGTTGAGAGTATATGACTTAAATCTGCCCTGTAGTACAGTAGGATTTCTAGGTGGAATAAATACGATTAACGTTCCTTGGCCAAATGAAGACTGATGCAGATATTCTTAGATATGATGCTTATCTTGGGGTCACTGCAGAGCTGAACGTACACATGTATGCAGAGAGTATCTCGCGTGTTTTCAACTGTACATGCTCTGGAAACATGCATAAGCATCTACGTTCATTGCAGAGTTGAGCACATTTAGGTTGCGTATGATTGAGTAAGTGTAACTGAGCTTCTCCACATGATGCCAGGGAATCAATGGAGAATAGTGATCCACTGTCTCAGCAGCTTTTTCCGGCGGTTCCCTAGCTCTTTTTGCTTTGCTCTGTCCCCAGCGATTTTCTCACCTTGTGTTTTGTGTGGACACTCCCTATGATGGAGAAGACTGGGCAAGAGGTACAGGTGGATCTCCGGATATTGACCAAAGCCCAATGTTATCCACTATACAACAGATTTCCAGTGGTGCCTCAACCTCATACAATTTATCATATTGGACAGGAATACATTTATTTGACAGTATAAATGTACGCATAATAAGGATTATGATATAAATATATGTAAACATTAACAGGCCTTAGTATGTAAGCTCTCACAGGCAGGGCCTCTTTCCTCTTGATCTCCCTATAGCACTATCCATGCCACTTGGGCTTCAGTTTCCCAAGTTCTCTTCAGTGACTCTGATAATGTATGCCAACCTCACATTGTGTACAGGCTTATCGAGGGCTGAACTGCTGCGAGTCACCACCACTTGCTCTACAAGCAACAGTGAGTCGCCCTAACCTTGCTCTGTGTCCTGGTTCAATGACACAAAGAGAGCCGAGGAGGATACGGATTACCCGGGCTTCTGTGGGGGACCAGGAGTGCAGAGCAGTGTAACTAACCATACAGGTGTGTATACATGAGGGGGGTACAGACATGCCCCTGCAGTGGCCACGTTCTCCAGCACCTGAGCCCTCCTGAAGTCTCAGCTGCCCTGTCCTTCTCCTACCTAATATGTTGTTGTATTGCTGTGTGCTGTTCCAATATATGTTACATGTCTAGTAACTCTGCTACTATGTATATTCCTTATATGGAGCAGCAGAAACGTAGTGGTCCCTTCACAATAAAAGATCATTTTATTATAACAAAGGGGACATGATAGAAAAACCCTAGCTCTCCAATGTACCATAGAGGAATTGAGGACATGAGATTATGCAACCCACTGAGCCTCCCGCAGTCCTCACCAGCACTGAAAAAGTTATAGCGCTATACAAAAAAGAAATAAAAAATTGTGATAAACCTAAAATTATAACACCCTCAAAAAAATCTGACACCTCTGAAATAATACTCTCACCCTTCCACCATAGCTACATGTATAATGAATTCCAGTGCGAGAATATATGGACTGAATCCACTGGTGCTAATATAATGTTTGCAATAAATCAAAATGAGCAATAATCCAGTCTTCCAATGAGAGTGTCTCATTCTCAGCTCGGAGTGTCAGACTTTGTCTGACTCTCTGTCTCCTTCTTGTATTAATGGTTACTTGGCAGCCATGTCACATCTCCTGCCGCTGGGAGCCTGACAGAGCCGATCAGGTGCTGTCCAAACATTTATTAAAACATTTGAAATGATGAATCTATCCAATTACTGCTATTAATGCGGCTAATGCTGAGTAACGAGGGGAGAGACGGCTGCATGCGTTCCCCGTCATTCATTAACCTGTACTTGTCAACAGCTCGCAGCCCCAAACCTAATCACCCGCGCTGGCCCCGTTTGCACACGCGTCACTTTTAATAACTTGTGAGACCGCCAATAAATTAATGGGAGCTTGTCTACAGGGTGCCACTCTATCCGGATACAAATGGACGGGAGAGAAGTAGCTGGGGGAGATAGTAAGGACGTCTATGAGAGACGCGTCACCTTTAAATGTAGAGAGGCCAAAATATTTCACACCAATTAGACTGGCACAATTACTAGCGCATTCATACAATCTATCTATAGGTATGGCTTATAGAAAATGTGGCTTAAAAACAGCACAAATAAGTATAATAATTAAGCATGCCAACATATGTAAATGTAAGTATATATGTTATTTATATATTATGAGCTCATTACAAATGATTTGGCAATCACACACTGGCAAGGTCACAAATCGAGGCAAAAGATCAAACTACCATAAAAGAACATAGAGTGCTTGTTGCTTGCCATGGTATTTTAATGCCATTTTCTATATGGAGAGTACATTTACACCGGAATCAGGAGAATTTCTGATATAACTTGGAATATCCATAAAGTAGGTGATATGTTATACATTTTAAAATGGACCTGGTGGGGTATATTTACTAAAGTGCAGGTTTTTAGAAGTGGAGATGTTGCCCATAGCAGCCAATCAGATTCTACTTAATTGCATCTAGCACCTTATAGAAGATAATTGCTAGAATCTGATTTGTTGTTATGGGCAACATCTCCACTTCTAAAAACTCTCACTTTAGTAAATATACCCCTGTGTCCCTACAAGAAAATATTGATATATAGCCCCGATAAATAATTTCTTATTGCCGCCATAAAAAATTATACTAATCGTGGCTCACATAAGGAATACTGTATAATAAATATGCCCCATAGAGTGGCAACAGTCAGTGGTCCTGTTAAAAAAAGCTTATGTTAAAACAGAATATAGGCCAATGGTACAGATTTTAGCCTCAAGTTTATAAACAGACTTTAAAGCATACTTTCCTACTTTTGAAAAAGCATTTCAGGGAGAGTGTGAAAGCAACACCTATGAGTGTGGCGGTAAAGTGGGCGTGTACTGCTACATCTGAGGGGTGTGTCATAAAATTGATTTATGTCCAAATGCAATCGAGTTCCAAAGCAGCCAGTAAGATCAATTTATTCATGAAAACACACAGATACTTTTCATAAAATGCATGTAGCCATACGGATTATTGTGCCTTATATCCTATACAGTGAAATAATACTAATGATCCCATTTGAATGTATATAGCTCTGTATTTTATTTATGATAACAGCTACATAATGGGGTAAGGTGCAATCAGGGAGATTGCTAGACTCTTCAGGGAGACAGGGAGATTGCTGTTATTTAAGGGATTCTCCCTGACAATGAGGGAGAGTTGGCAAGTGTGCTTTAAAGTATATCCTTTGTCTACACACAGGGCCTCATTTAGGGCCTCATTTACTAACGAGTTTTATCACCAAAATGAGTGATAAATTCCACCGTGTATGATAATGGTGCTCCAGCCAATCAGCTCTCAACTGTTAGAAAAATGATACTTGGGAGCTAATTGGCTGGAGCACCATTTATCATACACAGTGAAATTTATCACTCGTTTTGGTGATAAAACTCGTTAGTAAATGGGGGACAAGTTTTATAACCAAAACGAGTGATAAATGTCACTGTGTATGATAAATGGTGCTCAGCCAATCAGCTCCCAACTGTCATGTTTCTAACAGATGACAGTTGGCAGCTGATTGGCTGGAACACCAATTATCATACACAGTGACATTTATCACTCATTTTGGTGAAAAAACTCGTTACTAAATGAGGCCCACAGTTTGAAGCCATTTTGGGGGGAGAACCAATATTAATGTCAATGCAACCTATCACTTTGTGCCTCAGTGATGTAAATGATTACTAACATAATGAATATGCTGTATTCACATGAATATTTGTTCATCCCACGAGATGGCTGCCTCTACTCTGTGTGGAAACGTAGCTCCACACAAATGGGGGGGTGCACACCTTTTTTCAAGATTACCTCAGGGACTGTGGTAATCTTGCTGTGAGATAAAGTGTAAGCCACAAGTACATTTTAATATGTTCGTTTGTATTTCACTAATCCCTGAGATTTGAAGACTAAATGATATTACTCATGGGAAAATGATATTTTTGTAGGCGATGTAAAAATAAAATGAAGTATCCTTTACATATAAAAAGCACTTTCTATTATTGCATGCATGTGTTTTCTTGCCTGTGCGAATGGACTTTTGACGCAACAATCGAGTCCGGAAGTACCAATAAAATACCCTTCTGTATTTAGCTCTTTCCTAAAGGTATTAGTTTGATTTCAAATAAAATCACTACACAACCTGATCTACAGGGAACTAGTCCAAGGCTCGGCCCGTGTAATAAATTATTCCAGATTAAATCTGTTTTCGTTTCAGTGTTTTTTTCCCCCCCTTCAGATAACAATGATTCCTGAATCAACAACTAAATCATTTCAGCCACATCTTGATTCCTGTAAAGCCCGACAGGAGTTACACCGCTTAACAGCATCCCGGCAATTAGCATATTATAAATACAAAAAATCATAAAGAGAGGAGGGGAATAAGGGGGCCGCCACTGACTACCTCCAGTAATATAATTCCGCTACTTAATGCAAAGTAAGAGGCATTATAAGGCTCACAATCCTCTTGCTTGGTGTTATCTTCTCTATCAGTAAATGAGACTCAGAGTACAGTGCAACCCATAAATAATTCAGGGCTTGAGATGGCAATTATAGCAGCATGCACAACCAACATGAATATTTTATGAAGGCTAAAACAGCTCTCGGAATGAATCACAGATAGATGAACACACAGTACACACACTGAAGGTACACAGAATTCACAGTGACAATGGACACACACACACACACAATTTATAAGGGAGGGATAAAATATTGTACATTAAACGGCAGGCAAACAATCTATCCGACAGTAAGTCGGTTGTGAAATGTAAATCGCAATGGGCGCACGCTTAAAAATATAAATGTCATTCTTTAAATAAATGGACGAAACGCCATCCGGTAACACAGCTGTTGTAATATTTAAGTGCGACAGAGATACCGAGGTTCTCAGCTTTTATGGTGGAGAATATCAGTGATAGCACCAGCTGTTTATCTGCAAATACATGGTTTATTACACTCTTTAATAGATGGCATTTTAACATAAAAATGAAAATATATAATTCAGAGTGCAAGGTGTTTAAACATATGTAACAGTAACATTCTAAGTTTTATTTCTGCTTCTTTTCAGGTAACGGCCTATGAGCCTGCCTTGTAAACAGAGCTGTATTCACCACACGTGCCAACCAGGCACATGTCTAAGGCACAAATGTTTCAGTGGGAACCAATTTATTATCTTATGCTGATTCATTTTACTTATTTTATTTTCACTTCTTGGTTTGTAAATGTTAGGGCATATGTACACACTATGCTTGGGACATCGTCGACAATAAAGATGAGCCTGCTCATAATACTTCCAGAATTTGGGTTTTACAAGGTCGGAGCTAAAATTCTAAGTCCATGACAATAAGCGATATGGGATCTCCAAACAATTTGCTTTACTAAGTATTATAGTTGGCAAACACAGCTCTAAAAATGTGCCACTCAAACCAGGTATAATGGTGGTGTCTTGGCAGCTCTGACACTAGGGGGCACTGCAGATAACGCAATGATCCCCTTGCTTAGTACTCAAAACCTTTCTGGTATGGGATAGGTACAGGATGCTGGCGCTCGGGATCCTGGCGGTTAGAATCCCGAAACTGGCATCCCGACAGGGTTATAGGTATCCTCCTAACCCTTCTCCCCTCCCTCCCTGTTGCCTGAACCTAACCTCCCCCCTAGTACCTAAACCTCCCTCCCTGCACCCTATACCTAACCCTTCCCTTATTGCCTAACCCTAACTCTCCCCCATGTGCCTAACCCCTAACCCTCCCCCCAACCCCACTACGTACCTTCGGGTTTCCGGCGGTTGGGATGTCGGTGCCCGGGATTATGACCACCGGAATCCTTGTGGGGATATATACCCTGACAGCAAAGTGTTTTGTAAAAAAAAAATCGACTTTGGACTGTAGTGTAAAACTTGTGAATAAAAAAATATTATTTGGTTTGCAGTCCAAATGGGTTATATTGAATAATTTGATTTTCTTTTATTTCAGGTTACCAGTTTTGCATGAGCCCTTTAAAACTACACATATGATTGTCATCCTACACACATCACATATATATTTGCATGTAATAGCTTTTCTTAGCTGAAACAAAAGTATATTTATCCCTTATCACTTACACACATTCGATGCGCTTATTAATGAATCAACATTGAACATGGACAAGATAACATTGCCACAAAATGGCTGCCTCCACCTCAGAGTAACCTACTGAACAATGCCCCTTGTGTACAAAGCATCACATATAAGTAATAACCATATTTTACTCAACAAGATCTTCACAAACCATGTTGGGGACATTTATGAAGATTAGTGCAGGTTTTGGAGTTTATTGATTGTTTTTTTGTCCTCACTGACATCTATGGGGACGGACATTCATGGTTTTTGCGGCAAAGATTCATCATCGGATGGTGATAGCTTACTTGCAACATGGGATCGCTGGATCCCTTGCGGTGTAAGAGCATTATGCACATGGGTATACGTTAGGCATGTATGAACTAACGAAGACTGGCAGTGTTCGGTTGCTGGTGAAAGGGAAATTGTCCTCGCAGAGGAGCTCTGACATAGTATACAACGGTGGTATCGGCACAATATGGTAGTTACCGACTGGTTACCAAAGCTAAAGAGACTCCCCAATGCCATATACACACAAGTTGTGCTGTTTGCCGACACCTTGTGATTATTACATCACAGGAGGGTACAGCACAAGCTGGCGTGGTAGTCTGCTGATTGCTGGACACTTGCAGGCTGCATATACCATATATGCAGTATGTTACTCAAACCACTGAGACTGGCAGAGCATGCTGGTGTTGCAGCTCACCAGCAGCTGCAGAATCTGTACATGGAGAGTTACTCTTGCTCCTGCAAGAGTCTGCATTTTCCCACGTCTTCAGAGCATTACATGACACCCATGCTAATGCCTGCTCAAATAACTCCCAAAAAAATGCAGCTGGGTTAATCGGTTATTTCTCGTAATTTGACATTTCTGTTTACCTTTTGGAAATGCCATCAGCAGCACGGAGTGGTGTTTGAAAGCTAACAGCTAACACATGCGGCGCTCATACTCGCCAGAGAAATGTCTCTCTGACTTTTTACAAGCGCAGATGCCAAAATCAACAGCGTAGGATTGATTTCACTTCTTGTGAATTGACAGCTTATTTATCTCAGGCTGAGAACTTTCTAAACCCTTTAGTCTTCCACAGGGCTTGCAGCGTAGATCCGCCAGCACATACAGGCACAGGGGCGCCTCTGTAGGCCGCTTGCTTAGGAGTTTCAGGCCTAGTGAAAAAGGCCAGATTGACACTAGAGTGAGGGCCATAACCATATTACTGGCAAGCAGCCCACAATGCACGGCTGGGACCCTTTCACTGCTGGACCAGGCTTTGCAATTAAGAAACAGTTCTCAGCACAATTAGGCTGTAATCGGCAATGAAAGTAAATCTGCCACCAAATTCAGCTGCGTATTATGATGATAGACCTTACATCCAGTCATGATTATATTTTTAGTTATTGTGTTCTAATCTAACATGTTCCTATGCTGGTAACTCCAACCTAATATCAGCTGTATTCTCTGTAAAGGATAAGGCATAGTTAGCGGCTGTGTGGAAATCCCCTCTGGTAGATCCTGGAGGGGGAGATGCCAGGGGTAACTGTGAGGGGTGCGAAATGCGTCACTGTCTATTCTCATGGGTTTTGGGAGAGCTTTATGATATATGTGAGTCTCCCAGACATTACAGAAGAGTAGGCATGCAATGGATAAAGACAAAACAGATTATGATATTATTCCTAAAAACAGTGAAGCAGGTCACTACCAAAATGTCTCTTCTCTTAATATAAACAATGTAAGTACAAATATGTAAGAGACTGAAGACTGGAAAGGCCTGAAGATAATAAATGATTAGTGTAGTTTTAATGTTCGGATGATTGTGTTACATGATAGTCTAGATTAAAGGAAAGGAGTGGGATAAGCTTTTTTTTTTTAGCATAGCTGTATGTTAGTCAATAGGATGCCTTAGGGCAGGGGTGGGGAACCTTTTTTCTGCCGAGGGCCATTTTGATATACATAACATTATTCATGGGCCACGCTCCCTCCATGTGATGTCACACGGGGCCGGGCCACAATCGTCAGTGATTACAGCAATGTTCGGAGCATCCTGAGGATGCTCTGGGGAGCTGTTAGGGCAGCCGCGTGACCGTCTGAAGCGTCCTAAGAACGCTCCAGGAAGCACTGCTGCATAGATTCTGGCTGCAGGGTGCCATTCTAGGCACCCTGCTAGCCAGATGAGGCTAGCAGAAAAAAGCTCCGAGGGCCACACCAAATGATTCCGAGGGTCTTATACGGCCCCCGAGCCTGAGGTTCCCCATCCCTGCCTTAGGGGGAGATGGTTAGCAAAGAAGAGATTATAGTAGTGTTTGGATCATCTTCCCTCTTGATTCCCGATGTAGCTAGGACCAATCCACTTGTGGGTAGCTGGCTGGAGTGTTGGATTTTGTTTGATTGGTGTGGGGGGAAAGCATCATCGCCAGCGCATATATGTGGTACAGGAGGTAGTTGCGGAGTACTGACTTGGGTAGGCTAGTGTCACCACCCAGAAGGGGGTGCCTAGCTAGTGGTACTGGCGCTAATTCTGGCTGAGACATGTAACTTATCAGTGCAGCTGATGTGTGTCTGCTTCCGTTGTTTGACTTGTTGCTATAAGTCAAATGCAGACATGTTTGACAAGCGGTTGTTTTACTTCCATTTGGCAGGTCAGTGAAGGTCACTCCATTGACCTCCAAATGTCCAACAGTCATACTAATCATGATTACCTCAATGCCTGCACTGAATTGCACGTACTCCAAAGCAAAACAGGCGGCACTTTGGGACTTTACATTAAAGCTGGGCATCCACTATACATTTGCTCCCATACATTACCAGGTTTTCATTCCAACCAGCCAGATTGGACAGATATCTGACAGATAATTGTATTGTGGATGCCCAGCTTAAGAATTAAACTATCATGTATTGAACTAAGGTGTTGAAATACTCACCCTCCCCATCTGCCCTCTTCTCTTTGGTTGGAGGCAGAGCAGTGGCATGGACTTACCCCCCTGCTGCCCTGCCTGTCACCGCTTGTTGCCATAGAGATCAAGGCCTGGAGCCCGGACTTTCCCTGCGGAACCTCTCTGTCTGAACTAAATGGTATGGAGGGACATTTTAACACATGCTGATGTAAGTTATCCCAAAGACTACATGCAGCAGAAACTGTGACTGTCCTGGGACAAAGGGCCTGATTCAGACCTGGACACTTTCCGTAATGCGCTCGCTATTGTCGATGGTTGCTAATGTGTGCGTGCGTATGCATCGCAGTGCGCAAACTACACAGTGCGTTCGCAGATCCCTCGCTCGCACAGCAAAGACAGCCCAGCAGAGTGAGTGACAGGAGAGCCCATTTGTGAGTGGTAACAGGGGCAGTCCAGTAAAAACGGGGGAGTGGAGGTGCGAATACAGGCGTGCCTGAGTGTTTGAACGCCGTTTTAGAGGCATGCATAATTAACAGGCAGCGTCATAGTACACATCACCAGCCATTTTTTCACTCTGTTTTCCTCGCAATGCTTGTGGTAGAAAAAAGCTACCTCAAGCACTGAGATCACATCCGATAGTAGTCGATGTACCAATGTTTTCACAAACTTCCAGGAGATGACGTGGGGCAGTGAGCGTCTCTGCATTCGCAAAGGGGAGTCTGCATACACAAAGCGAACGCTCGTACAGGTAAGATGGGCGTGCTTATGTCTTGGCGAGCGATCGCTCCCCGCCGCGTCACTTTCAAATATTTGCTTACGCATCGAGCGAGCGTACGCTCATAAATGACCGGGTCTGAATCAGGCCCAATATCCCTATTTCTCTTTTTTTTTTTTGTCGTATTGCGCACTGATACAAGGATGTCAGTGATGATCCTGGACGATTCTATTAAGCAAAAACAGGGCTGAAAGTTGGAAAGCAAAAGCATATTTAGTTAGCATTGTACAGATGGTGTTTACATATTTATTTATAAACGTGAAATGTAGTGTCACAATAAAAGTGAATTATAACTTGTTTGTGGAACGCTTGTTATCTATATAATGTGTGTTGATGGCCCCAAGTGTGATTCCCATGTGTGTATTCAGTATTTGTTGTCTTTCCAGTCCAGTTGTGTTAAGGATGTCGCCTGCAGCATCTAGTTATTAGGATTATTATTAGTTGTGAATCCTGACAGATAACATGCCGCCCTAAACCTACATTACAAATCGCTTCTGCAGATCTGACTCCAATTTGCATCTGTTTCCCACATCTGTATTTAATGATGTTTTCCCAGAGATCGACCCCCGTTCCCAGCTCATGTTGTCTATTTATCTGCTGTTAAAATGAGTCTAAATATCTGCATGTTTTCCTGCACTGGTTTCCTGTTTGCCTTCATGTACGTTTATTTCCCTGATGCAGACATTGGCTACACTACAGTGAAATGTTAAATGGTATTACTGGATGGTTAGGCATTGGGAAAACAGATATGACAGCTTTGAAATGTCATAAACTACAAGATGAATGGAGTGGGGCATCCCGGTTAAGGGTGGCATATACACTGTTCTTACATCATTTGAAGTGTATTCACTTACTAGACATACTGGAGGCATCCATTTAGTGCCACCCAAAAAGGGGTCTAGGAACCAGTCAAAATGCTGAAGCAATATTGGCTCAGCCTTCAACACGGCTGCCATCAGGGCCGGACTGGCATTTTCCAGAAGGGCCGATGGTGTCAGGGCCGGTTCGAGGAGGGCGGAAGTACCCCCTGCCCTCCACCCCACGACGCCGGGTACATGATATGCGGTCAGGGGGAGGGAAGGGGTAGTGGCAGTGGGCCGGGAAGAGAGGGGTGCATGCCGCGAGGCCAGGCCCCTGTGACTCGTGGCAGGCCCCCTCAAAGCTAAACCACACCCCCTTCACATGCGCGCGCAGAGGGCGCTCTGCCAGGGCTGATGTACAGCCCAGTCTGTCCCTGGCTGCCATCACTGTGCAGCACAGTGGTTCCCAAACTTGGTCCTCAAGGCACCCTAACTTTCCAGGTTTTAAGGTTATCCATGCTCGAGCACAGGTGATTAAATCAAATTGACTGCAGTAGTAATTAAGCTACCTGTGCTCAAGAATGGATATCCTTAAAACCTGGACTGTTAGGATGCCCAGTATGGGGACAACTGGTGTAGCCAAAAGGTACAATTTAAGTCAATTACAACATCCTCATATAATAAATTAATATCTTAGATGGACAATATAACGTATCACGTTTTCAACTGTAAAACAGCTGTTTTATTAGGTTTATAAAACAAGGAAACTATTTTGCCATTTTAATGATAATTTTGCTACTAGAGCTGATTCATTGGTGTCTATGGAAGACATATTACTTATTTTAAATTGTTCAAGAAAGCAGTACGGCAGCTACAACTTTTATAACTGCAAATATAAAGGATAACTAATTGCATGTGTTTCCTTAAAGCAGACCACATAAGGATCAATTATGTGATGTTAAGGAGGGATTGCTATAAATTTGGTAAAATATTAAAACATCAGTTATTATACTCACATGGTTAGCATGACACATGTAATATTTAATGTAATATTGCATCAGAAAAGATTAATTCATGTGGATTTAACTTTCTGCACATATTAGATGAATTTTGAGGTAAAAAGCAGTACAATAGTTCTATAGTTATATGACCTACAACTCTTGTGGACGAAAACTCGGACACCCAGCATAAGAAGCTACAAACTAGAGCCACACAACTCCCATGGGAGTGGTCTCACTTGACCCAATGAAAGTGTCCCTTTGAAGGTTGCATTAGACCCAGTGAGGAGAATGATGTTAATTTTGTGATAGTTTTTATGTGTTCAATATGTGTTCCACAGAGATTTTCATTACATGTACTCCTGGGGTTAAGCGAGCAGCAGTGCAGGTAATTGGTGGGAGGAAACAGATCAGTGGGGCATAGAAATATAAGTAGTCAGGGCCACAGAGAGAAAGTTAGGTCAAGTGATAAATCAGAGGGGCGTTTGCTGCAAAGTAGAGGAGTCCAGGAGATTTCAAAGCAGGAGCAAGTAGAAAGACATTCATAAAAATATTTTGGCACTCTGCGAGCCAGCAGCTACTGAGCAATATAGTATACCATCAGTAAAATGAGGTTCCTCCTTTAGGCATACCAGCACACGGACATTATTATATATAAAAGACTGCTGATAAAAATGATGTCATCATGTCGGAATGTAACTGGTGAGAACTCTGACCCCTCCCAGAAGTGTTGGTGATGTTACTTCCAGAGAACTCCAGTTTAACACACAGACATATACACAGGGCCTGATTCAGACCCGCTCGCGAGCGCATACCGCATGCGTTAGCCCCAGCGAGCAACGGCAGCTCCGTCGCTCTGGGGCTCACTACAAGACCGGGCGGCTGTCGATGTTGATTGTCAGCTCGCCCCGTTTTGTAGGCGGGGAGGGGGGTGGCTGCACAAACGCAGGCGTTCCCTTAGGAACGCCTGCCGTTTGTGGGCGGCCCTACTGACATCACTCGTGATGTCAGTAGTGGACTTCCTGCTCTATTAGGGCAGGAAGTCCACTCGGGCTTGCGGGAGCCGAGACCCTCCAGCAGGGTCTCGCCGCAAGCCCGATGGTCGCGATAATCGCGACCATCGCCAGGCCGCTCGCACAAGCTGTGGGTGGTCACCCACAGCTGTGCAAGTGGCCTGGAGGCCGAAAAAAAAAAAGAAACGCCCTGATTCAGAGCGAGCGCACGCAAACAGTGTGCACCTCTGAATCAGGCCCACAGTCATACATACATACAGATATAGGACGACACATAGAGGGTCACACAGAGATACAGACTAAGACACACAATATAGTGTGTCCCCTCCCCACTTTGCCCTCTCGCCTAAAGCTGAGTACACACTATATGATGTATCATATGATATATCGTTTCAATACGCATCGGAAAGTTATATCGTGCACATCCTATAGTGTGTACGTCCGATTTGTCGTTCATGACGATCATTCTTCGCCTTGTTCCATCGTCCCATCTGCTGTTCTGTACAGCTGAAAGTTTTGGGAGTTTGACAGCAGAAACCTACGCTACTTTTAGATGGCACTGGTTCCCGGAGTCCCGCAGCTTCCTATGGGAAGGAGCGCCTGGCTGCAGAGAGGGATCCTTCTGTTCATGCCAACGCTGTCTGTGCTTATACATGAACTCAAGCACACTAACACTGCTGGGTCATACCCATCAGTGTAAAGTTAAACCGCTGATAATTAGCGGCATAACTGCGGGTGTTAAAAAATAGTGGGGGCACTGATTTTTTTGGTGGAGCTGTCCCCTCTCCTTAGCAATCTTGAATTGTTCTGGTAATTTGGTATTCAATACCGCAACTCGTGGCAAGACGGAGGCCTAAATAACGGGGTCGTTAGGGGTATATTGATGAATACGCCCCTTAGAAATAATAAACAAATTAGAGGAATCCATTTCATTGTCTTTTATCACAGATCTCATTGTAGAAATAAGTAACGACTGTATAACTGAGGACCGCATTAATATGTTCCATAACATAATAGCACGTCAGACAAACTACCGTCCACAATATGAGAGGCATTCAGACTCATTCAGCCAATCAGAAGTGGAAAGCGATCGTCATTATCATCAGGTTACATTTACCACCAAGTGATGTACCTCCATACAGACGCCTGGGCGTCTTATTTGTGGTCTGCATTTTGCGCCCTTACTCTCACTCCAACCCCAGTCCTGTACTCCTTAGCGCAAAACGGTTTTAGGAGCAAAATACATCTGTCGCCATGAGTAAGGAAATATAAGAATTTTTAGTGTTCATGCGAAAAAATAAAAAAACTATTTTAAAAATGGTGCAGATTGGTCCGTCTGACTGAGCCACTGGTATTGCTGCCAGCGATGTGCTGTTGTGACGGCGTTTGTAGAGCAGCAATGGCACCCTACATCACCCCTAACCTACCTGTACATCACCTCTATAGTTTGCAGCCCCATAGGGGTGCTCATTAAAATGCAGAAACTGAGTCTACTGTATGTGCAGCGTAAAGCTGACTGCACATCGCCTGTACGAAGCGATTCTGACCCGACAGTTTCTTATCCACTCCCTCCTCCTTCCTAGATTTATTTTAATGATATCATCCCTTTATTAATAATTTATTTATTTTTAAAACATCAACATTTCCATTCAGAGAAATGTATAGCTGGGACGATAATGGTCATGTTATTCTGCTGCAAGTTGTGGTGGGGAGAGGATCAAGAACACTGATACCTCTTTTACACAAGAGTTAAAACCCGGGTTTTTGCAGGGTTAACCCGGGTTGCTTCTGGGTGTAAAGAGGAACAGGCAAGCCAACCCAGGTAAGTTGCAGGGTTCAACTTACCGCGAAACCCTGCAGTGTAAACGGCACGATCCGGTGACCCGGATCGTGCCGAATGCCTGCCGGTTGGCCGGCTTCAATGGCGCTTGGAGATGACGTCGGACGTCTTCCATGTCGGAAGAGCCGGGTCACTGCAGACCTGGCTCCAGTGTGAATGGCGCCGACTCTGGAATATCCTTGGTCGGCGCCGGGGAAGTTCCCGGGTCTGATTCGGATTAGAACCCTGTTCCAACCTCCGGCTCAGATCCGGAATGTAGGTATAAAAGCGGTATTAGGTGAAATGTGCCACATATTGTGCATAAATCTTATTAATCTCTAATTTACACAAGTATGAGACAATAGGAAGAGGAGACATGTCCAAAGAGTTTACAATCTAAGAGGATTCAATGTCTTAGAAAGAAATGCCAAATGTTCTATAGATAATTGCTAATCATCATTACCCCTGTGATGAAATGTTACCCCCTATGTCGTGATGACTGTGAAACAGTGCTAAATAAAAATCCTTTTATGACTCAGATCTGCTGCAGATTTCCTGGAGATTGAAAGAACCCTGGAAATAGAGACTGATTTTATCTTATTTATATTCTAGTTAATAGTTATGCTATTATGTGCGGATAACAGTGCAGATGATCTATATAATTCTACGCCTTACAGCCTAACACTATCTGTCATTGCAATAAGTCAAACAATCTCTGTGTAGGAGAAGGTACAAGGAATCCACACAACCACTGCCAGGTTGGCTTGTATAATATAATTTCTCACCCCCGTCTTGAGTAATAGGCCAATCGGTCTTACAAAGAGATGGAGGTGAATAGGAGCACAGATGTATGGCCTGAGGCTGCAGGCTAACATTATTTTGCATTAGAAGCATTTCATATTCAAACCTGTAATTGATACCGCTGATGTGTGCGAGACATAGGTTCATACAGTTTCCCTGTCAATCATCCCTCTTCGATCTGAGTGCAGGTTATAACATGGAGGAGGGAGCATCGGTAGATCAGCCTGTTATGTCCATATCTACTGGCTCAAAGGCGGTCACAGTCATTTCATACTAAACTAATCATTTCATGCTAAACTTCTCAAACGATAGTGAGGTGTTCATTTGGGTGAGAAGAAGACTAACAGTATTCATGGAGCTTAGAAGCTTCTTATTGGTACATACTGTACGTAGGACACATGCTGTGTGGATGCAACACAGCTACTAAAATGTAAACTGGCCTAAAAATAAGGTTGTAACCAGGTTAATTATGTACATGTACCATCATCTATTATGCCTTCTGTAGCTAAACGACAACACTCATTATGTTAGTTAGTGATTTCCTGTGGCACAAAATAAAAATAAGGAATGCATTAGCAAAGGTGACATGTACCAAGTCTATCTAATAATAGCAATAATAATATTATATATATATACTTACTGAGTAATGTGCTACCTACAGATTATTTCATTATTTAACTGTATTGCCTACCCTCCTGCAGATTTTACTACTTAAACTGTATTTTGATTTTGCATAACTCTGATGATATAAAGCTGAGTTGAAAAGCACAGAACACGCATACCTTAATGCTATTTTTGTTGCATTTAAATATCAAAATGCCTGTTGGGATATAGCCTAAAAGATACATTAGTGTCACATTACCCAGAGTGAAAAAGGGTACAAAAGTGTTACATTTGTGATTGCATATTGAGCGTTACATGAAAGGGCAAAAGTGGCTGCTACAATTTATACGCAGCATGCTCTCTGTTCCTACCTAGTAGTTCTATCGTCATGCCACGTTATGCCCAAACTGAACCAGCATATCCATTATATATGGATGGCAAGGACAAAAATTATTTTAGAATGATTTGATAACTTCTGACACGTTGCAATGGATTTAAATGAGTAAACTTACCACTTTATGTACACTCCGAGGTTTTCATGTTTTACAACAGTTCCAACATTTATTTGTTACTTGGTTTTCTGTGATACTTTTTAGTTTCAGTGCTATTTTCTATATATTCATACTGGACAGTTGGTATTAATTTTATATAAAACAACAGAACAAGTAAGTTAATAGTGTGGGAGGCAGTGACCTGTCCACTGTTGTGACTATGTCAGTGGGGACAGGGCTGGATGTGAAGGGGAAGTATTAAAATGTGAGCAGGAGAATGGAGGCAGCAGGAAGCCATAGGCTCAACGCTCTATTTAAAACTTAAATGTGACTGTGTCTTGTAAAATTTTGCAGCTTTTTGTGCCCTTTCGCATTCAGTTTATCACCGTACTTATATTAATTGGATTGTTGAGACACACCACGTAGTAAAGGTCTGTCCTGGCCAAAAATTAACAAATGATTGTTTTTCACAAACATAAACAACAACATAAACCTCCTATGGGCTGAAGGGTCCCCCCCTCCCGTGTCAGCCATATCATATTAATAAATGACCACCATAAAATAACAACAATAAGCTTAATACTAAAATAACGACACAGGGCCTGATTCTGAGTCACACACAATGCTGATATTTGCGCAAATAGTTGATGTCTCCCAGCTGAGCATGTGTCTAAGTCATTAAAAAGCCGCACAGCACTTGCGTTATACGGAGTGTACACACACAGGTGCAGTTGCAAATGAGACGCACTGCAAAGTGTCTAGGTGGTGGCTATTCTGACACACAAAGGTGTGCTTCTGAACTGTTTGCAACTCAGATGCTTAATCACTTACATTGGAGGCCATACTCAGTAGAGATTCTGCACCGAGCATCGGGTTGTTGCACGTCTTGATGGTCCGACCAATGGTTGCATCTAAGGACGCAGCGAACGGTATATCAGACTCTAAAGATGCTCAAAGTGGGGATATTAGTCCATGCACATCCATTTGCATGGATGTACACAAGGGAATGGCTTATTAGTTATTAGGATAACGTCGCACACGCTACACTGGCAAAAGACACACACATGGACGTGGCAGCGTCCAACCCAGATGGTGAGGAGTATGGTGCTACAAAATGTGCAGAATTGAGCCCCTGGACCTCCCTTGTCACTGGAGAAGTAGATGGGATCATGGAGAGCCCCCAGACAATTGTGAGTTTCCCGGATATTGTAGGAAAGTATGAAGTTAACAGAGCAGACTTGAGAAACCTGTGTCTCTCCAGCAGTGGGGGAACCATGACATGTGGCCGTCCTTCAGTCCTAGAGAGCTGCAGATCTTGCAGACACAATGATGTATATACAGTCAAGAGAATTTAGCTTTGTTAGGATTATGGTTTAAAACACTACATTATAATCTCTAGATATGCCATCCAAGTGCGCTATTGTGGATATACTGTATTTTCAATTACCACCCCTGTTTGTGCCTTAGTAAGCCAGCTTAATTCCTTACAAAACCAAAATATTACAACATGTCCCAATGTTGCAAAAGAGGAGCAATCTTAGTTCCCTTGTAAATAGTTTAGCCTTCGGCACTCGTAAATCCCGAAACACCAAGCAAATCCTTTCCTAGGCTTATAATATGTAGTAATATTTATTACTGGAAGAATCTGTTCTCTTAATCTCCTCTGCAGGTCAGGATTCCACTGTCTAACAAATGAAAATGAAATCAGGACATGTGGCATGAAAATACATTATTACGCTAGCGGCAAGACTGCTACACAGCATGCAGAGTAAGGGTGTGATATCTTGTCACACTTGTTATGGAGAGCTGCAGCTATTACATTGGAGTTTAATTAAAAATATGGTGTAATGCATAGCAACCAATCAGGCTACAGCTGTCACGTTTTAGCGCAGGCTTGCATATGAAAGACAACGTTTGATTGGTTACGGTACATAGATGCCCAGCGCAGCCTGTAATTATATAAGGATCCCATGTGTAAATATACAGATTAGAACAGTAAGTGGTGATCTACTGCTGTCTACATTGTCATGGGAAGCTTAAGATCAAGTCCAAGGAGTATATTTACTAAAGGTTGATATTGGTTGTTTTTCATTGGTTTTGCAAACTGACCATTTACTAAAGGCAATACTGACAGCAGAAAGACCAAAATACAGAGTTTATAACACTTTACAACAATGGAACAACTATCGATTATTTTACATAGACCAGTATAGAAACTGGAGATTAACTAAGCATAGTTTTTAAAACCAACCAATGACCAACCCATAAAAACGACGGCAAACTCATCCAAACAATAGACCTGCCTGCGACAGGCAAGTTTCGGTGAAGCACTGCACATATCAGCATGATCTGTGCAGGCTTTGTCATTTTAAAATGTGCAAAAAGGGTTAAAATCAGAAAAAAATGGTATGGGGTCCATCACCGACTCAATAACCAGTCCCAGGCATCTGAACCAAAGCTGGCATTAATTAATGACTTGGGGGGACCCCACAGCTTTAAAAAAAAAAAAAAAAATGTTAACACCTTTTTAACCACGTTTATAAAATGAAGCCTGCACAGATCGGTAGGTGCTTTAGGGGGTTGAAATCGGATGGGTAATGTCAGCGGATGACAAATGATAGTCAAAGCCGATGCATAGTAAATAATAGTTATTAGACGGCAATCCGATGTCGATGCCCATTGGTTTCAATTAGGACAGCAAAAATGACCTTTAGTAAATATACCCCCAAGTGTTCAGTCCAAGCTTTTGACTACTTTTAACTAGGGATGTGCAGGCTCGGATAGGTTCGAGTTTGCACGTGGAGTTCGGATTTTTCCCTCCAAAAAAACGGAACTCAGAACGAGGCAAAACGTCATCTTACATGGACGAACATCATCATTCCTGGACAAAAGTTCCGTTTTTTTGGAGGGAAAAATCCGAACTCCACGTGCAAACTCGAACCTATCCGAGCCTGCACATCCCTACTTTTAACCCTAGTCTATAATATATTAACTTTGTCCCAGTATCAAAAACCATTTGCATCTGTTCACCTCTCAGTTATTAGTGATAACACCATTACAGGTCCTCCAAGCTTTATTTTTGGGATGTGTGAGAAATTTCCTAGTTAATGTCATATTAATGAACAATTGCAGACAGCTGCTCTAATCATCGCCACAGCTTACACGCTTATTTCATCGGGCCCTCTGTAAGACAGCAGCTCAGCCCTAGGAAAGGCCGTCTATTATCGGGGATGAATGAAGAAGTGAATAGTGTGAATAACCTTTCAATGCTGTGCACTTAAGACACAAATCCTGTTTAAACTATTTCTAATGCACGCTACTGTGAAATGTTGCTGAAATGCTTATAACTGAAGCTACTACACTTATGAATACCTTCCGACATGATTATTTCAAATGGTCTAGTCCAATGCTTCCAGCTAGCTTTCCAATTGCAGTAACCTGGTTCAATGGAATAACTGATGTCAAATGGTGGCTATCTACATTAACAATTTCATTCAGCTCATGCTTGTGCAGCTGGTAAATAAAAAGCAGAAAATAGGAAGAAACCATTTCTATGCAGCTGCGGTATCATCATTATGTGTTGTCGCATATAGCAGCGATATATATTGTTACACCGCTGCAGTTTACCATGCTGGAGCTCCTCTATGAAGGTACTCTCCTTCTCCTAAATGGAGGTACTCTCCTTCTCCTAAATGGAGGTACTCTCCTTATCACTGGCAGCCTGGCAGTGAAGGGTCGTAGTGATATGCAGATGCGTAGATAATGATTTGACGCGGAGGAGGTCCCCATTGCTGAGCATGGCCAATGCCATCCTGAGATGGCGTTAGCTAGAGGCAAAAAGATAGACTTTCCGCCGCTTATTAAACTGACTAAGGGCTTGATTCAGCTTGGATCGCACAGCCGCGTTCGCACGCAGCCGGTTGATGTTTGTGCTACGCGCATACATATGCATTGCAGTGCGCGAACAGGCCGCTGCGATCGGGAAGTGATCGACGTGAGAACAAAGTCCAATCACATAGTGATTAACATAAAGTGACTGTTTGAGGTTGGAGAGGGGGGGTGGTCAGCGGAACGTAGGCGTGCTTGTGCTTTTGAACGCCGTTACACTGGCATGCATAATTAAGCCCCTGCGATTGTATATGCTGGCAGAGGTCTAGATGGCGACAGGAAGTTTAGCAGTTTGTGAGTTACGGTCAGGTCAACCACATCTGTGCAAATGGTTCCGATGTTACTCGATATTACCGATGTTTCCGCTGACTTGCGGATGGGAAATGGGCGGCTTTATACAGTGGTGGGCGTTTGGTATAGTGCTGCGATTACCATGCTATTGCATTCTTTAGCATATTTCGCAGTAGTGAGTGCGTGCGAATGCAGCCGCGCGATCCAAGCTGAATCAGGCCGTAAGGCCTTATAGAGGTCAGTGGGGGTATCAGTAATGGTCTGGGGTTAACATGTTCTTAAATTGAGAGCAGCGGAGAAAAGCCATGAGCCATATTCGGAGGGGTAATTCTGACAGGACAGAAGTGGTAAAGGTGGTTACATAAATACACCTATCAAAAATATACAGCGGACTTAGCCATAATGTAGTCATTCATGGGAATGCAACCAGTCAATTTAGTCCCAGCATAATTGATTCAACTGATGCATATTCATGTTTTTTTGCACTCCCGTACATAGTGGCTCTGGGCCTGATATAGAGCCGCTCGTAAGCGGCCGCTCGTTCGCTCCAAGCGATGTTCGCACAACTGCGCATGCGTATGGGTCGTAATGCGCATGCGCCAACCAGTCAGTGCGAAAAATCAGAAATCGAGCGCTCGCCAAATAGCGAGTGCCTGCTAATTTGAGTGACAGGATGAGGCGTTTGTGGATGGTAACTGGGGAAGGTGCTTGAAAACGGGGAGTGGAGATCCGAACGCAGGCGTGCCAAACGGTCAAAATGGGCGTTTAAGGGTGTGCATAATTAACAAAGCAGCGTCATCGACCACGTCACTTGGTTGTTTCTTAGCCTGAACTGCTCGCATGATTGCGGTAGGAAAATCCTACCACAAGCATTGCGAGCAGTTCAGACGCCTTTCAATGTACTCGATTAATCTAATAAATAGCGGAGATGACGTAGGATGCGAGCGGCCAGTGGGCGTCTTTACAAAATAGCGAGCGCATGCACACAAAGCACCCATATAGTCTTTTACTTACCTGTCCCTGGTCTCCAGAGTGATGCTCTGCAGTGCTGGTCCGGTGCTACAGAGCAGCAAAAATCGCAGGGAAAATGGTGGTGAGAGGAGAGGCCCCGTAATGAGTCTGCACACAGGCCCCCTCCTCTCTTAAAACGCCCCTGTCCACAACATCTGCATTTGGCTTGCACGGTGCCTGGGATGGCACCCTGCAGCCTGTAGCTCTGCTGCAGAGCCGCCTGGAGCATCCTAAGGACTGGGCAGTGCTCTATGTCCTGGTATCGTCACAGGCTCAAGGGGCTGGACCGGCACAGGATGACATACAGCACTGCTCCAGACTAGCGTTAGCACATAGGCTAAGTTTAGCAACTTAGGCATGTCGAGGGAATTGTGCATACACAGAGATCCATTTAACTGTATAGGCGAATCTCTTGCACCAATGATAGGGCTGGTGTAAGTGTGTGTGGATAGTGACAATGGCTATGGAATCAAGCGTATGACTAGTAGCAGTGCGGTCGCATAGATGCTTATCTTCTTTTATTTCCGAGGACGCAGTGAGAGTGTAATTGCGGCTGACTTACGTACAGCTCTGAAATGGACCACAAATGTCAAATAGACACGTTAATGTTTGAGCATGTCTGTTGCTCATGTAAAAATATATGAATGGCATTTTCAAGCAAGTCTGTCAATCTAAGGCGCAGACACAGATATCTAAAGCTTGATCTAGATGTTATTAAACTGATTCTCTGAAAAGAACTTGGAGAGCTGTAGAGTCTGTGACTACTCACCGTATCCTCTGCCTGTCTAACTTGCCCAGCGATGACGACGACGATGATGGTGGCGCAACACAGAGTGAATATTTTAATGCCCTAAAAATGGGGTCAATTTACGCCTTACCAGTCACCTACATTTGACTGATGTTCCACTCAGCAGGATCACTGTGTAACTGTGACAAATCTCCCCCTTGGTGATGAAATATAATCAAAATGTCTTGTAAGCAAAATAGTAATTATTATGAGCATAAACCTTCCAAGGTGTTACAGTCACACAAAGGCGTCCAAATAGCTAATGCAACATCGGGGGACTCATAACTCTTCGTGTGCCTGTTCTGCTGGAACTTAATTCAGTCTTATAGTTTTTCTTTTTCTGAAGTGGCACACACATATTATGCTAATAACAAGATATATGCTTTCAGGCTACAAGTCAGCGTTGAGGTGGCAGGCTCTGTGTACTTTGTATTTCGGCAAAGCAAACCGGGTTCTGATCACAAAATGCACAGTGCACAAGGGGCAGTCCTAACAATATTAGGAAAGTTTACAAACCATACACAGCATAGTGCATAACAACCACTATTAGGCGTATGTATTCTTATTTACAATAACATTATAGCCAACAAGTTCTGATGTCAGACCTCATTGATTATAATGTTATATTGCACAAGGGGCCGCACAAGGGGCCTGATTCAGAGCCGGATGCTCTGACCAGAGCGTTCGCTCTGAATCAGGGCCCTCCTCCATTAAAATGGAGCGTCCTCCTGGACGCTCGTATAGCTGTGGGTCACCACCCACAGCATATACGAGCGTGCACAAAGATGGTCGCGATGGTCTTGACCATCGCGACCATCGGACTTGCGAGGGAAACCCTGCGGTCGGGTTTCCCAGCCACAAGCCCTGGAGTGATTTTGGCTCTATCAGAGCCAAAATCACTCCCACTGACATCACTAGTGATGTCAGTGGGGCCGGCTTCAGACGGTAGGCATTCCCATGGGAACGCCTCCGTCTGGCAGGCACGCCCCCAGCACGCCCACCAAAGGGGGCGTGCTGTCAATCAACATCGACAGCACGCCCCCTTTGGTGCGAGACCCCGAGCGATGGAAAGACCGTCGCTCGCCGGGTCTCGCGCATGCGCACGACGGAGCTCCCTCCGTCGTGCGCATGCGCAGTGGGGAACATCGACCCACTTGCGAGCATACTGCCGCTCGCGAGTGGGTCTGAATGACCCCCATTATCCTTCCCTTTAATTTACTGCTGGCTATATGCATGTACATATTAACAGCTGTGTGACATAACTGCACACGTCTGATCTGTATGAGGTCTTCAGCTCTGGTGGCCGTATATAGTTTGCATTCACTGGAGTTTTATGAATCCTTAGAAAACATGCTATGCATGATGCATGCTATTAGTGCCATGCTACTGTATTAGTGTAAGCAGCAATCAACTGTAAAGACCATTAATCAACAGACAATACCTCATTATAAACAACACTGGTGGGCACTACTGATTGTTAGTTGCATTAAACCTTAACATATGAGTGCAAATCCGTGACCTGTATAAAAGCACTTGGCCTATGGTCTTCTTCTTTATGGATTTGGAACACCTAGGAGCAGGGCCGGTGCTGGGTTTCTCGGCACCCAACGCCGTCCCATGCTTCCCCCGCCCCTTCCCTCACTGCGCCCTCCCCCAGGGCATAAAATAATAACAGAAACAGGTGGGTGGAGGGCGGGGATCTTCTGCAGCCAGACCCTGGCAACCCTGTGTGGCCGCACGCACGTAGTGTGCCTGGAGCCGGCCCTGCCTAGGAGATTGTTATTATTTTTACAATCTACAGTACATGTACATTATATAATAATCTCCATATAACTGTGAGTTGTGATACTCAGTTAACAAAAAATTTTGGTAAAAATATGATTATAAAAATACGGGGGAAAGTACCAGATAGCACTACAAATTACATAATTACCATTACTGTAATAAAAGAAAATCTTGCTTTTACAGCAGGTGAAAAATTTGTACTGAACCACAGCAACAAAGCAGCAATTAGCTTTTATTTGTCTAGTGCGGAATCTACAATGAAAGCAAGTATCTTATTGGTTGCTGCTGTTAATGCAATGTTAGTAAATTAAACCTAGAGTGTGTGATCATATTATACTGCTGATGACCAGGCCTGGCCAACCTGTGGCTCTCCAGCTGTTGGAAAACTACAAGTTCGAGCATACCCTCCCGCTGATCATATGGTAAAGCATGCTGGGACTTGTAGTTCCACAACAGGTGGAGAGCCACATGTTGGCCAGGCCTGTACTAGACTATCAAGTAAAGCCAATATCTCACATTGATTTATATCAAATGGATCAAATGAATAACCTATATAATATACATAAAATAAATGACAAGGTTATACTTAGCTACATATGTTCACCATTCTGCCGTAGGTTGCCATGTTAGGGGACGCAGTCAGGAAGCTGATGGTCGAAATGCCGACCGCCGGCTTTCCGACTGTGTTATCCCTACGCTGGGAGCCCAACGCCTGGCATACCGAACGAAGGTAAGCCAGGCGGCGGGTGCAGACAGCCACGGGTGGCGGAGGGTTAGGTTTCAAGGTTCCCGGGGGGACTTAGGCACCACCCAGGAGGGTTAGGGTTAGGCTAGAGGAAGAGGGGGTTAGGGTTAGGCACCCCACCCCCAAGAGGGTTAGGTTTAGGCTGCAGGGACGGGGGGGTTAGGTTTAGGGACTTACAGGGGGGGTTAGGGTTAGGCACTAGGGGGGGAGGTTAGAGTTAGGCACCCCTAAGGGAGGGTTAGGGGGGGAAGGGTTAAGGATAGTCCTCTACTTACCAATCAGGATCTTCACTGCTGCCGGGGTTCCAGCATCGGGATTTGAACCGCCAGGCATAGGTCCGGCGGTCATTCATACCGATCCCCATGTTAGGATGTAAATGGTTTTTACTAGGGCAGATAGAGAGTGACAGACAGACAGACTTGTAGACTTGCACTCCAGTAATGTACTGTGTGGTTTGCTTCATTCACACACTTACAAAGGACTGGTAATGTCACAGCAGTTTAAATGACTGCATTGGCAGGGCATTATTTATTAAGCACAAAGTGAGACGTCATTAATGAAGTTTAGTTTTAATCAAACTGTTTTGCTCTTGGCAACATTTGCATAGGAGGTAAAGTAGTGAGATAGGGCCTTGGCGTGCTGTATTTTGTGGAGCAGTACAACAACAAGATTGTTATCTTTTAGAGCGAGGATAGCAACATGAGAAAAAGGGGTAATTGTGGCTCTGTAGAAGGTCACATAGCGGATCTCACTCCGCAAAAGCATTTACGTTTTGCACCAACTCTCGGTGCAGTCATAGTTTATTGATGTTTGTCTGAAAATACTGGAAAGTGAGTGTGCATTGAGTGAACCATATAGATGCACCGATTATTCATCTGCACTGAAGGAATAAAGTGATGTGAAGTGTGTTTTACAAACAGTAATTAATTCACTCAAGGCAACAGAAATCATAAATTAAGTGGAACGTTCAGTCACAAAGTATTCTGTACTGGCTGGAAGGGGTACCGTCCGAGCGTCTGCCGTAGTTGTATACAATAAGACACAAAAGAGGCATTGCAATTGGGCTAACACTGGTGATGTGTATCAAGCAGCTTTGCCCTTCTGCTGCCGGTTTGGTAGTTGGATACTAGCTCTCCCAGGAACCCTCCCCAAACACCAGCTGTCTCCTGGTGGTCTGCAACTCACTGATCCTTGGGTTTTCCCTGCAGATGGATCACATCATACGCTGCTCACTTGTGTGGTTATTGCTTCAAGATGACAGCAGCATTTAGCTAAATTCACAGAAGCCCCAGCTGTTGTTGGCCCTTGGGCTCCTATCCCAGGCACAATACCTTCTGCAAATCAGTAACTCGCTGTGACTTTTTTATTGCATGGAGTATAGTGGGAAGTAAAAGAAAACTATCACTGTTCATGCTCCTGCAATTAGCGGTGTCAACTATGTGCAGATTGCACTCCGGGAAAAAAAAAATAAAAAGAGAAAGGAAGTATATATTTTAATACAAATCAGAAATACGTACATCAATGAACTGAATAGCAAGAAAATGTTTCATGGCATAAACTTTAAATCCATATTAGGTGACAAGAGGTTTATTTCAGGATGTGCTATGATGTATTTATTTAACCTCTGTGCTTTAGAAAGTAAACAGTGGCATTTTGTATTCTTCTTCTGAGTAGCACTGAGTTGCTAGTTTGCCACATATAATCCGGCGTATACAAAATATACTTCTATCTTCAGGGAACTCTTTCTTTAAAAGTGGCGCAATTCCTGGGCGGCTCTGGATTTGAAGAACTGCATCAACATCCCATCTCCAGTGTGCGATAGAGCAAATCTTGTTATTGCGCAGTACGGCACACGCAGCGCTGACACATTTGGGTCACTACTCCCAGCCTTTGCTCCTTGAACCTCCCCTCTGGGATCTCCCGATATAGGCAAGTATGATGTGTATCGTGTACTGGGAAGGATCCAATATATATATATAATGTGTACCAGTTGCCAGGTGTGTAGGAGACAGAAACACTTTGCGCTTTAAATATATTGTGATTTTATCTGAAAAGTAAATGCCTTTTTAAAGAACGTTAGATTATGTAATTAATGTATGTGAAGATGAAATGTCCAAATACTGCTATGTCCGCAAACCCTAGTATGCAGGAAGAACTGTGCTCAGTTATCCTGACTTAGACGTGATCCCTACTGTCCACATAAACACTGCGATTTGTCAATCCCGCAATCACACTCCAGTGTCGAAAACAAGGGGATATCAGAGTCTATATCCGGTTAGAGAAATTAAAAATAAATAAAGCAGCCAGTGTCTGTTAAATCAGGTGGGAAACAAGGAGGAACAGAAAAGAGAATTCTATATATTCTTCTTTTTTTTTTAATTCTCTGAGATCAGAGCTGAGAAACCAGCCAACTCAGCTGCAGTCTCCTGGGACAGCGCTGTGATTCAGTGACCCAGAGCAAAGACGCACAATCTCCCTGGAAGTCACGTTTACATTAACACAAACAGTGAAGTGAAAATATTAGCAAAATAAAACATGTGCTTTCTCCATAACCTCCTCCTGCACCGAAACCTTTGTGCAGCAATCAGTTCTGCGCACAGTTATACAGCCACCTAGCTTCATTGCTGCTAATTTACAGAGATGTGGTGTCTTCTACTCGGTTCATCCTTCTGCAAATAGCCCCACAGGGGATTTCTTGGCGATCAAACTCCCCAGCTGCCAATCTACTCATTCCCAGTGAATTTTCTGTATACCTGGATTTATACTTTCCGGCTCTTGAAATTCTTTGTCAGGCTGAGCGCTGTAAGATGTGTAATGCAACAGGCAGAAGCCTTTATGTTGTCCGTGTGAGGAATAGCGAACAAGCTAAAATGACATGCTGTGTTTTATCACAAGTCAGTTGGTATTTCTTTTTTTTTTTTATTTAAAATTTAGTGATACCATTTAGTGGGCCTCCTGTATACTGAAGAGCTATCTTATTCTCCTGTACACATTTTATGCTCAGGGCTAGATTATCAATGAGGGGGATGGGTCTACAGCCCCAGGCCTCCACATAAAAATAGGCCCATCATCATGACAGCATGACGGTGACCAGTCGCCCAGCTGGTCACACATAAATCATAAGTGTCAAAATTGTATTCCTAATTTCCTCACAGAATGATGCAATTTTTCAACTTTAATGTATTTTAGGGAGACGGTTGGGCTGATAGTGTAGGGGATGTTTACGCTGGCCACACCCACACAGCACTGGCCACACCCACATTGTACTAGCCACGCCCACACAGCACTCATCACACCTCCTCTGCCTCTCACAATAGGCCCATGATCATTTTTAGCCCGAAGCTCGTGTGACTCTTATTCCAGCCATGTTTATCCTATACTCCGCCCCCAAACCATTGTAGAAGACCAGGGGCGATTGAATCTTAAGCGACCGATGTGAAACAGTAACATCCCTAAAGTATAAAATTAGCAACGTTGTGGTGCCGTTTAAACATCTCATGTGTATCATACAAAAATACATACAGTGCCCTAGACGTTTACATGTCACACGACTATGTAAAATGAGAATATTTATCAGTTTCAATGGTGTATTTAATTACAGATTCAATTCGATTGGTAAATAATAAGGATGCACTGAATCTATATTTTAGGATTCAACCGAATTCCAAACCCTTTTAGATAAGATTTGCCTGAATACAAAGCTCAATGTGATCTCTAATCTGCATATTATAATTAAGCAGGATGACATTTGTTTGAATTGTTACTGTCATTTTAGTGCCTGACTGTTAATGGTGTCCTGTGGACTAACATCATTAGAAATCCAAGAGTTGGATTTGGCCAGTTGAACCCTAAGGATTTGCATGAATCTAAACAGCGCGGTATATCCACCCCAAAAATGGCCATTGGCAAATATTAAGCATCCTCAGGATGTATATACAGGGGATCACAGCAGATATCAGAGGTCTCCATTTTCGGTTACAAATGCATCCACCATACGTAGGGCTGCTCTAATATCCCTTCAATCAGTGATACATATGACAGGTTCTGTGGCAAGCTGACTTGTGTTAGTTGACGGCCACAAAAATACTTGACCATTTCTAATACCTGTAAAATTAATAGAAATAAAGTTGGGGAGAGTAGGCATCCCTCCCGCATTCCATCCACTTCTGCTTTCATGATGATGCAATGCACCTGGGACCTCCGCCTCATGGATCTTATTACCTAAGCATACTAGATAAAGCCATTTCAGAATTCCAGTATCTGCATTTGGTAGGCACCAGTGACATCACTGCAGCAATTTATGGATGGATAATGTCACTGGTTCATCATGCTCGGATTAACATCACTCTCATAAACCTCAACCCCATTGGTTAAACCAATAAAATCCCTATAACTGGTACAGTACGTGTAGGTGACAATGCCTTAATTGTACAGTAGGTTTCTCCTGTTGGCTGCGGTAGTCTCCTGATGATCAGTTCCCATCTCGGTATTCCGTTCTGGAATCTGTATATCGGGAAGAACTTTTTATTCAGCTAGCAGTCCTATGACATCCCTCTATAAATGGGTACCCAGGGATTAAGCCATCCCTCAGCTTTCCTTGGCAGAGTCCTTTATCATATACAATATTTACTTCAGGGGAAGTCTTGGCATTTGTCATATTTATCTTACTGAGAAATGGCCGGTGAGAGCCGCTTGGCTTCCTAACACAGCCCAGCCTTGTGCTACTGATTGAGCTGCTGAACTGTGTAATTCAGGCACCTCTATACAGGAGCAACATTTGTCTTGTGCTTTATTAAACAGCCATAAAACCATTTCTCTGGCTCATTACTGAGGCCGGTGTGGGAAGCCGCTTTCCAATCGTACAGGCCCGGGATTAATTCTTGTGTCCCTGCTGCCAGAAGCTTGCACGCATCAGCCTGGTAAAGCGGGTGTGGGTCTGACTAACAGGCTGACCCTGGACGGCTGTTTTATGGGCTTCCCAAATAATTACAGCAATTAGTTATTTTTATGGGGCTGTGCAGTATTATACTCAAAGTATGATTATGCAACACAGCGCATGCAATAAATACATAATAGCAAAACCACAAGCAAAAAACGTCAAGCAAATAATAAGGCATCACACTGCAATACATATATCACAATTCAGTGTATAATGGCAGTCATGGGGCCATTCATAAATGAGAAAACATACATTCAACAAAGAGTATCTGCAAGACTATAAATACTAGTCACACTGCACATTTCTGAATATTCTTTCTTATAGAAACAAATTATATTGTAAGAAGTTGCAGGTAAATCTAGAATTGGACCTTACTACATTTCTTTGCATACATCTATATTTTGGGCTCATTCCTAATTGCATCAATTTGATATGTTGTGCTAACATTTTTAACCAGGGCCAGATTAATGCTGGCCATACACCTACACGACCAGCATAAGATCCGATTCATCATACGATTTCCCTCCGATTCCCCGGAGCTCCCTGGCAGTTTGTTGTTTTTCTTAGCACAGGATCAGTCGTATGATCGATCCTGCGTCTCACAGGCTCATAAGGGAAACAGTCATTGAAATGACTTTGAAGTGCTGCCCGATGGATCGTATGAACAAAATAAATGGCACGATCTGCACATGATACGATGGAACATATGGGCTGCACATCTGATTATAAGATCCGATTATAGGAGCTGCGGGAGCAAGCATCGGATCTTATCTTCAGAAAAAAACACACGATTTTCACAAGATCGATCTTATTACTCATCAAAAATCGGGCAATCGGCCCGAAATCGTGCAGGTGTATGGCCAGCATTTGGCTACATGGGCCTGGGGTTTAAATTCAGCATGTGACCAGTACTGTGTGGGAGTGGTCAGTGCCATGTGGGCGTGTACATGGGCCCCTACACTGTCAGCCCCAATATCTCCCTATATACGTAAAAGTAGAGACATTCCATCATTTTGTAAGGAAAATATAAATAACATTTTAAAAGTTATGATTTATAGCAGATCGTGTGGCCAGATGGGTGTCTGATCATCATCATGTTGTTATGTTGATGGGCCTATTTTTACGTGAAGGCCAGGAGCTGTAGTCCCATCTGATTCATTGTTAATCTGGCCCTGTTTTTAATACTAGCACAGTGCACAAAATTAGGTCTCAAAATGGAGACCACTGTTTCTAATGAGCCCATACCCACTCACAATGTTATTTACATTTGAGAGTGTAGTGTCAGCGTTGCTATTTTCTAAAATCTACTTGGTTTACTTTAAAGCAAGTTAAACACATTAAGATCAAAGAATTGATCTCTAATGATCTTCTGAATCTGAACACACATAAAAACACTGGATAGCAACTGCATGTCAAATACATGTGCACTAACATGCAATTTCACTGGTGTTTGAAACAGCCTTATTGATCACAGATAAAACACCAGTGTGTATAAGTGATTGGGTAACCTGTATGAAAAGTCGAGCACAGGTTCCTTTAAAAACAATTGTTTCAATATACAATAACCCCTCAGTGTTTAAAGCAGTACATACTGTATTATGCAATCATTGCCCTGATACACTGATTATATGTGCATCAGGCCAATAATTGCATAGTGTATGGCCGAGACTGACCAGCAATTTCATAAGAAATTGTAACACTCCGGTCCTTAAAAACCACTTTCTTACCTATCTGGTATGTGTTCAGGCTAGCACTGAGGTCCGCTCACACTGTGCATCACTCCCAAATAGCACAGAGGTCCGCTCACACTGTGCATCACTCCCAAATAGCACAGAGGTCCACTCATGCTGCACAGGGGTACTGAGGCCTTTTCATGCTGCTCCTGCCCTGTCCGCTCAGTGTTCTGTCACTGAGCATGGAGATGGCTCTCCGCAGCTCCTTGCTCACAGCGTGTCTTCCCAGCACACAAGCTGCATGCCAGAGTTCCCTCCTAAACCCCATTATGGGCGCAGCCATGTTGGACGCTCTTCCTCCACTCAGAGCACTGCTCCCAGACCAGCTGATTGAAGCATCCAATCCCTGGGGATCCTCCCCTATAAATTCTATTTCCTGACAGGCCTCTGCTGCCAGTACAACGTCGCTTCTGCTGAAGTTACAGCTCTGTCTTAGATCCCAGGTACTCTTCATCTGAACGGTTTCAGTCCGTGTGATTCCAGTTCCAAGTCTGGTTGCAAGTGTCCATTCCATCTAACACTCCAGTCTGGTTTTACCACAGAGACTTGTTTCTATCTGCCTCCATCGGTCCTAGCCAATATCTCCAAACATCGGTCTCAGCCTAAATCTTCAAACATCGGTCCCATCTGATGTCTCCAAATACCGGTTCCACTCTATATCCTCAAACATCGGTCTCAAACCGATCCAGTACTACAATTCATCATCATCTGTCTCAACCCGATCCAGTACTGCAATTCATCATCATCGGCCTCAAACCGATCCAGTATTCAATTAATCAACATCTGTCTCAAACCGATCAAATTCTTCTATTCATCAGCATTGGACTCAAACTAATCAAGTTCTTCAATTCATCAACATCGGTCTCAGGGCACGATTCAGACCTGCTTGCTAGGCTGCGTTCGCACGTAGCCTGCCGATGTGCGCATGCGTATAAGACGCAGTGCGCAAACTTGTCCATGCGATTGGGAAGCGTTTGCACCCTGTACATAGATGCCTCGCTAGTATGAGTGACAGGACAAACCATTTGTGGGTGGTGACAGGGATTGGTCGATGGGAACGGGGGTGTGGTGGTGCAAACACAGGCATGTCTGTGCATCTTAACGCCGTTTCAGAGGCATGCATAATTAAGACGCAGCGTCATAATACACGTCACATGGCTGAATTACACACTGAAGCACTCACGGTGCTTGCGGTAGGGTATGGTCAGCCACAAGTGCTGCGTATGGGTTCGATGTTATCGATTGTTGAATACACTTCCTGGAGATGACGTGTATTACTAAGGGAAAGTGGGCATCTTAAGACAGCCTGGTGGGCATCTAAATACACACCGCGATCGCATGCCAAGACATAGTGGGCGTGCTAATGCCTTGCCGTGCGATCGCGGGATTTCCGTACTTTGGCAGCTGATGGCTGTGTGCGAACGCATCTAGTGAGCAAGTCTGAATCGGGTCCTCAAACCGACCAAGTTCTTCAATCCATCAACATCGGTCTCAACCCGATCAAGTTCTTCAATTCATCAATATCGGCCTCAAACCGATCCAGCTCTCACTCCAGCATCATCGGTCCCAATTCGATTCTACCCATCTCTTCAGTATCCTATATCCAGTTCCCATTCCAACCTGCTGTTCAATAAAGACATTTACTTTACTGTCCTCGCCTTTGGGCCCATCATCCTCTACAGTTCATATTACTCCTCACATCATACATGAGGAAGTCCTGGCTCAAGCCACCAAGTTTCATCCACGCCTCCCAAGTCTCCTCTTCAGCCTCCCACGCCTGTTCTGACCAAATCCAAACCTCAGACATGACAGAAATCTTCCAACATCCCCAACAGATCCGATCATTGGTCAGCAGCATCTGGCAGTGTATGCGCTGCCACCGCCGACCACGCAACCTCTCCCCTGTACCTTCAAAGTGGAGGAACAGGGAAATGTTTCCTTTGCAGGGGAGGGAAGCAGATATTGTGTGGTTATGTACTGTGACATATCTAACAGTGAATGGCCGCGATATCTGCTTAGATAAAATGTCTGTCGAACAGTGGGCCTGATTCAGAGCCGCTCATAAGCGGCCGCTCGTTCGCTCCGAGCGATGTTCGCACATCTGCGCATGCATATGGGTTGTAATGCGCATGCGCCAACCAGTCATTGCGGTCGGAAATCGAGCGCTCGCAAAATAGCGAGTGCCTGCTAATTTGAGTGACAGGATGAGGCGTTTGTGGGTGGTAACAGGGAAAGGTGCTTGAAAACGGGGAGTGGTGATCCGAACGCAGGCGTGCCAAACGGTCAAAATGGGCGTTTTAAGGGTGTGCATAATTAACAAAGCAGCGTCATCAACCACGTCACTTGGTTGTTTCTTAGCCTGAACTGTTCGCGTGATTGCGGTAGGAAAATCCTACCACAAGCACTGCGAGCAGTTCAGACGCCTTTCGATGTACTCGATTAATCAAATAAATAGCGGAGATGACGTAGGATGCGAGTGGCCAGGGGGCGTCTTTACAAAATAGCGAGCGCATGTTTCGTTCGCTCGCTCAGACTTAGAGGCGTCAACAGACCGCAAAGAGCGAGCGCTCAATTTAAATAGCCGGCCCCTTTTTCTGAACGAGCGAGCGCAAATAGCGTCTGGCTATGAATGAGGCCCAGTGTAGGCCCAGCATTACAGTACATTCATTTTCTAATGGCTAGCAATCTGATACAATGGCCAGCCCTCTATCCTCAGCAAGAAGTTACCTCTTTTCAGACAAGTGGCCGCGAGCAAGATGTTGGGGAATCCGCTGTATTGAGCAACTGTCAGAACCAGGTTGGTATTACTAATAAATGATCATTTACAGTAAATATCTTCACATAATATTGTAAATTATTTGCAGTTTAGTGTTAAGGTGCGCATCCACTATCCGGTTTTACCAGGCGATTGAACGATAACGACGTTGTTATCGTTCACTCGTTTGAAAATCGGACACAAATCGGGCAGTTTAATGTCAAAAACGACCAGCGATGCACGCGCTGGTCGTTTTTGACATCTATCATCTACCAAACATGCTGGTCAACCTGACGACGTCATCAGGTTGCCCATGTTCGGGGATGATTGATGTGCCTACACTGAACGACTGAATGTTCAGTGTAGGCTCATCACAGACTGCGAAACGACTGCACGATTATAATGTCGTAATCATGCAGTCGTTTCACAGACGCTAAGTGGATACGCACCTTTAGTCTTGGCTGTATACCTACTGAAATGGTACTATTGCAAAATAATCTTGTCATATTTAAAAAAAACAAAACAAACGCACAAAGAATTGTTCATGGTTGCACTGAGCAGCAGATTCCCATTGCAGACCTTCAAGTTACCTTCCGCATCTCACTTAGAGGTAACATTAATCAGCAGAACTAATAGCAGAACTAACTTAACATTTGTTATGAAACTAAAGCTAGACTTGACTACAGATAGTTATGTGGGGACAAATTCACAAAAAAACAAGTATTTTTTGCCTACTGGGCAAGCAGGCAAGTTTGGAGCAGATCTATGCATTATTCTACATAAACCATACATTAACATGACATAACATTCAACTGGAATTCTAGCGGTAAATGAAAATGTGTGATTTTTTTATTTGCCACCTTAAATAAAGCAGAACCCAATCCCACTTCTTATTAACATCACCTACTTTTAGTTATCGGGAGCTGGAGTGGTAGTGCTGGTTTTAAATATCACAATACAAAATAATCCTTCGGATAGCTCCATAGGGAATATAACGAACAGAACTAGGACTGTCTGACCTTGTCCTTGCAAAGTAGCTAAGTCATCACCTTTCCTATTATCCACACTCTCAGTTCTCCTTCCAGAATTCACAAGTATGTGACCTAGGAATATCTTACAAAACATTTCACAGTGGAATACAAAAAAACAGATCCAGCGTGCTTATCTAGCTAATATGTGTTACATACTATTATAGAGGCCTCCTTTTTGTAACGCAGATGGGGCTGTTATGTAGGCAAAGGGAAACTCCATTGGTTAGCAGAAACAGCCTGTACCCAGTGCAGAGTATTTAAGGACACCACAGCTATATTTCCCTATAGATTGTAATCTTGTGAGCAGGGCCCTCTTACCTCTTTGTCTATTATTACCCAGTCTTGTTTTGCTACTATTTAGTTTCCAATTGTAGCAGAATTGTCTGGTCCTATATAAGTAACTGTTGATAATAATAATTCTGTGCAAATGCTGTTATTAATCTCTGACTTGCTGAAACATATGGGTTAATGTAGAGGGATGAGAGGAAGGGAGGGGGGGGGGTGACTGGAATGAAAGAAGTGAATAGAGAGGTTTCTAACAGCAGTTACAATAAAACACAAACAAAAAAACACTTTGAGGTAAAGGATTGGTGGTTAAAATGATTTGCTGCAGCAGATATTACTTATCACAGTAAGGGGTCGGTGGGAGCAGTAGTTTTACTCCAATACGTGTAATATCTGAATAGGGGGTGTTAGTGGGGAGGAAGATAATGAGCAGATAGAAGCTCGGGGCTTATAAACACTGTAATGAGAATCCTGCTGTATAAGGAGAGATATGTATCAAACACATCAAGGACAGGTTGGTGGGCACCAATGTCTTTAAATATTAATCCCCTCTTGGCTTTACTTGAGCTGAGGGCCGCTGCCAAAATTGGGCCTTCATGTTAGAAAGTCAGACAGGTAGGGTATGTGCTGTTCACTAATCTCCTACCACATTGCACAGCTGTGGGCCACTGACATCATTCTACGATAACCTGCTGAGGTTGGGACTAGCGTCAGCAGAATGAATCGGCACAATGATGCGGTATGAGGCAGGTTCACCAGGTCTCCACTGTGACCTTCTCTGGAGATTGTGCTCTCCTTCATGAAGGTCTGATTTTAATGGACAAAATCAACAGCTAGAAGAGGGACACCATGGGGCAGATTCAATTAGCCGCTGGGTTATCCCTGCGACTATTCGCCATCCAAAATCCCCGCGGTGCGGGGAAAAGCTATTCAATTAAATAGCCTTTTCCCTGCGCCGTAAAATCTGGACTCGCGCGCGTAAACACATTGATTCTGCGTAAGCTGCGGAATCAATGTGCTTTTTCCTCACACACGAGGCCGATTTGGTTGTCTTAACCATGAGCTGCGAGGTAAAGTCTGACTGCAGGGACTCGCGCACAGGGTCCCGAGGACCTCCACGCAAGGAATCCCCGGCAATTGAATTGGTTCGGCTCGGCAATTAGCTCTGCCCCATATGTCTTTCAAAAAACAAGCTCGGTATTTATTGAAATAATGACTGGTGGGTTATTTAATTAAAAGAAAAAAGACTGGTGTGTGCTTCCTTTCATGTTAATAACATTATAATTACTCATGTAAACAAATGATACATTCCGTTATGGAACATCTGCAAAATAAGTAATGTGAGACAAGCAGGCAAAGCCAATATCTTCAGTACAGATTGATGGGTGCAACTATTGGCAATTGGTAATACTTTCCTACCATTCTGGAATGACCGGATGGCTCGTCCCTGCCGAACGCTCGCAACTGCACGCAGCTGCCCATTTGCAGAGCACAAGTGGGCGGTCCAATGACTCGATTTGCGTTAAATCGCATCATCGTAGCCCCGCCATACAACGCCTGTGAACTTGGCACTGCATAACGGGACGAGGCCATGATGACACCACAACTTCCCGCACAGCCCACCTATGTGGCCACCATGCTCCCTCTAGGCCGACCTGGCTGCCCCCCTCCCGGAGGAGGGGACAGAAAATCGGCAAGTATGCAATTGGTGTTTCTCCTCTACTAAAATACAAAAGGGTAGCTCCATGCTAACTAGTCTCCATTTTGTCAAGACTGTGAAAATTCTAGGGGACAGATTTGTGAAAACCACTAAATAAGAAAAGTGGAGGTGTTACCCATAGCAACCAATACAATTCTAGCTATCATTTATTTCTAGAAAATGATACCTAGAATCTGATTGGTTGCTATCAAAAGCACCTTCACTTTCCCTTAGTTTTTCCCTTAGAAATCTACCTCCTAGGACACAAGAATCGGTAGGTCTATAGGAAAAAGGGTACACACTTCCCAGAATTAAGGTGTGGAGCCTGGTTTTGTCTCTTTTTTGCATTTTATTTTAAATTTTGGGAGCGCAATTGCAAAAACAACTTAAAAAACTTTTCATGTACCAATTTCACTAAAAATGGTTTTGAGTTGAGGGTCTCAATGTCACTAATTCAAAGTAACTCTATGACAATCTCATTAATATTGGTTCAGCCCATATAATGGCTGCCTACATTCAGTATAAGTGACCAGGGGCGCCGAAAGGGGGTGTAACCTATGCAGCTGCCAGATGTAACCTACACAGTGCGCCCCAGATGGCTACCTCGGATGGTTCATTCTTATGCAGGATGAACAAACACGTGGATCTATTCATTCAGTGCATGTCATATTTCAAATGATTCAGTCACCCGTAAATCTCATGCCCGAGCTGCAGCTCGGTTTGCTGTATTTACTATTCCCTGTTTTGTAAAATGTACTTCCACCCCACTGTATGCTATACTGGTGTGCTATACCCCCACTGTATGCTATACTGGTGTGCTATACCCCCACTGTATGCTATACTGGTGTGCTATACAACCACTGTATGCTATACTGGTGTGCTATACCCCCACTGTATGATATACTGGTGTGCTATACCCCCACTGTATGCTATACTGGTGTGCTATACCCCCACTGTATGCTATACTGGTGTGCTATACAACCACTGTATGCTATACTGGTGTGCTATACCAGGGCCGCAACTAGGGGGGGGCTGGAGGTGCACGTGCACCGGGTGAGCCGCTGTACCTGGTGCCAGTGACCTCCAGCCCGGCGCTGCAGAGAGGCTCCAAGCCGGATGTCCGCTGGTAATATTTATTACCAGCGGGCGCCCGGCTCCTTCTCTACAGCGACGCGGTGTAGCCGGAGCCTGGAGTTCTCTCCCGAACTCCAGATTCCGGCTCTCCCCACGGGCACTATGGGGGAGACGTCATGACATCTCCCCCATAGTTCCAAGGAGCAGCCGGCGGACCGGACGCGACGCTGGATGCAGGAGCGGGGTTCAAGGTAAGTATTTTTTTTTTTAATAAGCTGCACTACAGGGGCATTATTATGGGGGCAGGGGCATTACCACAGGGGCATTACTATGGGGGCATAGGCAATAAGGGACATTACTAATGGGGCATGAGCACTACAGGGGCATTACTATTGGGGCATGGGCACTACAGGGGCATTACCACAGGGGCATTACTGTGGGGGCATGAGCACTACAGGGGCATTACTGTAAGGGCACTACAGGGATATTACTATGGGGCATGGGCAATACAGGGGCATTACTATGAGAGCATGGGCACTACAGGGGCATTACTATGAAAGCATGGGCACTACAGGGGCATTAGTATGGGAGCATGGGCACTACAGGGGCATTACTGTATGGTGGGCACTACAGGGGCATTACTATGGGGGTATTAACATATGGGCATTACTATGGGGGCATTACAATATGGGCACTACTGCAGGGGGAATTACATGGGGGGCGCCAAATTAGTGTCTTGCCCCTGGTGACAAAAATCCTAGTTTCGGCCCTGGCTATACCCCCACTGTATGATATACTGGTGTGCTATACCTCCAGTGTATGCTATACTGGTGTGCTATACCTCCATTGTATGATATACTGGTGTGCTATACCCCCACTGTATGCTATACTGGTGTGCTATACCCCCACTGTATGCTATACTGGTGTGCTATACCTCCACTGTATGCTATACTGGTGTGCTATACATCCACTGTATGATATACAGGTGTGCTATACCTCCACTGTATGCTATACTGGTGTGCTATACCCCCACTGTATGCTATACTGGTGTGCTATACCCCACTGTATGCTATACTGGTGTGCTATACCTCCACTGTATGCTATACTGGTGTGCTATACCTCCACTGTATGCTATACTGGTGTGCTATACATTCACTGTATGATATGCTGGTGTGCTATACATCCACTGTATGATATGCTGGTGTGCTATACCTCCACTGTATGCTATACTGGTGTGCTATACATTCACTGTATGATATGCTGGTGTGCTATACATCCACTGTATGCTATACTGGTGTGCTATACCCCCACTGTATGCTATACTGGTGTGCTATACAACCACTGTATGCTATACTGGTGTGCTATACATCCACTGTATGCTATACTGGTGTGCTATACCTCCACTGTATGCTATACTGGTGTGCTATACATCCACTGTATGCTATACTGGTGTGCTATACATTCACTGTATGCTATACTGGTGTGCTATACCTCCACTGTATGCTATACTGGTGTGCTATACATCCACTGTATGCTATACTGGTGTGCTATACATCCACTGAAGTGCATCCTCCATGGGCAGGATGTACTTCACGTGGATCTGTTCACAAAGGGTATATCATACTGCCACACGTGTCAGTTTTCCCATATATGCCTTGGGTCCTTGTATGGCTTATCTCCCACATTGTAACCTTCATAGTGCGCCCACCATGGCTGCCTCACCTGCTACACTCGTGGATGGGATGAAAAATACATGGACCTGACTATTACGTTGGGACCCTACTCCTAGCATCAGGATGCTGCAACCACCCATTTTGTGTCATCTCTTCTAGGCGTAACCTATTCCACCCAGGTTAATCCTAGGTAGAGCGCCCAAGACCCCTGCCTCACTTGGTACCTTTGTGGGTGGAAATATAACCCGTGGAAGTTATTTCCCAAAATGTCTGCAAAAACCCCGCAATATGCTTATTGTGCTCTCTAGGTTTCGGTTGATTTTAATTATCTCGGTGCGGTTTTCTATTTTTTTGCAACACCAAATCCTTGTACAATGTACCATGTATTCTGATGTCTGTAAAGCGACTTTGAGTCCTATGGGAGAAAAGCGCTATATAAATAAAATTATTATTATTATTATTATCAATTACCTGAGCCCATGTCAGCTGCCGCTCATAGAATTATTTCACTAAGGGGGGGAGTGGTCATCCCCCTAAAAAACCCAGCTTTCAGTGGCCCTGAAGGGGACAAGTATTTTTATGGTCATTTCTAATTAAGGGGGTTTTCTCACCTCCATTCTGTACACTGGATACATACAACCTTACCAGTTAAAATCAAGACCTTTCTCTTGCACCAGTGGCCTTCCACAGCATGCATATCTTTAATCCAATTGTAAAGCGCAACAGAATATGCTGGTGCTATACAAGTAAATGTTAATAAATAAATAATAATTTGGTTTAGTGAAATGACCCAGCATTGAGCTTCCAATGATCGGGGTCACCAAGATGCTGAACACTGCAGCCAGCCAGCCAGCTTGTCCGCTGCACTGTATGCTTAAACACTCACAAAGTGCTGACTTTTCCCTCTAAAGCCCTATATTTTATTTAAATGTTTATTTCTTTGTCTCCATGAATAATTGATTAAGAACTACCTGCTAATCTCTGCAGTACCTGAATGTTTTGTCTGCACTTGAATCATTTTCTAGAACAAAACTGACTGATGAATTTCTAGCACTTGCTGCCAAAGTGTTTTGTTGCACTCACAGCTTGTGTGTGTGTGTGTGTGTGGATGTATATATCTACTTACCTAACACATCAAAATATAGTAGAAATAAATACCATTAAGTGGAAATGATAGCACAGTTTGAACAGCAACAGCGCCACCACCAGGATGGTACAAGTAATGCAGTATGAATGCTGTCTCTTTTTAGAGACACCCTTTGCATTACTGGAAAGAGGGAGCAGTACAGATTAAAGACCCTTATCCAAAATAATAAAAAGAACTGCCTTCAAAGGCTGACAATGCCACAAAATATGACATGAGTTACAGTACGATTATTACAATATTTAATCATTCCTAAATCCATCAGCAAGCATTCAGATTTACACAATGGCCTACACTGGATTTTTTGGAGCACCGTTTCCCTGGCCAGTAAAGCTTACAATCAACGTTTTGATATAAGGAGTCAAAGTGACCGATCCAAGGTCACAGGAAGTTGTAACAGACTTGAACCAATATACTGAATAAACCTTCTTCCCCCATACTTCTTACTGCTTAGCTCTCTTCCGACTACAAGGACTGTCCTTATATATCTGTTCTGCAAAACCTGGGAGCCAGCCAAGACCCAGCACCCCCCCATTCCCCAACACGTGTCAGCCAGTGTTGATAAAGCAAGGTCTATAAATAACACTTTATGTAATGTTTCTTTTTCTCTCACTTTCCGGCTTCAGCCAGGTACTTATTAATATTAGGTAGATTATTTTTTTTCCGCTGCTCAGCAAGTAAGACCCTCGTTGGCGTGAGTAATGGAAACAACACAGCCCCGTGCGTAGTTTGTGCTTGTGCTCCAGACAGGTTCATTTGTCACTAGAAGGGGAAAGGTTCACGCCACACGAGGGGGGTATCTGGTTGATGTTACAAGGCTGACGATTAGCCCCCTGACTGTTCCACATGACACTGTGAAGGACTCCTACCAGCGAACCTTAATGCCTGCTTCAATGTCTTCAGGAAATTAATGAACATGCAGCTACCCTGGCAGCGCGTTTCAATCAACCCTGAACAGCTGTGCCGAAACAGAGAAAGAGAAAAAAGTATTTTCTGTTGGGGGTTATTTTTGGGGGGAGGGGGGGAAAGGGGGCGTTCAGGTTTGTTAAGAAAAAAATAATATTTTTTTTAAGAGGGGAGAGTATAAAAAAAAAACAGCTTTGGAGAGATGAAAGGAGAAGTAAGGTGTTTGGCGCCAGGCGACTGTGTTACGGCCTCTGTTTTTGTTGAACAAATTAAGCACGCTCCGTTTTTTTCACCTGCTGAAGTAGCAAGGCTGCATATGGCCCAGAACTTAAAAATAAGGAAATATGCATATATTACCATACTTAATGGACGACCCTCTCCATTTAATATGCAAATTGACTGAAATATTACTGAATGCCTTCTGTTCTAAATGAATAAATTTGAATTGCAATTAGAATAATCCTTTATAATTAATGAAAACTGTCAATTTTAGTTCATAAGTAATTTGATTAACAGGATGATATGACACTTGTGTAGTTCAGTGTCCTGTGCGGAAGAGCCGAGGACACATCTGAAGCACTGTCAGAGACTGATCCCACAGCAATCGGTAACAAGTATTTTGAAGAGGCTGTGTTACATTGCTAGTTCCCTGTTTTTTGGGGTTTTTTATGATTATTGTAAAGGCTCTGTATATATATATATATATATATATATATATATATATTTATTATATATGTATATATATATAATTATATATATATGTATTTAAGCTGCGTGTGGCATTTTGCGCAAGAGCATATTGTATTGGGAATTTCCTTGGCACTGCTCTAATTTCGGCTTCTCCTATTGGCCCCATCTGCTGTAAGAATAGCTCTTCCACCTGCTGTGCCCCCAGAGGGGTATATCTTAATAACTGCCTTTGGGTGCATTTGCACTGATTTCCCAGATGACCTAGGCCATAAAGCTAGGCACCATGGGGGGGAACCTTGCAGGCAACTGGCAAGGCTCATTCCCAATTTAATATTTAAACAATGGCTGTTTAACAAAAGCTGGGTGTAAGGAGATACTCAGTATCACTTCCCATTCACATCACTCTGGTACACATGAACGCTGTCCTATTGTAAGTCCAAACTAAAGCAGCTTTTCCATCCAAAAAATGTGGAAGGGTTCCCGATTGTAACCAGTGTTTAAAACTGAGTTCACGTAGGAAATTGTCCAAAGGAACAGAAGTGCCAGTATATGCAAAGGATTCAAAAGAATTGCAGTTTTGGGTGTACACGCATTTGTTTTGTTAAATAAATAGTTTTAATGAATTACTGGGGTTTTGCACAAATCAAATTCTTGCAGTTCCCTAGAATTTATATTGTCAGACGAGATGCAAATATTTGCACAATATTGGAGCGTACACACGGTCAGATTTGTCAGACTTGTCAGATTTGTCAGATGAACGACTGAACGATTAAACGATTTGAATGATTTGAACGATTTTACCAAAGTTTTGAACGATTTGAACGATTTGAATGATTGAACGATTTTTGACTGCATTAAAATGAATGGAATCGTCCAAGTCTGACTGCAAACCCATCAGATGTCAGATATCGTTATCTGACAAACGGGAACGCGCATCGTTGATCGTCCGTCGTTCAGGCATGTCAGATATGAACGATTTTCCTTCAGATATGAACGACTGAACGATTTTTAAATCGTTATCGTTCATATCTGAAGGAAAAATCTGATCGTGTGTATGCACCATAAGAATGATTTGCAAGGAAAAAAAAAGTTAGCGCCCTGTGAGCCGCAACATACATTTTAATACTGTCCTGTCGCACTTAACTGTGTGACCTACTGTGGGAGTGGTCACCAGTCATGTGACCATTAAATGTATGGCCGTCAAACTTAGCAGGGCCCCTGCAGATTAAATGGCCCCTCTCACAGTAGCTGTACACAACGCCCAGCTCACTGACACAGGCCATCGTCATTTTATTTCCAATTTCCTCACAGTGACATTTAAATGTGAGAGCTTCTAACATCATGCCCTATAAATGCATATTTGAAAACTTTAGTATCAGTGACTTTCTTCCAGGAACCTCCAGCCAGACATCAGCCCCACTAGTCTTCCAATCCTCATTTGGCCCAGATTCTGCAAACAGCTGACACTAGAAATAATGAATAACCTTTAGGACCTGCATCTGTTCCTCTGGTATCGTGTCAAGGTTTTTAATTGGGCTATTTTGGCGCTGCAAGACAATAGCTAGGTGAAATCACCTTCTATTCATATTTCAGAGGTCAGGAAACAAGGCAGCCTAACGGAGTTTAATAAATTACTGATGGGGGCTATAATCAGAGCCAGGACCCCTGTGAATGACTATTACACCAGCAGAGGAATCAGGCTGTTTGCTGAAGCAGTGGATGGATATTATCCTAATCCTGCCATTATTTCAATGCTACATATATTTACAGGGAAATGATTACAAGAATAATTTTGCCACTGTCTTATATAAGCATGCACTGTTGCATATCGAATTTGTCAATCACAAATCCCTTCCGCAGACTGATTTTGATGTGGGTGGCAAATGAGGTGGCAGAAGGAGATGACACGGGGATTTGAACCAGATTCACCTCCTCCCAAGAATGAATGTATTTTGGCACAGGCTAGAGGGGCCCTCTAGGTCTTATAATTCCTTCCCCATAATAATTTAGCAATCCCTTTTCATTCCCTGCTATAAATTAGTCTGTCCTTTTCCTAGCAACGCATGGGCTGGTAATAAATGCCTTTTAGTTTATTTTGGTGTTGTAGATGATAAAGGAGTTGTCCACCTCCAGATAGCTTTCATTTATTGTCTTGTACCTTCACCCTGCAACTTTTACTAAGTACATCGCTTTATCGTTCTCTGTTTATCTTGTGATTCCATGATAAATCTTTATACAAATAATGAGAGTTGTCTAATACGGATGACTCTGGATATGGCACCATGGCCTGCACAGTACATCTCACTCCCAGGGGGAGATGTATCAAACCTTTGAGAGAAATAAAGTGGAGATGTTGCTCATAGCCAATCAGCTTTTGTTATTTTATAGCCTGTGCTAGATAAATGATAGCTAGAAGCTGATTGGTTGATATCCATCTCATAGGGTAGATGCATCTCGCAACCAGGCTCTAATGTCACAGCTTCTCTACCTCGCTAGCACTATTATCTGGCATTGGGGCTTGTGTTTGTCTGGACTGTTTTTGAGAAATGATAAAATAATGGAACTGTAGCAATAATTGTTTTGTTTTTTTATGCTTCTGGTTTGTGGAACTTTCTGGGTAATGGGATTCCAGATAAGAGAACCAGTATCTGCCCATGAAGCTCACCTACTTCATCTCTCACTGAGGTCCAGCCATTAAGATAGAAGTTTATTATATTAAGTACATGGAATTAAGAAATTACACAAAAAAAGAGGACGTTCACTCAGAGCATCCACAAATCTCTTAAAGAGCAGAAAAGGAGCCAGGATATGAGGAGGGGAAAGCTCAGTGTGTCATATATACTATAGCCGGGTCATAACCTTGGCAGACCCCGACCATCTGTGTCACACAGACTTGCAACCAACCCTATCATTTTCCCATCTGTCTGTGGCATCAAGTGATCACAGGTTGCAATAATCTACTTGTAGGAACTTCTGCTGCCTTCCTTCCATAAACCGCTTTAATGATTTGGAAGAATACTGGTTTCAACAAAGGGACATCCTCCTTGCTAAAGCTTATATAACCATTGTTTAGTGGATCTTGTTCAGAAAAGATTAAAGAGGACGCCTCATCTACACAAAAAGGAGGGGGGCCATTTTTGTGGGTTGATGTGCCTCAAAACTTTTCAGGTTGGGCAATCTGTACAAACGTGTGTGGACCATGGCAATGTGCATCAAAAAGGGGCATGGTCATGCCTAAAGGGGGTGTCCAGCACTTATAACTCCCTGTCCCCTTTGCTAAAAGCTCCCTTTGAATGCCACACACTACATGCCAATATTCAGGTTTGATCAGGGCGAAGCTGTTGCGATTTGGACGGCATAATAGAGTCCTCAAACCGGAACTGTCCCTGTCTAAATCAATAAAGCTGTTAGACAAGTTGAACTAATATTCAGCCCATTAATTCGCTAGAAACATACCTTAGTTCCTAGTGTTTTTAAAAGCTGCAATCTCATGAATATTGATTCAGCACACAAAATGGCTGCCACCACTGTGTTCAGGTAACCTTTTCACCTGAAAACATTTTAATAATACATTTGCTGCTTTTCAACATCTGCATTATCTTTAAGGACCATCATGAGGGAAGTCCCCTTCATGTAAATAGTTAGACTGCAATGCCCTAGATTAATTTAGCATTACGGGTCCCATTTATCATATCCTGCATTTTAACTGCGAATAAGATAAAATAATAATTACTAAACTCGCAACGAGAAAATTGTTCCTACAAGAATGCCTTTATGGGGAGACACCAGATCCCTGAATTTGCTTATGGGGAAGTCTGCTCCTCATAATTAATTGAGACTCTGGCAGTTTTGGGGAAGTTGCCTTACCAGAGGAAGAGCACTGACAATCCCTATGGCTCCTGTTACAGGTTGAGCAGAGCTGTAACATCTTCTCCCCTCCTCTCCTCATCCTCCAGTGAGATTTACTGTCCTTCAAGATGCCTGAGTGGGAACCTCTACAGAAAGATTTAAGTTAAGTGACTCTTCTGCAGTCCTTAAGCTCATTTATTATTGAATTAAGTTTTCATTTCTCGGAGGAGGTGGAGGGAGAAATTAAAAGCGAGGAAGCTAGAAACCTAAAGGTTTGCTAGAAAAGAGACTTAAAGACACACACGCCTTCAGATCTGCTCCGTCTTCTCTTCTTCAGCCACCTCATCACCAGATGGCTCTGCAGTGAGTTACCTACATATCTATTTCATAACAGTTATTACAACATGTCAGATAACATTTTGTAAAACTGGAAATGTATCTTAAAGGGGCCTATCCATTAGCAGATAAATTTGAACGATGAACGATTTATCGTTCAGTCGTTCAATTTATCTGCTAATGGATAGGCTCTGAACGATAAAAATGCGCACCCCCGCGGCCGACAAATTGGGTCTTTGTCTCTCCAACATGTTGGTCAATTATCGTTTATCGCTGACAGATAGACAGATATTAGAAATATCTGTCACGGTAAACGAACAATTTTTTTAATGAAAATGAATAGAAACATTAAAAAAAATCCACTCCCAGAATGACGTCATGCAATATCGTTCGTCGTTCGTCATTTGCAAAAATCTGTCATGTACATGACAGATATCTGTCACCGCAGCCCCAGGAATCTTCTTTTGTCTTTCAGAAAGATCTGCTAATGGATAGGCCCCTTAACAATACAATCCACTGTTGTTACCATATTCCTAGAATACTCATTGACTAACAATGCATGCTGGGAGTTGTAGTTCAGCCGCAGTAGGTAAAGCATATTGAGATGTATAATAAAAACACACATCAACCAGAACTTCATTTGATCCCTATCAGACCATTGACTGATTCTTTACCAAATATACTTTACGTTTAAATGTAGTATCATTTGCTATTCTACTTTAGGCAAAAGCAACCTGTGGCTCGCTAGTGGGGAACTACAAGTCCCAGTAGGTGTTGAACCACAAGACCCATATATATCACACCTGCAGGTCGCTTAGGTCACTCGGACAATTAACCATTTTCAGACTTTAATTTACCACAATCTATATATCAACGTATTGTTTCTTTTCTTTTAACTATTGTATGCTTACACTGTTTACAAATATTAATAACGGAGTCCGCACGACAGGCCCAAAACCAATAGGGATGGTTAATGGACCCTTCCCCCAGTATTTTCATGTAAAATATGCTGACTTTCTACCAGGTGAGGCTTGGAATCAGCAAGCCCCAGAATAAGCTGAGACCAACACATTTGTTTTATTATGAATTCCAATACATAGATTTAACTCTTTCATAAGAGGTTTCTAACAATACTCCTTGTATGCCACAGTCATATTTACCTTTGCAGTTCTGTTAAGATGCATAATTATAAATGCAAAGCATTTGATAGAATAATACCATTATTTGGTGATTGTGATCTCAATATTATATGAATACATTGATAATGCTATGTATCTGTAATGCATACCAGCTCTTATCATACTTATAGTATTATTGTTTTTGGAACTTGTGATTGTAAATGTGTGCAGTGCTTCAATAAAAATTATTTTCAAAAATTAAAAAAGTTTTGCCTATTCATGTTTCATTAGTATTTTGTGTGAAATTACATAATAACAATTTTCTTATTTTGAAAAGATTTTAAAATGTGAAAAACTAGGTGCATACACACGGTCAGATTTGTCAGATGTGTCAGATGAACGATTGAACGATTTGAACGATCTGAACGATTTGATAAACGATTTGACCAACGATTTGAATGATTTGAACTATGAACGATTTTTGACTGCATTACAATGACTGAAATCATCCAAAACTGACTGCAAACACATCAGATGTCAGCTATCATTATCTGACCATCGGGAACACGCATCATTCATCGTTCAGATATGTCAGATTTTCCTTCAGATATGAACGATTGAACGATTTTTTAAATCGTTATCGTTCAGATCTGAAGAAAAATCTGACGGTGTGTATGCACCATATGACCGAGGATGGAATGTACTAACACTCAAAAATCAGCAGCCGCATATATGCAAAAGGACTCCCTTGTCATAAACCCGGAAGTCCTCACACCGCAAAGGGAAGCTCTTATCGGAATAGCTGTCCTTTGCGGTTTAAATAAATACTACATACATACGGCGTTAATAAATGCTGATATGCATATGGTAAGTAGTGGGATGTATCACATTCAAAATGCGATGCTTGATACATCCCGCCCCCATTTTGCAGTCACCTATTCAAAATGATCGCCACGAAAAACAATTAGATCCTATGGTCAGCATTCCGTTACCACAGGAATGGGGCAATTTTGAGCTAAGCTATTTGTCAGGTACTAAACAACTGGCATATTAATTTTTCCACCTAGTGGAAAGGAGGTGTGTTTGAGATGACCAACCGCAAACCGCAGTCTGTTGACTAAATGTATGTTTATTAATACTATATTTATCATATATACTTTCATTTTGTGTTCACTGGTCAATTTTTGCTAGCTGATAAGTACCACAGAGCAAGATAGGCCAAGTCGCATGGATGCGCGCAGCTATGTGCGCAGAGCTCTGACAAAAGCAGAGGACCGTACAATCTGTAAAAACTGCCTTTTACTGTAGCTATGTTTCCACATATCGTCTTTTTTTTTTTTTTTTTTTAAACGAATATGTTGTTTATGTCAGTTATGTTTTTTGTGCCCTCTGACACTTTCAATTCCCCCATAAAAGAGTGCTGGTGAGTGGACCAGGGGAACAGAATGAAGTTTACGCATATTTGTGTGTGCTATGTGTTAATAATGGCATCGGGGCTGCCTACATTGTATTAGGACGTACTCAGTCTGTCAGAAACAAAACAAGACCTCTGCTGCTTTGTGTTGTCCCTCAGGTACGGTGCACAAACTTGGAGAGGTTACCCTGCCGCAGGCAATAATTCACCGCCTGTGCCCTAACAAACAGTCGCTATTTGTATATGTAAATCCTGTAGCGACGCAGGAAACGGTTACCATCAACTCTCCTGCCCCGAGTTCAGAGGCCTTCATAATTAGATATGTGCACTGCGGCCCTGCCCACTGCCTATTTATCAAATTACAGTGACAATAGCCTCTTGCTAATTAGTGCTCATTAAGATGTTTCTCAAGCTCAGGATTTCATTATTTAAAAATAAAAAAAACTTAAGGTCTGTGTGAAGAGGGAAAACAAAATGCAAACAAAAACACAATATTTTAATTGATCAGTAAGCATTAGCCATAAATTCTCAGCCAGCTGATTATATTTGATTAAAAAAAAAAAAAAAAAAGTTGCTGTGTTTTATATTATCTCCCGCATGTTTGCAGGGAGAAAGGTCTATAATTGGTATTCATTAGCAGCCTCTGATATTTATCTGTTGCAGCCCACCCTCCCTCGCTGCTTCTCCTCAGCTCGCCTTTTTCCTTCTTACGTATCTTTTTTTTTTTTTTTTTAATTTGCCTTATCTTTTTTTTTTTTTGTAAGACTGCACCAACATCAAAGTCATGAGCAAGAAGTTTTAATTAAGTGACACTAATGAGGTCGTCGAAAATGATACTTCAGCAAGTTAACACGCTGTTAAATGTGTTTATTCTATAATGTCATCAAAGGTGAATGTTTTTCACGGTAGCACATTCAAGTCATTAATGGCTACATTAAAAGCAGATACACATGAACACTTGGTCGTACATTTAGATAACTGTGCAATGATACTAGTCATCCACATTTCCTGTTGTACCAATTTTTTTTTTTAATTCTACCTGGCTTTCTCCAATACGTGCAGGAGACAGGTACACTTTTTGTAGGCTGAACCTATATTCAAGAGAACGCATCCTGTCACTTCACTAGTGACCTCATTGAGGCACGAGGCACTATACACACTGGGGGCAACCGCTTTGTGAGATGAATTGATTTTCACGAGAGTGTGGACTATCCTTTATCTAAGAAATACACAATTGCTGACATTAGACTGCTGGTGGGAAGGTGTATACGTATAAGCATGGTACATGCGACACAGTCTAAGTGGACCTTGGTGTACTACAATCTCCAGTATAACATGTTCACCGAACACACTTATTATAACATATTTTTGCACTTTATGTACTCCTCTGCATTAACTTATCATTTTTTTTTACCAAACTGTATCCAATACACGGAATTATACAGTAATGAAAAAACAGGGACATTTCCAGGGCAGAACCTGTGAGTGCTCCTGGCAAAAAGGGAACAATTCATGAGGATCACAATACTGTGTGCGATGAATGTTTAAATCTGGACAATAGTGATGTCAGTCCTGAAAATTCTAACAACATATTTTGAGGCTAGTGATGTCACTACTGTAATATATAATTTATATTTGGAGCGTAGTGATATCACTTGTGCCACATGACTCATATTTAATGTGTCTCATGATGGAATATATAACTGTCACTGAGGGCAATACAGACCTAGATATGAGATCACCTCCTGCAAGTTGCTTCAAGCTGAGACTTGTGCATTTAAAGGAGTAATGTACCCATTACTGTCAATTAAAAAGGATAATAGACGTCAAATTTCACTTCTGTCACCAACATTATATGGTCACTGAGGGTTCAATTATTTGTTATATTTTATTGCAACAGATGCAAGTTAATACTTGTATCACTAGATACTACGTTGCATTTATGCTACTACAATTATAATATTGATAATAAAAATAAAAGTGTTCAGAAAAAATATCAAGGAGTAAAATAATTGCCATCTATACATCTTGAAAAGCAGCGTTGTAGGATCCTCCATCTCTCCCGAATCTGAAGCCAACCGTTGTCTTGTAAATTAGCAGATTAGTTGGGCCAAATGGTCCTTATCGGTCGTCAATTGCTGTGTTTCTATTTAAATGTAAATAGAGATTCATGCATCCCCCCCTAACTCTCTCACTTGTGATTGGAGCCCCCTCCCAGCCCCCACTATCACATACACACACATAGACATATGCCTTATGCCCAAATCACCAGTCGCCATCAATAGACAGCACCAGTCTGATCTTAGTGAAGGAAAATAGGGCAGCAAAAGTGAGATAAAATTTCCTCTCTGTACAACTGACTTGAATAGGTATATTGGACTCTTACTGCCGCTGGTTCCCATGGGACTATATGACCCAGAATTCTTAAGGATGGGGAGGGAGGCGTATAATACTTGATACTCGCCACCTATTCAGCAGATTTTTCATTGTGGCTCATTGAAAGGAGCAGATAGTTTGGCTTAGGCAGACAAGCCTCTTTTCTCTCCCTCCATTCAGACCTAATCTGTCCCGGCCGGCCCCCGCTTTGATTGACAGCTGACATTCTGTCTATGCTAGGACTGACGCGGACCTCTCTGATGGTTATCGGCATTGAAATGTTATGTCTCAAGATGTTTCAATTGAGCCATTAGCCTTTTTGTGTGTTTTTTTTTTGTCCTGACTTAAGTAACTGAGACTTTTGTAATGCAGAGATGGAAGCCAACGTATACCGCACTGTTTGTCAAATAAGTGACTTCTGTAGCTCTTAATTTAATCCTACTTATATTTAATGTCTATATTGCCTCCTAGAGTCCAGTCGTTCAGTCACAGGATATGTTGCGCCAAGATGCATTCTACCTGTATTCAGCTGCACCCTAGTGTATTTGCTGAACCAAAATTAATGACAATTCTGGCTGTCAATTCATTAGGAACAAATGACATCACTGAGGCATGAGGCACGTTATACGTCTTCTTGCTTCAATGACGTTGCCAGGTTCTAGCGAATAGCTTGGCAGAAAGTTCACTTGGCCTGCAAGGTTGCGCAGTGATTAGAATTGTTGCTTCACAGCACTGAGCTCATGGGTTAAATTCCAGCCTGGGCCCTATCAGTGGGAAGTTGGTATGTAATCTCCGCACTTGTGTGGTTTCCTCCTGGTACTCCAAATTCCTCACACAATCATACTGGTAAGTTACTTGGCTTTTGACAAATGAATAAACCCAAGTGTCTGTGTCCATGTGGTAGGGAATTGTAAGCTGCAATGGGGCAGGGACTGATGTGAATGACTAAGTGGCCCATATATTAATTATCAGGTTTTAGACCCGATAATTATAATTTCTTATTGTCCCTTAGAGCAGCAAAAATAAATTATGTACCGCAGGGATGTATTAAAATATACACAAAGGGACCACTAGGGGCACTGTCATCCTTCTCATGTGTAAAAGTAAAATTATCTCTAATGCAATCACTTTAAGTTTCTGGGTGCGACTGCACCTTCGCCTGAATGTCGGGGAGGGATCCTACGGATCACTCTCCAGGTAACTTTTGATGAGGATAGCCCATAGGCTACAACGACTAACGCCATCTGAAGATGGCATTTTTTACCAGGCTAAACTCTAGAATTATTATTATTATTATTACTATTATTATTTATTTATATGGCGCCACAAATGTTCCGCAGCACCTTACAAAGTACATAAACAAGTTGTAGACAAGTGATTTACAGAACAATACAATACAGGACCAGAGCATGGATAATATATATTGCTACATTAGCGACCATAACACCCAGATAAGCAACAGAGCATAAGGAACCAAGTGTTAGGTGCCCTAGTGGTGAGTAAGAAGTAGATGAAACTAAAGTAGGGAGAAGCACAAGAGGGTAGAGGGCCCTGCTCGTAAGAGCTTACATTCTAAAAGGGGAGGGGAAGACAAACAGGGGTGACACAGATGGGGTAGACAGGGTAGATGGGGAGGAAGGTGCATGTATCAGGGAGTTAGAATGACAGCTGGAAGGCTTTAATGAAGTAGTGGGTCTTGAGAGCCCGTTTGAATGATTGTAGAGAGGTGGAGAGTCTGATGGGGAGAGGGAGAGAGTTCCAAAGGTGGGGAGCAGTGCGGGCAAAATCTTGGAGGCGGGAGTGGGAGGAAGTAATCAGCTGGCTGCGAAGCTTAGTAAATTCGCCAATTAAGCAGCCCCTGTAGAAACCTATAGGGGCTGCTTTTGCAATCGAAAATGGGGGGTCTCTGTGCTGTGGTCCCACGTAGAAACATTCAGGGGATACTTAATATTTGTGGGTACACCTGTTTTGGGGGGATATCCCACAAATATTTCTTGGTAAATGGGCCCCCTAAATATTCTCGTAAAGCGCTGTATAATATCTGTGCACTATATAAATAACGGGTAATAAACAAATAAATTGACCCAGGCATTGCTAGGAATCACTGACTTATTAAGGGTCCAGTTGAAATTGCCAAGACGTTCTGTTATTAGCATCAGACATCATGTTTCTGCGTGATGTTTATATAAAGGTTTGCGCCTTTACCTTATAGAGGTGCGAGTAAAAAACAAATAGTGTTTTCATTAATATAATTGGCGGTAATGTGCACAGAAACATAACGCGCAAGGGTACTATGGAGCCTTACGGCTAATTGGATCGAGCCCAAAATGTCTCAGCGATTCTAGTAGCATCTACTGAAGTGACAGGCTGTGTTCTCAATACTAGTTATTAACGGTTAGATCCAGTATATATAGCGCCTACATAGTATGCAGCGCTTTACAGAGTATTTAATCATTCACATCAGTTCTTGCCCCAGTGGAGTAGTAACATTTGTCATTTTCTTCCTATCATAATCTATATAGACTTTGGGTTCCTGTCACATGTGTTTAACAGTTCCACATGAGCGTTTAGTGTCTCGGAATCATTTCTAATGAGATGGGGAAAACAGACACTTAAATGATCTGCAAATGCTAGCGTTTTCAGCCCTGTGTTACAGCAGCCTCGGGATAACATAACACCAGCAATTGCCGCTTTTGAAAAGTAGCGCTTAATCGCTCATTATTAGCGCATAGAAGTGAATGGAGATGTGGAAAAAGCATATAAACAATCTACAACTGCAAGTTCTGAATCTCCATTTTCATCTATTAATGATTTATAAACCTTTCACACTGCCAGCAATAACCCGGGATATTGCACGTGAACACATAGAAACCCGGGTTACTGTGCAGTGTGAAAGGGTCAGGTTGAAATAACATGGGTAGAGCAACCTGGCAAATGAACCCTGGTAATGAGCACGGTTGAACGCAGGTTCAACCCGGCTTGCGAAGCAGTGTGAACGGGTAACCCAGGTCGATGCGACCCGGGTCACGTTCACAGCATAGGAAGAGCCGGCTCTTGGAGCTGATCTCATCTCCAAGCGCTGGCTCAGCACGTGAAGGCGGTGATGTCATCCACCCGGCAAAAATCCAGGTCAGGCTGCCAGTCTAAAAGGGTTCTCAGCCAGGTAGCACCCGGGATGGACCCGTGTAGAAAATCTCGGGTGCGACCTGGCATTGCGATGTGAAAGGGGTATTACTGATGAGGAGCAGTGTTTAAAAGACAATGTATTAATCACTGGTGTGACATTACCAAATTATAAAAAAGCATACCAGACTTGGAAACGTGCCAGAATCCCCACTTAACAATATATCCCTTTATATAAGGGTATAATAAGTGTTTTTGGATAAAGAATCATCGTCAGTCTCTGTGTTGTTACGTTAGTGTTACATGCAGTACTACATTAGCTCTGTAATGCTGCTTTTAAAACAAGAATTGGCTTTGAAGAATTTGTGATTTTTTTTTTCCCTCCCAAATCCACCCTTGAATTTCTGGATTCAGCAGCCTGGTGCAATTAGCAAGCTATTAATGAATAATTAATTGCAGATACCATAGCCCGGAGAGGATTTTTTTTATCCCTCTGCAAATTAATTATTTAAACAGTAAATATTACAAAGGGACGTGCATTCTTAGTGACTTATTACTGCACATTCTGAAGTTTTACGAGTAAAAAAAAATATTATTTTCCTTTTCTTAGGACATTCTGAAAGCAATTAAACTGAATTGTGTACCTGTCTTTTTCTTTTTGCGCTAGTGCATAACAGTAATACAGATCTTAGAGAAAGAGAAAGCAAGGGGGGATACAAACAGAGTTCTTTAAAAGTATGTATCTAACGTGGATATTTGGCAGAAGGTGATAAGGGAACACTGGCATCATCCAGCATTGCACATTAGGTCAGTGCTGAACGTAGATTCACAATTATCGTGAATCTGGGTGTGCAAAGGACCCGTTCTGCGCATGTGCATTGCATGTAGAGCGGCAGCAGACTGTTGGTGATTGCCAGGCAGGGAGGGGGCAGCGTCGCCCTCCGTTTTCCAAAACGGAGGCGTGTCGCCGCTGTTGGGGGGGAGGGAAGAGGCCAGGATCTCCGTTGGCAGACAGAGATTTCCTGGCCTCTTTTGGACATCTGCGATGACCGACCTGCGTGACCCCTTGGACACTCAACCGGCAGGGGATCACGCAGATGAACCGAAGCTGCGTCCATCGACGCAGCTTGGATCATTAATGCATGCAGAAGGCATGACGCCCCCTGCTGCATTAACATAATCCACTCTGGATCAGGCCCACTGATCCTTATAGCCATAGTCCATTCATATGGGAATGCAAGATGCAAAATAAAGTACAATAAACTGGGTTCTATAAAGGTAGTCATGGTAATTAAAATGTAGCCTGGTAAGAGATCTCAGATTAGCAAAGTACTGTCAATGTTTTCTGTGGCCTGTGTACCAGAAAGTCTTATGGGTTAAATGAATGAATAATCCCTCTCAATACAAAGACACGCGACTGGCATAACAACAACCTTCATTGTGACTTTCTGTACCTGGAGCGAGCAGACAGCAGAAACATCTAAGGTTTTTTTTGTATGAGTCATCATTATATATCCACAGTGTTATTAATCCTAAAATCTATGGCCTGCAATGCCCGACCAGCGTGTTTTCAGCGTGCTGCTAGTAGTGGCACTGAAGTCATATCCTTTTGTGAATGATAAGTGTCATTTTTATTATGTTAACATTTTATACAATTTTATTACATCAGACAAGCGTGACAACCAATGCTTAAACATGATATCTACTCTCATGGAATCTCCAGGAGAATCCTGGATTATTCACAGATTTCCCTCACTCCTGGGGCTGTAGATAATTCTCCCTGAGGGCCACTCACTAGCCTGGGAAATAGATGTGTCATAATGGCATAAATTGCGTCATCAAGCCTAGATATCTGGCTGGTCTGAGGGGTGATGATGTCATTTGTGGCATCATACACTTTGTCCCTCCCAATTGCAATGTGCATCATTAAGGCCCACCCATGACCCCTTTTCTATAACCTCTCTCCAAGATGGAATTTATGAAAAGTAAGAAGGGAGTAAGGCTCTGACATGGGCGTTAGTTTGTGGTTGGTGGTGTGGCTTAAATTATCCAAATTTTTCAATCAGGAAAGTTGCCAGCAGTGGACACAACCTCAAATATCCAGGCATACATTTTTTGTTCACTCTGGGCGTTGAAATCTATCGCTCTTTAACATTTGACTGCGTCTAAAATAAATGACTGAGTTTTATGGGGGGAATACAATTAGCCCCAATAAATCAGGGGTGAAAAATGGTGGTAGTCTCGGGCTTTAACGTCCCGGGCTATTCTATTACAGCCATTTTTCTCACCCGATAAGTTACCTGTTTCGGGCGTTAACACATAGAATCTGGGTAAAATTCACGGACCTATGTGCTAACCCACTGTTTTCACCCAAATACGGGTTAATTATCACATATATCTTTACAAAGCTACACAGACCCAAAAAGAAATATGCGCTAAGTGTAGTGCTGCGTGCTGACCTTGGGGCTAATTAAATAACCCTGGGGGATCAATTAGTCCGCTGTGAATTACCGCGTCTAACTGAATTCCTACCCCCATATCTGCTATTCGATGGCCTTCCATGGAACAATAAATGATCTTATTAAAGCAATCTTATCATAAACACTAATAGCCACTACAACCCCATTCAAATGCATTTGAATTAGACAACATTTACTTAGAGAAATGTTTTAAATAGGACAAAGTTCTAATGGGAAACCCACACTTTTTTGTGAACATATTTCTTTAAAAATGCTGCATTCTTAATAGTCTCATAGTTAGGAACATTATCTTGTATAGCCTTAAGTGACACCATGATAGCACAGGTCAAGCACTGGGGGTAAATATACTAAGATGAGCTGTCGTCTACCCGGAAACTTAAAAAAACATTGATATCAAACGCAAAAGCCACCATTTAATAATCTAACCACTGTAGTGGTGAAGATAATTATTGTATTGGGCCCATCTTTGCTACCATTAGAGGCCTCCAGCAGGGGGGGCCCTCCATTACAATTTAGTTCCTGTATTAGTGTTAGATAAAGGTCAAGGAGCATAGGGAAGGATCAGGGAGTCAGAAGCTGTAATTATTTGCTGGAGGCAATATTGCAATTCATATGCTTGGTCTGTATAGCTAGAGAGCTGTGGTAGCGAATTACTTACAGAAATCTCATTTGCAGAAAGGATCCATTTCATGGATAGAAAACATGTGCCCATGTATGAAAAATGTGCCTAACAGATCATAGCCTTATATAAAGTATACTTTTCCAGACATGTCCCTAACTGGTGAACTATCATTTATTTTCTCTTGAATTAATTAAATCCCATGTTGCATAACTTGAAGAGAACATAAATATAGAATGTCTTTGAGCTGCCATATTGACTGCCGTCTGAGGTAACTAAGGAAAATCTTCACAGCAATGGGATTACTTAACCACGCTCCACCAAACTCTCAGAACCATGGGGTTCCCGTATCTGGGATCCCCACCTCTGCTGGTAATGGCCCTTTATCCAAGAACTCCCACAATGAAGAACTTTCATTGAATCAGCAGTCTTGATTGGATGGCTGGAGCTCTCATTACATTTAGAACAGTGTTATGCGCTTCCTAAATAAAAGATTTCTGCAGTAACCGATAATTGTGGAAATTTTCAAGTACCTCAATTTTACTCTATTTCGCCAGCCCATGATGGCCACAGGTGGTTTTGTGTGGTGTAGATGTTAATTCTGTTTTCTGATCATTGAAATTTCAGAAACAAAGGGGTCTATTTATTAAGCTGGGAAAAGCCATTTCTTCTGAGTTTTCAGCGTAGAAAGGCTCAATCTTTTTTCAAGTTTAGCACCAATTACTTCCATCCTCATAGATCTCTATGGAGACGAAGGCTTTATGCAATTCAAGATGGTGGGATTGTGTTATTCTATTCCCTGCGATGGAGACTTGTGAAGCAGGAAAGGCTTTGCGGTGTCCTTGTTGGGCAACTACTTAAGTTGCCGGGAAGGAAAGAAACCCTTGAACATGTGCAGGGTTTTTGATGCAAAATAGGAAACAAATATGCCTATGCTTGGTGTTACCCATATTGTACATGGTACTAGCTGCGTGACAGTCTTAATGCCATATATGTATACAAAACAGAAAGACTTTTGTTATCAGTGTGAACAATAATGTACTGCAAATCTGTGTGTATCTAGCGAAAAAAGCATGGGGGTTTTGTTCATATTTTGATGATGCTGCAAAATATTGTGGCACTACTGTATTGCTGCAATAAGCATGATACAGATTGCTAGCAAGTGACTGGTCTACATAAATAGATCCCCATAAACAAAATTGACTGAAAGTATAATACTTATCAAGGCTGTATTCTCTCGCCAGCTTTATTCAATGTTTACGAAGAAATGATCCTGAGACAATGCAGTTTGGACGAGTCTACAATTGGAGTAAAAATCGGAGGGAGGAACATCAACAATCTACGATATGCCGATGACACGACTCTGCTTGCTGAAAGTAGAAAAGACCTAGAATATCTGGTCAGAAGAGTCAAAGAAGAAAGCGAGAGCATGGGACTGTACCTCAACATTATTCTTAGAACCCAGAAAGAGCAAGTCTCGTACCAATTCGACGTCCTCATTATCGATTGCAATATGGACTGCATCAAAAAAACAAAGATAATGACTACGGCAAGTGACGATGCAGTCCATATTGCAATCGATAATGAGGAAGTCGAATCGGTACGAGACTTCCTCTTTCTGGGTTCTAAGATTGATCGTAGTGGAGAATCATCTACTGAAATAAAGCGACGAATTGCACTTGGCCGCAATGCTATGCTAGGAATGACGAAGATATGGAAGAGCAACGATATCAGCAGCGCAACAAAAGCAGGGTTGGTCAATGCAATTGTTTTTCCGATCTTTATGTATGCATGCGAAACCTGGACACTCAAGAAGGCAGATTGCAAGAGAATCGACGCTTTTGAATTGTGGTGCTGGAGGCGAATGCTGCGCATACCATGGACAGCAATGAATACGAACAAGGTAATCCTAGAGCGGGTCAAACCAAAAATATCATTAGAAGGCAAGATCACCAAACAACGACTCTCGTATTTTGGACATGTCATGTGGGCTAATTCCCTAGAAACAGCGCTAATGCTTGGATTCGTCAGCGGGTCCAGAAGAAGAGGACGCCAAAGAACTCGTTGGCTTGACACAATAAAGGCTGACACGAACATGCCCATAAATGACCTGAAGGAAGCGGTCAGAGAAAGAGAAGCTTGGCGTTTACTGATCTATAAAGTGTCCGAAAGTCGATGTTGACTAAACGGATAATCATCATCATAATACTTAAAGTGGTACTATGGTATCAGTCATGTCTAAAATATTCTTGGATAATGTCACATGATACAAGTGTCACATGACATGAGTTTTACTATCACAGTTGTGTTCAGAAGTAGAAATGTGTGAAATCATATTAAAATTTCATGGAGTGCAAAATGAGTTTTACGTAGGAACTATCAGTTTTGCAGCGCTGCTGGGCTCCGATGATCACCATCTTTGATTTTCATGTTTGCTTCACCATTATGTGGGATACTATCCCACACTGTATTTGTACATTCACTTGGCATCTGTAGTGTGTGACCAGAGCAGGGAGGATGAATACTTTGCTCTACCCACCAAAGAGGCGAGTAAAGGAAATTTACAGGGGAATTTTACTTTTATCATTGTATAAAAGAGTGCTCAATAAATTCTAAATGTAGCATAAATAGCAAAGTTAAACCAGTGTAAATACTTGTGTCGAGCTAGAAATGGCATCAATATAGCAATCTTTTTATTAGTCAACCAATTTGTTTTTGAAGAGAGATTCTGGGCTCCCAACACACACATAGGTATTCTACCAGTACTTGTCTAAATACCATACAATGCTTAAAGTGGACTTTCATACTTTGTGCCTTATTCCTTAGTGATGTCATCGGTTCCTAGTAAATTGATAGGCTGTAGGCTGAATATGAGTTCAACCCACAAAATGGCTTCCTTAACTGTACGAAGTAGGTGACGGGTTCACTCCAAGACAAAAAAGTTTATATAAATGCCCCTTGCTGTCGATCGCTTAGTATGTTCCACTTAAACCAAAACAAGTTAACAGCTTTGCGTTTGTTCACTTCTTAATTTATTTTAAGGGCCGTTTGCTGGCAGGGGAACTGTGCTTAGCGCAGGAAGACACCTGAAAGGCTGTCTGTTGGCTTGTGCAGCCGTGCATGAGCTGTTAAACAAGAATTTTACATTGATAAGTGGCACGTATGGGGATCCTTTTGGCCAATCCATCTGTCCCTGCACCAGTAAACAGAAATCCTCTGAAGCGTGCAGTCAAACATCCATCACAGAACCCTTCCTATCACTGCTGCAAGTCTTCCGCTACCATAACCTCAGATCAGAGTGTCTGCATTCAATTTGCATTAGGTTAATAATAGAGCTCATGGCAGCTCCTGTCAAACTGCTCAAGAGGTTTGATCATTCAGGGCAACTACAGCTGGGTTACTCTTTCCTGTTTAAGTAGGAGATCATGGGGAAAGGGCCTGGGTTTCCCAAATGTCATCTGTAAGTAGAGACGGCAATTTTGCTTTGTGAACCAATATTCATGATTAATCGCTAACATGCCCCAGTAACGTCTGCCCTGGCGAAATTGATAAGATACAATCTTCATAGTGGTTCAACTCATAAAATGGCTGCCTTCGGTTAGTGGCGCAATAGGCACCTTGTACAAAGGAATGTGAGGCAAATCACCATCATCATTTATATGAAGGAGGCACAAAGCTTCATAGCACCAGGAATAAGTGACCTGGATATAACATGTTTCATTACAATGTTGTATAGTGCTTCTGCTGGCATTGTAGGGGTTAAATGCTTACAGAAAGTATGACGTGTTTGACTGCTTAGCTGCTGGTGACTCCTGTGGCCTACTACATACAGGCTCTCTGGCAGTGTAGGAGTTAATGAGAGTCTTCATGGGCTGCTTGCTGGTCTCTTATAAGGGAAGTGAAAGTTGACTTCTCTGTTGCACAGATGCAAATAGCAGAATTTTCCACCTGATTACACATCATCTTCTCTGGGTCTGCCGAGATGCTCCGCAGCAGCCGGCTGAGTCTGGTGGTTGAGTTTCCGTGGTGGGATTACAGGCTGTTTTAATCTGAAGCAAGGAAAGTGTTTGGTATAATCCCCTTCACACAATGGGAAGTGCATCCACAGGAGATAAGATACTCTACAACAGCTGATCAGTATGTGCAGAGGGATAATGTTCTAAATATCAAACATTTTCCAAGACAGCAAATCAAGGATCACTCAAACTGATCTGTCTCAGCTTCCGCTTATTCACACAGTGCTGATATAAAATCAGATATACAACTACGTTTACAGCTAAAAGGCTCTTAATACCTGGAAGTTGTCTATCCTTGTTGCCAGGCAATTCTATAACCTAAGCACTTCCTTCAATATCCAACAGACAGTGGCCCGAATCTTGCTGATATGAACTGTGAATATATCTGTATAGCATGCTCTTTTTTAAAGTGGGCCATACACGGCCCAATCCGGCCACCATGTGGCAGGATCTCTGTCAGATATGGCAATACATCTATGTACATGTACAGTAAGTGTCAAAATCGGCACTATCCATTCAGTTCTCTGGCAGAACATTTGGATCCGAGAGTTTTCCAATAGTATTCAAATGCATGGTCACATGCCGTCATCGTCCAGGGTGATTCGCTGCCTGGACGATGCATATGTGTTACAATGTAATAATGGCCCTATCAAATGAGGGCTTATATTTTCAGGTTCCTTCAATTTACTGGATTGTATTTGGCATCATGCATTCATTACTAAATAATATGCTGCTTCTACTTGAGTTCTTCAGTGCTTTGTCGCCATGCATTTATATAATCAGAGTTGTTTATACAATCATAGATGTTAATTCTCCTGCCCTCAATGGGGGCATAGGTCTGCAGTATTCTCTGCATTGATTAAATACAGTTGTATCCACAGGGCAGCTTCCTATTGTCACCCAGGGGAATGCAGATACACAACTCTGCCTTGTAGAATACAGACATTGCTGGAAAGCATATAAAGAAGCTAGAAACAAAAGACAACGTATTTAGTAAAAGTTGCAGCAAAACGTGTCAGTGAAAACCGCTCATATAATGCAGTGAGCAGTACCAGTGTCTACTTTATGCAAGTATACATTTTGCTTTTGTTTTTATCGCAATGTGACTGCAGCACTCTATACCATAGTGTAAAGTGCACTTTATCTATTTATCATTATGTAATCCCATAATTTCGGTATATTAGTGGTTAACATTGCTGCTTCACAGTATTGGGCATCATGGGTTTGATTCGAACCAGTTCCCTATCTGTGTGTAGTTTGTATGTTATCTCAGTGTTCACGTGGCTTTCCTCCGGGCACTAAAAGCTTCTGATGAAATGGACCTCACGTGTGGTAGAGAATATGATGGTAATATACACTGGGGCCTGTGAATGAATACATATTCTCTCTGTAGAGCACTGCGTAATCTATAGGCGCTATAAAAATAATAATAATACAATTTCTCTAACCTGTGACTGGAAACTCACAATAAATGACTTGCTACATATTAATTACAAAGGCCAGGTTGTTTACTGTTCATTGCCCTTTTTAAGTCATCCCTGTCCTTCTCTCTTTTGTCCAGGACTGCCCTTTTATACGACCCCTTTGTTTGTGTAAGTAAGTAAAATACAAGTGATTACAGGACAGGCGGGATGTTAGTAGGTATCGATATCCTGCTAATTTCCCTACCAGCCCCTTTCTCCTCCTCTCACATCTCTCCACAAGCAAAAGAAGAATTAACAAAGCCTGCAGAAGAGATTTGTTTGTTTATGTCACACATCTGTGCCAACGATCAGACCTGTTAACCATCCTTTCAAGCAAGCCCGCAGCATGCCAGTTGTGACAGATTTGAAGTAATGTTGATGGTACCCTGGGACTTGGTAGAAGTAATTTGATAAAGTCAGTAGCAGCTTGTGGGGCGGGGACACCGAGCAGAGATAAACAACGCTGTCAGCCGCTTTGCCCATCAATACTCCAAAAAACACAATAGGCATTCACACCAACTAATATAGAAACACAAGTGTCACAATGCAAGACGACACGCCACACTCGCATTGATACAAATATTTTACTCTCAATGACAGTCGTCAAGATTTTGCATGGCTTGTTGTTGATCCAAGGTCAAAAGTGACACATACAAAAACATTGAGAGAAGAATCTTTTTGTGGCAGGAATATTAAAATACATGCGCATACAATGCCTTTAGTGTATATAAAGTACATGTTGCAAGAGTTAATAACCTGAATTTAAACTAGAAGCTCTATTACTTATGGCCTAAATCAGTTTAGTAGGGGCCTGGTTCAGAGTTCTACCGCAGTGGCGATCCGTATTCAGCTGCTGTACGAATATATGTAAATGTTACAACCGCCGGGAAATGTATTGTAACGCCTACCGGCTTCTTTGTAAATCCAAGCATCTGCGTACATAAGATGCAGCAACGTTCGCAGATTATTCGCTGTTAGCGGCCCTGAGTGACTCTTTGGTCGCACAGAATGGCTCGCTGCGAACGACTACGGTAATGTACCTTGATGCGTGCACAGTGTGACTCAGGTGGTCGATAATTGCTCAACTGCGAAAACATCGGCATAGCGTACAACTCTGAATCAGGTCCAATATACCCTGATAAGCTTACGGTTTATTTATGAAGTCCAAAACTGAAGATAATAAAATGACTTGTCCAAGGTCAGAAGACACTGACACAATGCAATCCCCAAACGATTAGCTCGTACGTCATATACTGTATATGCTGAGACAGGCAGTGCTTGAAGCACAATTGTACCCTGTGCTATTGTGCCATTATTTCCTTTTGGGAATCTACCACTGATAACAAACCTATTTTTTATGCCTCTTAGGGGGAGATGTATCAAACCTTAGACAGAAATAAAGTGGAGAAGTTGCCCATAGCAACCAATCAGCTTTATCTAGCGCAGTCTACAAAATTACTGTTAGAAGCTGATTGGTTGCTATGGGAGTAGAACTGCACAGAAAACTAAACAGCTAATGGGTTCCAGTTGAAGGGGTGACAGTAAAAAAGGTCGACAGTGTATAGGACAACAACAGATGGTCGACAGTCAGTAGGTCGACATGGACAATAGGTGAACAAGTACAAAAGATCGACGTGGGTTTAGGTCGACAGGTACAAAAGGTCATCATGTGAATGGTCGACACAAAAATGGTCGACTGGTGTTTTGGGGCATTTTAAGGGTTAGGATTAGGCACTAGGATGGACTGTTAGGATTAGGCACTTACCCGACGTAACTCTCTTGATACATGTCAGCACATTGCTAGATATATTACTATACAAATGCCTTTATTGTATGTATGTATGTATAGCTCCAAAAAAGACAAAAGAAAAGTTGATAACAATAATTTGGAAACCGTATTAAGTGGATGATATTAGGGAAGTCACGCTCTCCATTGGACACCAAATTGTCACTGATCAGATGCATACTGCATTTTATATGAGTTACTCCACCAGTGTTTGTTATTTGCTGACGTTTGTTTGTAGCAGATTAGCAGATAGGACAATGCCGGCTTTAAGCTATGAAGCACGCTTATAAATAAACAGCACTAACTGGCACTGAAAGGAATATGATTCAACCCATTATACACAATGTAACAAATAAGGACATCAATTTCCAGCGATAGTGAATCCAATGTCAGCTTGTTACGTTTTGGATAGAAACACATCTCTTTCACCTCATCTAACGATAAGGCGCTAGTTTGTGCTATTATTCACGGGGATGTCAGATAGTTGGAATGGATTACAGCACATGTCAGGAGAGATCGTTTATCAGATGCATGAGAGAGAGATGTTCTGCATTCAGACTTGTAAAACACAGATTTACCTGATTGAAGTATAATATCCATGAATGGAGCTTTCCCTTTAATTCAATCATACCTGAACCTACAGTACATATTTCTTAAGTTTCCTGTACGCATAACACTATTCATTCAATATATCAGTAAACAGTTAGCTGGGGGTCCAGCTATAGACAGTACAATAAGTGCATCTCCTGCCACTATACACCCAGTTCTTCAATCATCGCTGGATATGTGCTATGTGTATTATGATGCCCTGGCTACTATGTACACAATACATCTTATCATCTGACCGTAATTTACTGACAATTGTAGGATCCAGCTCGGTGGGTGCCGGGGGTGCTTTAGCACCTATAATATTTGTGCTGCCACGATCCATGTCTATGCATTCCACTTTTCAGTTATACGGAAGGGCGCCCCCAATCATTTTGAAAAGTTGGTTCCGATGCTGCAAATATATAATTGTCACTAAGGATATGTACATTAAAAGATTGTCCCAGTCCGGCTGATCTATGCGATTTGCAAACTATTTTCGCTTAGTGTATGTACATGAACGATATTCGTTTAACGCCGATTGCTGGTTTTGATTTTCAGACATGTTCGATCCGTCAGAGCGTTGTTCAGCCAATTTCACTCAGTGTACTGTACATTGCGACGATTATACTGTACAGAGGGCCTGATTCAGACCCGCTCGCAAGTGCTATGCGCTCGCGAGCGGGTCAATGTTTGGCCACTGCACATGTGCAAGCCACAGCCGGCTCCGATGTACGCATGTGCGAGACCCGGCTAGCGACGGGCGCTCCATCGCTCCTGGTCTCGCACCGTTTTGGAGGCGGGCGTGGGGGTGGCTGGCCAAACGTAGGCGTTTCCGAAGTAACGCCTGCCGTTTGGGGGCGGCCCCACTGACATCACGAGCGTTGTCAGTGGTGAGCTTCTGGCTCTATTAAGAGCCAGAAGCTCACTGGGGCTTGCGGGAACGAGACCCTACCGTAAGGGTCTCATCGCGAGCCCTGATTGTCGCGATGGTCAAGACCATCGCAACCATCACCTGGCCGCTCACAATAGCTGTGGATGGCCACACACACAAAAAGAAATGCCCTGATTCAGAGCGAGCGCTCTTTCAGAGCGTCCGGCTCTGAATCAGGCCCAGAGGGCCTGAATCAGAGGTCCTCGTCCTGTCAATGCCGCACGTAAGCAGCTCATGTTTTCAGTCTGCGCATACGGCCGAGTTGCCTGCGCATGCGTCCCGGTGGCTATTGCTAAAATTGCAGAATTAATTTGGACACAGAGAGAAGCTATTTCAGTGGACATTCATGTCTGGTAACATCCAGCCGAAGGTATGTTGCGGTCAGTGACTGCGGCATTTGCCGCAGTTACACTAATTTCAGTGGCCATGTTTAGACGGACTCTCTGCGCCTCCACTGGGCAGATGCAATGTTGGATGGTGCGATTGATGTGGGCCGATGGGTGCGCCGTAATTCGCAAAGTGGTGGATTAGCATAATGATGCAATCACGCTGCGGAAAAAGGGCCACAAGTCTGAATCAAAACGAAGGCCACGAGAAATATTACAACATGAGACATTCCTTAAATAGTTATAAACACGCACACCAAATAATTATAAAACAGATACTTTAAAAAATATAAGCAAAGAAATGGGCATATTAGATGTACAAATGTATTATTATTATTATTGCACAATTATTTGTTTCTATGTTTACACATCTCAAGACCATCGGTCTTTATTAGTAATAAATTAAAATACAGACAGCTTGGGTAGAGGGCAGTAATTCTCCAATGAAATGCCTTTGGTACAAGTATGACCTTAACAAGAGATAGCGTGAGTGAGGGGTGAGGGCTTTCTGTACAAAGACAATGGACTTGGCAGGAATTTCTAGCTGCATTTTGCATAATATTTGGCTTATGAAGCTTATTAATCCACTTGGGGTGAGAAACTGGCTGTGCCGTCTAATGAAAATGTATACCTAGATGTGAACTGGAGTGCACATTACAGAATTATGAGCGTTTCACTGATCAGACATAAATGGCAGTGGCTACCACCGCCTGAGTGCATCCCAGGGAGCGCGGCAGTGTTCATCTGCCAGTGGTCTTTATAGAAGACTATTGTGTCTTAAGAAGATAACATTTACCTACAACATTAATTATACTACAATACTGTGACTCCTTATAAGTGGCATACCATACTCCAATATTGTGTAAGTAGTGATCTTTACCAAAGAGTATCCTAACCTGCAGTGAGCCTAGGGTCAGCCTAATCTAATGCTGCATACACACTGGACGATTTTCTTGAACGATAACGATATCGTTGAATGATATATCGTTCATATCGTTAATTTTTATGCAGCGAGCGATAGACCAATGACCAACGATGCGCGTTCCCACATGGACGATTAAAATATCTTTCATTGTCCATGCATGCAGGCCAACTTGGACGATATCATCAATTTTCCCTGTTCAGAGATGTGGCAGAATCACTCACTGACAGATATCTTTGAACGATCTATGAACGATATCTATGAATGATATCTTTCAAGTCGTTGGTGGTACAGATCGCTCCGCGTGTATGCACCTTAACAAACCTTATGGAGCATACACACGGTCAGATTTTGTGTCAGATCTGAACGATAATGATTTTAAAAAACGTCCAATCGTTCATATCTGAAAGAAAATCTGACATGTGAGCCTGCAACGATGAAAGGTGCGCGTTCCCCCATGTCAGATAACGATATCTGACACCTGATGTGTTTGCAGTCAAATTTGGACGATTACATTCATTTTGATACTGTCTGAAATCGTTCAATCGTTCAAATCGTTGGTAAAATCGTTCAATCGTTCGTCTGACAGATCTGACCGCTTGTATGCACCATTACCCAGGTCTTACTGGCAAATCTGGGAGATCCTCACTGGGGGCTGCACACTCCAACTTCCACTGTCCTACTCTTCTCCACTTTGAATTTAGACAGCCAAGCCTAACCATACACTTGTGTTTGCAGCATACAGATCTAGAGAGTTGGTTAGAGGGTAGACTAGTGAAGCATTAGTCATGCCCTTGGCAAGCGGGCCACGCCTCCTCCCTGTACTGGCCACTCCCCCTTCATTGACTGGTCACACCCCATTATTATTATTTTTTTATTTATAAAGCATTTAGATATTATGCAGCGCTATACAATGAGAGGATCATGACACAAATAAATGGCATAAACTGTCATGGAACAAAAGATAAAGATGGACTTGCCCAAATGAGCATACAATCTGATAACCCTTTTACACCGACTGAAATATCCCGGGTTGATGCAAGCGAACGCGCATAATCCCGGGAATTTCGTCGGTGTGAACGGATCAACCCGGGTCCAGTGACCCGGGGATCCGACCCTGCTCCATTGCAGGGTTGAGCGCGGGTTATTCCTGTGTCACCCTGCAATGTAAACGGCGCGGCTCACGATGACCTGGGTCGCGCCGCATGCCGCCTGATTGGCCGGCTTCAGTAGCGCTTGGAGATGACATCATCTCCAAGCGGCCACTACAAGCAGCGCCTGGCCGAGCGGCACGAAGCAGCGCACCCCACCCGCTCTCCCTGCCTCCGGACCTCTGCAGGATAAGATAAGTAGGTCACGGAGGGGGGAGGGAGGGGAAAAGCGCTGCTCACCGTCGCCAGACAGCCGGGTCAGTTCTGACCCGGGCCAGGTGTGAACGGTGCCGACTCGGGCATAGTCCGGGTCGGCGCCGCAGTGTAAAAGGGGTTTGCCCCGGGTCTAATCCGGGTTGGAAACGTGTTCCAAATCCCGGGTCAGACCCAGGGATTTTGGTGTAAAAGGGGTATAAGAGGTGTGGGGAACACTTGATACAGGGCAAGTTATTTTGTGGGTCCCTAAGCAGTGCTTCCCCTGCTGAGTTACTTCATACTCCTGTCTGATACTTACTATAGGTCATCAGGCCGTAAATGACTGCATAACATTATAATCAGCCCAGAGCCAGCCAAGCCGCACATGAGACGATCAGCCATCAGCAAGTGCTAAATGACTGTAAAGGGCAGGAAACTATTTGCCTTTGCTGTAGTCCACAGTACGACAATGGATTTGCTCCTTTTCACTATAAAGCAGTTAAGCACTTGCACTTGGCTATAACCTCGTGTTTCTGATCAGACCCATATGTAAATCTCACAAGGTAGTATTTAGTAGCATAATTAATCCCTACTTTACATTACGAGAAATTCTTCATATTGCCGACCCTGCAACGTCCTTTAGGAAGATCCATGTTCTAATTAGACTAGCCCATCGGCGTCTTTTAATGAGCATATTAATCATAGCGATGGGTACCATGGTGTCATCACAGGTTTTAAATATGATAATCTCCGCTATAATGGCTCTGTAAGCTGGGGCTTAGAGGCGAGGAGAAGGTCTGAAATGAGCCTGGTTACTCTCCTCTGCTTTCTCCTTTGGTGACAGAGAGCTCACAGATTTGTGAGTGATAAGGCAGATGCTCCGAGGAGGCAGTTTGCAGACACCACGGCCTCTAACAGCATCATAACTCAACTCTGATCATTATGGAGCTGGGCAGATAAGTCCCTGGATCCCCAAAGAGCTTTAAGCTGCTTCCGCACCCTTCTCCCTTGTTAAAGAAAGGACTCTCTAAAAGTCTCTCTGTCCTTACCAGGCCAAGGGAAAATAAAGAGAAAGTTTTGCACTGACGTAAACGCCTAGATTGTGAACATTTTACACAACAATACGACATCGTAATCGTTGAATCGCTCATTAATCGTGCATAAATCAGGCAGTATAATGTCGGAAATGACCAGCGATGCGCGCTCCTGCTGGTCGTTTCCGACATCAATCATCGCCTGAACATGACAGACAATCTGCCGATAACAACAGACTGGCCTTGTTCGGGGATGAGGGAGGGTGCCTACACTGAATGACATATCGTTCAGTGGGCCTGATTCAGAGATGGACGCTAATGTGACCGCAACTGCGTCTCTGTACGCAACACAGTTGCAAAAATATGTTAGCAGAGAACACCCGAGCATAAAGATGGCTACTACTGCCTTCACAGCGGCATACAACTACGCATATCTACATCAGTACCATCGAAGTTCATTGGCGGCCATTTTGCCCTTGCGGCAGGTCTGACCTGATCCAGGCCAGGGAGCTCTTCTGCCACGCAGAGCTGGGTATGCAATTGTAGTGGCTAATTTATGCTCGCATACGTAACGGCATTCAAACAGCCAGACACGCCTGCGTTTCGCTAACCACCCCCTGTCAACACCCCCAAACGGCCACTTCCTGTCAATCAATCTGCAATGGGCCTCCGTGGTCTGCGTGAACGCACAATGAACGCAGTGCTGTCTTCGCGCACGCGCAATGCGATGCATACGCATGCGCAATGGCAAATAATTGCTCGATCTGCATGCAAATTGCAGTTGCGTTCATCTCTGAATCAGGCCCAGTGTAGGCACTACAGGGGATGAGGAACAACTGTACGATTACAATGTTGTAATCGTACTGTCGTTACCCCATCGGCAAATGGATACGCAGCTTTACTTCTTTGTCTGTCTGTTATTACCCAGTCTTGTTTTATTACCTTTCTATTACTGTTTTGTTCCCAATTGTAAAGTATAACGGAATATGCTGTATAATTGTTAATAATAATAATAATAATATACCCATATACTCCTGTACGGTGCTACGGAACTCTTCTGGTGCCTTAGAAATAGGGATGTGCAGGCTCGGTTAGGTTCGAATTTGCATCATCTTTCATGGACAAACATCATCTTCCATGGACTTTTGTCCAGGATGATGTTTGTCCATGAAAGATGACGTTTTCACTCTTTCTGAGACACGATTTTTGGAGGGAAATATCCGAACTCGGCGTAAAATTCAAACCTAACCGAGCCTGCACATCCCTACTTACAAATGAAAAATAATAATATTAGTAATAATAATATTAGTAATAATAATAATAATAACACAGTAGAGCAGATAAGCTGTTTTACCCTCTTATGTGAAGCAGGGGCGTTTCTAGAGAGGAGGGGGCCCGTGTGCACTCTCCGACACGGGCCCCTCCTCTCCGCCCGGCAGCGCTCTGAGCTGTGCTCAGCCAGCGCCAGAGTTATAGACTCAGGGCACTAGAGTGTCTATAATGTATGCACAGGTCACCGCGAAAATGGCCGTGGTGGCCATTTTCCCTGTACTGCGCATGCGCAAACGACGAGCCATTTCCAGTCGTTTTACAGCATCGGACCCCCACGCCGACGTGGGACTCCGGACAGGTAAGTAGTATTATGGGTGCAGGGTGTGCGGTGCGGGGCCCCCCTGAACCCAGGGACCCTGACAGGCCCAGCCCATGCCCCCATATAGCATGTATGATTTTGTGAAGCAAGAATATAGCTGTTGTGCAGGCAAAAGTCAGTACTCACCTCATATATTTATGAGGTAAAGATGCCCTGTCACTGATGAGCTGCAGTGTAGAGAAAAAGGCCTTAATGTGGGGCCGATTTGAAGGTGAGCTGCTTCCAATGCAGAGTTGTCTGCTCAAGATGTACCAAGCCTGCAGTAAGGCGCTAACACGGCAATGAACTTATATTTCAAATTACACAAAATAAACCTTGATATCCAACCCTATACCCCCTGGTTATTATCAGACATTTATTACGGCTCCACTGGTTCAGACAAGTAATGTATAACCAAATAGGAATCACAAATATACATTTCAATGTCGTGATCTCATTGATTTTGCATTTGTAAGATGATATAAAGGTTCTCTGAGCCGGATGAGGCACTAAAGACGTTGAAGTCATTCTGCATTGTTTACATCCCCTCTTTGTCACTCTGCTTTCATGAGGCAGGCCTGTGACTAGATCTGCGCACGCTGAACTACCATCATCTGTATTTATTGCTGCCCACTTTGTGAGTTCACAGTTTAATTTGCCAGCAGCGGCAGCACTCAGCTGACTCGGTAAAACAAGATAACGTTAAAGTGTCACAGGGAGAAGGGAGCAGCAGTGATGCATTGCTGTGTCTGTCACGCCTATCCTGCACATTGACAATAGCTCTCGGATTACTCTCAATACATTGAAGTGAGGTGGTTACCCAAACCCGTCATAAGACTACTGGAGGGCCATTTTTAAAGGAGAAGAGGCGGGGGGGGGGGGCGTGTGTGGTCAGTATCTATGCTCGCTACAACACTCACATTCTTGTTTAGTAGACAACTTTGCTGTTGCATAGATAAATCAACAAGCCATTTATTTTACTTAATCAGATCGTTCAATATTCATTGTTTTCTTACTAATATGTTTTTTTTTTCTTAAATGGCTGTACAGTGAATTTCAGCAAAAAGTTCTGCAGATGTTCAAACATTGGTAGGTAGTGGCTATTTTGTAAGATGTAATAAGGAGAGTGTGGACATGCTTTAGGCCTCACTAAAACATGATTAATGGGCCAGGTTACTAATGAAATGACATACTGTATTTAACTTATTATTGGTTCAGCTTACAATATGGCAGCCCCTGTGTTTAGGCTACACTTTCCATTAAAGAGAAACACCTCCAAGGCCTTCATTCTTTATTATTGAGTGCTCCACTCACTTAAACGTTTTTATCTCCTGCCTCCTACATGATATTAGATGTTCTCAGGGGGTATAGCCACAAGGATAGCAGTGGTAGCTATTGCACTGGGGCACTGGTAGCACGTAGAGACCCCAATATGTATGTAATGCAGATTTAGATCAACTTGATTCACTCTCTTTGAGAAGCACCAACAAGGTCTGTTTAACAGTGATGGGAGGCTTAATAATGCCAACCAAACTGGTAATGCTCACGCTTCTGCATGCTCAGGTTGCGCATGTCCAGCCCTTCTCAGGTTTTGCATCAGGGCCTAAGAGCCTTTGGATGAATGAGCTACTGGATGTGTTCAGCCTTTCCATCACTATTCTGCCCCCAACCTCTACTGAGTAGCATATTAATTCCTCAAACATGAGCTATGGGTCTATTTATGGCTATAAACTAAAGAATGGCAAATGTCCACTTTTTCCTCCATATCTGCCTCCAGACAACCCCTTTGAGTAGCTTCTGTCAATGGCGTGACCAGGAGGAGTAAGGGTAGGGCACAGTTCTTAGCAAGGATTCCATTGAACTGAGCAAATTGGAAATGAGTGAGGACTCTCAATCTGCTGTATTCTTTCCAGCTCCAGATTTCTTAGACAGATATTAATAACCTCTGTCACATAGCTGGGTTACAAAGAGCTGCACATTAATCTCCGACAGTCCAGTGGTCTAGGGCGCCATCGCAGTTTTCTTAATCCATCAATAAACTGTTGCTGCGTTAAAGCTTGTTATGGCATCAGAAATGCATGTGATACGCAAATATTCTTCCTTGAGGGCTAACGTGTGTCTTATTTATGTTTAATCTTTTTCAAATCACCTTTCCAAAAAAATCTCACAGGGCCAAACATAGTTACTCTAACGTATGAAAGCAGAAACATTGTACAGATAGCTTTTGGCTTCCAGAACCCGGGCCAGGAGATTTTCTTGCAGACATGAATGTTGACTTTGGTCAGCGACCAAGCAGAACGTCTATGACTTTATATATCACCTGATTGGAACCATCTCAAAAATGACCAGACACCAATACAACAAGAAGAAACCTCCAGTTATTTATCCCAGCGTAAACATCTTTTTTGCAGCCATATCAAGGATGGGGATAGCAAATATGGAAAGACATCAATATAATAAACCATTAGATAAAGATGTATTTTGTAAGTAATACATGCCCTTTAAATACACCAATTTACGCTAATCCTCTAAAATATAAACACTGTCATTCAGTTCTGCAGTGCTCTGAAATGTTCCAAGTCATAATTAACCCACTAATGAACCTTTCTTTCCCCTCCCGGGATTGGATCTGTCATCCTCCACGGGATCAAGCTATGAAGTGTGCAATGTCTCTCAGACGTGCGAAAACTCTGCCGTTTTCCACTGTTTATTTCTCCCATAAACCACTGGGTTTCGTTGCAAGTCATTAGCATCACCTGTGTTAATTACACCAGCAAACCAATCAACAGTTCCGCACTAATTAGGTTTTCTTTATTAAAGTCGGAAATTGGCAAGAAGACTATAGTCACCTAGGGAAATTATGTGAAATGAGTGTTTATGCTAAAAAGCTGCTTTATTTCACAATATATGTAATGTATAACTACTCGATGGAACATCGCTGTCTTGGTGATATATAAAAGTACATAACCTAATAAAGCTTACTGCACACAGGGATACATTAGAAGTGTGTGTATGTGTATAAGGGGGGGGCTCCAGGGTTAAAACTTATAATTTTTCTATAGTCAATGCAATTTTTTTTGTTTTGTTTTATTACATTTTATACAACTCCATTTCCTACATGTTCAGTTATAGGGGTCAATTCAATTTCAATTAAATTTGGGGTATAAGCCAATGGCGATGTGCTGTTGTGGAATGGCTCATTGCGTCGGAATCGATAATTAAATTCCTACATTACATACAATGGAGGCAGCCAATTTATGATTGTAATAATTTCATACATGGCAATTACAATAAAAGCATATATTAGCTGAGTCAGGAAAAGATTGCAAGCTCTCCGGGTCACAATGTCTCTCTTCCTATCAGCACTGTATAGTGTAAATAATTTTTCTCCACTTGCCCTAGGGCTCTCTGGCATTACATATCCCATTGGCCGCTACATCTCTTCACTTTGTAACAGGAGCTTCAGAAAGTTAAAGTCACAGACAGACTGGAGCTAATGGCTGAGTTCCTGTGTCAGAACGGACACTTCCTGGCTCCTAATGGTCATTTGTACAAGTCAAAGGTCCTTTCAATCCCTGGAGCTGATCACTAATAGACACCAAATGCTGGGTGCAGACAGGAGAATAGGTGAGAGTTTTAGTACTTCAAGGCATTAACTTGAAAAGTAAAGGAGTATAGCACTTTATTGCCCCATGTATTACTTAGCTTAAACTATTAATTGTCTCTAAGGTTTCTTTTCAATAAAGTTTTTATGGCAGCCTGCAAAAATATTTTCTGGCACATTTGATTCAATGAGAGCGAATTAACATACTCATTTATGAAGGGCTATTAAAAACATGTAATAATAATTGGACAAAAATAAAATGCCAATAATAATGCACATTGGGAATTATTATTTACGCAATGCACATACTATCTGAAGTGAAGTGATTATACAATAACAATGCACCAAGCATGTTGCCATGTATAATATATTTTCCACATTTTGCTACATTTTCAGTTTGTTTAATTGTTGACATGAGATTGCAAATTAAACTGTAAAAGAGTTTGTCCTGGGCCAATAAATGAATTGTAACTGTCCTCTGTAAAATGGTTGCCAAGTTCAGAGCTGTACAGGCGCCATTTTGTGTATCCATTTTGTGTATCCTCTCAGGGACAGCCAAAGAATCTCCTGTCTGGAGTCTATTGGTATTCACCAATAGACTCCAGACAGGAGATTCTTTGGCTGTGGAAAAGTTTTCTCGCCTGGTGACAAATCTAGGTCAATATGCTTCATACATTTTCATACAAGATCTATTTTAAAATGAGCGGCTGGTTTTCACAAAAGTGGCTTGTAGTTATGAGAATGGACTGCACTTGCTGATCGAATACTTACACCACATGTCCTTGATGTAAAATGGGGATCTCTGGGATGCTGTTTAGCCTATTAATGACCAAAGATATATGTATACACTATTCCTCAGCTGTTTCCAAACGCTACCGAAATTATGTTTGATTTTTTAATTTTTTCGATTCATTGTATTTACCTTGTAAAGTAGACTGAGACGCTATGTCTGAACAGAGTGTGATAATGGCCTAGCACTTTTTAAAATTTGTGCAAGTCAAATAGCCTTGCCAACGGAACATACCTTAAAATTAGAGATGAGCGGTTCGGTTTACTTGGTTATGTTTGGATCTCAAAAATGGCATTATATTGGCTATCCGGCTCTCACGTGTTTTGAATAGTCAATAAGATAAATCAGGACTAATCCGAACTCGCGCTAATGTGGCAAAAAGAACAGAGCCAAAACCGAACCGCTCCTCTCTACTTAAAATATTGTGTAATCCGTAAATATACTGGCTTGAAGATCACAAACTATTAATTAAGCAAAGACCTTTGAAAATAAAAAAACATATACTGTAATTTTGCCATCGGCCCCGTAAATTGTTCATGGATGGCAAATAATTTTAGCAGTTTGGTTATCTGGTTTGAAATAAGGTTCTTTCCATAAAATAACACGCCATATATTCTATTAATCAAACAAACATATATACAATACTTCTAGACAGAGGGTTTTGTACTCAACAACCAAACAGAAGGTTGCTTTCATTGTCCAGCAGGTAAAAGCATATTGTTGGTTGGTTGGTATTGTTCAAAGCAAATTTTGCACATAAAGGCAATGATATAAAATGAACTCTTCAGTGTTTTTTAAAAAAAAAATAAGTTATATATACTGTATTTGTATCTGTACATATATATTATATTTCAACTTTGTTGCTTCTACAGGCATTTAATCACTATGGCTTCTCACCGCTTCCAATGATATATAATGAAGCAATTAGAACAGGGAAGGAGGTCAAATGTCAAGTTCTGTGATGATCTACAGGTCTCTCTAACAGGAGAGGGGTCATCTGCCTCAGTGAAATCTCTGAATATATACCACAAAGCCTGAGAATATTGCGCACTACCTCTTAGTAAGTTAAGTTCTTCAATATCTGCAGGTAGTATCACTATAATAAGTTAATAACTAGGTGATATAAGGAAACTGGAAAAATTGAAGATTTCCAAATAGGTGAAGTAATTTGCAAAGTTTTACAGCCCAGAAACTGCGCTCAATCCTCTAGGTGACTCTGAGCACCTTGATTTAGTCAGGTCGCATGGTTTTGCCCAGTAGTGTAGCAATACGTGTGGTGAAACATAGAAAGTGTACAGTATTTTGAAGTACGCTTTGTAGACATCTAGATATAGTGGTTCGACATCAAGGCGTGAGACACTGCTCATCCTATTCACTAGCTAAATAAGTTCCATTACGGTTTTACTATCATTTCTAATACATAAATGATGATATTAAGCACTTACAGTTTTCACATTTTGACATAAAAAAGAAAAAATTTCACTTTCTGTAACAATTAAGGAGATTTTTTGGGAAGTAATATCCCCATACATGCTGCAATATTGTAGCCTGTAGTCACAGATTGTATGGGCTGAAAGTGACTGTGTTCCCTGATAATGATCCTCTTAAATCAAAAGGATCCTTAATAGCTATGGAGGAAAATGAGGTTGGAAGATGACTATTGTTAGCCACTATCTGGTCATATTCTGCCACTGGCGTCCATTTCTTCCCTCGACTTTGGAAACCTGTTGCCCCTGGAGACGACTGTATGCACCAGGGCTGAACTGTAACGATGATCTCGACACAAATATATGCAGTTTTGTAGATGCTAAGTAATAGGGCAGGGATTTAATATAAACTACAGAACCTGACCAGGAGCTGCACACAGATTGCAGCTTATCCGTGAGGTGATGAAAGACTGACAGTGTTTTGGGCGCAGACATGAAGGCAAACATAAGTTAGCATTCCTCACACTTGTAGCTGCTTTGGTCTGCTCCATAATGAGTTGCCAGCCACAGCACAGAGTATTCTCCAGACTGGGTGAAGGAAGCACAGAAGCGAGGAGATAACTTGTCTCAGAAATGAAGTGCGGATGCATGGCTTGTCATACCCAGTGCAAAAACACAGTCCTGTGCTCTCCCAGGGGTTAAATGGCATATCTAATACTTTTCACCTAGCTTGATTTGACAGGTGCCTAACCTCAGCTCCCGAGTGGAGACAGCCTGATGGGCCTACTCCATACAGGGGGAACATTTTTGATGCTTCCCACTTATGACATGATTGATTTTCTTTCAACGGCCCTTCACTTTTGGATGTGTGGAGGGAGCGAAGGAGGGGGTCTGCTTTCCACACTCCCCCTCCCCTTCCAGCTCGCCCTGACCTCAGCATATGGGCACTGCAAGGCTGAAGACTGATGACGGCAGGAGCCTAAAAAATCAATAGGCCCTGTCACTCAGGCAGAGAACTGGAGCATCTTTTAAAACCCCAATCACGGATGATGCTGAATGCACACAGAACATCCTCACTACATAAGACACGGCTTCTATCAATTCCAGGTGCCTTCCTACGCTTAATATTGCTGTATTTATTCCCTTAACTTGTTGCCTCTGCAGACATGAGTAATGCCAATATTTTATCTGAGAGAGAAGAATACACGCTGAACCATTAGTGAGGCAATTCTTGTTCCTGGAAATTAAAATTGCACAAATGTTCCTATGACCTGAATACTGTTATTATGTCGAAGTTCTTGTTTCTTTTTATTCCTTCTGTACCATTGTCCCATGGTTTCTTATTTTATTTGATTCTTTTTTAATTTTTAAATTCATCCTGAGTTATTATCGGTTTATTTCACTTGGCATGTTGTACTTTGTATTAATTCAAACACACTATTACAGTGCCTGACTGGTCCTTCTTGGTTGTCCATCGGAATCTGCCTGGGGAATGACATCACCTTATTTGGCAAATATAATAAATGGGGGTGAGCACACACCTAGGTCATCAAACTAATGCAGTGGTGAACTAAAGGTTTTCTGACCCGAATAATTTCCTCTGATGTCACAGAGTGAATGTTCGCAGGTTGGTCTGGATAACCCGCTGTTTGGGCTGCGTGAACGCTTCATGGTGCTATGTTCTCATACTGTGATCTGATGAAGATAATGGGGCAGATTCAATTAGTTGTGAGGTTGCGTCAAAATAGAGGCGCAGGCAAAAATCAAGCCAGGTTTTCCTACTGCAGCAACCTGGTCTGTACGAGGATCCAACAGAACCTCATGCTTAATTAAATCTTCAGTGGGTAAAATATTTTGTTGCCCATCTATTTAACTAAACCCACACCTCACAACAGTACCAGCTTTCACAGCAGTGCTGATGTTCATATCGTAAATGGACATGGCCTTTTGGAATGGGGGAGTAAGTTTAACTGTGGTGAGAGTATTGGAGGCAGGGAATATTGTGCCTATTTTCAGAAACTATCATTTTAAAGAACCTGGTTGGTTGCTATGGGCAATTTCTCCACTTGTCCTCTTTAGAAGATTTGATAAGTCTTTCCCAGATCTCTTGATGATGATGATGTGCTCTCTCCGTATCTCTGAGGGAATGATGGCCTCTCTCAGTATCTCTGAGGGGATGATGCCCTCTCTCCATATCTCTTAGGGAATGATGCCCTCTCTCCATATCTCTTAGTGGATGATGCCCTCTCTCCATATCTCTAAGGGGATGATGGCCTTTCTCCATATCTCTTAGGGGATGATGCCTTCTCTCCAAATCTCTTAGGGAATGATGCCCTGTCTCCGTATCTTTTAGGGAATAATGCCCTCTCTCCGTATCTCTGAGGGGATAATGCACTCTCTCCGTATCGCTGAGGGAATGATGCTCTCTCCGTATCTGAGGGGATGATGCACTCTCTGTATCTCTGAGGGAATGATGCCCTCTCTCCGTATCTGAGGGAATGATGCCCTCTCTCAATATCTCTTAGGGAATGATGCCCTCTCTCCATATCTCTTAGGGAATGATGCCATCTCTCCATATCTCTTAGGGGATGATGCCCTCTCTCCATATCTCTTAGGGAATGATGCACTCTCTCCATATCTCTTAGGGAATGATGCACTCTCTGTATCTCTTAGTGGATGAAGCCCTCTCTCCATATCTCTTAGGGGATTATGCCCACACTCCATATCTCTCTCATATGCTCTCTCATTAGCCGGACTCGCCACACCTGGGACAGCAAATTCTCTTATTGTTTTCCAGATACCCAGTTGCACTATGGGTAGAGGCAACATTTAATGTAATATTAATGAGTCTGGATGCAGGTCATAAAAAGTGATAGGTTTTTGCGATGGTAAATTATAAATCGATATTGATTTTTCCCGGCACTAATGCAGTCGGCTTATTGTAAGACACCACAGGCAGAGAGCACTTTATCAGATTAGGCAGGAGCCTGGTATCAAATATACATGAGCTGAAGGAGCCCAGACTCTCTTGTTCAAGACACACACACACAACATACTGAGAAGCTTTAATAGGAATCATATAAACAGATTGCAAAACTGGGAAGGTTTTCTTTGTAATCTCTTGCTAGTTCCAGACGGCGGCCAAATGCAATTCTACTTCCATATGTCATTTAAAAAAGAAAAAGAAAATGGGGGCATTCACGTTTTCTCCTCTGTTCAGCCTTGTACGCGTCTCTCCTGCCTCTATACCATCCTATTTGTAAATCACACAATGAAGAGATGTGTGCTCCTTTCCGAGCAATGACCTGCACAACTACAGCCGTTCTCATAGAGTGAGGAACTCGCAATGCTTTATATCCCATCAAAGAGAATTAATCATGCCTTTCTCTGTTGATCTGGCTACTTTGTTTTAGCCTGACTTTCTGGAATATTTTTCCATACTAATTTCCAGAGCTGGCCCTAGTAGCTCCCTGCTAGGAGAATCGAGATTCAAAACGGGAAATTATTATTTTTTTTTACTTTGATGCTATTATAGCGACCACAAAAAAAAAATTGATAGTTCTAACTAAACTTCATATCATTCATTTTCAAGGACCACTGGTTCATCAGACTATTAAAGTGTGCTTTTTCAGGGGGAAAAAGCCGTATTTGTGAGATTGCAGCCTATCACATTGCTAGGAAATAGTGACATCATTAAAGGCATTAGGCATTAGACTCATGTCTCAGTGAAGTCACAGTTTCCTAATGCATTAATAGGCTGAATATTGGCTCAGCTGACAACATGGCTCTCTAGATTGCATTTATGTAACAAATCCCTGTAATTCAGCCCCTCTTTTCTTCTTCTTATGACCCCCCCCCCCCCCCCCATTTTGTAGGCCTGTTTAGCCTGAATGGCACATAAATGCAATACAACATTTTGTTTCACAAAAATTACTTATTAGTTCCTTACATGAGTTTGTTTCTTATAGCTCACTGTCCACCTATTCTCAAGCAAAAATCAGATACATGTTTCCTTAAAGGCCCCCAAACACAGAGCGATATAGCTGCCGATTCGATGGATTGGAACAATATTGCAGCTATATCGTTCGGTGTGTGGGCATGATATCGTCCGCTGCGCTCTCCCGTGGGGTTGTCAGTCGCTCCTCCAGATCTTTCTGCATGCACCCGATCCCATGCTGGTCTATGCAGAGGGGGCGGGAGGGCATATCAGGCGATCGGGCACGAATCGATCCGTATGTGGGGACCGCTGGATATGCCGGCCATCAGATTGTGGATCGCACCGCTGGGTACACATCGTGCCGTGTGTACCCAGCTTAACACTTAAATACTTAGAGATGGGAATTAGGGGTGCTCATGTGCAAGTGGATTACATTATAGATGTGTCTTTTGGTTGGCTGTCTATTTAAAATACATATCTCACTACACAAAAAAATCTGTGCTTCCACAATGTGGGTGCAGTTATTGCATTATGTATATTTGCCCCAAATGCATTTACACACTAAATTTAAGGATGCACTTCTGTAAGCCGCTACTTCCCAGCAGCTTGCAGGTGAATATTTTAAATAGCCCTCGGAGTCAGTGTAAAGTCCAGCGTGCGTTACACTGACTCCAGGTGCCGTTTTAAATATGTACCTGCAATCCGCCGGGAAGCAGTGGCTTACAGAAACCACTGCTTCGTAAATTCTCCCCGATGTGTGTAACTCAAAACACATACTTGAAACCCAAATGCATGCTTCTACATATGCAGACAGGCATCTTTTTTATCCAACTATAAATAACTCCTCAAGGTGTCTAAAAAGCTAGAAAACATTCAGTATACGACAATTAAAGGCAAATAAAATGTGGGGATATTAAATAATGTTTTATCTTTGCATTGCATAGGATAGTGGAATTAGTTTACAGAACTTGTTGGCTGCATAGTATCAGCCAGTATAGTGCTAGCTTCCTATAGGAACAGTGCTGCACACTAAAAAGCAGATTTAATCTAACAAAAACACAGCAAGCGCTGCCAATCACTAATTCACTAGACTACAAGGTCAGATTAGACACAGAACCCACTATTGCACGTGTACTCTGAACCTCCCCTACATCACCCTTTCAGAGATGTATTCTCACCCCGGAAGAGGCTGCATTAAGGAGCCTGTGGGTTAATTGAAGGGAATTACTTTATAAATACAAGATATTATTGCCTTTTCAGCGCTCGGTGGCTCATTAACCACTTCAGCAAAGCACAAGGGCTTCTAGATAAAAAACAAAAAAAAAAAACAAAGACGCAGCCTAAAGATAGTCGAACCAATTACCCGTGCCAAAGGCAGTCATTATTTGTGCTTCTCCAGGCGATCCCACACACAAACACGCTCTCGGTGGCACCAGTCTTTAGGCTCTCAAAAGAGATAGATACTCACCAGCCTCCCAGCAGGTCCTTGAGTGAATTTCTGGCCTGAGAATGGAGTGCTTGTCTTTTGTTGGGGGAATGTTAACAACTGCGTTTTAAACCACTTTACAAGTGCCCGTAATGACTATTGCCACTCTGTCCTGTAAACAACCAGTTTGTGTCCCTTTGTGGCGTGTCAAGAGGTTGCCGAGGACTGAGCAAGCTCGTATTCATAGAGCCACAGCCTAGCCTAGCCCAGCAAGGCATAAAACAACAATCAAATATAGCAGTAATCACAACAGCTACAATACAAAAAAGGAAGAAAGAAAAACACAATCCCAGCAAGTTCTTTTCCTTTTCCCATGTGTTTATTGACAGTTCATTAACAAACATCAAACTGCCACAAGCTGTTTACTGAGCGGTGCAGTGAATTGAAAAGTGTTAATATAAATAAGCAACAAACTGAGAATGTGCCAACAACTTGCGAGGAATTCTGCACCTCTCCCTACAGCAGGCAACGCAGGCATCGCGTTCTAGGCCACCAACACTGCACTCAGAGCTGGGTCTACAACGTGTGGCGATTAATAAAGTCTCAGCGTGGATATGATGCCTACTGTTCTATCGCATCTGAAATTGTTGTATTGCATCTGAAGTACATGTACTATGTAATGAGGTGTTCACACTCCTGGGAATGATGTATGACCCATGAAGCTGAATTAATGCTCATTTTTACACCTTAATATGTGCTATTTTAGCATTATTATAGGTGCATCCGAGATGTCTCATATAGCAAACACATTTTCCCTGCAGTTCAGGGCTGTGTATACTAATAGGTGTTATTTCGTTATGGCAGAATACACAAACAAACACACAAATTACAAATCCATTTTGTTGGCTGAAACAATATTCACATTAGGAAATAGTGATGGATGTGAGTGGAATAACCAATAAGAAGCTACAATATTTATGCTTATGGCTATTGGTCGACACCATCACATTCGGTCAGGGGCTGAGAGACCCTACTACAAAAGAGCCCTGTAAAAATGGTTTCATAGAACATCCCCCAGAGCTCTGTGGGTGGATGCTATCCCTCCAACATGACCCCTTCCATCAGGTACAAAATGCTCTGTTCCTGGACTTCCCTCTTAATAAATGATTGCAGTCACCTGTGTTTAACTAGGTAGTTGATGAGACAGGTGTTTCAGCTCAGGTGTCTGCAATCATAAATTAAGAGGGAAGTCCAATAGCAGAGCATTTTGTACCTAATGGAACGGGTCAAGTTGGAGGGTCTGCTATTGGTATGTAAATTTCTTTCACAATAACACAGGATGCATCTTCATAGCTTGTAAATGTGTTGTAACAAAGTTATAGAAATTAGGGGTTTATTTATTATACTGAAATAAGCCAGAAATCTGGAGAAAATAGCCGCTGCATACTGTGCAATTCATTAAAGGGTTAACACTGGAGAAAGTAAAAAGTATTTTGCCTCTTTAGCTGACTTTCCGAAGTTTAAGTGACAAAGATTCATCAAGCAACAAATATATTGACGCCATGGTTATATTGAAGGTGGGGTAACGCCAGGTAAGAGAGCTATGCACATGCGCTGACGGGAGCTGCACATGTGCAAAGCGTTATCAAGGAGGTGACCAATTACTTCCTTGTTTCGTCTATCTGCCAAGAGGAAAATACTGTACTTATCGCTAAGCAGTAGCTTTTCACCGAAGCTCACAGAGATAAATAATTATGTATTGCTGTTGTATATAATGAAAGTTGCCACTGCATACTAGCCATCAGTGACATATAGACCATTTAATGTTTTTGCCATAAAACAATTGAAAAGTAATGCTGTCAGAGTCGGCCATGGGTATTAGCCATACAGGCCAATGCCTAGAACACCATTGTTCCAATGGGGCCCAGTAGGCATGACGGCCCCCATGTTGCCCTGCACACATTGACACATTCTTGCCTCCTCTCCGGGAGAAGTTGGCAGGATGCGGAAGATCCACCCAATGTTCCAGGGTCAAGGGGACTACCTGAAAAAATTGCGAGTCTCCGGACTTTCCAGAAAAGAAAGTAAGTATGCACGTGACCTCTTAGTAGCAGCGCTACAGTCAGTGCTTTTTTTTGTCACTGATGCATCGCCGAAGGCAGCAGTGCTAGTAAGCAGACGGGCGGAGTAGTCGCCAGCTGACCAAGTGACCTTTTCTAGCAGTGTTACCATGTCAGCAAGGAGATGGGGGGGCGGGGGGGCGGCATCAATTTGTAACATATTCATGTGAACTGTGGGCACAAGCTAAAATCTTACCTAGGCCGCCAAATTGGTCAGGGTTGGTTCTAAATACTATCATATGACTCCCTTATGGGTTTCAAATGAGACCTAGTAAAATTACCATTTTCTGATTTGGCAACATATCAAATGCTACTGGGCTCATTTAGCCTATTCATTATGTTTATTATCGGGGGGCTGGGGGGCCCTCGATAGTTAACATTGTCTTGCGGTGCGTGTCGGAGCAATTCACCATTGCTCCAGTGCAGAGACAGCTGATTAGAAAATCAGGGAAGGTGCAGGGTGCGGGAACAAATGCCATCTGTAGATGCCGAATGTTCACACAGTCAAGCTCTGAAAATCTAGCATTTTCAGAGCTTGATGAATTGAGTTCTCTATACTAGTGCATGGGGACAGCGGGCCAAATTGAGGCTGAAAGGTAAGCAGGAGATATCTGTGAGACTCTACTTCGTTTATACAAATGTAGGTGAGATTGTTAATTTTCACCTGCTTTTGTACAAATTAAGTGATGATGAATGAAATCCTTAATAAAATGGCACGTCTACATCCAAACTTTTTTAAATGTTCTATCAAAAATTAAAATTGTATTTTGAGGCAGGAGACACAAAGTGCCTCAGTGATGTCATTATTTCCTAGTGAATTGACTGTTAATGAATATGGGAGCAGCAGATAAAATAGATGCCACAGCAGATTCATTTTAGTATTGCCAATATTTAAAGACTGAAATGACAGAAAATATTTCTCTCATAATTATTATCTTTTAAGTTTATAATGTGCACATGGTATTTTGCAGGGGTGGACACATTACAAATAATTGACAGATTGTCATTATACCAGTGAAGGGGATAAGACGGTCGTATGAGAAGAATATCAGTGTGATGCAATGTAGCTAATAAATTATTTAATATTCAGTTCTATCATCAAAGGATTTCCCATTTCTGATCATCCTAGCACAGGTTTCTCAGTCAGGAAAGGTTAATTCCATCTGGGAGCTTTCAGAGTCATGAAAAGTTCAGCTTATGCAGAAAATAGGACAAATTCTGCCCCAAAATGCTCTAGAATAGCTGACTGCGCAATTGACAGCTGGATTGTCCTCTAGGTCATCTCTGTATCATAATGACAACAGATGACCATTGTTAGGTGTACTGCAGGGCTTGACAAATTTTTCTATAATCTAGGAGCCAGGATGAAAGTGTAGGAGCCAGACCACCGCCCCCCCCCAAAAAAAAAATAATTACAGGAGTGAGTGAGGAGCACAGCTCTGTGTGTTATGCACCTGTTATACACACTGTACTAGTCCACAAAATGGTGAAAGTTGAATGGATACAGTAAATTGGAGGCCCCCTCACTGCTCTGTACAGCTCGCCCTTCCCCCCCCCCCCCCAAGAAAGAACGGACCACAATTCACATAAAATAATGGTGCCAGAAAGTACAACAACCCCCCCCTCCCATTGTGGTCACACCACTATCCCTCTGAAGCCGCTCCGCAATCCCTGGCCACGCGTAGACCCTATTACCGGAAAGCTCTATGCAGCCGGAGATAGGAGACAGTAGACAGCTGGGACGTACAGGAGGATCAGCATACACTGGGACACACAGCAGGGGTCCGAGCAGGCCAGGATGGAGAGGAGTTGTCAGTGCAGGCCGGGAAGGACAGAGGTACAGCAGGCACCGCAGGCGACACTCAGCACATGCACTCCTGTGCATTATATGATCACCGCATTACTATAGGCACGAATCTCCACCGGAGCTGATGAGGATCTGCTTCCTACCTCACTGCAAAATCTAGTAACCAGGCAGCAAAATCTGGAAGCCCTAGTTTACTAAATTATTTAAGATACTGTGACAATAGTTCTACCTTTCACAAACATCTTATTCCAGATTAAAAAAATAATAATAATGTTTACAATTTAGTTTTGGTGATTACAAAGTTGTCTATAATGTACAGGTCTTTAATTTGCAGCGCAGATTTAACAGTTCCACTAAATACAGATGCGATGGGGGCAGCCATTTTGTGAACTGAACCAGAATTCAGCAATTTATGAAGAGGCAGACTTTCGGGTTACTAGGAACTGGTGACATCTCTGCCTCCCTTTCTGGCTAGTTTTGCTAAAACCTGACTAATATTCCATTATAATGCACTTGCTCTTAGTGATTTAACTGGTTCAAAAGGCTCACATTAATGGACATTTTAAAACCATTTCCAGGGTAATTTTGGTGCTCAGCTAGAGCATCTCATCACAACAATACTATCTAGGCCAGAGCTCGAAAAATTTTTGTAAAATCTAGGAGCCATCTTAAAAGTTTAGGAGCCAGACCATCGTCCATTACCAAAATATATGAAAGCTTGTATAGACCACCACACATGCCCTTTCAGTGCACCTCAATCTCCCCACATGCCATCAAATCAGATTCTGCAACATGCCCATACCAGCCCCTGTAATACTTCCCCCTGTAATAGTGCCCACAGTAGTAAGCCCCCTGTAGTAAGCCCCATGTAAAAGTGCCCCCAGTAGTAAGCCCCCTGTAATAGAGCCCCCAGTAGTATGCCCCCTGTAATAGTGCCCCAGTAGTAAGCCCCCTGGTATAGAGCCTCCAGTAGTAAGCCCCATGTAATAGTGCCCCCAGTAGTAAGCCCCCTGTAATAGAGCCCCCAGTAGTATGCCCCCTGTAATAGTGCCCCAGTAGTAAGCCCCCTGGTATAGAGCCTCCAGTAGTAAGCCCCATGTAATAGTGCCCCCAGTAGTAAGCCCCATGTAATAGAGCCCCCAGTAGTAGGCCCCCTGTAATAGTGCCTCCAGTAGCAAGCCCCCTGTAATAGAGCCTCCAGTAGTAAGCCCCCTGTAATAGAGCCCCCAGTAGTAAGCCCCCTGTAATAGAGCCCCCAGTAGTAAGCCCCCATAATAGAGCCCCCAGTAGTAAGCCCCCTGTAATAGTGCCCCCAGTAGTAAACCCCCTGTAATAGAGCATACAGTAGTAAGCCCCATGTAATAGAGCCGCGCGAACACACACACACGAAAAATAAACAGAATACTTACCTAAGTCGCGATCCTGCGTCCGCTGCCGTCTGCCACTCTTTCGGAACTATGGGAGAGACGTCATGACTTCTCTCCCATAGTGCCCGTGGGGGGAGCCGGACACCGGAGCTCAGGAGTGAGCTCTGGCTGTCGCTGCGGGGAGTTGGGCGCCCGCTGGTAAAATTTCAGCAGGCGCCCGGCAAATGGAGCTTCCCTGCGGTGGCGGGAGGGAGGGGCTTGAAAAAGTCAGTCACCAGAATTAAAATCTTAGTCGCCATGGCGACAGGGTTTGTCGAGCCCTGATCTAGGCAGACATTGGAGGACTGCAATCATGGTAGGGGGTATGTATGTTTACTGTACTTGTTTATAAATTAATTTTACTGCTCCAGTTCAGCGATTAATTTATAGCATAGGAATGGATACTGAGTATTGCAACCAGCACCTAGATAATAAGCAAGGGGGCAGTTAGAGTTATTTTATTTATTTGTTTATTAACAGTTTCTTATATAGCGCAGCAAATTCCATTGCCCTTTACAATTTGAATTACCATTATACTGGGTTGTAAAAGACATACATACATACATACATGACATACATAAGGGTAAGAGGGCTCTGTTCGCAAGCTTACAATCTATAGGGAAATAGGTTTTGATACACAAGGATAAGTGGGTGCTACATATTGCAAATTGGTCCAGCCTGATTGCAGATGTTCTTGGTGGGCTGTATAATCCAATCACACTGGAAAGTTGGCCTAGGGTTAGGAGGATGTTAAATTGAAGAAAGAAAAGATGTGATAGGTGTTTACTATAAGAAGAGAGTTAGATAGGGAGCTATAAAAGGTTAGGTGGGCGGTCCTGGAATATGATAAGCTTGTCTGAAGAGGTGAGTTTTCAGAGAACGCTTGAATGTTTGGAAACTAGTGGAAAGTCTTATTGTGCGTGGGAGGGCATTCTACAGGGTGGGTGCAGCCCGAAAAAAGTCCTTTAACTGTGCATGGGAACAAGTAATGCGCGGGGATGAGAGACGCAGATCTTGTGCAGAGCGGAGATGTCGGGTTGGGAGATATTTTGAGATGAGTGAAGAGATGTATGTTGGTGTGGTTTGGTTAATAGCTGTGTGAGTGTAAGTATTTTAAATTGAATACGGTAGAAGACCGGCAGCCAATGGAGGGACTGACAGAGTCAATCAGCAGACACTGAACGTTTGGTTTGTAGTGGGCCTGTGCCCTTCCCTTAACCGGTTCCTTCGCATGAACAGAGACAGAAAGATCATGGGAGGACCTGTAAGTATAGCGGGAGGGAAGGGACAGGTATATGCTGTGGCCATTTTACTAGTATTAAATAACAGGAATTATACTGTGCATATAATGGGTATTTGCATTTTTCTTAAAACCTGGGACTGTCCTTGGAAATTAGGGACAATTGGTAGCTATGATTAATGATCAGATAGTCTGATCAATGAGACTAATACCCTTTTCACACTAAAGCCCCGACTTTATCAGTGAATACTGAACACGGATTCAACCTACTGTATGTTACAGCTCTTCCCACTGCACCTTGGACCATAGTTATTCCCAGGTCGACCCCTTTCACACCGGTCCTGTGTCTGCCATGCCAAATGTGTGAGTCATTAGAAGTGAACGTTTTGTTACAGGCGCCCGGCATCCCGATCGAAGGAATGCTGGGTGCCAAGCGCGGATAGCCACGGGCGGGGGGGAGGGTTAGGTTTAGGGTTACGGGGGGGGGACTTAGGGTTAGGCACCCCCCCGGAGGTTAGGTTTAGGCTAGGGGGAGGGAGGGTTAGGGTTAGGCACCCCCGGGGGGAACTTAGTGTTAGGCACCCCCCTGGGGGACTTAGGTTTAGATGGCGGGGAAAGAGGGGGTTAGGTTAGGGCACTTAGAGGGGGGATTAGGGTTAGGCACAGGGCGGGGAGGTTAGGGTTAGGCACCCTATAGAAGGGTTAGGGTTAGGGAGTAGATTAGGTTAGGAAATACTTAACTTTCGGACGATCGGGACTTCCTTCCACGTCGGGCTGGCGCTGCCGGGATTTTAACAGATTCCCCTGTCTTGTATAGGCACCAAATGTATTTCAAATAAACACATAACCCAAAAAAACTAATTTTAAAGTGGCGCATTAAGCTTTCACCTCTACCGCATGTGAACAACCTTTCGAAGTGCAAGGTTCTTAGCTTAAATACTGGCAAAACGTATGCACATGTGCAGTATGGGAATAACTACATAATTTGCAAAAGTACAACACACAAATGCGCTATAATGTACCCAATTTTAGTGGTAGGGGCATAGATCTGCACTCAGGTAAGTGCAGTCTTCTGCACTGGAGTTGAGAACCACTGTTCTAACACAATTACAATCCTAGCAACCCTGACAGTGACATCAATTTTACCCAGGTGGATCCAAAGCTGCTCCCTTATAACAGCGAACGGCATGAAAAATCTCAGCTGTCCCACTCGCTTGTCAAAAAAATATAAGAAAATATGTCTTGCATAAAAATGTTATGGATGATAACATCTGGCAGCTGTGTAGAATTTGTCATTTTACAAGAATTCATGCAAGAGCAAAAAAATAAAAAAGAAATGAACTATGTAACATTTTAATTCCCGCTCTGTGATTATGGCAAAGTGATTAGTTTATTGCGAGTACTGGGCGTAGAGTCAGTTTATACAGCAAGCCAAGGAACATGGCTTGTTGTTGTCTTCTAATGAAATGAGAACCTTCGCTGTTAAACGTTTCGGTGGAAGTAATATCTCTGTTTTTATTACTACATTGTAATGCAGCTCGAGCCAAAAACAACATTCACAACTGGACATATTTTTCAGTTTAATTGAAAACATTTACTAACATAGCACTGTGACTGAGGCCCTCCAGACCTAGCCTGACGATCGCTCCAACTGTGAGCTGCTTTTAAATTTTAGAGGAAGAGGCCTGAACATTGGAGCAGGATTACAGCCATCGTTGGTGGTGGGAATGGCTGTGTAGTGTATAATTGCAATGTCACTGTGTCACTTGTCCTTGTGATCTCAGCCAAGTCAACCAATACATATACGTCGCTCACTGACAAATGACAATCACAATCTTTATTCATAAACAATAATGCTATTTAGAAAAAGAGTATTGAACCGATTTATTAAACCTTTTTCTTCTGAAATTCCGCCATTTTCACATGTATAATACACATTTAGGTACCGGGAGTATTTCACACAAGAGATATCACGTGTACCATCGAAAAATGGAGTCCCCTTAGTCCTGCATGGGAATGGCAATCTTCTCCAATTTAACTATCTCTGAAAAGCTTGTCCCCAATGGTATGCAGTCAAGATGCCGACGGTCTAAATTTCGTCCATCGTCATCCCGACTGTCTAATCCCGGCAGGGGTCTAATGACAGGCGTCGATATCCCGACACCTGTCATTTTACCTACGCCGGGAGCCCGACGCCCGGCATCCCGATCAAAGGTAAGCCAGGTGCCAGGCACGGACAGTCGCCGTTTAGGTTAGGGGCTCCCGGGGAGGATTTAGGGTTAGGCACCCCCCTCCGGGAGGGTTAGGCACCCCAGGGGGGAGGTTAGGGTTAGGCACCCCCCGGAAGGGTTAGGCAGCGGGACAGGGGGGGTTAGGTTTAGGCACTTAGTGGGGGGGTTATGGTTAGGCACTAGGGAGGGACGTAAGGTTAGGCACCCCTAAAGGAGGGTTGGGGGGTTAGGTTAGTTAGTACTTACCTTTAGCGCAGTCGGGATCTTCACTGGTACTGGTCTTCCCTTCGTCGGGATTTGAATCGCCGGACATGTCCGGCAGTAGACCATACCGATACCGTCTCCAATAGCTAATGCCATTTTCAGATGGCGTTAGCATTTCTTTCCTATTGAAAGAGCTACTGGAGTGCAAAGAGGCATCTCGCCAGATCTCTCCTATCATTTCTGTGCACCTGTGCTGACCTAAATTTCTCCATATATAATAACACAACCAGTATATAACATGACAGTCAGTGGCGAATGAGTGGCTTAACGGAGCAACTGTCCTAATATGAGGTAGATGACAAATTTCCCCAGACCAAGGGAGCGATTCAGAGGTGGCCCCAGCTGTAGTAGCGGCTGCTGCTTTTGTTGCAGCCGCTCGTGCGACTTTATTCTAATGCCACGGCCAATGGGCATCCTACTGAAATGCCCACCGTCTGTGGCACAAACCCGCTGATGTGAAACACTACCGGCCAGACCAGTGCACACTGCACTGCATGGATCTCCATGCAATGTCAATCTGCGTCTCCCAGCAGTAAACATAGGGACGCATGTGCAGAGGTAAAACATTGGGCAATTGTGCCCGAAGCTTTACCTGCGTCCACCTGTCAATCACACCCTAACTCTCCTATCGCTGTGAATAACAGAGATAAGAGATGTTAATTTCTAAAGGGCCCCATATAATCAATTGCCCGATTCCCCGATCCCTGATCCAACTCCTCAATTCCTGGTGATGACAGTCACACCCCCAAAAAAACGTGATTTGCAGATTCTCATCATTTCTAGGTTTGAATCGGCGAATCGAGGATTTACATCATGTTGGATTTTATCGTTCTTTTTTTTCTTTTTTTAAAAAACGCAGAATTGGCCCGAATCATTCTTGATGTATGGGTCCCATTACCCAACTCATGAATCATATACCTAAATACATATATACATAAATAACTAATTATTCTGGCTTTTCTATGGCTTAAGCAAGGAAGGTAAAAACTATTTTTGTGGCATAAGATGTGCGGTTTAAAGTTTTTTTTCGCTATCTTATTTTGTTCAGAACTTGTTACTCACATCTTGTGGCACATTGGTTATGAATATCATACTCCTCTGTACAGATCCATTCCTACCATCTAAGTGCCTGAGGCAGAGTGTGACAGACGCCAACTTGTCCAGCACGTCTTGCGTAAAATCACTCGGTGCATGTCCTGTAAGTATAAGCACGTACATCCGCCTGTGCAGACTTGTGCGATTATATCTCTTATGCTCAGCTGTGCCTAGAGAAGCGGTATGGGGTACCGGTCACTTTTCGTGTTTTGTGTTTTGGTTTTGGATCTGGATCTTTCTTCGTGTTTTGGATCTGGATTGGTTTTGCCAAAACCACCCTTCGGTGTTTTGGGTTCTGGGTTTTGTGTTTTGGATCTGTATTTGGGTTTTTCTGCTCCTATGCTATTATTCACCTCAATAACCTTCATTTCCACTCATTTCCAGTCTATTCTGAACACCTCATACCTCACAATAGTGTTTTTATGTCCAAAAGGTTGCACCGAGGTAGCTGGATGACTATGCTAAGAGATACGAGTGGGCGGCACAAACACGTGGCCCATCTAGGAGTGACACTGCAGTGGCAGACAGGAAGGCAGTTTGAAAAACTAGACCGCAAACAGTACATTATGCAAAGAAAAAAAAGAGGTGCAAGATGGAATTGTCCTTGGGCCCTCCCACCCTTATGTTGTATAAACAGGACATGCACACTTTAACAAACCAATCATTTCAGCGCCAGGGTCTGCCACACGACTGTGGCTGAAATTATTGGTTCATTTGGGCCCCCACAAAACAAGCTGGCAAATAATCTGTCACTGCACAAACTGGCTCTACGGAGGCAAGATGTCGTCCTAATCCTCCTCATCCACCGATTCCTCACCCTCTTCAGTGTTGTGTACATCCCCATCCTCACAGAGTATTAACTCGTCCCCGCTGGAATCCACCACCACAGGTCCCTCTGTAGGTTCTGGAGGCTGGTCTCCCTGGAAGAGTTGATAATTCATTTTTATGAACATCATCTTCTCCACATTTTGTGGAAGCAACCTCCTACGCCTTTCGCTGACAAGGTTCCCGGCTGCACTAAACACTCTTTCGGAGTACACACTGGAGGGGGGGCAACTCAGGTAAAATAGAGCCAGTTTGTACAGGGGCCTCCAAATTGCCTCTTTTTCCTGCCAGTACAGGTACGGACTGTCTGACATGCTTACTTGGATGCTGTCACCGATGTAATCCTTTAACAGACAGACGCACGCTTGTCGCTGCTGCTTTGAGGATGCAGGTGCGGTTACAGCCCACACAATTCACAAAGACAGAAAAAAAAATAATTTTTTATTTTTTGTGCAGCACACTTTGGGGTTTACACCACCCTTTAACAGACAGAAGCACGCTTTTCGCTGCTGCTTTGAGGATGCAGGTGTGGCTACAGCCCACACATTTCACAAAGACAGAAAAAAAATATATATATTTTTATTGTATGTGGAGCGCACTTTGAGGGTTACACCACCTTTAACAGACAGAAGCACGCTTGTCGCTGCTGCTTTGAGGATGCAGGTGCGGCTACAGCCCACACAATTCACAAAGACAGAAAAAAAATAATTTTTTATTTTGTTTGGAGTGCACTTTGGGGGTTACAGCACCCTTTAACGGACAAGCCAGCCGGCCCTTTACTTATGACACAGGCGCACGCAGTCGCTGAATGGCAAAAGTGTCCAGAAATTTTTCGGGCCACCCAAAGCGTCTCCTGCATGCCCCTGTCGCTTTTCAGAAAATTCTGCACCACCAAATTTATTGTGTGAGCAAACATGGGACGTGCTGGAATTTGCCTGCCTTGGAACGAGCTGGCGTTTCTGAGATGCTGCTACTGGTGACGCTCCTGTTGTTCCTGCGTAAGGTGATACATTTACCAAGTTGGCTGTCACAGTCATATAGTCCTTAGTCTGCCCTATTCCACTTGTCCACATGTCCGTGGTTAAGTGGACATTGGGTACAACCGCATTTTTCAAGACACTGAGGACACTTTTTCTGATGTTTCTGTAGAGTCTCGGTATCGCCTGCCTAGTGAAGTGGAATCTAGACGGGATTTGGAACGGGGGACACACTACCTCCATCAATTGTCTAAATCCCACTGCACTAATGGCGGATACCGGACGCACGTCTAACACCAACATAGCAGTCAAGGCCTCAGTTATACGTTTTGCTTCAGGATGACTGCAGTCGTACTTCATCCTCCTCGCTAAGGACTGTTGGAGGGTCAATTGTTTAGTAAAAGTAGTGGTGTTTCTACTTCCTCTCTGGGATGATGAACAACTCCCAGCAGCAGCTTCAGCACTAGGAGGAAGTGGTTCTTGATCTTTCCCTATTTTATTTTTATCTGAGAAAGTTTGGTCCTCCATTTATGTTATATTGATATATACGTGTGGCTAAGCCGCACACACAAACACAGAAAATAATTTTTTATTTTTGTTGGAGACTAGTGCACTTTGTGGGTTACACCACCCTTTAAGAAATGAGCCAGCCCGCCCTTTAGTTATGGGACACAGGCGCACGCTTGGCGCTGCTCCTTTGTTGATGCACTTGCAGCCACAGTGCACACAATTCACAAACACAGAAAATATTTTTTTATTTGGTTTGGAGTGCACTTTGGGGGTTACAGCACCCTTTAACGGTCAAACTAGCCAGCCCTTTACTTATGACACAGGCGCACGCTTGGCGCTACTTTGTTGATGCACGTGCGGCTACTGCGCACACAATTCACAAACACAAAAATATATATATATTTTTTTTTTTAGGAGTGCACTTTGGGGGTTACAGCACCCTTTAACGGACAAGGCAGCCGGCCCTTTACTTATGGGACACAGGAACACACTTGGCGCTGCTCCTTTGTTGATGCACGTGCAGCCACAGTGCACACAATTCACAAACACAGAAAATATTTTTTTATTTGGTTTGGAGTGCACTTTGGGGGTTACAGCACCCTTTAACGGTCAAGCAAGCTGGCCCTTTACTTATGACACAGGCGCACAATTGGCGCTACTTTGTTGATGCACGTGCGGCTACTGCGCACACAATTCACAAACACAAAAATATATATATATATTTTTTTTTGGACTGCACTTTGGGGGTTACAGCACCCTTTAACGGACAAGCCAGCCGGCCCTTTACTTATGTTACATAGGCGCACGCTTGGCGCTGCTCCTTTGTTGATGCACGTGCAGCCACAGTCCACACAATTCACAAACACAGAAAATATTTTTTATTTGGTTTGGAGTGCACTTTGGGGGTTACAGCACCCTTTAACGGTCAAGCCAGCCGGCCCTTTACTTATGACACAGGCGCACGCTTGGCGCTACTTTGTTGATGCACGTGCGGCTACTGCGCAAACAATTCACAAACATAGAAAAAAATATTTATTTTTTTGCACTTGGGGGGAGCACCCCTGATGGACAGAGCACCCCCTGGACAACACTACAGAACCCCTTTAGGACTGGGACACTGCACAGGACTTTGGAGTGGACACAGCCCCTATGGACAACTGACTGCACAACACAGTCCAGCCAGCCCCTATGGACTTTGGAGGAGTGGACACAGCCCCTATGGACAACAGCAGCACAGCACAACACAGCCAGCCCCTATGGACTTTGGAGGAGTGGACACAGCCCCTATGGACAACAGCAGCACAGCGCAGCACAGCACAGCACAACACTACACAGCACTACAGTACACTACACAGCCCAGCCAGCCCTAACTCCCACCCTCCCTTTTCAATGTCCACAGCCGAGTGAGAAAATGGCGCCGACGCGGGTACCTTATATAGAATCCAAAACCCGCGAGACCCGGAAGGCGGGATGATGACGTTTTGCCTCAATTTCAGATCCGAGTCAGGCGGGAAAAGTCGAGCCTGACTCGGATCGGCCTCGGATCGGGGGGGCTCGGGGGGGGTTCGGATTTCAGAAATCCAAGCCCGCTCACCCCTAGTATAGATGGGGCAGAGTAACATAGGCAAGTACAGTAAAGGCGTGTTTACTCATATACAGCTCATGCAGACCTGCAGAAATGTGCACATATGCCTGTTTGGAGGTGTTGTGGGTTTTTTATTGCAATTGCTACAGGGCAGGCACAAGTATAAGCTGATGATGGTGACTTGACGTAAACCAGGCACATATGCTGCTGATGCCAAGGCGGAAGCATCGTAAGCTGTGTACTTCACTGCATATGTTGTTTTTAGAGTCATTTACACCCTCTTTACCAACTCTGCATTAGTCTCTACGTGCTCTTGCAAAACGAATAGTGGGCGCAGTTGCCGCTGCTTGGCTGCCGCAATGTCACACAAAGTCACATAGACAATTAGCGGCCATTAGAAAATGCTCCCGGGTGATAAGGCTGGGACATAGAATACACCCAGATCCAGTGACAGTTTCTTTGCCCTTAAATAAGTCACTCACCTTTGTTGGGAGGGGGCTTACCTGATCCCTCCCCACCCCCTTACTAATAGAACAGCAGGGTTCACTAACCTGGGCCTCGGGCCTGCTTGGAGAACTTATAAAGGTGTCAGGTCTGTGCTTTTGGGACTGTGAATAACCGACTACTTAGTCAATGAGATGCTACTGCTTGGCGAAATATCCCATTTGATATGTACAAAAAAAAAATAATAAAAATGATTCGGAATAACCAAACTTAAATATAGTTTTTGAAATTGTACAGCAAAGACACATCCTATGGCACCAGAGCACTAGACCTTGTGTATATGTGTCCATTTAAGCAATTCACCATCCAGTACCAGTGCTGCACTATGGTTTGATTTAAAAAAAAAAAAAAAAGGAATTTACATTTATGAAATAGAAAACGATTCTATGCTTTTTTTGTATATATATTTTTTTAACACTTCTGCGCGCAGTTTTTTGGATGTGTTTCTTGGCAAATAATACCCCTTGTTCCATACGCTAGGACACTGTTGCTCCATGCTGGTTAAGACTGTGGTCCCATTCATTTAAATGAAGCTGATCTCTCTCCTCTCAGTGCGGAACACTTCACCCTGAATAGGGCCTATTGTGATTACTGCCCTAATGATTCAGTGCGCACACAGTATGGGTTCTGAGCCTGGCGAAGGTGATAAAGGTAATACGGAAGTATGGGAGGGATTTTATCTCTGTACCAAGTCATACTGGTTCTAGACATAATAAAAAGCTATGTAAAAACACAGGTATATATACATATATATATATATATATCTTTTGCATGTTTTTACTTTTTATTTTTGTGGAGGGGGGTGGTGTGAAGGGTGAAAAAGGCTTCTATTCTGGAAAGGCATAAATGTTTTTATTCATATTTCTTTTTTTCCTACTATTATTTATTTCTTTTCAGTACGTTCACGATCTGAGGTCTTTGTAATGGAAACCATATGTCTGCCCAGAACTAAATAATTACAAAACAAGAAACAAGGATCGTAGGCAGTGCCAGGAAAATGGGTATTGTCAGAGCAATTATATTTTATTTACGGCTTTCCCCGTTGTGGATCACAATGTTCCTGTTTTTATGCTGATGCACAGAAAAGCAATCAAAAAAAAAAAGTTATAGACATTAGAATTGGGGGTCTTTGTTTGGTTTTACAAGAAGTAGAGAGTGAGTAACAAGATGCTTTGCCGAACTTTGTATGTGTAAGTTTATTTGTTGTAAAGGGTAACCCCCTGCTCAATAAAACATGCACCGGCTCATCCTGCTAAGAAATCCCCATGTTACCTGAAACTTGGGAAATGGAATTGCGGACAATAGGACCCAATTTTTCACAATGTGAAACGCGTGCATTGTAAATTGTCTTGATCTGTTCAGTTTCCATTGATATCAGCTGTGCAGCTCTGAAATGACTTACTCTCCCTGGGTTAAGGCATTTTTATTACATGTGTATCTTCTGTGCTTTAATAATATTTGGAATAAAAATGTCAATCCGCCTCAGTATATTTAAAGATGTGTACTTATAATGTCCTGTGCCGGGCTCCAAACATGCATGAAAAATGCACAGCTCTGTGTTTGCCGTTTTTAAGTGGAGGCTAAGACATCACTTACCTGAAACTGGGGAAACGGAACTGCAGATAGTATTGCCCAGTGCATTGCACGTTCTCTAGAGCTCTGCAGCTTCCATTGAGATCACTTGTACAGCAATGTGCTTAGCCTGTCTGCAATTATATTATTAATTTATCCTCTGTGCTTTCTAAGTTACTTATGAAATATGACTATTAAGAATAAAAATGTGTGAAAATGAAGTCAGTGAGTGCAAATTGTACAGCTCTGTGTGTTTGCAGTTTAAAAGTGGAGATATGTGTACATCGCTTACCCCAAAATGAATACTGTAGCGAGAGCTAAAAAAAACTGATACCCCCTGATACCTGAAAATTGCGGAGGCCGGCAGGCTTGCCTACTCATCCAGAGGGGGGGGGGGGGGCGCGGGAGCTGCATGCGATTTTTAGGGGGCTCCCGGCACTTACTTAATATGGGAATTTTACACCCTGACCTGCCAGAACACACCTTTTTTTCTGTAGGCTATGTCCACTTTGGCTGAGATTGTCCAGCAGAAATTAGTACTATTGATCACAAAAATATGTAAGAGACTATACTGCACTGTGCAGTTACTAAAGTATTAAAACATAAGGACATTTCCAGGGACAAACATCTCCCAGCACATATCTCTGAAACCTGGGAAAGAGCTCTTGGAAATTAGACACACGTGGCAAAAACAGGCATCTGGGGACGTTAGTATGTTTATAATCTGCAAATTATTAGCACAAAAACTAAAGGAAGAATTCTGCCTGTAGACTGCGGGAGTTTATTTTTTACCAGGATAAGCACCTCTATAAGCAAAAACAATTCTTTTTTTCGCCTGATTGTTCAGTATGTTGGTCCGTGCAGGGTGCAGTGAGCGACTGAAGTGTGCCGCACATACATTCCTGTCCTATAACGAGTAACGTAATAAGCACAAAGGAAAAATAAATAAATAAAGGAACAAAGGCGTCAAACGGCCAAGTGCTCTCTTTTTAGGCCGACGAGATGGCATTGGGTCTCTCCCCCTAATCCCTATATACTATTTGTGTCTGGGGTGTTAGTGTTTTGCCAACTGAATGTGCTATAAACAGCTAGCTTTAGAAAAAAAAAAAAATCAATCTGCTATCCGCCTGACATATACCTCTCTTTTCCGCTCATTGTCAGCCTCTGATTGATGGTGTTGTTCATTAATATGGGGCGATTGTCAGCTTTTCCTGAATAAATATAAAAAGCAACAAAGACAGTCCCCACCCTCTCAGGCCTCACTGTATTATTTCCTCTCCCCCACCTCTGCTCCCAGCAGTTGCCAGGGGGGGAAACTTCTTGTCAAGCAGAAAATCATGTCCTTTGGTTCTTAAAGGCAGGGAATTCGATTTCCTAAATACATGGGGGTTTATGTAAAGGGAGCAGGTGGAGGGTACAATGAACCTGCTCTGTCGTATCACACGCCTTTAGCAAAATGAATTTATTTTATACTTTTTGATGGGTCCTGGCTCACCCCCAAAAAAACAACACGCAGGTCAAGAAAGCAAAAAGCTCACCAGGTAGGGTGACGTATCGTGTGATAAGTCCTTTTTATTTCAAGCAAATTATTTCTGTCTATTTATGTCTTAAATTAATAAGTTGTAAAAAAAAATTGATCTCTGTTCCCTCTACAGATCTGAAAATGATAAAAGTGCTACAAGTGAAGTTGTTAAGGGAAACCCACTGTGCACTAAACAGGATATTCTCAATGCAGACCCTCAGGGTGGGGTTCCCAATGGATTCATCTTTAAATCCTCACATTTCCAGATAGCTCAGTGGAGAGGAACAATGGGCCTGATTTAGAGTTGTACGCAAACCCGTTGATTTACGTCCAACTCTGAATCGGGCCCAATGATTGCGATATTGAAGAGCCGTCTGTTAGGGGCGAATCAATTGTTAGCACCTGCGGCTGCAGGTGCCGGGCGCCCGATAGAGCAATTCAATTGTTGCTCTGTAGGGGTGCGCACAGCAATGGGAGAATGCATTTCAGCTCGCAGCCCCGTGGAAGAAATGTGTGATAAGTTGGCTCCCAAAGCAGGACTTCCGCTTCGGGCGGCTAAACCCTGTCTGTTTGCACGCGACATGCGCGATATGCATGGGAGCCCAAACACAATTGAATATTGCACCCTGACCTCCCGTCACTTTAGACCGAAGATAGGGTGCGATAAAACAGTTGACTTGCCCCCATAATGTGGAGAAAAAAGGGGAAGCATAATAGTACATAAACATGGTATTGAGGCTCAGTAGTGGTTAAAATATATATTAAAAGCAAAAAAAAACATCTTATGTGAATATATCGTAAGATGACAGGAGGATTGAATGATGGATTAATGCCTCAGTCACCATATCACTAAAGCTACGAAGCTAATGGAATCCGGCCCAATGTGTTAGGTATGTTAAAGCCACAGCTGACGCATTTCGTCACTTTAGAATTTCATAAGAGAAACATCTATGTAGAATGCTAAGTGTAGTCAACTTTACATAATCTCATTGCCTGTTCAGATGTCATTGTGCCTTTTAATGCATATATTTAACCACTATACTGAGTCTGAATAAAATGTTCATACACCACCTTTTCTCTGCACCCCTGTGAGTTACAGGGAGTTTAAAGGGTTGGCTTTGGGTAAAAAAAATTAACTCAACAGGCCAAATTTCTGCAATGAAAATAATGTGAGTTCTAGAAAGTACATGATAATTAATCTTAATCTAGAGTGTAAACTCTCGACCCACTGTTTCATGTCTACCTTCCTGTGCACAAACGTTATAAGGGAGAGAATTTTTTTTTTCCTTAATTCTTTTCTTTGAAATGTGGAAGCAATGATATACCTCGAGTTAAGTTGTTAGACTAAACAATTGCAAAAAAGTAAATGTACTCGTAATGACTGTAATTTTTTTGTCTTTTATCAATGTCAGCTCCACATAGCACAAAAATAAGTTGCAATGAGTTATTGAGCCAAAACTTTCTCTCCCTACAAACTGTTATATGTGCTATTTACCTATCTAGAAAGGGAGAGAAGCTCTGAATGGGAGATGAGGGGACAGAACTCTGTGACTTACAGAAGGAATTGCTTTTCTAGAGAGGGACCTGAGGCTGTAAAAAGATTTTCTTATCAGGAAAACGAATGACTTCCTCACAAAGAAAGACAGCCAGTGCAGATACAGCGGAACATACACACAGAGACAGAGAGAGGGGAGAGAGACAGATTTATTGAGGGTGAAGATAAATAGATGTATACAGAGATGAATACGTTAGTATCACAGGTACCTGGGATCAGACAGACAGAGAAGAAAGGAGGAATTAGTGATTGTGCCGCCTGGGTTATCACATACAGTTGGATGAAAAATTGATTGGAAATTAGTTTTCACAAGGAGAAAATCTCAAGGGCTGCTGTTTGTGAACCATATTTGACTATAAATCTATGGAAAGCTAGGCCAGATCGGCAGAGCGTGAATAATGATAGTTAATTGTTTGCTGTATAAATAACGTTAGAACAGGAACCATATTTCTTGTCTGTCTGGCTGACTTCTATGTCCCACGGGAGCCTTCAGGTCACTGATTACAGCACTAAATTTGGGGATACCCACTAGTATCTCCTGTCTATAAATGATTGAAGCCGTTTATTACGGATAACATGTTAGGAAATGACACCTTTTCCCTCTGCGTGTTTTGGGGTTTTTCTTATCCCCGTTTAGCCTTTAAAGGTCAGACTGGTTTAGTTATAAATACTAAATATAACCCTGTCGCCATTTTACTGATTGTCCTTCCTTGGACTACTTTTGGCAGATAACAGCAACGGCAAACCGGGAACACCACACAAAACCTGTAGTTTTGGAGATGCTCTGACCCAATCGTCTAGCCATTACAATTTGGCCCTTGTCAAATGCAGGGGTGCTCTAGAAATCCCAGCATTAGCCCTGTATAGCACCCTGCCACTGAAGCTTTGGGAGGGAAAATTGCCAACGTTTTTCCTAATACTGGTTCCTTGTAAAGTATGGCAGCGGTAAAAAATATTTACGCAAATGGTTAATAAATAAAGGTTTAAAAAAATAGTTATGTTTAATATAGTTGTAACAGTAGACTGAGTGATTTTAGTAATAAAACAAAAAAAGCATTTAGTTTAACATAACTGAGACTGTCCTGTGAAAACCAGGATACATGGGAATGGGGTCTTCTATTATATGTCAAATAATTATATAAATAATTAGAAAAGCCCTGTCCATTTAAATGAATCTCTCTGTTCCCTTGAACACGCAGATACACGAGGCTCCGCTTAATATCCCATTTTATGAAGCTGGACTCTGAAGTGTTTTGAATACCAGGACACAGAGCAGGAAGTAGGGAACGGCAGGGAGAGCTGGCTCCATGCCACAGGCTGAAGATTCAATCTGCCTGTAATAGGAGGTGATTATTGAGGACTAGCGGGAAGATGATGGATGTTTTCCTGTTATAATGATAGCTTGGGCCGAGGGTTTAACTGTTCGCCTTAAACGCTGTCTTCCAGGCTGGGATGTTACAGTCCATATCCAGTCTTTGGTCACAGTGTTATGGGCCGAAGTATATAAAGCATATTGGTCACCTACACCGCCGAACCAAAGTTCATGAGAATTTATCCTATCCATTTACGAAGAACTGGCGGAATCGGTATGAATTACCGCCGGACGCAGGTCCGGCGTTTCAAATCCCGACAGCGTCTGCCCGACATGGGTGAAAATCCTGATCGTCCCCAGGTAAGTATTTACTAACCTAACCTCCTCCCCCTAACCCTAACCCTCCTTAGGGGTGCCTAACCCTAATCCCACCTCTAAGTGCCTAAACCTAGCCCCCCCCTTCCCCGCAGCCTCAACCTAAGTCCCCCGGGGGGTTGCCTAACCCTAAGTCCCCCCCGGGAGCCCTAAATCTATCCCCCCCCCCGCGCGGCTGTCTGCAGCAGCACCCAGCATCACTTCGATCGGGATGCCGGGCGCCGGTCTCCCGATGTCGGTAAAATGACAGGCGTCTAGATTTAGACGCCTGTCATTTAACCCTCGCCGGGATAAAGCAGTCGGGAAGCCGACTTCCTAACTGCATACCGAACTGGCTGCTAACAAGTGACAAGAGGCACTAAACAGTCATTTTTGCAGGGAATTGGGAAATCTTAATGCCATACAAGTCACAGAAAGTTTTCATATGACAAACACAAAGCATCATGGGTGTGTTTGGAAGGTATTTACATCACTCAGGGAGGTTGTGAATATCCAGCTAGACAGGTGTGAATTATAAGAGGTGCCCTCTGTGATTTTGCAATATTTCTGTGGCTCCTACTACAATTAAGTGCACACTGAACTTATTAAAGACACCATCTTTAATTCAGACAATGCTGTGCTAGCATCTTCTCCCTTTGTATGCTTGCTGTGGAGATGCTTTTTCTCTCACGGTTACTGCTGACAGGATGCTTTCTAACACAACGATGAGGGAGGAATTAAACATTTAAGTGAAAATAAAAGGTCTTTCTTTCCCTAACAATTACCACAAAATCATTTTATGTAAGACCAAAGTAATTTTATAGGCGATAAGCTGCACAGCACTTATGACATAGAAATTAAACAAACCACGGTCATTAGCTCCTATCAAAGGAGAGCAGGCGTGTAACAAAGACAAATACAATTGTTAAACTTTATCTGCCATGTAGGCACAATGGGGGCAGTCCTTTGTGGGCGTAGCCTATGAATTCAGTAGACATCACTGAGGCACAGAATGAATATTTGCTCAGGCCAGATATGGTCTCCTCTGTGTACAAGGTGTGGCTATTAAATAACGAGACTGATGCTATAGTTTATGTTTAATTATATTAAGTACATTTTAACTCCATTCCCCTTCTATGTACTGTACTCCCCTTCTGCATCCACACAACGCTGCACTCTTATTTTCCATTGGTCAAAGCCGTGCTGTAGCTCATTATCTGTCAGCTCTCTCAACAACTCCATCGTTTTCTTCTTTATCTTAGTAACTGATGCAAAACGGGTTCCCTTGAGCACAGATTTGACTTTAGGGAAAAGAAAGAAGTCACACGGTGCTAGGTCTGGCGAGTATGGAGGGTGTTCTAGCGCTGCAATCTGTTTCTCAGGTAAAAAGAGAGCTGTGTGGGCTGGTGCATTGTCCTGATGGAGGATGAAACCATTTCTCCACAACTCTGGCCTCTTTTTTCTGATTCTTTCCCGCATAGTCGCTAGAACATCTTGTAGTAATGTTGAGTCACTGTTGCACCTTCTGGTACCCAGTCTTCCAAAATAACACCCTTGATATAAAAGACAACAATATGGCTTTGAATTTGGATTTGCTTTGACCTGCTTTCTTCATTCTTGGTGATGATGGTGTTTTCCAGCGCATGGACTGGCGTTTTATCTTAGGATCCTACTGGAAGATCCATGTTTTATCCCAGGTAATAACTTTATCTAACAAATGTCAATCCGCTTGATTTTGTTCCAAAATGTCTGTACATATTTGCTTTAGATTTTCTCTCTGCTCGGCAGTGAGGAGCCTTGGAACCAACTTAGCGCAAACTTTTGTCATGTTAAGGTCTTGACGCAAAACTTGCCTAACACTTTCTTTGTCGAGGTTTACCATTTCTGCTATCATTCAGAGTCAACGGTCAACATTTAAAATTTTTTTTTTCCACATCTTGATTTGTTTTTAATGTGCAAGGCCTTCCAGGACGTCCATTATCTTCAACATCCTCACGGTCGTCACTAAATCTTTTGTGCCACACAAACACATGCACGTGACATACAATGCGCCCTGTAAGCCTCAGTTAGCATACAGAAAGATTTGGTGGGCGTTTTGTTAAATTTAACTAAAAAAGTTAAAGTCAACACGTTGCTCTACTGTTGAACTAAGCATTTTTACGATGCACGGGAAAAACACAACTTCTTCGAACGTTGTGTGACAGCAGACTATCTGTGCGAGAGGGGTGAAACTTGCAAAACCGTTTTGGGATAGTTCAAGGTCAATGGTCCCCCACTCCCTTTTAACTCAAGCAGTATGGCATATTTTTTACAAGTACAGGCTTGTTATTTAATCGCCATATCTCGTACGATGGGTACAATTTGACCTGATGAAAAAAATAGAACTCAGCATATGTCCAGTATATAAGCATAATTATATGCAATGTGCTAGGTGGTCGTTGTTTGTAAATGTTGCTTACACACAGTGAATCAGCTGTTTTATGGTCTGAACCAATAGTCATCTTGTCTACTCTCTCAGAATGTCCGTGGGAGACTCACAAATTTCAGGGAGCTCTCCCATACTTCTGCGAGAGAAGACCACCCTTCCGCATCCCAGTGAAGTAGACTTGAATTGTGCCATCAGACCCGACCCCACTGGCCGATGCCACAAATCAGGCATTACACAGCAGGGTGGTTACTGCAATGACATAATTTGCGGAGCCTAGGAGGCAAATATGCTATTATGTTTGGGAAAAACTATAACGTATAATGGTTTTCTTTCTGATCACTTTATTTGAGATTGTTGATACAATCAATTTAAAATTTGCCAAGATAGTAAAACACCATAAACGTTATAATTTATTTTACTCAATATTTCATGGAAATATTTACATGATAGATTCCCTTTAATGATTACTGAGGATAGGGCCCCCACAGATATGCCAAGCAAGCTAGATGATTGAAGAAAGTTACAGCATTATTTATTTGCATCATTGGGTTCAGTTCAGACCATTCTGGACTTTATATGTTCTCCTTATATTTGTTTTAATTTCCTCCGGGTGCTCTGGTTCTATCCTGCATTCCAAGACATACTGGTTTCTTAATTGGCTTCTGACTAAACTGCTGCAACTGTGTGCCAGGGGTAGGAAAGTTAGACTGTAAGCTCCACTGGGGGAGAGATTTATGTACCTGAATAAAGTTGTCTGATTGTGTACTCCTCTGCACTGCATAAATTAGTAATAGGCAGCCTGACCGCATCGGGCGGCCCACTGATTTTCTAAAGGGCAAGAAATCACCTTTATTTTCAATAATAAGTTAAAGCACCGCATTTAATCAAAGAAAGAGACACTTATATGTAATAACAAATCATCTGGCATTTCTAAACAAGCGTTACAAACAAATCTGACAATAAAGAAGAAGCCGGGTGCCCTGAGTGAAGGCTCGGAGGGCCACTTGCAGCCCTAAGGCTGTTACTTGCTCATCACCAGTATAAATAATAACTGCACAATGACACTCAGGACACTGTATGTACATCGCTGAGGACAAATGCTTATTACATACTTGTACAGTGAATTATTACATTCAAACTGTAAGTGGCACGGCACCTCAATTAGCACGCCGTTCTGCAATGAGGCAGAAAGACATCAGGTGAGGACGTTAGATGCGCAGAACTCATCTAGGGCTATCAGTGTGTAATGTCCATTTTCATTTTCCTGAAGTAACAACCTCTCAACCTTCTGCTTTTCTTGATCCATTACATGGTTTAAACATGAAAGCCCCAAAGAGAATTAAATTAGCGAGGAAGCTCCAAGGGAGCTGGATTTGCATCTATCCCACTTAGGATAGGAGATTAGCTGACCCCAGTGTGAGTCAGCCGGGGAAAAGCAGGGCAGGTTCTCTGTCGAACACAGACAAACCGTGTTATGTAGGCAATCAAAACAGAGAGGTTAACTGCATCCGAAAGATGAATTTAATCCGGAGGGGCGCACATTCACTTCCTATGACTTTAACATATACTTCCACAGACTTCATATTCATTTTATCAATTTCATCTGCACATCAGCTGGCTGGGAAATGCTCCTTTAAATCCTGACTAGGCGTACTCCAATATTATTATAATGTATTTTTATATATAAAACCACCAATATGTAGCGCTGTACAGAAAGAAGATTTGTCATTCATATCAGTCCTTTCCCCATTGCCGCTTATAGGGTATTTTCTATAACACAAAACTTACCAGTATGTTTGGGAGTCTGGGAGAAAGATGGAGTACTTGGACAAAACACACACAAATACATAGGGCACTGGTTGGGAATCCAAGTCATGCCCTCATTATTGTGAGACAGCAATGCTATCCTCTGTACCATCGTGTTGCCCTCAGTAAACTTGTTACTCTCAAAACTACAAGAACACCATGTGTATGTGTACATGTGGTAGGGAACATAGTGCCTGATTCAGCAGTGCCCGCAAGTGCCCTGCTGAACACAGATTCCCAATTATCGGGAATCTGCGCGTGCGCAGGACCCATTCTGCGAGTGTGGAGAATGGGTCCTGCGTAGTCGCATGCAGACCATTCTATGCCTCTGCCTGGCTGACAGTGGCGGCCAGTGTTCCCGGAAACGGGGGCGTGTCCTTACCATTTTCCGGGAGCGGCAAGCCCAGGGACTGCGTCGACTGACGCAGTGTCCTGGGCTCGCAAGCCGGCCAGCCTGAGTACGCTGAGACTTACTCAGCTGGCAGGCGACCCAAAGCCGTCCTCCATCGCGACCATTGGGATCGCAAATGCAGCAAGAGTTGTCATACACCTCCTGCTGCATTTGCATAATGGCAAGGACGCAATTACAAAGCTGCCTGTGTGCAGCTTTGCTATTGCGATCCTTGCAGAATCACCCCCATAGATTGTAAGCTCCGCTGGGTCTGGGACAGATGTGAATGGTTAAATATTCTCTTTAAAGCGCTGCAGAATATGTATGCGCTATATAGATAACTGGTAATAAAATATGTGTGAAACAAATACAGTGAACAAGCAATTTAGAACCAACGGCTTGCATCCTAGAGCAATGTACTGTACACCAGGGTAAACTCAATTATCTGATTGAGCCCCAAGGAACAAACAGCTCTAAAGGTGCCCATCCACTAGACGATTCAATTGAGCAATTCAACAATAACGATATAGTTATTGTTCAATCGTTCATAAATTGTTTGCAAAACTGTCTAAAACGACCAGCGATGGGCTCCCACTGGTCGTTTACAAATCTATCATCGGACAAACATGCTGGATAACCTGACAATAACGTTAGGTTGAGCATGTTTGCAGATGATTGATGTGCCTACACTGACCGACTGCTCATTTCAGTGTAGGCTCATCACAGACTGACAAATGACTGCACGATTACAATGTCGTAACCGTGCAGTCGTTTTCATGTCTTTTAGTGGATGGGCACCATTAATGAGTAAGAACTATGCAAGTTCATTCTTGATTGTGCCCAAGATGATCCCATGCGTTATATAAAATAAAGTCAAAATTGTGTCCTCTTACTACACAGCGATGTCCAGAGAATATTTGATAATTGTTGTGATTTTTTACCATTAAGTTTAAAAGTATGTTTAATATGGTGCTAATATATTTATATTATAATTGGCTAGAAGGTTTATTGTCAATTATAAATGATTATTATAATGCTAACACTGCTGCAATTAATTCATAATATGGGATTATTAAATACACCTTTATCACAAGCCACCCCAGTTTTTTTATGAAAGCACTTTTGCCTTGGTTTGTACCTTATATGGTCAAGAAGCTCTCAGGTGACTTGTAATATCTTTATAAACTACAGCAGTGGTGTACTTGAGTAAACGGTGAAGATTACTGCACAAAAACGTTGGCTGCATGTACAAAAGGGGGTAGCATGTATTTACACGGAGCAGAAATTGGATCAATATTTTTGAACGCTTAAACATTTCAGCAAATATTATAATACTTCCTGGGGTCAAATCATGTCAAGTTCTTGCCTAATTCCTCAGTGAAATGATTGTTTGCTGATGAAAATTAATTCCCGCTACAGAACACGAAGGGTTAGCCATTTCATCCTGGAATCCCAGAGATTCTCACGTCTCCCATCTCCTTTAAACGAAGCAGCAGATGTAAGGATGATGCTGTAGAACGGAAGCCCGGAGTGGAGACACACTGCTGTGACAGGCTCCCTTCTCCCTGAGCCGCATCCTCTCGCAGCATATTTTTCTTAGCTGGCTGCCCGGAAACTCTCTGATGCTCGATTAGTTCTATTAAACTCAAAATACTTTTCCTGGGTCTCATGACAGCCCGTACTTTTTATTTGTTAGTTTTGGAAGTGGGCAGGAGGTCTCTCCAATGGTACCGGCCGTTTCACCAGACAAGGGCCTGTTGTTCTTTCAGGCCAGTAGAATAATTTAAACAACAGACAGAGGGCAACGGGTTACGCAGCGCGCTGAGTTTCTTCCTGCACTGATGAGGTTAACTCCGACTAGGAAAAACATCCCGCACTGACAGCGCCACAGAGGACAGCGCTGAGAATCTTCTTCCAATATTTTAAGAGAATTAGCTGAATATAATTAAATTGCATGTACTGTGAATAATCAATAAAAAGTCACCACATGTAAATGTGATATAAAAACATAAAGGCAATAGGGAAGTATTTCAGAATAACTGTGAGCCCAAACTAAGAAACATTCTCAGATTACATCAGTTGGCAGTATATGTGATGTATGTACTGATGGGTGGACACAACCTAAGAGCCAATAATCTTGTACTGGAATATATAGTTTGAGGGATAAAAAGCTAAGACAGGTACATTACAACTCCTGAATTAATGGCTCTCAAAATCTATGATGTGCTCCCTTACATTGGTTCTAATCTACATCATTATATACTTCATACAGTCTGGGAGTCCCCATGATGCAGAAACTTCCAGGATAGTCTGCTCCAAGTTTAATGTAGTTTACAACCGAAAATGAATATACTCAACTCAAGTTGCTGACTTCAGATGTAGGGCCATGCTTTAAAGCATAGTCAACACCTACACACAGTATTGGCTGAATGTGAAAATGTAAAAAAACTAAAAATAAATTGATCCGCTAAGAACCAGCAATACTGCCGAGACCGTCTGTGCTTACCACTTAGCTGTCCCACTTTTGAAGGGATAGTCCCGCACTGTCAGGACATGGGACTGTTGGAAGGTATGTCCCGATTACAGCTGTACTGGGTGACGCAAATATCTGCCATTGGTGCATAAGTCGTTTTCAAGGTTAAGATAATCGTTGACTTGGAGGTTTGAGGCGTTCAAAGCACCCCCAAGATGGTGTGACCTTGCCCTCAACTTGGTGTGCCCCTTTTAGCCGTTGCAGGCACTCTGGGGAGGCATGCTTTATGCTGATATGCTGTATGTGACTAGACAAATAAAGTGGTCTATGTATCAATACCATGCGATAACAATCATTATGGATCGGTGCAAGTCGCCACTACAATTTACCATGGCATGTCTCCTCCAGGAGCCCCAGTGAAAACCCTGGTCCCCAGCAAGCATTTTCTCCTGGTGACCAGCAGGCTAATGCTCCTAGAGAAGGGTTACACTAATACGTGCAGCTAGAATCCAGGTGGTGTAGGCAGCGCAAAGAGAGGTGCCGCCATTTCTCTCATACATGGACCCCACAGTGGTAAATGGATGCACACTGCATCACTTTTATCCTTTTTATACGTCTACACATGATACAGTAAATACAAATACTAATAACGATAATAATAATTAAGAAACAGTTTCATTTAGCCGTCCACCTTACTGACCTCAGCTGACGCGAGAGAACACAAACGCTATTACAATTATCCCAGTACTGTTAATTAGTAGTAATCCTTTTCTGCATACGCTTTGATGCTTCATGACTACAAGAATGGCGTCTATATGAATAATACAGCAGACACCACTTGAAGCGAATATTACAAACTACTTTGAAGACTCAACTGGAATTATTATAGCGGGGATCAAGTGGGGAAGATGCTTTTTTAAAATGTTGGGGCATCATTTATTCAGAAGCTGACATAGTGATGCTAACAAGCCTGTTATTGTGTTTACAGTAATTATTAGGGCGTTTATATCTGCAGACAGGAGTAAAATGCCGCCAACCCAGTAGGAGACATACCATTTATCCATGTTCCCGGGGAAAATGTAGCAGATAATTAATGGCAGGGAAGGGGGAGGAAGGGTTTATATTTTAGACCAAGGGGACACTCTCTTAAACTGGTTAATACAATCTGATATACAAAAATGAAAAAATATCACAACATAAGGCGCTGCCTCATATAGCAGCAGACAAGGTCAGTATATAAGTCACCAACTTACAAATACAGACATGAAACGTAGAAAATGACCTTACAAATCCGCGCTAATGAGATGTTCAGGAAAATGAACCTTTTCCACAGATTCCAAATGTATCTCAATGAGTCCATATGTAGATAAAAAAAGAAGAAAAACAAAATGTTTCTTTTGTCAGACAATCAATGTTATTAGAGATGTATTACACCTCAGGTGTCAGAAATGGATGAGGAGGTGATATAGGTCCGAACCCAGGACAGCAATGAATCTTGACAGAATATCCAAAACGTCCATAAAGATACACCAACAACGTGATGAGACCAAATAATGCTTACATGTAAGCTTACATATAAAATGCAGGATACAAGTGCGTAGCGGTTTCTTTAATCGGTCCTCTTTCACAGACACAGATCCACTGTTTTTTCACATGGATCAAATCCACAGGGCCCAAAAAAATATAATAAAGGGCCCAAAAAGTCACAACAAGTAACTAAAATAATATGGTTTATTAAAGTATAAAAACATCAAAATGAACATACCCTATGTACAACACTTAAACCTAACAGCGAAAGATGGATCCCGGGAATAACGCTGAATAGGTAAGGTGGGACACACAGGGTGGTAAAACAGACACTAGTAGGACGCGTTTCAACGCTCTGCGGCGTCTTTATCACCTTTAGTGTCGTTTCTGTTCGGTGCAGACTGTTTACGCTTCAGAACAGAGATCAATGACGGGTCTATTCGCGCTAGATAGGGTCCTGTACACAGCACAGAGCCAATAGAGAGTGGCGCAGAGAGAACTACGTCATACTTAGCATATGGTAATGTGCTATGGGCAGAGCTGTGGCGTGTTGGCGCCGCCCGGCCGCTGCTGTGTGACTGACCGTGATACACGGCCCACACGCAGTAGTACTCAAACATTAAACTGGTTAATGTTTGCTTATTATTTTACTGGAATTAGTAGAGACAAATTGGGATTGAACAGCAGATCTTTTGCTAGTTGTCGGATAATGAGAACACTAAGCCAGTTTCCGTAGTGTATTTTGCATGACATCTTGCACTTATCCAAACTGAGAGATGTATTATTTGCAGGTGCAAATACATAATGATGATGGCTGAGGTGAAAGTCGTCGGCACTCTGGAATCGATTCTGATTGGCTGACTGCCAGGGCTGTGCAGGGCCAGATTAACAATGGGGCGGGTGGAGCTACAGCTCCAGGCCCCCCATGAAAATAGGCCCAGAGCATCTGCTGTAGTTCTGCCCAGTGTTCACAGTAAAAAAAATAAATCCTGTCAACAGTCACCACCATCGGCATTGGTGAGCCCTGCCTATTCACTTCCTGGCCATCTAAAGCTCAGACCATTAACTTCCCACACCCCCGAAGACCATTTGCCTTTGTCCGACATAGCTCCGCCCACCTGCTGGATAAAGCCCCGCCCACCCGTGGCCATCCGAAGCCCCGCCCACTCGCCTGTTCCTTGCTGAGCAACTGAAATCCAGACTCCAGCTATTGAGTTACATAAGTACATAGACAGTTAGGGTCAGAAGAAACACAGACCTGAGGAACACGGGGACAGAGGACATCTATCACCGTCCATGAGGTGAAACCTACATGCATCCTACAGGTCAGTATAATATCTAGTGCTGCTCTGTGTGTGCTCCATCTCACCCAGGGCATATATGTGTGGTGTGTGTGTTATCCACTACTCTGCTACTGGGGTTTGGGGGAGGGTTAGGGGAGGTTAGGGTTAGGCACTAGGGGGTGGGTTAGGTTTAGGCTGCGGTGAGGTAGGATTAGTTTCAGGCTGCGGGGGGAGGGAGGATTTGGTTTAAGCTGAATGGGGAGGGCTAGGTTTAGGCTGCGGGGAGGTAGGATTAGGTTCGTGATGCGGGGGGAGGGAGGATTTGGTTTAAGCTGAATGGGGGAAGGATAGGTTTATGGTTCCGGGGGGAGGGGAAGGGAGTGGGGGAGGGTTAGGATACTGACCGACAGGTGTCGGTTTCCTAACCCTGTCAGGATGCCGGCGTTGGGATTCTGACTGCCGGGAACACAAGCGCCTGGCATCCCGTACCCAACCCGGTTAGGAATCTGAGATGAACACTTAAAGAAATATGGCAATACTCAGTTAACAATTTTCAATCTTTTTACACTCAAGGAAAGGCAGACTATACAGTACACACACTTTCACAAAAAAAAACTACTTTTTTTTTAATCGCCACACTGCCTCAGCTTTAGTCACATCCCCTGCAGTGGCATAAAATAGGCCCTTCGCAAATTTCAGCTCCAGGCCCACGTGGACCTTAATCTGGCACTGGAGCTGTGGAGTGCAATGGTGGGCCCGGGTGATAGAGAAGGTATATCCACTCCTGGGGACATGGCAAAAGCAGTTCTTAAAAAGAAAAACAGCCGCAGGAGGTTAGCATTTTTCCCCCTTGGCCTGGGCCCCTTGCTGGGCCCCTTAGACAAGCCTGGGCCCAGGTATTTAATACGCCCCTTCCCCCCCGACGCCCCTTCTGAATGTAAATGCAATGTGCTGGTGATGATGCTCGAGCATATACAATGCTTTTGTGCGTGTATTTTAGCAAAGTGTTTGTTAAGGGTTTTTTTGTACATAAGATGGAGAATTGTTCATGCTATGTTAGAGAGGTTGTTGAATTATAAGGATGCCTAACAGCGAATGCGTATTTTGCAAGTAAAACTAATGAGAGAAAGTACATGTGACATACAGTATGCCTTCTGTAAACCCGGGGCTCATGCTTCGACGGGAAGCCGTACATATCTTAAAAGCTCAGCTTATGGTAGGAATACATTTTTTCTAGTAAAAAAATTTTTGCGTAAATTACACCCATTTTATGACCAACAGCACCTCAAAATATAAATCTGTGCATGCCTTGATGCCAGCCTTTGAATCTGTGCAAATAAATCAAGTCTAATTAATAAATACTTCATGTCAAAGCTAGTCATAGGGAGAATAACATGATCTCCCACTTACGCTAGCCTGTAACACTCTATAAATAATAGTGATTACATCATCATTTCAGAACCCAGAGTTTGAAACCCTATTGCAATATACGTATGTAAGGAATAATATACAGTATGTATATAACGAGATGTAGTTATGCGGCCCCCGGTCTCGATCCCTCCACTACAATCCCGGCAGGGGATTTAACATAGGCATCGAAATACCAACGCCTATTTTAATCCTGACGCCGGGATCCCGACAGGACGCCGGACCGATCGTCCAGCGACGGAGGTAAGTAGCAATGTAGCCGGGGATGGAGGGGGTTAGGTTTAGGGACCCCCGGGGGGGACTTAGGGTTAGGCACCCCCCTCGGGGAGGGTTAGGCTAGGGGAAGGGGGGGTTAGGTATAGGCACTAGGGGGGAGGATAGGGTTAGGCACCCCTAAAGGAGGGCTAGGGGGGGGAGGTGAGGGTTAGATTAATTACCTCCGCTGTTGGGATTTCCTCAACGTCAGGCTAGCGGTGTCGGGATTTGAAATGGCGGCTACACAGCCGCCGGCATTTCAATCCCATTCCTATATAACACAGAAGTGATGGTTATAGATAAAACATTGTAACAAGTACTATAAATGGCCAGTAAATGTGCTGTCACTTGTAACTGGTCTTTTCTATGGTCAAAAAGATATACTTTACATTACACCGTAAGACATAGGAGGATTTGGAACTACCCGTCTTGTAAGCTTTTCTTTAAAATTGGGCACAGCAAGCCTTTCTCTGTAGTAGTACAGCTGGAAGGAGCAAATGCACCCCTTTAAAAGCACAAGCGATGCAAAATGCTAGTTTCTGCAGAATAAAAATGACAGCACACCCCTCAGCAAAGCAAGGACCTGCAGAACACTAGGCGCCCCAGTGCAAATATATGCAGGTGACATACAAGGAGGATTTGCACTGCACTTTGGACATTTAGGGGCGTATTCATCAACACTAAAATAACGTTTTTAAGGACATTTTCCTTAAATAACGTTATTTTGGTATTCATGTAGCCACTTAGCACAGGAGATATCACAGATATCTCCTTGCTAAGTTCCCCTGCGTTAATTTCCACACTCCCCATATATTAGTATGGGGATGTGGAAATTGTGGTATTCATCAAATTCCGAAAATTATGAATTTTCAGAATTTGATGCAGTTACTATTCGCGAATAGCAGAATCGACTTACCTGTATCTGCGTGTGCAGGTCCCCCGACGAGTCCCTCCGGCGCTCTGCTCCATCCTCTGGCTCCGGAGGCTGGTCGGACATGTGTGCTCCCCAGCAGAGCACAAGAAAGTTTAGACAAAAAAAAAAAGGTTTTTTTTTTCTAATCTGTCATGTGGTCTGCTGGGAAACCACATGACAGACCAGCAGGACGGAGCCGGAGGCTGCTGCACGGACAGGTAAGTCGGGGGGGGGTACACAAACTTAACGCATCTGTAGGCAGTGCTGCGCATGCGCTGGTTTTACAGATGTAACAGCGCATGCGCAGCACTGTTTGCGATAAGGTAGTGTAGGCAGGGAAAAGTATCTATTTCCCAAGAAGCTGTCATCGCAAAAATGACAGCTTTTCGGAATAGATACTTATAGAGAGGTGGAATGATGAATTCCACCTATAATTAGGTAGAACTCCATGCGAGTTCTAAACCTAATTATCTCTAGAGAATTTTTAGGTTTAATGAATAGGCCCCTATAATCTGTTGAATACCATTATTTATTTATTTATTTATAAACATTTACTTATATAGCATATTCTGTTGTGCTTTACAACTGGGAACAAAACAGTAATAAAACAAGAGTGGGTAATAACAGACAGACACAAAAAGTAAGAGTTCCTTGCTTGTAAGCTTACAATCTATAGAGACATTAAAATCTTTTAACCATATATCATAAAGTCACTAATTATAAAGGCTATATACTGTATAGCAGCCTGAGGCTCTCCAGATAAAAACGAACTATAAATGTCAGCTTGCCATTTTGGGGCATGCTGGGACTTTTAGTTCTCCAAAAGGTGGAGAATCAGAAGCATAATGTACTGTATGTGCCATAATTTCAGAGTGAAGTACGCCATGGAAGTGAAGTTTGGCCTTGCAAATTACTACATAATAGCCAAACATTGCTCATTTTTCTGTACACCTCTATGGCGAGTGAGTGAAAATGAAAGGAGATACTGGTGTCTTCCCCCGAATGTTTTGTAGGCAGTTTGCGGCCATTGTGCAGAATCGAATTCCCCCTGTAGAGTGACTGCAGCTCAAAGCAAAGTTCTAAAATATTTTATGCTTTTAAGTTTATTTTTCATGTTTTACGATACAGCACAATACATGCTTTGTGTAAGCCTTTTGTCATTTTAAGTTCAATAATGGTCTTGAGAGGTATTTTTTTTATCCTTTTAAGTGATATGTTAAGTAACTGGGTCAAGTCAGAGATGGCAAAACTGTTAGACAGCTTAGCAGCTGTTAAACGGCACCAAAAATATCCACTGATTACAACTGGGAGTACTGGTGATACCTGGCCCCATTTTTTAATTGTGAGCTGCTTGCTGCAGTCTTTAAATAGTTCCCTTCTTCAGTATCCTGGGAACATAAAATGCTATGTTCATATGTGCAGCTCATTAATTAATATCCCAGCCTCTCTCAGCACGGGCCGAGGTAAAACTACTGTAAATATAAATGAAAAATAAGTAATAATTCATGAAACCTGATTTGCATTTCTAAATATAAAACGTGTAAAATCCAGCTAATTAGCACAAGTGAGAGCTAAGGGGTTTCTATAGCAACTATGAAATATGCTAAATTATCATTTTTTTTAAAATTTTATAGTATGGTTAGTTAGCGTCGCTATATAAGGCTTGTATATGACAAAAGAATGATGATGGGGCAGTTGATTGGTGCAAGACTTGGGGGTCTATTTACTAAGCATAAGCAGTGTTAGGAGACAGAGTGAAAAGTGATATGTCTGTGATAAGGTGCCAGCCAATCAGCTCCCAACTGGCATCTCACAGGCTGTGTTTAATAAATGACAGTTGGGAGCTGATTGGCTGGCACCTTATCACAGACTTATCACTTTTCACTCTGTCTCCTAACACTGCTTAGTAAATAGACCCATTGGAAGTGTTTTGAATGGAAACTTTGGTAGCCTCTCCTAGAGAAGCCAAACCCGCCCCGTTTTTGTAATACTGGGATTCGGGATTGTAAAATCACACACACACACATTAGCCCTACAGGAAAAATTCAAAACACACATATTGGCCCCCATACAAAAAATAAACATACAGTACATTGGGCCCCAAAGGAAAAAAATAAAACCCACATTCACTGCCCCCACAGGGAAAAACAAAGCACATTCATGATTGATTGCCCCAGCCCCCTACTGAAGAATGACCTTGACCTCACCTATCAGACGTCTCAGTCCAGTCACTGCAACTTGTCATGCAGTGTGGAAGAAGAGAAGAGAGGAGCTCTGCCTCCTTGTCTGCCTCAGTCGCAACTCACTTCATACTGCAATGCACTGTGTGGGCTGGCTGGACTGACAGCGTGCGTCTGCGTGACCTATGACATCACATCACCGCATTGCCGTTTATAGGTCACAGCCTGGGCCGCTTTTGAGCTGCAGAGGACGCTGCACCCACTTCTTACCTCATAAAAGAATATGCTATTTTAATCGCCCTTCCCCTTTAAAATGTAAGCTCTCACGTGCAGGGACCTCTTCCCTCATGTGCGTCTCTTTACATTTTCTTCTACTCTTCACTCCCCATAAGGGCACCTAACACGGGACTGCCAACTCCCGGCTGCTTATTGTGAGTGTTTAATCGCTATTGCAGCAATGTATATAAATTGTGTCCTTGGGCTCTATTTATTAACATTATTTTTACTAAAATAAAGTGAAAAAGGGTGTTTGTCTAACGGGGAGAGCAGAGGCGGGAGCCGGTACCAGTAATCAGCTGTGTGGTCTAAGCAGACCGCAAGCTGATTGCTGTAAAAAAAAGAAAATAAAAATTAAACATTTTTTTTTTTACTTACCTGAATCCAGGGACCGGTGATCGGGCCTCCGGTGATGGCTCCTCTCTGGTCAGCTGGTCTCCCACAGTGCACTGGGGCCCGGTCATCAGGTGATCGGGCCCCAGTGCAGTATGGGAGATCACCTGATCGGGACACCCGGAGAAGACCACCGGAGGCCAGGAGTATGCAGGTAAGTGTAATGAAGGGAGGGGGGGTCGCGGGTGTCCGTGATCGCGGGGGGCGGGGCTTAGCACCGGGGGCGGGGCTTAGCGTCGGTGGGGGGGTAGTAGCGGTGGTCGGTCGGCGCATGCGCGGCCTCTTAGTCGCAGTATTTTTTCCGAAAATACCGCGACTAGAGTGCGGATGGGATCCGCAGGGACAGAGCTTTATCGCAAGCTCTGTCCCTGCAAGGGATTTATAGTAAATCCCTGTGATATTGCCTGAATTCGCAATGCGAATTCACTCGGTAATATCACACTACAATCCGCATTCAATATGCGGATTGTAGTAAATAGAGCCCCTTGTCCTGCACTGTAATGTACTGTAAATTACTTGTTTCTTGTTCACTTATTAGTTCTATGCACTATGTAAGGTGAGGCGGAAGACTTGTGGCGCCATATAAATAAAGGATAATAATAACAATCCCAGGATTGGATACTTCCATACCGGGATTAAAATCCCATATTTTTTAGGCTAAATCCAGAGATGCCGCTGATCAGGTTCCCGGGATTGGCTTCCCTAGTCTCTCCTTTTCTGCTATAATGAGAGAAAGTCAGATACTGGTGTTGTTTTGTGGTAGAATAGTCTGGCATTTCTCAGTTGTAAATGAAACTTTTGAAAGACCAGCATTTGTTTTTGGGAGGATATCGACTGTACTTAAACCACCTGAAGCTAGCTAGGCTCTCATCTGTATGGAACATACACTGGCATTCCACATATGTTGAGTGGTTAACACACAGTGGCAGATTTTGTGTATGGCATATTTTGTGTATAGAAACATCACTGTGTGACGTCACAGCATAAAGCTGTGACATCACACAGTGGAGGCAAGGCTAAAATGACATAATTTGACACAAATTGCAACATTATGTCACTGTCCATTTCACTTGTCCCCAGAATAAGAACAGGTACTTCATCAAACGACATGATCGTTAGGATTATTCTTTATTTATATAGTGCCACAAGGGGTCGGCAGTGTATTACATAGTACATAACAAGAAACAGTATTAACAAAACAAGAAAACGTGACTTACAGTACAAAACACTGCAGGACATGGACAAGGTTTATAAACATTACAGCAGCAGCAGTCACAATACCCAAGTGAGTAGCAGGTTGGCCAAACTCAAAGGTTAAGTGCTGTTGTTGGCAGTGGGTAGGTGATGATAGTATAAGTGAGGGAAAGAAAAGCACATGAGGGAAGAGGGCCCTGCTCGTGAGAGCTTACAATCTAACAATGTCACCTTGCCCCATCCGAATCATAGGTGCAATATTCTGACACTATATAAGTAAATGTTAATAAATAATATTTGACATTCCTGGAGACTCCCTAATTTCAGGAGCTCTAACAGACACCCAAGAGCGTAGACCAGCCTCCTGGATCCTGCACACTGTCTCAGTGAAGTGGGTGGTTTCAGGGCTTGATGACTGATTTCATCACGTTATTGTAGCACCACCCTTATCTGTACAATGCCGCAAATAGCGGCATTGCCCAGCAGGAGTGGGGCCGTAATCAAATGATTCATGGTGTCACACCTCCTGCACTTCCCGCTAACCCAGAGAGGATGAGTAAAAAAAGAAAGCAAATACGCCTTGCAGTTAATGAAAACTAAAATCAGGTGAAAGGGGGATTATGATTTAATGTCTTGCCATAATTGAAGACAGAATGCAGTTTATGATTTACTGTGCAGACCAGTCATTAGAAGTGTATTAATGAGCATAGATGTGTGATCTGATTGATCATGAAAGCTCAGACATGTGTTGCTATATATTGTAATTATGAGGTTACACTGAAAGCTGTATGCAAGGGTGCCGAACGAAAAGAAAATGGTTGGCTGTATTTTTTTTTTGATGGCATACACTGTGACTGACCAGCTGGTGTCATATTTTTGACACCAGACGTACGGTGAAAGAACAGGCCTGCGGGCGCAGCAGCTTGGGCAAGCTCCAGTAAGCAGCCAATTACAAGGAGCAGTCTCCTCTCTCTAGCTGACTGATGCGCTCGGCTATCACACTACTTGTCTGACACCATCCCATGAAATCTCCACTCACACCCTGGCTCCCTAAAGCATAACAGGCCCCAGTGACAATACAGTCCTTGTAGGAATATTCTACACACAAAAACATGCTGAATTACACAGCAATTTTCTCAAGTTTCCACATACCCCCACCCCATTCCCCCCACACACACCCCCTCAAGCTTTGCTGAAAAAAATGTGTTTTCATTTTGTCGGACTCTTACTGAATGACATAACGGGAGACATTTTGGGTACTGGTGCACAGACAATTGTGATGAAACCCTCAGCAACCAATCAGATTCATTCTGTCTTTACTTTGCTTGCACTGGTTAGACAATGAAAGCAAACGGCTGAAAGGTTACTATGGGTTACAGCATTTACCTGACCACCAGTTCTCAGAAATGGTTTCAATTCCTTAGGTCAAGCTACAGTATTCACTACAGTTTCATAAATGTTATAATAGATATCAGGATATGTCATAGTGTCAGTATGTCATTGTACTTCCTACTATAAATGATATGGATACTAAATATCATAGAAGTCTTTGGCCTAATAAAGGCATGGGTGTGGTGACCGAGTGCTTTTATGCAGGTCACAGGAAACATTTAAAATTCTTAGGGCCCCATTTACAAACGAAGGGAAATACCAGCGGGAATTTTCGTTTAGTATCACTGTGATACAAACAAAAATGCCACTAGTATATATTAATACTTACCCCTCCGGCGAGGTCCCGCGAAGTCAAGCGGAATCCTCGTCCTCGACGAGGTCCTCTGCTGGGGTGCTGACAGCCTAACACTGTCAGCTACGGGGCTCCAGGGTCATGCGCATGCGCGACGGTCCGTCTGCACATGTGCATGACAGGGAGACGAAGGCTTCGTTGAAGCCGGAAAGGCACCGCCGGGTCTCCATTCCTGGCGATGGGGCCCGCATCACTCTCGCCATATTTTAGATGGTGAGAGCGATGCTGTACAAACAGCGGTAATCTAAGATTACCGCTGTTTACTAAATACAGCAAGATGGCATAACCCCTTTAGCGAGCGCTAAAGGGGTTATATTTCGTTTGTAAATGGGGCCCATAATAACTTACTTAAGTGGGCAGGATGGGGAGAGAATTTTCGGGTCTGGTGCGGAGGGGCAAATATAATCATTTAGCCCTGCCCCCTCTCCGCAGACCCACAAATCTGGGCATTTTTTGCCGTAATGGTGACAGAGCCTAATGACGTGGAGAGCCCGGCCCCCGAAGCTCTAAGCTGCATCTCCTCACCGGGCTTCTGCTGGAGAGAAGTTCATTAAAGAAGGTAAGTATGAGTTAGGGCCGAATCGAACCCAAGACCTCAGCGCTGTGAAGAAGTGACATTAACCATTACACCGACAGTGCTGCCTGGTTATTATAAATGATGCCATCCAAACTCATTTATTATGAATGATGTAATTGAAATTCACCTGTCATAAGTGATGACATCAGAACTCACCTTTAATAAGAGGAGACATCAGAACTCATGATTTATACAGATATTATTTACAGGGGTTTATACATATATATATATATATATTTATATCAGTTGTTTATTATAGGTATATTATTATAACCATTTGAAAACATCTACAAGAAACATAGAGGGGTATGTAACTGTGCCCAGAGATATGCTCAGCAGCATCTGACAGTGTGTAAATAGGATGGTTTAATTTATTTAGTGAATGGGGGTATTTTTAAACTGACGGCCTCCCCTTAACCTTATTAGCCCTAGCAGGTTTCTGTCAAGTTAACATCCTCCATTACTCTGCTGGGATTAACAGGAGAACTGACATGGAACTAATAGCTGCCCTTTTACACAGCAGCCGAGGGGTCACGCCCAGCTGCCTTCTATTCTCTCCTGATTTTTAGAGTCACAAGTTTCCCTGCATCTGTTGTCCCAGACTTAAATCCACTTTCCAGAGATGGATGCCTTATACCAGCCGGTTTGGGATTTCGGCTTTTAAGAAACCAACAAACGTGCACAAGGCACAATTACTATTAAATGGAATATTATTTACAGATCGTGGAATGAGAGTATAAAAGGAAAGGCTCACAAAAAATGGAGCATTTAACACAAACAAAAAAAGCTAATGGCCACTGTGAAATAAAACTGTAACTAGTAAGTGGATTGATTTGATCAGTGAAAATGCTTATTTGGGAGTACCCCCCTTGTATCACTGTAATGAAGTGACATTGTCTGGGCACTACCAGTGTGTAGTGAGTGTGGCACCTGATTGGACAAAAGGAATAACCAATCAGAAGCCACAAACACCTTGTCTTATTAGCTGCTAAAATAGATTGGGTAGGATCAGCTGTCAGTTCTCTCCAAGATATTTGAACAGTCTCTTCAAAATAGGTAATGGTGAGGGCCACAGGGGATTGTTCATGCACAACAATTCTTACAGGAACCCCCTTTCCTACCCATTCCCCCTTTCTCGCTAACTGTATTCTCAACACCAAGATAAATATTATTGCCATCTATTACGTAAGGAAGAAAATACTTGAGAGCCCTCCCTACCATCTCCTTAACACAATGTTTAACAAATGGAACAACCCAGAATTGAAACCATATGACAACTAATTACTGTATTCCAGAATAATATGCAATGCCTTCTAACTTTTTTGGGGGGCTTAAAATCATTTGAATACATTTAAAATGTAACATGCACGGGTCTCCTAATGTTGCCTGGGCTTGGCAACCTCATAAAAATGTAATTGCACAGTGAAGAATTCTGCAACAAGGGTAAAAGCAGATTTATCTTAGAGGGATAAGGAGGAAGAGAGAAAAAAAAAGAAATGTGTGAAATGCAACGTTTAGAGGTCTTCTGTAACTTTCCCAACTTATCTCTTTATTCTCCCTGTCCTGTGCTATCTGGCTCTGCTCCTCTCTCTCTCTCTCTCTCTCTCACTCTCATTCTCTCTCTCTCTTTCTCATTCTCTCTCACTCTCTCATTCTCTCTCTCATTCTCTCTCTCATTCTTTCTCTCTCTTTCTCATTCTCTCTCTCTCACTCTCTCATTCTCTCTCTCTCTCTCTCTCTCTCATTCTTTCTCTCTCTCTCTCTCTCTCTCTGTCTCACTCTCTCATTCTCTCTCTCACTCTCTCATTCTTTCTCTCATTCTCTCTCCCACTCTCTCTCTCTCATTCTTTCTCTCTCTCTCTCTCACTCTCTCATTCTTTCTCTCATTCTCTCATTCTCTCTCTCTTTCTCTCACTCTCTCTCTCTCTCTCTCTCTTTCTCTCTCTCTCTTTCTCTCTCTCTCTCTCACTCTCTCATTCTCTCTCTCTCTCTTTCTCATTCTTTCTCTCTCTCACTCTCTCGCTCTCATTCTCTCTCTCACTCTCTCACTCTCTCGCTCTCACTCTCTCTCTCTCTCTCTCTCACACTCTCTCTCTCTCTTTCTCATTCTCTCTCTCTCATTCTCTCTCTCTCATTCCCTCTGTCATTCTCTTTCTCCCTCTCTTGCTCTCTCTCACCACTGCAGCAATGATTGGAACGCACACTCACAGAAACCACAGCCCTGCAGTGATCTTTCTCTTGTGCTGGCAGTAGAAAGATTTTCCCACGCAGAGCCTAGCTCTGACCCCTATGCGAAACCTTTGAAATTTGTATAAATAGATCAGCTGGAAAATGTTGGTGTATTTCAACATGGAACTGTACTCCCCCCCTCTTTAAAATTAAAATATAAAACACACACTGCAAAGATCTATATTATTTTTAGATCATTTAAATTCTGGAAATAACTTTTTTTCTGAGGGACAAAATAGTTTTTACCCTATAGCAAATACAGACCAATAAGCGTAAAGATTCGGACTGAATATATATTTTGCTTCACCATGGAGAAAAACTTTAAACTATATTGGGATAGGACTAATCTATCTAACACGCCTCCATCATATAAGCTGCTAATTGGCTGTTAACTGGCTCACAGATATCAGCCCAAATCATCCAGCTATGTCATTATCTCCTAATATCCATCTGATTTTAAAGGGCCACTAAATTTACAATTTGATTCACCTGGGCCACTTTTGTGTTATACACAACTGTAAATAAACACAGCGGTAATAGCATATTACTCACAGAATACTGCAGGGTTGCTTCAATATTCATCACATAACATTCACAAATGCGTTGTCCCACATTTCATTGTTGGAAATGAGGTTCTTGGATGAGGGCAAAGACATCTCCTTGAAGTGCACTTAGCTGACTGCAAGGTGGGTGGGAACAAGCCTTATTGGCGCAAATTGCATCTTTAAGCTCCGCACATTCTGTGAGTTGGCATGAGGTACTGACAAACTAGCACCATCTTAGTTATTTCCCCAGTCACTACATGAGGTGAGTGCATCCAGATGGAATCGGCATGAAATCGGTTCAAATCCCGACAGCGGCTGGCCGACATGGCTGAAAGTCGTGATTGTCCCAAGGTAAGTATTAACTAACCTAACCTCCCCCCCTAACCCTAACCCTCCTTAGGGGTGCCTAACCCTAACCTTCCCCCAGTGCCTAACCCTAATCCCCCCTCTAAGTGCCTAAACCTAGCCCCCCCCTTCCCCGCCACCTAAACCTAAGCCTCCCTTCCCCGCCGCCTAAACCTAAGTCCACCGGGGGGGTGCCTAACTCTAACCTCCCCCCCCGGGGGTGCCTAACTTCGATTGGGATGCCGGGCGCCGGACTCCCGGGATCGATAAAATGACAGACGTCTAGATTTAGACGCCTGTCATTTAACCCTCACCGGCATAAAGCAGTCGGGAAGCCGGCTGTCGGGATTACGTCCGCTGGCTTCCCGACTGCATACCATCAAGATAAACCTACATCTTTCCTCCATACCTCGTCTCCGCATCTGACAAAAGCATGTGACATGAATATATCCACATACATACATTAAACGGTACTTTTATATAAAGCTATTTAGGTTTACAGGTTACTACATATATAATAACAAGTGGGGGAAAAAATTGCAGCCAGTAATCCACATTTTTCCAGAGAGACAAAATATTTCGCATGGCTTTAGAGCATACATTGTTCAGAATCCGACCTCTTCAGTTATCACATAACTCATTTACCAGCTAAGCCAAACACACAGAACTGGTGCCATCATGTTTTGCCAACTGAAGTCACAACATCTTTACAAGAGATTATTGAAGACAAGCTCCATATGTTTCTTTGGCCAAACTAGAATACCATTGTGGTTCAATGTTTACTCAAATGCTGCACGGCATATCCACAGCATCTATCCACAGAGACCAAATAAAACTATTTCTGTGGTGTGGCTGAAGTATAAGAAGTAGGGAGAGACCACCATTACAATTTAGTTTTGCCTGTCTCTAGTGACATAACTGATCTTTGGTTAACCAGTTATATATAGGAAGCATCAGTGATGTTATTTTGTTTCTATAGTGATCTATGTCAAATATAATATTACCTTTGTGTTTAACATGTACAGTGTTGTATAATAAAGAAGAGGGCAAAATAAGGACAATTCAGGAGCCACTGTGATGAATTAAGGGGCCAGGTTGAGCATCTAAGATGAGGGAAGAGATGTAGTGATTGCGACCTACAGAAAATACCTACCTGAGTTATGGCGCCGACGGTCATTATTATTTGGCAAAACTTAAGTGTATGAAAAGCAATATAAATAAAGGCTTTATTTATTAATCCAGAATGATATGGCAGAACAATATGGAACTCATTCATTCGTACAAAACACCCGACTCCCGGTTTCCGCGCATTATATTGTAAAGCAGATTCTGTAAAGCAATTCATCTTTATCTCGCCGAGACAGGACCTTCCACCTTTTACAAACTTAAAAGCCGCACTTGAACGCGTTTACAGTTGCATGATAGATATTTTTCTCTCTTTCCATTTAACAATAGAGGAAACACAGGCTGTTTAAACACACAACACCAAACCGGTGGCCTTTGCTATCCCTAGATCACCTCTAACCCCAGATCCTGGATACGGAGCAGCTCAGCCATCTACAAACATAAGGTAATGTTGACATCATCGCTTTCTTCTCTTCTAACTCCATAACACACTGTATGTGTCTTCCTATTCTTACACAAACATCATTTCCATCCGACTCTCAAAAAAAAGAAAAAGAAAAAAAGAAACATAAAAAAACAATGCTGTAAGATTTTCGGAGGATACAGCCAGGAAGTCAGGAAAGAGTCTGCACAAAGTTAGGAAACCTCTTTTTTGTTTGGTTGGGATGATAGAAGCGGAAGTGCTACAATTACAAAAGGTGCGGCAACCGACAATTCAGGGAAAACAAACATGTCGTTAAGCAGTTTCTAGGCTATATCTCTCATTTGAAATATTTGCTCATAATTTACTTTATTATACGCTATTATAATATAGGCATACTTGCCTCCGGGGGGCAAATATAGGATGCATGACGCGTTTCACTGTGAGTTGCCTCATTTATCACCTGTGAAGTGGGCAGGGTGCTGGAGGGCAGCCCACTTGCCTGGATGTCCTGGATGGACTCTGCAAAATGCAGACTATATATTAGCTAAAAAATAACTGCATCACTGGGGCGCGCTTCAGTGATATCATTAGTTTACATGAAGGACAGTGATGTCACAGTGAATTATTATTTTGAATGTTCATGAGTTTTCGGTCGTCCTGCAAGATGGCCGTCTCCACTGTGTTGATAGTTGGCATTCTATGAACACTGGCTTACCTCACAAAATGGCTGCTTCACTTTGTGTAGGCAAATTGTAATGAATTCAAAGAGAAAAACGAAGGGGATAATTCTGGCTAAAACTTTAATTAGACATTTCCAAGGTTTTAGTCATAAATTGCTATGAGCTTTTTCTTACAACATTCATACATATGTATCGTCTAATGATAACTCTGACAATCTTACACTTTCCCCCAATTTACCGTCCCCCGAGCAGCTGTCTGAGTGTATGATTAGTCTTTTCGTTATATGAAGTTCTGACGTTTAGATCTTTTGATGTCCTGATAATTTGAGCCTTTGATAACATTTGCTTTTTTTCTCCTATTAACATTTCTTTTTTATCATTAATGATCCGCTACTGACATGTCAATCTAAGTATATATATTTTTGGTCCCTAATTACTTTGAGCTAGCCTGGTTTAAATTCATGATCTTTCTAAAGGGATTGAAGTCTACAAACGAATCTTACGGCTTACAGTGTGTCTTTCTCAAACCCGTTTTTTGGGGCCAAATGGTCTGCTTTTAATCAGATGAGTTAACAGGTGGATGCCAGGGAATATTCCTTCAAAGGCAAATGAAGAACTACTTTATTAGTAGAAAGCACGGCAATGACTTTAAAGTGGTTGTCCACCTTCGGATCGCTATAATTTATTGACTTCTACGTGTCATCCTTGCAACTTTTATTACATTCATTGCTCTATCTTCTGCCTTCATTTTGTGATGTCAGTCAGAGAGCATAAATTAGGCTGTCTTAACGGTGAACTACCACCCAAACAGGTGAACATCTTTGCTCACTATTTGGAAATGGTTGCAAAGAAGTGGTATGACCAGGAGGACCAATAGTAGCCACAAAGTCCCTTATTGCGGTTTCTCATTGGTCTTGCCTCTCACACCCCCTTCAAAAGATTACACTACAGTGGTTTGCAGCTGAGGCCATCAGACTAACCACTTAGCTCAGGCTGCAAGGCCACAACTCCGTGGAATAGGCAGAGTGTCCCGATTTCTCTTTAGGTAGCACAGCAGCATTAATATTGCCAGGCAGAAATGCTTTTTTTCTTTATCCCTGGGTACAACACAAAACTGCTTTCTGGGTACAATAGTACCCAATGAACAATATAAAGGTCATATCCCAGCACTATAAAATAAATAACATGCACAAGCCAATATGTTGAACTTATCTGAAGGTGGGAAAACCATTTTAAGATACATAATTTTTAGAAAGTGTATGACTACCTTACATGGAGACAAATACATATCCTGTTATATTAGAGCATAAATAGAAAGTCTACCTGTTCAGCCTCTGGAGACACAAGGCTTTGCAGTGAGAATATCCACCAAAGGCTGCATTATGGTACTATTTCCAGCTTCTTGTCCTCACTTGATCATGACCTTTGTCAAAGAAAACCAAGTTGTTGCTTATCCTATTAATTACAGTATAGTGGCAGAGTTCTAAAGACACATAATACGTTGCATATGCAGACTTGGCTTGTTTTGTATGAAGTGCACCACCGCCCAGCTCTATGAGGCCCAGTGGATGCCTTGGTAATGGAGCCCATAATGTATAGTTCTACTCAATGGGAATTTCATGAGACAATAAAGGTCAGGTCCAGATTATTCTACCGATTCATGTGGCGACATACAAGAGTAGGCGTCCTTTCTGGCTGGATTGTCCCTTATTGTTTGATACCAATAAGTAGACATCATTTTAATTATGCAAACATACAGTCAGGTGCATAAATATTGGGACATTGACAGAATTTTCAGATTTTGGCCTCTATTCACCACCACAATGGCTTTGAAATGAAACAAACAAGATGTGCTTTAACTGCAGACTTTCAGATTTAATTTGAGGGTAATTACATCCAAATCAGGTGGACGGTGTAGGAATTACAACGGTTTCTATATTTGCCTCCCACTTTTTAAGGGGCCAAAAGTAATGGGGCAAACTAAACAATCCTAAATCTAACTTTCACTTTTTAATACTTTGTTGCAAATCCTTTGCAGGCAATTACAGCCTGAAGTCTGGAACGCATAGACATCACCAGACGCTGGGTTTCATCCCTGGTGATGCTCTGCCAGGCCCCTACTGCAAATGTCTTCAGTTCCTGCTTGTTTTGGGGGCATTTTCCCTTCAGTTTTGTCTTCATCAAGTGAAATGCATGCTCAATCGGATTCAGGTCAGGGGATAGACTTGGCCACTGCATAACATTCCACTTTTTAGCCTTAAAAAACATTTTGGTTGCTTTTGCAGTATGCTTCGGGTCATTGTCCATCTGCACTGTGAAGAGCCGTCCAATGAGTTCTGAAGCATTTGACTGAATATGAGCATATAATATTGCCCGAAACACTTCAGAATTCATTCTGCTGCTTTTGTCAGCAGTCACATCATCAATAAATACAAGGGAACCAGTTCCATTGGCAGCCATACATGCCCACGCCATGACACCACCACCACCATGCTTCACTGATGAGGTGGTATGTTTTGGATCATGAGCAGTTCCTTTCCTTCTCCATACTCTTCTCTTCCCATCACTCCGGTACAAGTTGATCTTTGTCTCATCTGTCCATAGGATGTTGTTCCAGAACTGTAATGGGTTTTTTAGATGTTGTTTGGCAAACTCTAATCTGGTCTTCCTGTTTTTGTGGCTCACCAATGGTTTGCATCTTGTGGTGAACCCTCTATATTCACTCTTGTGAACTCTTCTCTTCATTGTTGACTTTGACACATATACATCTACCTCCTGGAGAGTGTTCTTGATTTGGCCAACTGTCGAGAAGGGGTTTTTCTTCACCAGAGAAATAATTCTTTTGTGATCCACCACAGTTGTTTTCCATGGTCTTCCGGGTCTTTTGGTGTTGCTGAGCTCGCCGGTGCGTTCTTTCTTTTTAAGAATGTTCCAAACAGTTGATTTGGCCACACCTAATGTTTTTGCTATCTCTCTGATGGGTTTGTTTTGATTTTTCAGCCTAATGATGGCTTGCTTCACTGATAGTGACAGCTGTTTGGATCTCATATTGAGAGTCGACAGCAACTGATTCCAAATGCAAATGTCACACCTAGAATCAACTCCAGACCTTTTACCTGCTTAATTGATAATGAAATAATGAGGGAATAGCCCACACCTGTCCATGATATAGCTTTTGAGATGATAGTCCCATTACTTTTGGCCCTTTAAAAAGTGGGAGGCACATATTGAAACTGTTGTAATTCCTACACCGTTCACCCGATTTGGATGTAATTACCCTCAAATGAAATCTGAAAGTCTGCAGTTAAAGCACATCTTGTTTGTTTCATTTCAAAACCATTGTGGTGGTGAATATAGGCCAAAATCTGAAAATTCTGTCAATGTCCCAATATTTATGGACCTGACTGTATATATCATCAGCAAATACAAAATAAAGAATTGCCCATAGGCAATTTATCTATGACTAGGGGCGGTATCCAATTAGCCCCGAACATAGTATGGGTGCTAATGGATAGCAGCGATCGTCGAAAAACGGGGATTATCCCCGTTTTTCGCCTAAATTTTTTTCCACCCTATTCTATTATTTTGGTCGATATACAGGTTGAGTCTCCCATATCCAAAATGCTTGGGACCAGGGGTATTTTGGATATCGGAATATTCCGTATTTTGGAATATTTGCATAATATAATGAAATATCTTGGGAAAGGGACCCAAATCTAAGCACAGAATGCTTTTATGTTCTATATACACCTTATAAACACAACCTGCAGGTAATTTTATACAATATTTTCAACAATTTTGTGGCTCAAACAAAGTTTGTGTACATACATGAAATTAATTTATCTTTCATATACACCTTATACACAAAGCCTGAAGGTAATTGTATACAATATTTGTAATAATGTGTGCTTTAAACGAACTTAATGTACATTGAACCATCAAAAAGCAAAGGTTTCACTATCTCAGTCATGCTAAAAAAAATCCGTATTTCGGAATATTTGGATATGGGAGACTCAACCTGTAATAGGATAATTCTCTCGAAAACACATAGGACCCGTGATAAGCTTGCAGACCTATGTGTTTTCGCCATTTAAGTGGTGAAAATATGACACTTATCGTGGATTATTGTTCGGGACACATCAGGTCAGCACTTCAGGGCTAATAGGATTGCCCCACTGCGACCAATTAGCAGCGCTACTTTAGCGCTGCTAATAGGATACCCCCTAGGCCTCTATTCATCGCCAAATGCAGAAGGATAATAGGCAGCCATGTAGCATGGCTAGAGGAGGGATGCTAACACATGGCTTTCTATAATAACAGTGAATATCCCAGAATGCTTAGTTGTGTACCTTTAGACTGCTTCCTATAATAACAGCACGCACGTAGTGCTAAATTCAGTGACGTGTGAGAAGAGGGTAGTCAATGCTAAGTTAACAACCCACCTACTGGGCATCAGGAGAGGTAATGAAAGTAAAGTATTATACAAGATATGATGAAAGCTGTTGTGCTATGATCTGTATGCCAAATCTGTACAATGTGTCTATTGAAACAATATTAATAGCTAAAGGCCTATGAGATAGATTTATTTTACATCACATGCCAGATCTGGCAAATTCTTGCATATCAACACAGAAAAGAACACATGTAAATAAAACTACCTCATATCAAATATTTCATCCTGTCTTTCATGTTTACAAATGCACGAAAAACCCTCTTTCCCTGTGTGTCAAGTGAATCTGCGGATATACAAAGAGGGATTTTCTCTGCTATTTGCGGTTTTCAGTGAGTCGCTGACAGTTTTTAAGTTTGCTCTTTTATGTTTCCGTGGGAGCTGTAAGTTTTTTTTCCCTATTACCATGGCAGTTGTGTTTAATATGACAGGTACAGCTTCTGGAGCAGGGGGGGGGGAATTACAAAGCTGTTGGGAAGGCGATTGAAGTGACAATGGTTTGAGGGCAGCTCTGAAAACTTTTTGTATTGATACTTGTGCCAACAAAAGGCGTCTTTAGGCTATACCAGAACACAATTCCAGTTCTTGGGAGAGCATGAAATGGTCCGGCAATGCAGCCAACTTATGAAATCATGGAGAATGCTACAATGTTTATTTTGGAAATCACAAACCAGTTATCTATAAATCTTCGGCATACACTTATTTTGAGGGATGCAAACTTGGATGGACACAAATAAATAACATCTGTTCATCGCTGAGCCATAAATGCTACAGTGCTGTAATAAAGCAGAGGGCTGGATTAATGAATTATATATATATCGCGCGTCATGTTAGTGCATTTTTTAACCTTTTGGGGTCAGCAAATAAATACTAAGTGAATTATTCAGCCCAATAGCTAATCAATACGGTTCAGTGATATATTTTTTTGTGTTTCATGAAAGGTTGTAGACGAAAGGCAGTGAGCAATTATGGAAATTGGACCCAGGCAGCGCACACTTCTCCTCCCTGCATGCAGGCACCACCTTGACAGATAATCGATTATGGTTCCTGTGCTGCAGCTCAGTGACCCTCGACCTTTCCAGCTCTGTCTGACAGCTCAGAGACTAGTTTATATTTATTTTATTGGATTAACTCTGTCTTGTCTGCCTGGTACAGCACATAGTGAGACGCAGAGACGCTCGCTGTTAAGTATATACACTGTTGTGGCTGTGTCAGGATTCCTGATTGTTCATGGGCAGACTTTCTTTGTTCTCCTCAGCACCCCACACTTTGTGCCAAAAGCGTACGCCTAGCTCCTGTCCTTGTGCCCTTAAAAGTGGCATCCTGGGGTGATAAGGGACTTTGGGCATGATTCTGAATTGTATGCTATGCCAATATTTACTCAGTTGGCCAATGTTTTTATTACAGTGCAAGTGCATCCTGGTGCCTCTGCAATTTGGTTTGCAGAGAGGATTTAGACGCCAAGTGATTGACAGTTATGGACCGTTTGTGGGTGGTAAAGAAGGGGTGGCTAGAAAACGTTTCACTGATGCCGGCGTCTTAGTTGTATCGTCCATTCTGAATACCCATAGGGTTATTCAGAAGGTCAATGAGCGATTCATCTGCAAGCAATGCTACGTCTTTGTACGCAGATGCTGCAAATTTTTGCGCAGATGCTTGGATTTGCAAAGCCGTAGGTGGGTGTCTCGATACATCGCCTGGCAGCAGCGACATTTTCATATTTTCGCATTGCAGCTGCGTAAAAAGTTGCAGGGATTAGCGTACAACTCTGAATCAGGCCCAATAATAAGAATTGCACTTTTGGATGGCGTTGTGATGTTATGGGCACAAGATTTTCCTAATGCCAAGGTGTGTGATAGAATCACTGTGTTCTGTGCTGTGAAAGTGTCGGGGGTTTGGGTATGTGGACCCTCTCCTAAAGGAGGAGAGTTCTGCTGCTCCCCAACCTCCAGGGCCGGACTGGATATCTGGCACTTCTGGAAAATGCCAGAAGGGGTGATGGCTTGATGGGCTAGTCCGGTCTTAAAATATGGCCAAACAGCTACGCCTACCGGCGTTCTGTTTGGCTGGGATACTGAAAGACGGGGGCGTTCCGCGAGGCCAGGCCCCCGTGATTCACAGCCCGCCCCTGTGATACCTACCCACGCCCCTTTGTGCGCGCATGCACTGTAGGCGGACTGCCAGGGCTGATCTGGAGCCCCAGTTAGTCCCTGCCAACCTCCAAAGCTGTAACGTTTCTTAGGGGACAAGGGTCTTCAGAAGCTGGGGAGACACAGTTTCTTTATTACCCCCCACCCCACCCCCTGCGCCTCCTCAGCCATAAGATCACAACCTCATTCGGAACTTGACCAACACCTCCCCCCAAAACAAAGGATCATCCAACCACGTAGGGAAAGCGCTGACAATAAGTTAAAAAAGTGGAAAAGGACACACACACATATAACATGCAATCTATCAAAGTGCATAGTGCATTAAGTGCTAGAGTCGTTAAAAAAGTGTCTGCAGACCCCAGCCTTAAAGCCAATGTAAGAGTTGTTGTTGCTTGTCTGCAAGGTCAGTAAAAAGAAATTGAAGCTTTGCCTGGATAAATGAGCATAATGTGGTCATGCCTTGCTCTGTGCATAAGTGGATCCTACACCTGTGCTTTTTCCAGCACACCTGTGCCTAGTTCTACCTGAGGGGACACAGCACCTTGGTTTAAATGCATCTGGCCCTTTGGCATGGACTCACAGTACAGTAGCCTGCCCTTACATCAGAAGGGGTGACCAGACCCTCCAGAATAGGACAGAACTACACCTGATCTTAGCCAAAAGGCAGAAAATCAATATTGTGCACACAGAGGCGGATCTACACTAATATAGCACAATGACACTAATGAAGCTTAAGCTTCATTGCACTTTACCCTGGAGGGGCCCTAAAGCAAAAACTATATATTTTTTTTAATGAGTGAATTTTTCAACAAAATCAATGGAGTTTTTAAGTGTTTGTTATTAAAATAAGGTTATTTTAATGATAGAATCATAAGCTAATGGGGTTGAAGTACTTAATATTGACCTTAGAATATGCTCTACAGTAGTGCATATAGGGTGGGTTTCTGAGTACCCAGAACCCCCCTGATCAGTAATGGTTGGCAGACACTATCTACATCTCCGACCAGAGGACTGCTGAGTGCAGTACTGCCAGGTGTCACTAGATGCTCCCATCTCCATTTGTACTGTCCCATCTGCCAGAAATCAGCCCTGCAGTGCAGAGGGATGGCATGCAGCTCAGAGGCGGGAGCACGCTGCGTGGGGGAGAGACCTGACTCAGGGGGAGTCCAGAGATCCCACTCAGGAGGATCAATAGCTGGGATCCTACAGAGGAAGTGAGTAAGTTTTGGATTTGTATGTGATCTATCTACAGTCTCTCTCTATCTCTCTCTGGGGGGTTTGTACATCTATCTATCTATCTATCTACAGTCTCTCACTCTCTGGGGCTTTTCTACATCTGTCTAATCTATCTATCTATCTATCTATTTATCTATCCATCTATCTACAGTGTCTCACTCTCTGGGAGGTTTCTACATATATCTATCTACAATCTCTCACTCTCTGGGGGATTTCTACATCTCTGCCATTTGGGCCTCAAGGTCCTTGCAAGGGCAGCATTTGGATGTTTGCTGGTTGCAAAGGGGCCCCCATAACAGTTCAAGCTTCAGGGCCCCAAAAAATGTAGATCCGCCACTGTGTGCACACAAGAACAGCACCTACATGTCATTGCACACATGTACCTATTTTATGTGAGGCACACTCACTAAAACATTTGTGACGAGTGTGTGATAATTGAGATATAAAGAAAAACAAACAGGATCTATAAGTTCTGATACTATAAGTTTTAATTAGAGACTAGTGACCTCATCACTGCTAAACGTCACACACCTTACTATACATTGTCTTTATAAAAATTATATTATTAAACTTATATTACTTTACACACCATTTTCTCCCACAGACAGACAAGTTCATTAAATGGAGGTTGTGGCAGCCATCTTGGACACACTGCCACATCAATATTACCATTTCTGATGTCCAGGAGAAAGGAATACAAAACATCCCTGCACAAGTTACTGATACAGGAGATAACACTATAGGACTTTCAAAGGATGATTCAGAGTTGGACGTACTCTTGTTTACAGAGCATATCTTGCCTGTTCCTCACTACACATACTATGGACACATTGTACATAGGTATTGATGATGTAGAGTCGCACACATTTCAATTGCATATCCAGTTGTGATTGAGGGAGTGGAACCGAGCTGCAGTGAGTTGTTATCACATAAGCAAAGATCAAGTATACACATTTAGGTCTATACACCTTGTATACTCAGGGCCTGATTCAGACCCGCTCGCGAGCGCATAGCGCTCGCAAGTGGGTCGATGTTTGGCCCCTGTGCATGCACCACATCCGGCATACGCATGCGCGAGCCCCAGCAAGCGACGGCAGCTCCGTCACTCTGGAGCTCACTACAAGACGGGCGGCTGTCGATATTGATTGACAGCTCGCCCCGTTTTGCAGATGGGGAGGGGGGGTGGCTGCACAAACGCAGGCGTTCCCTTAGGAACGCCTGGCGTTTGAGGGCGACCCTACTAACATCACTTGTGATGTCAGTAGTGGACTTCCTGCTCTATTAGAGCAGGAAGTCCACTCAGGCTTGCGGGAGCCGAGGCCCTTCCACAGGGTCTCGACACAAGCGTGATGGTTGCGCCAATCGCGACCATCTACAGGCTGCTCGCACAATCTGTGGCCGGTCACCCATAGCTGTGCGAGCGGCCTGGAGGCCGGGAAAGAAAAAAAAAAGGAACGCCCTGATTCAGAGCGAGCGCACGCAAACAGCGTGCGCCTCTGAATCAGGACCTCAATCCCAAACCAGGTTCCTGTGCAAAATCACAGCTCTACTGCTGTACAGGCTGAAAGGGGTGAAGGAACGTCTTTTTTTTAGGTAGGAGAGCATGAAAAAGTAAATAATACTAGAGGACCTGGCGGCAGGTCGTTATTAAAAACCCACTTGAAATAAGACAACTTGAAGTAAGGTCTGAGGTGGGGCAGTCCAATGTGATGGCAATATAATCTGTTCAGGACAAAGGGAAGACAGTAATATGGTTGGTCATAGCTGAGAATATGTAATGCATGTTGTTAACGCATGAGAAATAGTTTGTGCTGTATTCTGAAAATATTAGAATACAATGTTGGGAACAACTCCACTGACGTATACTTGACCTATATCTAATGCATTTATGAATGTCTGAGAAGCGCAGGAAAGTGGACAGGCGTGATCGCACCCTATTTAATGCTTCTGAATTTCCCCATGCTAATAGTCACAATTAAGCAAAGAAAATGTTTAAGGTTAGAGAGCGTTTAAGGTTTTATAAGAGTTTCTTACCCGGTACATAATGCTCCCAGGGAAATAGATTTTTATACTAGCCTAAGTGTATTTTGTTCCTGGATCATATTACATCTTTTACTGGAACTACAGTATAGGCAAAAGCCATAAATCCCATTGCCAAGATAGTTTAGCAATAAACATTTTTGCACAGGAGAATCGACAGGTATTGAAGAACTTGAGTTTGCCACATGGCAGGCCGGATGTAGTTCCTTTTTTTATTGTGTAGAAAACCAATACTATTTTATCTTCCATAACATTAAATATGGTATTTTACGGCCATAAGCACTTCAGCGATAGATCTCTTGTGAACGTACAGGCTATTTTCTCAGAAACGTTGGTACAGCCCACAAAATGGCTGCCACCACTGTGTGTAACACTGTAGAATTCACAAAATAACATATCTGCTTTATAAATGTCCCCTCTAGAAGAACGTGGAGGAGACATCCAGGTGGCTGGTACGAGGATCATGAATAATACCTTTGTGACTCTACTCTGCTGTATGACTTGATGATTGGTGGTGCACCCAAAGACACAAATCAACACGGATCGAATCCTCAAGCATAGAGATCACCATGAAATTTGGAAGTCTCCCGGACATTCCAGAAGACCAGGCGAGCATACAAAATATATAGGTTACAAACCTTCTAATATCTGAAATTGTATATGCTTGTATAACATAGACTTACAAGTAAGTTTTGGACCCGTTTTACGCCGGGCTCATGTCGCCCCAGGCTGCTGTTACTTAACCCTCTGTAATACGCTATGGTATTTCCCGTCCATCTGTCCCGACAGTGGGAGATGTTAATAGGGGTCGGCGCTTTTGCACATGTAAGTCTCAGGACAGACCATAGCCCATTATTACATTATATGGATAATACTGATACTGGGTTACAAATAATGGTACTGTAAGTGTATGAGTTAATTTGACACAAAATGAACAATTCAAGTGCCTGCGCACTGTGTAAGCTGCTAACAAAAACCTCAGAGAGCACGCGCTCTCAATTCAATGCATTCAATTAGAGGTCTATATTATGAACTGTCATTGTGTGGCTCCTGTTTAATAATACCGTTACCATGTTATGTGCACTGTTAATAAAATAAATTAATGCTTTAATTAAATTACATGATGAAAAAAAACACAGTCTAGGAGAAACCGCCTACAGACAGGCAGCATGTATAACACAAGAGAGGAAGCTTTATATTTGACATAGGTTTGGAAGAAATGTGAGCGTAAGAGATTATCTATATTTGATTGACACCAATGTGTATAAGTCTTGTTCCAGGTTTATCTGTCTAGTATGACCTGTAGCTGATAAGGATCTATTTATTAATACTCCCCGCAACTGGAGGAATCTTTTGTTTTGTATTGCCGTTTCTTGCAGACATATAAGCATGGATACCATTGGTATTCATCAATACTTAGCCTTCTCTAGACCCTCACCATTGTCGTTCTCCTCTGTGCTCCTCTTTTCTTGATCGCAGGCAGACTAATGGTGCCTGCACAAGGTTAACACAAAATGTTTGTGGCTCTACCCTGCTGTATGTCGTAATGATTCTTGGCGTGCCAGCAAAGCCGGAGAGGCTTTGTTGGGCTATAGGTAAGGTAGAGGTAATGCCTGCAGCCGACTGTCTATAGGGGAGATGCATAAATCCTTGGAGAGTGATAAAGTGGGGAAATTGCCCAAAGCAACAATTAGCTTCTAGCTGTCAGTTATCTAGCACAGTCTATAAAATGGACAGTTAGAAGCTGATCGGTTGCTATGGGCAACGTCTTCACTTTCTCTCTCTCCAAGGTACTATACATCTCCCTCAGGACCTGATTCAGAGGTGCACACAGTCATGGCCGCGTCTTTTGCGGCAGCTGCGTCTGTGTCTTTATGGTAATGTCAATCATCTTTCTACTGAGACACCCAGTCAGCGTCGCTAATCTGTCTTGGTACATCTTCAGACGCACCATCGCTGCACCATCAGTCGCATCAGTTCTATGGCAGGTACAATTTCATGGCGTCCTGTGTCTGCGCTACTGGTGAGAGCATGCCCGCGACAGGCCTGCGTCTGCCTAACCACCCCCTAGGGTTACCTCCCAGGAATGCCCATTGAAATCCAGGGCTATTGCATCCAAATTCGGTCTGCATTGTGGTAACCATTAGGACGCCAGCACAGTGTAACTCGGACGCAGGCGCAGACATATTACAGCAGCCGCTTTTGTGCAACATCGACATTGCGCGCACCTCCGATTCCGGCACTCTATGTGTCTCAAGTAGGAGAGGTAGGCCAATACATAGCCAATCCGAGCCATGTAAGAGATCACAACAGCACAACGTCACCAAAGTAGCAGTTATGTAACAGGCAAAATCATCCCTATAACATTTATGTTTATCTGCATCCTTTAAACTTGTTAAGGATTCTACACCTGAATCTGTCGGTCCTAAATTGTAAATATTGGAGTTACAACCTAAGAGTGGATGGATTAACCAGCCAGACTTTATTAAATGTGAATATTTGCATTCTGCTTTTGAAATGAATAAAACAAAACATTTCTTTGAATGTCTTTTTTTCTTGAGAAATCGCAGAAAGTTGCATTACATGACTATAAACCTAACAGGGACCTTAAAACACTTATTTATAAGAATACTTGCATATCATTATTGTGGCTGATACGATTTGCTTGGTGCGGTGCCAACAACTTTGCCAGGGAACCCATTTCTCATGTAAGTTAGTGTTACGCGTCTATATAGACTGATGGAAACATGTGAAATACATATTCATTCCACAAGTAGATTAATGCAAGACGTGCTAAGCATCTGAGAACCAGAAGTAATCACTGATTCTCAGCCTTTCATTTTTAACCTATAAAAGAAAGTCTTTACATTTTGTCAGTCAAAAATTGTACCTTACTTCTCTATTTAACTGAACGAAAGTTTCATGGTTACCATATCATACTTTCTAAATTTTGGTGGGACAGTCCTAATTTGTTGACCTCAAAAGAGGCATGGCGGAGGTTCACCCCAAAGTTGGCATTTCTTGGCACATTGGGTGGATTGGAGCAGCCCTAATGTTTTGCCAATTTTGCATGTGCGGGGGTATGCTATATTGGACCATATTGGGACTGATTTTGAGTGGTACGTATTGCCAATGTCAGACGCAGGGGTGCAATTTTTTTTTCTTTCTGCGCATTTGTTTTTTATGTCGCACTACGCATTCCTCCCGCTATCGTTTGCACAGAGTCGGAGTTGAGGTTTTAGGCGCAGGAATGTGTTGGCAATGTCTGGGTGGGGACAGGGAGGTGGCTCAGCGGACGTCTTTGGGGTGTCTCTGAAAACTTATGCATATAGAGACACTCAGCCTCTTACCTAGGAGGGCACATTCGGGCGGACATATGGCAGCTGTCATAGGGCTGGAGCAAGTTTGGACGGTGCCACCCATGGTATTTCAGCATCTACGGACGCTGACAGTGGGCCTATCAGTCCTTGCACATTCGGACGCACGAGGGAAGGGCTTTGTAGCGTCATTTGCAAAAAGTCGCAGACGGGCAAACACCAAAAGACAAAGACAAGTGTGAGGCTGTGTCTGACTTAGAATCAGCTCCATTATTTTGAAAGGCCACACTATTAGATTTCAGTAACATATTGGTACATACATACACATAGCACTTGGCTGTACCATATTCCAAACACATTAAACCATACTTGCCTACTCCCCAATTTCTCGTGTTCTCCAGGGAGAGTAGTTCTCAGCTGTTTTTGCTTATGAACCACTGCATGGATTCAAATAGATGTACCGCACATAGAGGAGCATGTAATCATATTTATGCAACTGTATCTCTTGTGTTAAGATACCTTTTATCCCCCATTTAAACCTGGGGTCTGTAATGATCCCAACAGCCAGGTTCTGTTTCCAATTATTGTTCTTAAAAAAATCCATACATATATGCTGAAGGACTTTTGTTGGACTATAAGGAAGGCACACCCTTTGCTTAAAGACGCCAAAGCCAAGTTATTGCTATGCAAAACTTGTTTAATGTGTCTATGTAAAAATTGCATGCAATCATACTGCTTAAAATAAAAATTACACCATACTGAATTACTCGTAACTCAGCAGGAGAGCTACAATCTTAAAAAAAAAAAAAAAAATTACACATACTTATTACTGTTACAGATACTATACTGTTGTTTCTCTGCATTATTTCTCTTCCAAGTTTTAAATGTTTAATGTCATCTGTTTTGTTGCTAGGCAACATGTACTCTTAAGACCATATAAATACAATGATACAACTTATAACAAAAAAATATAGTGCTTGCCTTCCCTCCCACACTATGCAGGTGTAACATTGCCACGGTCTGCAGCTATTCCTAATGGGAATACTCACCAACAGCCTCGGAATTTACACAATATAAAACAATGGATTGTTTGTGTTTAGTCTTTAAACTTTTACATTATTTTAGAATGGTCAAGGTCAGAAATGAAAAAAGACAAGCTGGTGGGCGTCTGTAAACACAAAGTGATCGCTCGCCAAGACATAGTGAGCGCGCTTATGCCTTGCCGAGCGAGCGGCTGCCTTGACGTCACTTTGCCAAATTTCCATACGCTGGGTGCCAGCGGCCACATCTAGCGAGCGGGTCTGAATCAGGCCCTTTTGTCTTTTACACATCGTGGAGACATCTACACATCGTGGAGGCAGTCATTTTGTGGGCAAATCCAATAGTCATTTTCACACTTGCTTACACTCTTGCAATGGCCGGGACACTCATGAATTTTTGGGCTGTCCACCGGAAGTAGGCTTCTCTCCTGGATCCTGCATGCTTCCCTACTGTAATGGTGGGGCAGGGCCTTGATGCAAATCACGTCATTATAGACCCTCCCCTCACTGAGTAATCATGTGACTAGTGGCCCTGGCACTGGCGTGGGCCATAGTAGTGCGTGCCATATTTTGCAGCTTGAATCTCCTATCCAGGATCTCCTGGAGAGGATGTTCAAAAAATAGGACAGTATGGTCACCATTTGCTGTATAGGTCGCACTAAGGAGCCGTATTAGCCATCAATTAATGGCCATTTAACCAGGCGTAGTGACAGACAGGGTAGTACCGGTAGATAAAGACTGCAAGATATTCATTTTGGGGAAAAGTTTCTGTCTCTATCTCAATGACTGGCTTGAAAGCACCGGTTCACATGAGAAGTTACTAGTCATATTCAATTGTACAACTTAATAAATATTGCATAATATTATATCTGCTGCCATCTTTACTTTTTATTATTTATTAATAAATTGTTATTTATATAACGCACACATATTACGCAGCGATTTACAAAGAAAATTTCTTGATTCACATCAGTCCCTGTCTGAGCTTGCAAACTATGGCCCTCATTCAGAGCCGTACGCTCTGAGCAGAGCGCACGCTCTGAATGAGGGCCGCCCTCCATAACTCTGGAGTGTCCTCCTGGACGCTCGTATAGCTGTGGGTCACCACCCACAGCCTATACGAGCGTGCAGTTTGATGGCCGCGATGGTCGTGACCATCGCGACCATCGAAACTGCGAGCCGGAGCCTGCGGTTGAGGTTTTCAACCGCAAGGCCCGGAGTGATTTTGGCTCTATCAGAGCCCAAATCACTCCCACTGAGATCACTAGTGATGTCAGTGGGCCGGCTTCTGACGGTAGGCGTTCCCTTGGGAACGCCCCCGTCAGGGAGGCACGCCCCGGCACGCCCACCAAAGGGGGCGTGCTGTCAATCAACATCGACAGCACGCCCCATTTGATCAGACACAACGAGCGAAGGACTTTCCCGTCGTGCGCATGCGCAGTGCACAACATCGACCCACTTGCGAGCGGACAGCCGCTTGCGAGTGGGTCTGAATCAGGCCCTATATTCCCTACCACACCTACACACATACATACTAGGGTTATATTCTGATTTGTCAGAAGCCAATTAACCTAACAGTATGTTTTTGGATTGCAGGAGGAAACCGGAGCACCCAGAGAAAGCCCAAGCAAACAGGCAAAACATACAAACTCCACACATATTGGGCCTCATTCAGAGGAGGTCGGAGGACTAACGACCGCTGGGGTGATGGTCGCGATGGTCAGAGACCATCGCGTCCATCGGGGCTTACGACGAGACCCTAGGGTAAGGTCTCACTTGTCGTAAGCCCCGGAGAGCTTCTGGCTCTGTCTGAGCCGAAAGCTCTCCACTGACATCACTAGTGATGTCAGTGGGGCCTCCCCCAAACGGCAGGCGTTCCCATAGGAACGCCTCAGTTTAGGCTGCCACCCCCACGGCCCGCCTTCCAAACGGGGCGAGCTGTCAATCAACATCGACAGCTCGCCCCCTTTGGAAAGAGACCCGCTACAACCAGCGCTGTCGGTCGTAGCGGGTCTCACGCATGCGCACGAGGGAGCCGGCTCCCTCGTGCGCATACGCACTGGCAAAACATCGAGGCGGCCGTGCGGTCGTAGACCGTACGGCCGCCTCTGAATAAGCTCCATAGTGCCTTGGTGGGCACTGAATCCAAAACCCCAATGCTGTGAGGCAGTAATACTAACCACTGTGCCAGCTGTGCTGTTGTTACTTATAAAGCACAACAACAAAGAAAGTCAGACTGCGCTAAGAAAGGTCCTTTAGACACTTCTCCTTGTGCCTGATGTGTAGCACAGCAGGATCATTATAATAGCTGTGTGCTCACTATTAGCTGCATTAGGAGTCATCTGGCAAATGTGTATATGTAAATCATTCTATTTCCGGAAATTCTGCTCATCAGTAAATGTGGGGTTTTTCTTGTTACTGTTGTCGTTTCTTTTTTTTTTCTCAAGTTCCTACAAATATGTTTCTGGTAGATCATCAGTAGAGCACGAGGGTACAGCTAGACATAGGACATATCCAAGGTCATTTCCCAGAACCAGCAGATCTTACAATCTTAATTTTGCCATTTTTGACACGTAAAATATTATGTATGACAGTTATATTATTATAGATCAAAGTTTTCAGGTTCGTTTTAGTTTTCAACTTTGTATAATGAATTTTGCCTTTCTAGCTATTGATTTATCAAAGTCTATTATCATGTTCCAATTACGGAAAGCTGTTTATCTGTTCGTGTCTCCATTTCTCTATCCATCCATATATACCTGTCTGTGTTTAGCCTGACTACCTTATATATGTTTAGGTATATACAGGTTGAGTCTCCCATATCCAAAATGCTTGGGACCAGGGGTACTTTGGATATCGGAATATTCCATATTTTGGAATATTTGCATAAAATAATGAAATATCTTGGGAATGGGACCCAAATCTAAACACAAAATGCATTTATGTTTTATATACACCTTATACACATAGCCTGAAGTTAATTTTATACTATATTTTTAATAATTTTGTGCATCAAAAAAGTTTGTGTACATGCATGAAATTCATTTATGTTTCATATACACCTTATACACACAGCCTGAAGGTTTTTTATACTATATTTTTAATAATTTGTGCTTTAAACAAAGTTTGTGTACATTGAACCATCAGAAAGCAAAGGTTTCACTTTCTCAGTCATGCTAAAAATATTCCGTATTTCGGAATATTTCGTATTTTGGAATATTTGTATATGGGAGACTCAACCTGTACAAATCTCTCTACCGGTCTATAAATCTTATGTCAGTACATAACACAAGACTATACCTCTGTATCAATGCAATTCCAAAACTATGGCTATAATATATATCAAGGAGTCTGCATGATGATGAAGGCTTTTGTATGTAGATTAGGGCAATTTGCAAAAAGATAAATTATAAAGATAAATGACTTAATATACAGTATGTCCAGTAAGCCTCTTTGTGCCAAGCTGGGTACCAGGATCGTATATCAGATCTGGGATATGATTCGTAAAAAACAAATTTCTTCTACTAATAAAAATATACACATTAATTTAATAAAAGTTTTTAAGATAATTTGGATGGCACTCTTATCACTGTACGTTTTACTGTAGTATTAGTCAATAACCTGTGTAGTACATAATAGTTCCTACTGATAGGATGATAAACTATTCTGTCATTTATTTATATTAGTTTTGCTATCACTAAGTTTTGCTGATAACAAATAATGGTGCATACACACGTTCAGATGTGTCAGATGTGACAATTTCTGACTGCATTAAAATGAATGGAATCGTCCAAATCTAACTGCAAACACATCAGATGTCAGATATCATTATCTGACCAGCGGGAACGCGCATCGTTCATCTGATAAACATGTCAGATATGTCAGATTTTCCTTCAGATATGAACGATTTTTAAAATAGTTATTGTACAGATCTGAAGTAAAATCTGACTGTGCGTATGCTCCATTAGTTTAAATAAAACTTATATAGATGGAGTGTCTCCAATATACTGGCCCTTACACTCAAATAACATCTCCTCTGTGACCTTAAGTGAGTCACTATATAAGTTCATTTGATGAAATGCTGCTCCTTAAATTGTTTATGTGCTGGCTATGTGTTCTACAAGTCCCTAACTTACATCTGGTTAAACAATATCTGTGCAATGGTCAAATATTGTTTCATGGACCATTATGGTGCTGTCTCCAAATGATGTCTGTTTTTGGCTCATTATTACATTAATAACACACTTACTTTAAGTGTTAGTGTCTCTATTGAGCATACCTTATGAATTACAAATCATAAAACATAATTAGACATGAAAATATAATTTGGGTCGTACACAATAGGTTGATTCTTGGGGACAAACCCTACATAGTATGATGGCCGATGTTACAATAATGCCCACCCATGGCCTGAGAAACACAACTATAATAATTCTAATAAGTATTCAGTGTAAGCACAGTACTGGCCACATCATGGAGCAATGTGACTCTATGATACACACAGAATACTTCTCTCCGGTCTTCATGACGCTGAGCCCAGAATGATGAAGAATGTGGAAATGGTGGGACAAGTGTAACAGGATAAGGGATTTCCAAAGGAAATCTTTTAAGTCTTCATTTATGGAAATCTCCCTTAACTGTAGGACAAACAGAGTGAAAGATCTGATTTCCAGGAATAAGAGGCTTTAGGTGGTTCGGGAGTTTCAGTAACCTACTCAGTGCCAGATGGTGATCCAGAAACCGGCATAAGGAGTTATGAATCCAGTGCATGGCTCTCGGGGGAGATGTATCAAGCCTTGGAGGGAGGTAAAGTGAAGAAGTTGCCCAAATCAACCAAACAGCTTCTGTCATATTCGGCACAGTCTATGAAATGACAGTAGACACTGAGTAGTTGCTATGGGAATCTCCACTATATCTCTCTTCAAGGCTTGATACATGTCCCCTTAAGATAGACAAAATGGCAGCCATAAGATTGTCACTGTACTATAATTCCCAGAATACTCTGGTGGGGTTCATAGACAGTTAGATCCTGCTTATGCGGGCCACCTGTTAAGAGGCTCTGTCAGATTTGGCCATATATATATATATATATATATATATATATATATATATATATAGCTGTGCCTAACAGGGCATTACCAGTGTTCGATCAATGACCTAGCCTACTGCCTACGGTCCAATGGGCACTAAGTGTCCCGAATTAGTTAAACCTGTTGTTGTTGTTTTTGTGGGCTGTTGCTGATAAACAAAGGGGAGAAGGATTTCAAACCAATATCCTGCCTTGGGCCCCATGGAGCCTTAATCAGGATCTGCTGAGACCTATAGTACCACAGCAGCTTTAGAGCCACAACTTTCCTACCACTTAAAATAATCATGGATTAAAAAGCACAGTTCATGCCCTGCAGTGCAGCAAATAAAGGGCAAGCACCTACAGATTTATGAAATGTTGTTATAATTTAATGTGTCCTCCTAAGTATGCCTAAGTGTTACGAGCCTCTCCTGCATTCAAAAGTTTAATTCCATTGTTGTTCTACAGGCCAGACCTTCTTCACAGCCTACTGTTTTATATGCCCCCCTGGCATCAAAGGGAATGAAACAGTAATCTTATAATAACTGTGCATTTTATGTATAGTCTTCCGAGATCCTGCACAGGCGATATTCCACTGTCATGAGAGAGACAACGCGCTCATCAAAATATGCTGTTGGAGCAGAAATTACTTGAGATCTTGATGCTGAAAAGCCATTAACACAAATAAGGAATCACTTCAGAATAAGTTCTAACAATACCGGTTCTAGTCAAAAAACACTTCATAGAATGACTCTGGGCAATAGCCTGCTATGTAAGATGATTGCTGCTTTATAAGGAGAGATTATCATTTCAGATTTGTTTTTCATAGTGCTGTGAATACATGTTAAATCACTAATTTAACAATCAATAGAGTAGGACGAAAGGGTGCTATAATCACATAAAGACAAATCACTGTTTATGTTAATCAACTAAGATAATGCAACAAGATAGCATTACCAAACTATTGAGAAGTGATAGTGGTATTTTGTCAGGTTACATTCCGGGAGACTTGCCTACTCCTGCGGGGGGCCAGGAGGGGCACCTGAGTTTTGGGAGGCTCCTGGCAGTCCCTGGAGAGTAGGTAAGTATGGGTTAGTGGCTATGGAAGCACAACTATTGGGGCACCAAGTCAAAAGTTAGAATTAACAGTATTTCCCGATTTTTCTCCGAAATTTATGGATCAGGGTCAAATTTCCTGAAAAACAAATGGCGAGTGGAAACAATGTGCCCCAGCTCCCTTACATACAGAAACAATACCACATAAGCTCCTCCTACACAGCACAAGCCCCTCCCATATGCATACTTGCATTGTAACCTACCAGAAGGCAAATTTTTATGTATTCATGTCAGACACACTATTAAATAGTTTCTTCTTACTCTAAGATCTGTAGCCTGTCTAAAGGGGCCCATGCATCTACGTGCCTGATTCCCTGTTCTGCCGTTCCGACCAGATCCACTAATCCGCAAATTGAAGGCCATCAATGATCGGTGATCCATCGGTGGATCGGGGAAATTCAACATGTAACAAGACCCAGGTTTTCCAATTCCGACCATTTTTGGGTCGGGATTAGTGGACAGAGATTTTTCAACATGTTGAATATCCCCAAATCCCTGACCCCGTTGTCGGCAGAACAGGGAATTGTGGCAATCGGTCACAGATGTGTGGGCCCCATAAGACCCCATTGGGTCCTCGGCAGGATAACCATTCTGCCTACCACTCACTCACAACCACTATTGATAATAATAATAATAATACTGATAATAATAATAATACAGGTATAAATTAAATGCTCTGCGTAGTACATTTATAGTGTATTTAAGTCTATTACCACTGCTTGTTATGTTGAATGTTCACGTGATAACCTTAGTTTAATGCACATGCTAAACATGAAGAAAACGCTTGTTTGCGCCATGGAATATTTGCTTTGTTTATTTTCCCACCCGCCATATTTTTTTTGTCCAAAATGTGACATTTGAGAGATTCTTTTTATTGATTTCCAGGATGTTTTTAACTCAGTATAGGTCTGTGTGAATTTATGTCCTTTGTTGAATACAATCTTCTAAAACATTTAATGCACAAATTGTATTAATAGCTTTTCTTTTTTTTTTAACCCTAAGAAATAATGACAACCAACAAATATTAGTATTTAAAAGAGAATACTACGCTGACTGTAGTTATGAGCTATAGGTCTTCTATAGGTGATTTAGGATAGTGCTCAGGTCTGATGACAGGTCATAAAAAAATAACATTATATATATTCTCTTTCTTCGTATTTCGTGTCATGAAGATAATTTTTTTTTTCTTCACAGCCTGAGGGGTAATCTCTCGCAGGCACAAAGTAAACTACTGCCAGTGACATGTTTAGGAGCCCAGCTCTGACTGACTGATGTCGTTTTACCTGCAAAGTGCAAGTTTAAAATTATTTTCTATTCGGTTTGTTTATAAGCATGGTGATCTGAGGCATGGTAAGGAGTCCCATTGTCTGATGTCAGTTTTCTCTCAGCAAACCTCTAACTCCTTTGTTCCAATCATTTTAACAGTCATAGCAGCTGTCATGAGAGGGGAGTAAATAGGTTAGCATAGAGATGTAGTGCGTGACTGTGATATAATGCAAATATAAGATTGGAGCCTTTGGCTAATTTATTTTGTGAAATAAAACTGTTGTCAAATTATTTAGAATCCAATTTACCTTTAAACATATCATTTAAATGGTGGAAGTGGAAGTATTTTTATTTTACCTCTATCAGGCTATGCATAAAACAGCATCTGTCTGATAGCTGCATGTAAGAGGGAGTGAAGTCTGCATGGTATGCGGGTGTAACTGGGTGCTTATTATATTTTTGCAGTAGAAGGCGCAAAGATGGGTAAATTCTGAGTAAGGCTGATAAAATGACATTTCTGGTGTTCAGGAAATAAATATAAAGCAGGAAGGGCTGGAATATTCCTCCCAATAGAACACTGTTTAGATGAGCATATTTTCGAGCTTTTGTAAATGAGGCAGAGCTTTGTTAAATCGGATTGTGGCCTGGATGGATTCTGGTGTAGCTGGGTGGATCAGGATGTGTTTTGCTCCCTATGGAGCTGATGTCCTGAATTTTGGTAATTGGGCCAAAGTGAGTAGTACGTTAGATGGCGTAGCATGTCGTGGGTGAAATCGTTCTGTGTACGTCTAGAAAAGTGGGTGCATACTGTACATATGAACCTCTATGGTATTATCCAACCTACCCCAGTTTTTGCGCAATTGTCAACAGGTGCAAACCGCGACAAAAACATACTAATGCACGAGTAATCCGTATTTTCTGCATGTATCCGGGACGGTTGCAAATAGCAGATAATTATGAGGATTGTCCCCATGACCAGAGCAACCCTTGTGATAGGCTGATTGTGAATTGATTGGTAAATTCTTCGTTGCTTGGGCATATATTATACTTTAGGTATAACTCTTTTTCGTCATTCACGTATGAGTCAAGAAGACGTTTTAGCTATATTAAAGAGGTTTACCAGTTTTATTGATGCCTAATAGAGAAAGCATTTGCTGCAAATACAATAAATGGTTAAAAACATGCTGCAAGTGGGACATAACTGTATATGATATTTGCTGGCCGTAAACCCGCCGCAAAGGCTACTGCTGCTGACCAACACACAACTTTAGATAGTTGTGTGTTCTCTTAGTGAACGCAAATTGGGCCTGCAATTTGGAGCCCGAATGTGGTCAACTGTGCATCAGGCGACTGCGCACATATTACGTTATATCTTTATAAATGAAAAAAGCACAAAGCACAGACCCTTAAATATATTAAAATAATTTTCAAAAAGAAAAAAACAGACATAATAATCTGTTCTTAAAATTAGATTAATAAGGCTACAAAGATTGTGAAGTCTCAAGAACAGTTCCCAGTTCCTTAAAGCCTTTAAAAAAAAATTTTTAAATAGATAAACCATCCTTTTATTTCCGCTCACAAAAGCATCTCATACTTGACAGTTCCCACAATAAAAATTCTGCAACTTGTCCAAAAGTATTATTATTTCGTTTTAAATCAGAATAAGCCAGTTCCTGATGCTCGGACTAGTGACATATAATTGCTAGGCAATTTTTTTAAGTGGAGACTTTTTTTATTTTCCCGTCGAAATGAAACTTTATTCCATCGAGTTTCAAGCCCAAAGGGTTTTAGTGTGGTTTGCAATAATTATATTAATGCTGGGAACTAAAGAGGGGGTGTTAGAGCCCCTTACACATCTGTGTCTAAATCTGCTTTTTAGTTTTCACTGAGACTAGGGAGATCATTTTCTATACAGTTATTTGGTGGAACATGATCCTAATTGATCGGCTAATTTCCAGAATTCCTGTCTACCCGATTTTCAATAATTAGATTTTTGCCAAAGTAAGGTTAGCGCTAAAGACATTTCAGTAACTCTAATGGTAATAACAGTCTCTCACCAAGCCCATTAATTTTTACACTTCTCCTTGGTGCCGTTTGCTGAAATCATTCATAATTTTACTCCCTTCTGGCGTCTCTCAGTGTCTGTATAACCAGGCCTGAACCGACTAATTTATCAACGTAAAATGTGTCTCTGATTATGCGGAAAACTATTTTGACAGAAATATACCAAGATGTGCTAATGTGAATTTATACCTTTTTTTTAAAAACCTAACAGTTCTATGTAGAAAATTCACAAACTACATTCTTTTTGAAGGAATTGGTATATTCATAGGTACATACATTTATGTTACAAAAATAACAATTACCCTATTGATTTAAATGTTTTTCTTCTCCAGTTTCCTAAATTGTGGTTGTTGGTTTTATGCTTAGTATAGCTCTGAAATGCAGAGGCGCTTTAAGAGAGGAAGGGCCCCTTGTGCAGGCTCCGATCGGGGCCCCTCCTCTCTGGCGGTGCAGTAGTCGCTGGCATTGTGCCAGAGTCTACTGCACAGGTCTCCGGGAACATGGTGCCTGCGGCACGTTCCCAGGACAACTCTACTGCGCATGCGCGAATCACCGGAAAATGGAAGCGTTGGCCATTTTCCTGGTGATTTCTGTAGTTCTGCAGCTACGCCGGGCCGACAGAGAGGTAGGTATATTTTAAATGGGTGTGTGGGCCCCCCTGGACCCAGGGGCCCATGTGCACCGCACACCTTGCACCCATTATAGATACACCCCTGCTGAAATGTTACTTGTTAGCAGCAGCTGAAGAAACTGGAAATGGTCAGAAACTGGTTGCTACAAGAATTATTTGAAAATATTTTGAGGGTATAAAAATGCAAAAATAAATAAAGTCTTGAGCAATGTTTCCTAAATGTCCAAAAAAGGGGGAGGGGACAATTTTGTATGAAATCAACAAGTGTCTGGCAAGTTGTAGTTGTAGAATTGCCGGTGTTATAAGAACCTCAACAGAAGTTAGTTTACTGCTTTTCACATGCATAGAATGGCAATTTGTAAACACCATTTGCCAGAGCTGGTCCTAGGAAATATGTATATTTTCCCCGCCCATCCAGTTGTCCCCCCGCCCACCTGATTGTGCCTGACAAAATGCTTTGCCCATGGAATTTCTCCATTCCACTATGAGAGTACCCACTTCAGGCACCTAAGTTTAGGTAACAAGACAATACCCAGACCTACTGTGACTCAACTTCAAGGATCTACCATTGCATCTCCTATTATTATTATTCATAAAGAGCTGACACATAACACACCACTGTACACTGAAGTGATCATAACACAAAACAAATTACCTACAACAACATGAAACAGAAGATACAGATAGTCCTGTCCAAATGAGCTTACAATCTAAGGCTAGGTACAAGTCAATATGATGTGTTTCCCAGCCAAAGGGGCAGCTGATGGAACAGCATTGTGGTTGCCGGTACACACACTGAACGATCTAGAGCGCGACCGCGCGATATATCGTTCACTGGCCGCATCCAGAGGCATGGAGTCATACATGATATCTTCTGCCTGACCGTGCAGCACGACCTTCCGGAAGATGTCGTTTACGACTTGCGGGAGTCCGCAATCGGGCGAACACAATGTGCAATCCGCATGCTATGTCGTTCCAATTTGCCTGAAAATAATATATCGTGCCAATATCAGCCTAGTGTGTACTCTGCCTAAGAAATGTTAGGAACACATAATACATAGAGTAGCGGAAAAACAATTCAAGCTGCTGGTGGGGAAAGTCTGCGCGGATATTTTAAGGCAGCAGCATTATCAGCCACCAATTATAATGTAGGCATTGGTAACTGGTGTTTCTATGCAGTTACCGGCGATTCGTCGCTGTCGTAATGAGGGGAGACAGCGGAAAGCCGAGATACAAAGCATGGACTAATCACTATAGAAATCCTAAGACTGTCAGCTGCTGGCAACCATAACTGTCCTTTAGCATTTGTCTAAACTGAATCTCCTTCCTATTCTGGTTCTGGAGAAGGCTTCTGGTTTTGTGCTTCATAATAGCTATCCGCCAGCTTGGAGTAGCTGTGTGTAGCCCGGTGTTTTCCTTTAGTACCATGCTGGATCCCGGAAACAGAAGCAAGACAGTTGCTCATCATCATCTACGGCAGCAGCTATCACCAACAAGTTGCTGAGATCACCAACGGAGGAACAGAGATGGCAACAGCAATGACAGTTTACAGAAGAACCCGATTGCCCACATGTAGCATAAATATCCTCCAAGAACAATCCTCTGAAAACCCTGATTTGTTACGTCTGCCAAAGATGTGAGGAGACATTTAAAAATTATATATATTAGTTTAGTTCTTTGAATCATCAAATACACAGGTGTCCAGTGGGAAGACTCCATGGTTGAGTTCACCAAATAATCAACAAGTAATATAACGGAATACCTAGGAACTCCACTGTGAATCCAATCATCAGCTCTTTGTGAGGTCTTTGTCCCTGTCCTCCAGGAACCAAAACTCTGCTGGTCACACAACTGCTATACATGTCCGAGTGCAACAAACAGGATGCCCAATAATAATCTGGTCTGAGTTGATTGGATCATTTACAGAACACTTTGCAAAATGTGTCTATAAGTTGCCAACTATTATATAAAGAATATAAACATTTGAGACCTTGGAGAAGTGAAATTTTTCTATGCCATTATCTCAGTCATCTAAACATGGACCAAGTTCAACATTGACAAAATCCTCTTTGAAAAGCCCAATGCTATATACAGCGATAGTTTCTAAGGTAGAACTTTTTCCCCCCTCGGATATAAAGCCCATGTTCCTTCCTTATGTTTCATAGCTTCCCCCACCACATATTCACACTGTAATGAGGCAAGTACGAGGGTTTCTCCCCCTCTCTCACCACATGTGCAACTTATGTTTCTGTTTTTTCCCTGGCGACAATATGGAGCCAGAGTCTTTCCGTTCGGCACAAGTCATCTCCAAGTAGCTAACAACAACACAAACAGAGGCTGCCCCTCTCTCTCCTCTGTGCTGTGTTACCCGCAGTGTATGTGCTGGGCCCGGCCTGGGATTTATAGCTAGGAATCTGCGCCTCTGAAGGGCTAATTCATGCCTACCTACAATGCCACTACTGAGGGACAAAACTGCAGGTCCAGTGTTCTCTTGGCTGTGTCCTCTCCCTGCCTGGCTTCTAACCTGTGATTTACAGCTCGGCACAATCGCTGCTTCTGCACACTCCATTAAATTCACAACACATACAGTTTTCCACAATTAATTCCATCGTAAATCAAAACAAAATAAGCCGCTTCCTCTCTCCTCATTCATTTATTGTTTTATATTTTGTTTGTTTTGTTTTCCTTAATTTGCAATCCTTGACTCCACTGCACGTATCACCGTGAGACAATCTGATGACAATTTCTGCCGTATACGTTTAGTTTTCGGTCATGTGTGCGCATGGAGGGGGAGCGCAACGCTGCTAGCTGGGCTACGTGTTAACCCCTAGAGGACCACAGGCCGCAGCATCGTAGCAAAGGCCCTGAAGGAGTTACATACCAAATTTCAACCCTGCCTGCCTTCAGTAGCATCAATGCACAAGCTAATTGCTCTCAATTTACTGCTCATAAACTGGAGACCTACCTCCAGTTCAACTCTGCTCCTGGGGGACCGGCCTGTAAAACTGGAGGGGGAAAAGTGGCAGGCCGATGCTCACATCATTAAATAAAATAGAAATAGCTATTAGATTGAGGCATTTACTCCTTCTTGTGATTAAAAATAATCACATTTAGAACAGATACAATAAACCATGGCCCCTCATAATAATCTGCAAATAATCATGTAGACTTCATTATAGTAAACCTATTATTATAAATTGCACAACACGCAGGGACTCAAGCGGTTCCTTTCAGAACAGATTTTATTTTATTTATTTTTCTCAAAGCAGCAGGAGCGCCGTATATTAAATGGGAAGTTAACACGTCCTTGTTCTTTTTTTTTTTGCACACAAAAGAGCAGGAATGCATAAACATAGACGTCAACAGTCCCTGATTTTACTATTACGGTCCCAGATTTTATAATGCTTGTCCCTGTAAATATTTGTTACTGATAATTCCCACTGCCCTTATTACTGACCAGATGCCCAGTACCACTTCCCTTGTGTTAGGAATGGATCCTTGAAAACTCTGGTCACAGCCAATGTAAAAAAACTGTTAATACGAGACAGACGCCCTGTGGTACTTTGCTTGTAGTTGCATTAAATCAAACGGTTTGAAAAGATGAGACATTACATGGGATAGCCGTATAGTCCCATTGGGCCTCGATAGGGCAAATTTGAACCAGGGCAAACCATGTGGCAAAGTGTGGAACTGCATCCAGGAGGATTAATATCTGCTTTTGCATATAGCACACAAAACGAGGCAGTTTTATTATGACACTGTGATTTAGAGCTGAGCTAGGCTGTATCCCCCTGCCAACTTCAAATACATCTTAAATCCCCCTCCCCCTTCAGAACACAGTTTGCCAAGGCACAAAATGATTCATTCCAGCTTTATTTACTCCTATGTAGTAAAGTGATGCAAAAAAAATGTGCAACAACATGTACCAGCCAATGAGGTATCTTTGGATGTATCATCAGCCCCGATATTTCTGGGAGCTCTGAATTTCCAGGATTGAAGACGCAATCCATGGTGAAATGCTGGCACTGGCAGGTATGTGTGATGCAACTTGCTTTAAGATGCCCCCTTGAAGCTCCTACCTATATCACCCTCTAGGATCTCCCGGAGGGGATAGTTAGGCAAGTATGCAAAGGTCTAGTGTGGTCAGAGTCTGACTGTCAGACTGAATAAAGCTAATGCCTTGTCAGTTGCTAAAAGCTACAGCATATATGATCATTTTGCATGTTTAAGCCCAGTTTATGTAGAGCTCTTCTGTAATCTGTGGGTCTCGGAACTGAAGCATTTCTTCATGGCTACAATTAAGTCAAATAGATAAAACCACTGCCACGTCAATCAAATTCATGCACTGACCAAACCGTAGACACATTCCTTTTGTCCACAGAAATGATGGATTGTTGGCACCAGGAAATGCATTTTGTAAGCTGCACAAATATTTATGAGGTTGCAGCCTATTCATTCACTACAAACCAGCAACATCACTGAGGCACACAGATTTCAGGCTGCATTCTCAATAATAATTTTTCAACACACGAACTGGCTACTTCCACTATGTGTACACACATTTTCCCAACGTCACCAACATATATTTGGATTGCACATTACTTTATGGTCGCACTCAGCCTTTTTTCTGCGCTGACAGATCTGCTCGCCAGAAGGCTCTGCAAAAGCAGTGACAGACATCTTTCAGATCTGTTGAAAAGTGTAACAGATGGAATATCCCAGCTCCTTAGTTTAGTACACTGATTTATTAAATGCGTTATCCCCCTTGGGTGTTTATAACACAAATACTTATTCCCGCATGGACTTGGCCATGGCATGCATCTAAATCACATACCGCCATCCCACCAACACAGTCCAATGCCCTTTAAAAGATCTCAAGACATAAATGCCTCGAGAATACAGCCTTCAGTAGCAGGCATCTTGAGGTTGCAGTGGAAAGGCTTTGCATCCCTTTTAATAATTTTTTTATCACATATACAAACTTATACAGATCTATACATAGGGGACTTGGTAATATTTTCCGATATTACGGATTCTGTGGGATTTCAGCAAATTTGCCACTAAATTTAAGGCCGCAATCAGTTAAAGGGCAAAACCGGCATTAGAACTGATAGCAAACTCGCTGAAATTCAGCCATTGTGCGCATTAAATTGAAAGTCAAAGGGGGTAATTTTGGTGCCTAATGTAGCAATGAAATTGTTTTTTGGGCACACATTAATTATCGTGCTTGTCGCACCTAACTCGACTGGGTTTAGCCACCTAAAACGGCTAAACCCATCTAAAGTCCTGGTTAGGGCGCCCGAATAGCAGTTTGGGAGCCCAACTTATTGCACATTTCTCCTTAGGAGGGGGCAAGCAAAAATACCAGCGTCTGGCGGCTGTTCGCCCGAGCGGAGCAACAATTAGCCGCTGACACTATCATTTCGCCCCTATGTGACAAGAAACCAGAACTGGGATTCAAGCCCTAGCCTAGAGGAGGGGTAGCCAGAACTGGGATTCAACATGTGGCACTCTAGCTGCTGTAGAACTACAAATACCAGCATGCCCTGACACAGTTTTAGTATGCCCTAACAGCAAAAATATGGCAGGGCATGCTGGGATGTGTAGTCCCTCAGCAGCTGGAGTGCCACATATTGCCTGCCCCTAGTCTAGACCATGTATTTCAGTGTCAAATAGAATAAAACAGTGCAATCACTGTTGACATTAGAAAAGAACATTGCTAAAGATAAGTCACGTGTTTCCTAATGGAATAATTTTAAAATGAGTGATACACGCGAGAGGAGCCTGTTATGTGAGTACATACAATTGTACATTTGGCAAGTACAATACATGACATTTGCCGTGAATATTGACAGAATGAAGAGATTTGCTGTGGAAGTTGATGAAAACACACATGTAGCTAAAAATTGTGTGATGCTTATTTATTAGGATCAAGCATTAACCTAACATATCAATATAACCTATTTCCCTTTAATCATTCGGAATTGAATAAACCACGTCCACAATGGAAGCGAAGTAGTTAAGTGAAACAGCCGTACCCCTTTTTTCATTCCTCCCAATGTGCAAACCCATGTAGTGACTAATCAGCAACAACTGAGCCAGTTGATACGTGCCCTGACTCCTGGAGAGTTAACGACAACGATCTCTAATAGTATTGATCAGAAGCTGCTCCTGATTTAATCAGTTGCAGCCCTGTGGGGATCTCTACTATAGGTTGGCTGAATAAACAGGAGAGCTGTCAATCACTAAGGCATCAGCAACTCCCCTGAGTTTTCTGTCTGCTTGCACTCTCACACCTCCTGGTCCTCTCATTCATCCCAAATGGCCATCTTTTATAACTGTTCCTCTTATAGGTCCGAGCACCCTGCCACTCTTTCCTTCCATATTGTCCCTCTTTTTAAGAATAGTTCTTCTTTTAGACCCAATTTATATCTGTATATGAAGGCAGGCATTTCATTCAATACATAATTCACTTCATCCTGAATTGAAGCCTTCGTCTGTGATGTGACATTAAGATAACCATGGAATCTCTACAAACCCCTTTTAAAAATGTATATGCATTTGAAGGAGCAGGATCCAAGCCAAAACCAGTAACACAATTATCAGCATGAAATATGTATTTACATAGGAATAGTGGTTTGAGAAGTAGAGAAAAAAAACTGCGCTTGTAAAACTCCACCCTAAAAGGCTGCAATGGGCCGAATTCAATTCTGTGCGATGATGAATAGCCGCGGGAGGGAGCTCCCGAAGCTATTCAATACACCACGCTGTTTGGGCAGCCAAAGGAATTCTTCTCGCACCCCCCTAGGGATGCGAGGAGAAATCCAACAAAAGTGCCGGACGCGCAGCTGTTTGCTGGCTTAGCGCGGTGCTAACAGCCGCGCGCCGGGCACTGTAGTTGGAGAATGCCGGTAACCGCGCCTTAATACCCAGGTTATGTCGCGAGAACCAGCATTCTCAGACTTACCTGCAGTGCATTAAATTGTATAGCTGCGGGAGCTCCCTCCTGCGGCTATTCAAAATCGCACTGAATTGAATTCGGCCCATTGTGAGACAGAATCTGCTGGACTGCGTAACCCTGCAATGTGGATTTTCTTGTGTGGCAAATACAACAAAACAACTGTTTGCCTAGATGACATAAAGGTTTCGTCTAAAACACAGGAGACAAGAAACAAACTCATGGATATAGTAAAGGTTACAGAAAGCAATGCGCAAATCAATACCTTAAGGTGGTTGGTAGGAGGAGAAATTATTAATTGAGGGAAGTGTATCAGTTCTGTAATTTGTCTATAAAACCAATACTGTGTAGGCACAATACTTGCCAACCCTCCCTCATTGTCAAGGAGACTCGCTGAAATAGTAGCAGTCTCCCTGAATCCCTGAAAAGTCTACCAATCTCCCTGATTGCACCTTACCCCCCATTATGTAGCTGTTACATACTTGGGGGGGAAAAAATGGGTTCTATTTACGATGTCTTGGTTGGAGATAAAGTTACCAGACAATCAGCTCCTAACCGTCATTTTTCAAACACAGCCTCTGACATGGCAGTTAGGAGCTGAGTGACAGGTACTTTATCTGCGTTCACTTTATCTCAATCCAATGCTTAGTAAATAGTCACCAATGATTCCTATGGCTACATTCATTTTCATATAAGGTTTCTCTTGGACACTTATATGGAACACAATACAAGCCCTGAAAAGTATCAGAGTGTTTTCATTAACAAATAGATCGTAGCAACTGCTATGGGGCTCATTTACATTTGTATGTAAGTCAGTATTATGGCACGCCTCTCAGATGTAGCAGTACACGTCCACTGTAACACACGCTCATAGGTGGTGCTTTCATAGTCTCCCTGAAATGCTTTTTCAAAAGTAGGCAAGTATGGAGTGTATCTATACCTTTGTTGAGGTATCAACATTTTATCTTCGAAATAGCACGTTAAATAATACAGGCAATTTTCTCTTCTGTCTAGCTTTCATATATGTGTTCTGTGATGCACTTAAGTTGATTTTAATCACACACCAGAACTCTGCGGCTTGGCATATTAGGTATGGTAAAAGGTATAACGATATCAAACCCCAAGATCTGAGTACAGCAGTTATACAGGAGTGATAGATATGTGTTCTTAAATGAGTAGTACAGATTGGTGCTTGAAGGAATGTGTTTAAAGGCAATCAGAAGGTCTGTATACAAAGCCCTTTTTTTGTATAGTTCATTTTCAGGGGCGCTGCCAAACCTCAGGGTACATTAACATAGTTAGTGGCTGGCTCCTTGCTACACGCAAGTTTGTCCTCCATGGATTCTCTGCGGTTAGGATGGCTATTGAGAGTCTGCTTAGAATTATTGGCAGCAATGTCAAAAACTAGACTAAGAGGATGATCCTCTTTATATGCCAATGGGACAAAGCAGTGCCCCCTGAGAAAACATACTGTGCAAAACTGAACACCCCTACTGTCAAATGTGCCTTTCTCCGTGAATGACAGTCAATTTTTAGGGTGCATTTAGTACTGTCTGACCACCATGTTATCACTCTTCATCTCCTGTTCATCCATGTGCACTCTGGTTAGGACAGGACAACCTGTTGCCTATGAGACCATTGGAATGGTCACATCAGCACATACTATATCTGGAGAGGACTTTAAAATATCTATACTTTGTCTTGCTTAATTAGTGTGTCTGTATGTGCTAAACAAGTGCCACCTACTAATTTTACACATGTTGCGTGACATGGTGGCCCAGTGGTTACCAGTGCGGTCTCACAGCGCTGAGGTCATGGATTCTGACCAGGGCCCTATCTGTGTGGAGTTTGTATCTATGCATTGTCTGGGTTTAATTTGATGCTCCGATTTCCTCCCATAGTCCAAAAGCATACTGTGGATCAGTGGCGTAACTAGGGCAGGGCGAGCGGGGTGCGTGCCCTGGGCGCCATCGGACCGGCGGCGCGGGGGGACGCCGCCGCCCACGGTTCCGGCCCACCTGCCCTAGTTAGCCAGTGTAGCGCCGACCGCAATGAGTGCGGTCAGCGCTACACATTTACACAGGACTGGCGGTAGGCTTCCAGCGCCAGTCCTGTGCTTCACACCTGAGCCCGTTCCCTCCCTCTGAGCGCTTGCCCAATAGCGCTAGGAGGCGGGCTCAGGCTGGGCATAACATACGCATCGCCACCAGCGCTGGCGGCGATGCGTGTGTTAAACAGCAGGACAATGAGAGTCAGATAGACTCTCATTGACTGCTGCAGCACCCACTGCAAGAGCCGGACTTCCGTCCGGCTCCTGCAGTGGGTAATGGGACTGATGTCATGACGTCTGTCCCATAATGCTGAGCGCGCCAGCCCGGGCGGGAGCGGCGTCGCGGACAGGAGCAGGAGCAGGAATTCAGGTAAGTATATATATATATATATATATATTTATTTATTTTTTACCTATCTGCACAACGGGGGAGAGGGGTGGCTCTACTGGGGGGACCTCTACTGGGGGAGGTGTGGCTACTACTGGGGGCACCATTGGGAGGACCTCTACTGGGGGGGGCTACTCTACTGGGGACTACTACTTGGGGGGGAACTACCACTGGGGGCATTATAAAAGGGGACTATTACTAGAGGCACTGCACTCGGGGGACCACTAGGGGGGGCAATAATAGGAAGGACCACTACAGGGGGCACTGGATAGGGGGGATCACTACAGGGTGCTTGCATAAGGGGACCACTACTGGGAAAACTGCATGGGGGGGGACTACTGCTGGGGGCACTATATAAAGGGCACTGCATAGGGGGGGGGGACTGCTACTGGGCGCACCATATAAAGGGCACTGCATAAGGGGATACCGCTACTGGGCGCACTGCATTGTGGGGACTGCTACTGGGGGCACTGCATAAGGGGGAACACTACGTGTGGCACTGCATTTGGGGGGGCCACTACTGGGGGTACTGAGTAAGGGGAACTAATTGGGGGCTGTATAAGGGGGACCACTACTGGGGATACTGTATAAGGGGCACTACTATGGGCCTGCATAAGAGGGACCACAACTGCATATTGGGGGTACTGTATAAGGGGTACTACTGGGGTTAAGGTGCATATGGATAGGAATGTTCAGTTTGAAAATAAAGGGGTGTGTCATGTTGACACGCCCCATTTTTAAGTGACCACGCCCATTTTTTTGCACATTGGGGGGGGGGGGGGGGGGGGGGGCTCCCTTTTCAAATTTGCCCTGGGCTCCAAATACCCTAGTTACACCACTGCTGTGGATGAAGGGCTGATGTGATTGAATATTTCCTGGAAAGTGATGCTATACAAATTAAAATGATTATTATTATCAAGCAGTGAGAAGCGTGGATAAGTGGTCCAGTGCAGAAGATGCCCATAGCAACCAATCAGCTCCTACCTATTATTTTATAGACTGTAATTGATAAGTGCTAATTCAAAGCTGATTGGTTGCTATGGGCAACTTCTCCACTGGTCCACTTCTCCCTGCTTTTCACTGCTTGATTAATAAACCCCATAAACTCATACCAGCAATATAGCTTTTATCTGGCTACATCTGTTCTAGTTTTTGTTTTTTGTTTTTATTTTAGTTGTAGCTGTTGCAGATAAATGAAGAAATAACTACGAAGAAAATTGTAAATTGTTGCTATAGTTGTATTGAGCTACAGAAATCAATAGAAAAACATCATTTTAATGTAAATGTCCATATATCCAGTTTGGAACTAGATCTCTTTTCCTGGATATGTAAAGACACATCTGGTTTGTACCATGAGTACTGGACATTCTTTGTCATCAACACAGTATTGGCCAAGGGCATGTCTGGGGTTCCAGCCCTGCCAGGGAGGCACAGCCATGACCCCGAAGATTGTGTGCCTCAGTATTCAAAACTGGGCTTGCACACAACTATAGTCACATGACCACACCTCCAGTTTCCAGGACCCAAAATCTATGATGGCGGCCATGAAAAGGGGTAGTTTAAAAAAAAAAAAGTATTTCCACCACATATACCAATCTGCAACATCCATAAGTTCAAAATGTAATTATGGTAGTTTTGCATGATCTGGCTGAAAAGCACTGCGTCATTTGTTGCCACTAAATAAATATGGGACAACAATAATTAGGTAAAAAATATAGGTATAACAATAAATCAAATTAGAGACTGCAGCAAGTGCAGAAAGAGCACAACAGCTGAACCTGTCAGCATCCTCCCTGTGAGCGTTTAATTAAAAACATTGTGTGCGACTGATGAGCAGGGGCTGCGCTGGGGAGAGGGAGATTGGACAATTTGGCTGGGTTCATTAAAGAGGCAGAGAGTATAACCCTTAGCTGCTTCTGCTATAAAGAGATGGGCCATTGATTTGGTGCACATTTCAGCAGATAAAGAGGTCTCATCGCTCCCTGTCACTATGGAGACACAAATGGAGATACTGGTATCTGCAGCATGGATGAGCCCTCAGAACATTAACCCCTTCATTGTTGCATGCACAGACTGCCAGAGGGCGATCGTAAACGGGTAAACTATAAACTCCTTTCAGCAAGTTTTATCCTCTCCTTAAAGCTACATTCACTGATGTTTGTACTATTTGCCTATGCATGAGCTGCTCTCCTTAATCCTGCCCATTGAGCAGTGCATATAAGAGGTTGCTGTTTCAGTAGTAGTAGTGTAGTAGAAGTGATTGACTGAGTGTAGTAGAGTTACAATATTACATATGGTTTCTAAAGTCTTTTGAAAACACTGAAACTTTCAACAATAAACTTTTAAATATTATTCAAACCAAAGTCCCCGTACTAATAAAAAAATAAACTAAAGGTACTGAAATGTGACTGTGCTTCATATACAGGCACGTTTTCACACGTTTTGTTATTTTTGTTTTATTTTGTTGCATTTGTCATTTGCTGTAGTAGTTATTTAAAGTTGTACTACTATGAAAACATTTTCTTGGTCTGCACCCTACACCTCGCCGAGGCCCCAAGAAAAATGTCTGCATGTAGAAAACCCCAAAAGATAGTGAGTATTATTAATATTAAATTTTATTTATAGGGCGCTATAAGTGTTCCGCAGCGCCGTACAGAGAGCAAAACAATAAGACAATAAAGGGTAAAACAGTACAGTACAAATAGCACTACAATTCTCCACACAGCCACTGATGCAATGTGTGCAATTGAAAAATACAGCGTCAGTTGAAACCTGTAGCTGTCAGCATGGGTGCAAATGACAGGTCTAGTTTAGATGATTGGGGTCGAGGGGCAGAGAGTCCAAGGAGGATGTGTATCAGGTGTGCAAGAGAAGTAGGAGAGAGGAGGGCTCTGCTCATGGGGCTTACACTAAGGGTACATTTAGAACATATTTCCCTAGACATTATTGTTGGTTTAGGATGCACCTGATAAGGTACGAACACTTGTTATATATATATATATATATATCACTATAATAGGACCGGCACTCCTCCAAACAAGATCCGGGTGCACTTCCAAAAAAGTCAAACAATTTACAGGATGGCGGCAGCACTTCTGGAGTGCTGCCGCCATCCTGTATGTATATATATATATATTAGGCTCCTATAAACCTTGTGCAGGAAGGTTGTAGTGTCCAGCGCGCCTCTATATAAAACAAAGTTTGTGTTGATCACATTTTAATGCTGTAATTGCCCAGTGGTTAATCAAGCCTTGCGAGTGTCCTAATGCTTTTGTTACTATATCCCTCTAACGTTCAAATGCAAGTAGCACAAATCGGTCTTTGTAAATGTTCCAATGCACAGACTGGCTACACTAGTTTTAGTTCTGTACCCACTTTAAAAAACATTAAAAAAAACTAATACAATAAGCAATAGCCCTATTAAAATGTATCTAAAGTTAACATTTCTTAATAAGGTCGGCAGAAAAGAAATTATGTACGAAAAAAAAGGACTTACAAATAATTTTGAGCAGTCCCATGGATTCCTGGAAGAGCGTGCCGCCTACGCTCATCACGCCTACTTCCTAGTGAAAGGAGGAGGCGCGGGTCGTGATGATTCGATTCTTGTCAAATAGCGCTAACATGGACCCACTCCCTCCATGCCACTGACGGTCTAACTGCCGACTGCTGACTTCCCGACTGTCGAAATCCCCACACCTGTCATTAGACCTACGCCGGGAGACCGACGCCCGGCATACCGAACAAAGGTAAGCTAGGCGCTGGGCGTGGACAGCCGCGCGAGGGGGAGGGTTAGGTTTTAGGGCTCCCATGGGGATTTAGGGTCAGGCACCCCCCCCGGGAGACTTAGGTTTAGGCTGCGGGGACGGGACGGGGGGGTTATGTTTAGGCACTTAGAGGGGGTTAGGGTTAGGCACTTGGGGGGAGGTTAGGGTTAGGTAGGGTTAGGGGGGAAAATAGGGTTAGTATACTTACCTTATTAAGCGATCGGGATCTTCACCTCTGCCAGCAGGGCTTTGCTGTCGGGATTTGCGGTATTACCTACTACACCCGTCTCTAGAGGGGAGGTAAAAGGAAGCTTCCAAGTAGAACCCTAGCCCATAATGGGCAAACTAAACGTACAGATTTGTCTATATGCAGCCAGTAAGAGTAGATGAGGGTGTTGCTTAAATTAACAAGTAAAATTAGCTAAATGAAACAATATTCAGTATGAAATATATTTGGGCCTGTCTCAAGCTGGTCTGGGGAGGGGGATGTCATTGCATTAGTTAAAATTAGTGCTGGTAATGAATTGCCTATGTTTTACCTCACACTTTAAGTAGTATAGCAACATAACTGTTCATATTTTCTACATAAACATAAGTATATTGAATGTCATTTTCTATCTACATATATGGTACATACAAAACTAAAAAGCGGTAGGACAAATGTACTTATAGAGGACACACCACAAAACCGTCTATAATAGCAATCATTCCGAATAGCGAATGATGTCTCTCTTTTATTATTACTGTGGGCAGCCGCCATAACTTGCGCAGCACTGACACAAGCACTGACAGTCACACTAGAGAACTGCGTTGAAGCAAAAAGACGGAGTTTTTGAAATTTGAGTTGAATTTGCCTAATTCTCCTCCGCCTTCCCCTCTCGATCTGGCCTGATATTCGAAATTACAGGCTTGGAGGTGGTGAGGGGGTGGGGGGGAGATGAAATATGAGAAACCTAAAAATTACACAGGCATATTATTTCATGGTGACCCGTGCCACAGGTCAGGCCTGTTTTGAGTCTTAGGTTGATGCTGGGGAAAGCTGTAAATGGTATTTAAAGAACCAGGGCCTTCCCAGCTTGATTAAAACAAACAAACATATTTAGAAATGTAACCTTTAACCCTTTCTCTGCCAGTGGAGACTGCAGCAGGGGCCCCCACTCGTATAAGTGAGAGGGCGTTTTCATGCATTCCTCAATCATGCGACATTGCATCCCTGTGCCTATTTATTTTGCTTGTGTGTCTTCTGCTAAAAAATAAAAAAACATTAATAGACGTACCTAAGACCATATAACTCAACCACAGTTTTATGACTTCTAAGAAATTCCAATGTGCGGATGGGAAAGTTAACTGTTTCTGGGTGCTTACATGATCAGTGATTACCACAATAAAATAGAATTTAACATGATTGCAAAGTCTAATCACTAAAGCTGCATACACATGGTACGATCTGCACAACCAACGATATTACTGAACGATTTCCCTTGAACTTTTCTGTAGTGCAGGACAAACGATATTGGGTGTACACACTGATAGATAATTATGATAGATATCTTTCAACGAAGTCATCCTGCCACATCTCTGAACATGCAAATCGTGATGAAATCGTCCAAGCTGGCCTGCATGTACGGATAACCATAGATATCGCTATCGTCAATGCGGGAACGCACATCTTTGGTCATTCGTTGTATAAAATTGAACGATATGAACGATTTATCGTTGAACGATATAGATATCGTTCATATCGTTCATAGATATCGTACTGTGTGTACACGCATTCGGTATGCTGGTTCAAATCCCGGCAACGTCAGCCCGACAGAGGAGGAAATCCCGATCGTCCTAAAGGTAAGTATAAACTAATCTAATTCTAACCCTAACCCTCCTTTAGGATACCTAGCCCTAACCTCCCCCCTCTGTGCCTAACCCTAATCCCCCCTCTAAGTGCCTAAACCTAACCCCCCGTCCCCGCCGCCTAAACCTAAGTCTCCCGGGGGTTGCCTAACCCCAACCTCCCGGGGGGGGTGCCTAACACTACGTCCCCCCCGGAGGCCCCTAACCCTCCCCCCCCCCCCCGCGTGTGGCTGTCCGCGCCCGGTATCACTTCGATCAGGATGCCGGGCACCGGTCTCCCGGCGTCGGTAAAATGACAGGCGTCTAGATTTAGATGCCTGTCACTTAACCCTCACTGGGATTAAGTAGTCGGGAAGCCGGCTGTCGGCATTGCGACGGCCGACTTCCTGAACGTATACCGTGTATGCACCTCAGTTCTATTGCAAACACAGGGTACAGAATATAGATACTGTGTAAAATAGCCCAGAAGGAATAAGATTTATATATGTGATTTATATTTTATGGCTAAAGAACAAAATCTGGATAATGATGACATTAGCCATCTAATATTTCCATCACCTTGTCACTCATGTCTAATGTCAAAAAGTATTCATTCCTCACGAGCAATGATGAGTTCTAGCTTCTTCTTTTTTCCACGTAAAATAAACTCTACACTTCAAAAACCTGTTGTTCTTAATTATTCCGCGGAAGAAATGTAGCATAAAATCTGACATTGGCTAAAATGTGAAGACATTAAATAGATAGTCTGATAGATAAAATATGACTGTTCCAATTAGCCGTGAAGTTTACCCAGCGGCTATTTACCCACACCAAGCGGGGAAATGCTATTCAATGAAATAGCATTTTCCCCACGCAGGGACTACTGAATCAATGAGTTTCCCCGTGCGTTAAACCCCCGATGATGCATTTTTATCGCAGACTTTTCCTCGTAGCTCCTGAAGTTGCTAGGAAAAGTCCACCTAGGGCAGGGCTTGACAAATTTTTCTAATATCTAGGAACCAGGATGAAAGTGTAGGAGCCAGACCACCGTCCCCCCAAAAAATTTAAAGGAGTGAGTGAGGAGCACAGCTGTGTGAGTTATGCAACTGTTATACACACTATACTAGTCCACAAAATGGTCACAGTTGAATGGATACAGTAAAATGGAGGCCTCCTCACTGCTCTGTACAGCTCCCCTGCTCCACCTATCACCCTCCAGTAATAACGGACCACATTTCCCATAAATTAATGGTGCCAGAAAGTACAACAAAACTCCCCTCGTGGTCACACCACTATCCCTCTGAAGCCGCTCTGCAATCCCTGGCCACGGATGGACCCTACTACCGGAGAGCTCTATGCAGCCGGAGATAGGAGAGAGTAGACAGCCGGGACATATAGGAGGATCAGCGTAGACTGGGACAGATAGCAGGGATTAGAGCAGGCCAGGATGGAGAGGAGTCGTCAGTGTAGGCCGGGACGGACAAAGGCACAGCAGTCACCATAGGCGACACTCACCACATGCATTCCTGTGCATGATATGAACACCGCATACTATAGGCACGAATCTCCGCCAGAGCTGATGAGGATCTGCTTCCTCCCGGACTGCAAAATCTAGTAGCCAGGCAGCAAAATCTGGTAGCCATGGCGACCTGGCCCCCGGGATTTGTCGAGCCCTGACCTAGGAGAAATACTGAGCGGAGTTAATTCCACTGACTGAATTATCAGCTGTGGGTAATTAGCCACTGGGTGATAGATAGATAGATAGATAGATAGATAGATAGATAGATAGATAGATAGATAGATAGATAGATAGGAGGGCAAAAATCGCCCTGCCCTCACCGAGCAGCGCCCCACTAAGACAGCCTGCAGGTGCCGTCTTCACCCGCGGGTCGTAGTGTCCCGCTGGTGGGGAAATGTGCAGTGACCCTGTTACCGCCGGTGAATAGACGCTGGGCGCATGCGCCCGGCATCTATTCTGTCTGTCTGCCTGTCAGCAGCGCTTGGGAGCTGCCCGGCATGTCCGTAAGTGCCGGGCACGCTCCCAAGAGTGATGAATGGCGGATGCGTCTTATAGACACGCCCCCTTTTTAATGTCCATGCCCCCTTTTCGGGAGCGCGTGCGGAAGTGCCCTCTCTAGCTCCGGGACCTTGCCTGCCGCCGGAGCTAGGGTGAACAGGATAGATAGATAGATAGATAGATAGATAGATAGATAGATAGATAGATAGATAGATAGATAGATAGATAGATAGATATGAGCAGTGGTATATCTATAATGGGAGCAGGGTGTGCAGTACATATAGGACCATGAATTAACTCGGAAAGATGGAGCTCGCACAGGAGATAGCAGAGAATCAGGTATGGTGCCAGAGTCTCTGCTATCTTCTGCACGTGCACCATATTCGAGCAGACATTGCCAGAAAGACCTATCTATACATTATATATATATATATATATATATATATATATATATATATATATATAATTTTATGTCACAAGCGTTTGTGTGTATTGTGAAGTCGCCGGGAGTGCCGCCCATTGCTGCATATATTTTTTCCTTCCCAGCACAGGGATAGGTCATTTAGGAAGGCACTAGGCGCATATGATATCTTTAGCCCTTTGGAGTGCCAGCCGTAATTGCTGTGTGTATATATATATATATATATATATATATATATATATATATATACACACGCACACATATAGAGTGAGTACATCTGGAGACAGATGGATTCAAACCCCGCAGAACAAACTGGTTCTCTTCATTTTCATTTAACCCTTTGAAGAATTAATCAAACCATCACTAATTACACGAATTAAGACGCTAAACAGTGGAATCTTCTAAAAGACTATGCAAAAAAGGCATTTTATACAATTACTTTGTGTAGATGTGAGCTGCAAAGAGCAAAAACATTTCTGGAGTAATGAAAAGGGTCTCGGAAAATTAAATTAACTAGGGGGAGCAGACTGATATGAAACTAAATTAGCATCAAATGCAAATTACAGGGTACTTAATGGTAGAACAGGTGCAGAGAAGGACCCTAAATGAGATGAATGAATAAAACATCCTTTTGCACAAATGTGGAAGCTGACACAAAGTCAATGACATGAATAATGCAGCAACCTTCGCGCGGCTGCTGGGGTCAGCTTTCCTTGACCTTTGGAACAGGAAGTGAAATTCGGTCCAAATTTCACTGAGTGGCAACATGATTGTCATTTGCTGGGAAACTGGCAAATAAAAAATAAAATCTTCAGTAGGCAATTTTAAAAGGACAGCCTTCTATGTTTACACTGAGCTATTAGTTACAATATTAGGTAGAACTTGGGTAAAGAACAAATCCTTTCTTTTTCATATATATTCAGCAGATAGCTTTGACCATTTAGACATTGTGTGAAAATGAGGCTGGAGATCAATTTACAGCATAATAATCACTACTTTTTCTAAAATGAGTAATATTTGCAATAATGTGCATTAGGAAATGTACAGTCATTTTGTATGTTTATAATTTTCATTTACTGTTTTGTCATAATTGATGATCCGATTAAACGATCTTTGTAACCTGTAGTCCTGGCTGTTGCAAGCGCTATATCCAGAGATTTTAGATAACAATTAAAAAAGGTGGAGCATCAAAGGAAACGCTAAACAATATCATTATGATTAATTTACGAAGCACCTTCCATAGCAAAAGGACATGTTTCATTATATTATTTTTATTTTTAGAACATTTCTAATAGATTTACTCAGATTTACTCGGCTATGTTCGGATCTCAAAAAACGGCATCATATTGGCTATCTGGCTGTCACGTGTTTTGGATAGCTAATAAGAGAAATCCAAACTAATCCGAACTTGCGATAATTTGGCGATAAGAACCAAATAAAACCGAATCCGCAAATCTCTAATTTCTAAATACTTTACTTTGATTATAGTTTTCCTTTAAAAACACGGTCCCTGATTAATTAATGTAGTACCTATGATTATATAAAACATTTTTTTTAAACCTGCTGTATGCTTTTATCAGAAAAGTTGTATCTGCTTATTCAAATTTTTTTATTAAGAGTAAATGACTCAAATAACATTTTAAACATTAAAAAAACATAAATAAAACTTCCAAAATGACAAACTGTCTACAAAAACTGCTACACACACAGAATAATGCTGCCCGTTTCTGAAATGTACACTGTAGGGAAGCCCAGATAGCTATATAATCACGCAGTGAATGCCTTGCACTAATAACAATATGCAAACAATTTAAATACAAAAAGAAAAGAAAGCAAACTTTTCCTTTCCTCCAGAGACTTTACATAAAAGTTCTGTTTTGCTCATCTAGTTTATGAACATTATGCAAATTATTAAACACAAGTGATGCAACAGAAACATTCATTGTAACAGAAAGCAGATATCCCCCCAGGCTTTGTGCCTAAACAGTCAGTATTGCTATTTATTTCTTTGTAATAATCATATAGGATAGTGTGCATTATTATTATTTACTAGCATTGAGGAGGTTAATGAATTCAGTCAGAAAGGTCTTCTCTCAGGTTAAATGAGGTAATGGGAAATTGACAAGGAACCTCTTGAGATGCAATTATACCAAGGTGACCAGACCTCCCCTTTAAGCTAGGATGCTACTGAGCATGTAATTCTGCATGAATGCACGGGAACGAGGACGGGCCCGCGGTCTGTATTTTCATGCATTTTCGGCATCAAAGTGATTGTTTGCTTTTCTGCATGCATATCACAACTGTGTTTATTCTGACAGCTGTACGGCCCCTAGGGCACTATTTCAGACTATAATGATGTCTATCGGAAAGAAAAAAATACACTGCAAATATTTACTAACTCTGTATGACTGGAAGTATAGGAGGCTTGCAAGGTAAGCACATAATTCAGTCCAGTTGAGCCTGTCTAGTACAATGATGGCCACCGAGCGGTCCCTGTGCCACATACACCCCTCCAAGCCTCCACAGGCGGCACTCAGTTCCTTCCTACTTTATAGTCAGATCTGTTTTGTCATCTGTAACAATTGTTTAAAATGCCTGTTGATATGTTATTATTAATAGGTGTCTCTTTCTTTGTTTAAATCTATTGTCTTGCATTATTACTTTGCTAAGGGTAATGTGTGACCCTTTGGAAGGTTAGAGTGTATCAAGCTGTTTATCACTCCTTTAGTATGACAGCTTTAAACATTACATTTTGCCACAGTTAAAAAAAAAATGAAAACATTAAGGATCAGGAACTGCACTGAGCAATTTGGCGAACAGTGTCTGCAACGACGGTCACAGTGCCCCCTAAGCCGCAGCAGCCGTATGAGGTCAGGAAAGGGGCAGTGACAGCCAGCATTCCAGAAAACGGAGGGTTGTTGTCTCCATTTTTTGGGCGTGCCAAGGGTGGTGTCTTCTGACGCAGCTTCACTGGCCCCGGTGGCGTGTCATACAATGCCATCCCGAGTAACCTGAGGGTTACGCAGATGACCGATGTTCACGCAAGTGATCTGTCCTTGGATACAGCAACGGAACACAGAAGCTGGCCTCTATTTACACAAGAGTCAACCATTTTGATAACTATAAATTAATTAGAAACATAGAGTTTTAAACGTAGAATTTAACGGCATAGAAGAATCCCATGACCCATCTATCCTGCTTACATTTTATTTCTAAAATATCACGTGACTGGTTCTCGTGAGTTCAGCTGCATGCTCATGAATATTGGTTCATCAATGTCTGTCTCCACTGGTGTTCGTATTTACTGCTAGTGTACTGATAGGCTGCATTCTCATGAATAGTAGTTCAGCCCACATAATGGCTGTCTGTGTAGGTGGTAGAAACATTTTAATATATTTCCATTGCAAATAACGGTTTTAAGTCTCTAATCTCAATAATAATGCTACATTTGAACACTAAATGCAGCGTTTAGGGGTAAAGAGAATCGTAAAATAAAGGGAAACGACTAAAGTACAGTAATTATTATTCAATGCAAACAATGATGTTGCTGTAGGTTTGCAAATTATGTTTCCCTTTATTTTAGTCATAAGCCATAATTAAGAAATAATATCAGTATAAAACTTATTTTAAAATGTAAAAAAAAAAAAAAAAAGAATCTGTCATGTTTATCACTGGCAACAGAGGATTAAGAGGCGTCCGCTGAAGATTTGGCTGATCTGTGCTTTATAGCTCTATTTTGTTTTGTTAGCCTTCTCAGAGTCCGTAATGTGAATACAATTAGTTGTATCTGGGAAAGCCAGGAGTCTCAGAACATCTGAATTCAGTTAGGGTGTGGAACGTTGCAGATGCTGTACATTCTTCTCTGTACCTGCCACCATTCGATAGGGTTGCCCACCATGGAAATGCTAAAAGTCCACAGTTAGCAACAAAGGGTCTTTTGTGAGCCAGGCTTAGCCCCCACAATTTAAAGGTAGGCTACATTCCTGTAGAAGCATCAGGACAGTAGGAAGGACTGACACAGGCCCACACACAGACTGGAAAGCAGATTTCACAGAGAAACATTGTAAGTCATGTCATTCTAAAAGGACTTCAGCGGTGTCACGTAGAGCCTTAGCTGCTATGTGTGAGGCCGTGTGATAGGGTTACCACAGGGGATCTTGGTGCAAACCCAAAGCGTTGTTGTTTCCATATATATATATCACATTATGAAAAGGACATTAATAAAGGTGTTTGTGGTGCAGCATCCAGTGTACAGAGGAGCCCAAGTGATATACATTGGTCCTACACTGAGTTGTTGTCAGGTCCCCTTTTACTGACTAAACTGAAACATGCCAGTCCCTGCAGGACTACTTTACAACCGCTTTGCAAATTAAGTCATACTGCAAAGATCAGCTATGCCTTCCGAACTTATAACATGGAATTGACAAACTTACATTTTAAAAAGGAACTTAACACAGTTTTATTAAGACAAGTCCCACCATCTAGTAATAATAAAGGTTATTGATATCAATATATCTAATGCATTCTGAGAACATAATAAGCACTTGTGCATTGGAGAATTCAGCTCCAGGAGAGTTAGGCCAGGGGGACACAACTCATAGTTCAGAATCTAAGGGGTCCATAATCTTTTTTTGGGGGGGATCCAATGAACCTCATACCTACATACAATACACTCTTTTGGGAACCAACTCTTTTGGGGTCGCAGAAAAATTCCACTCTGACACCTGTGGTCCAGCTAACAAAAATAACTGAGACCGCTGGTCTAAGAAATCCCATCCCCCCTCCCTTCCTTGTGCACTACAATAGATTTTATACCGTTAGTTATAATTTTACTTCTCTGCCCCAATGCTGCACAATCCTTTAAATCAATTACCCCTTAACTTTTGCATAAACATTAATATGTTTTTAAACCGAAAGAGCTCATACATATAAGTGAAGAAAAAAACAAGAAATTAAGACAGAACCTTGCACTTCGCACTCGCTTTAATAGAGTGTTGTCAGCTTGCTCATTAGCGCATCCCAAAGCTTCCCTGCAGCAAAGTCTACTGTGCTTAACAAGAGTTCCCATAGACCTCCATTGTACCAAGCAGTAACCCTTTTGAATGCTGCAGGTAATGTTGAAATTGAAGCAAAGGCATGACAGGAAGTGTGCGCACAGGTCGATACGCTTACAGAACATTATATTCCCAACAATCATCGTTAAAGTATGTTTCATACACTTTGAGATTAAAATAATATTACAAAATATCACACAACCATATAAGGCCAAAAACAGCATAAAAATGAATAAAGACTAAAATATACTAGGGAATATGAGTTGAAAATAAACTGCCCATCAACTTTAATTTCCACATACGTGACACACTGATGCATAAAGTAGCACTTAATGTTCCCTAATTTTACCGCAGTTTGAATACATTTAAGGAAAATTATAAATCATACAATACCTATGTGTACTGGATAGGTGCAAATATAAAAATAATGCTAAATGTATCTAGGTTTATGCAAGATCAGACCTTTCTCTCTATTTGTGCCCAACAGTGTTTTAAGGCCTGATTCAGAGGTGTTTTGTAAAAATAAGCAAATGTAGCAGCCGCTAGGATTTGAACAGAGACGCCACTTTGGTACAAAGGCGCACCATCGGTCATACAATCAATCCTCTGAGCAAATCTATGGTTGCTCAGAATGTTCGTCGGGAGTCAGCTGCCAGAGCCTTTGCAACGGCGTACACAGACGCAGTTGCAGGCTGAGACACCCCCCCAAAACGGTTGTGACGCGTTTGCCTTTGGCTCCCTATCCCATTACTTTCCACAAAAGATCACTGACTGCCAATCGCTCTGTGTCCAAATCCTCACTGCGACCACCATTGGTAATCAAAGTTGGCACGTGCACGGTGCGACTATGTCCGATGCGCAGTAAAAAAAACAATTCTACTCTGCAAACATCAGAATTTAGGGTTCCCGGGGGGAGGTTAGGGTTAGGCTAGGGGAAGGGAGGGTTAGGGTTAGGCACCCCCGGGGGGGGGACTTGGGGTTAGGCACCCCCTCGGGGGACAGGTTTAGGCGGCGGGGAAGGGGGGGTTAGGTTTAGGCACTGAGAGGGGAGGTTAGGGCACCCCTAAGGGAGGGTTATGGGGTAGAACAGGTTAGTGAGTACTTACCTTTTGATGATCGGGATTTTCACTGCTGCCGGGATGCCGCTGTCGGGATTTGCGACCAACGGCCGGCAGTAAATCATACTGAAACCTAGCCTATATGCAATGTTCTATTCCCCATATAACGTAAAACTGTAACCTGCCGGGCAAAATATTTAATACAACATTTTAACTAAAATATATTTTCATAGAATGTTCCTGTCGCTTTTATCCAGCGGAGGCTGCCATTTTCTGATTTAAACCAATGGTAAAGCAAATAGAGCCCATCAGTTCACTAGTGGCAAAATATTGGTTCAGCCCACAATATGGCTGTTTCTATTGTGTGTAGGTGACAGGTATGTTGGAAACAGACTGTGTATCATAAATCTAAGGTGGGCACTGAACAACTGTACAACATACACAGCCAGCATTCTAAAGACTAAGGGTGGGATGTACTAAAGGGGAAAATGCAGTAATACCCCCGAAAATACAGTTTTTGAGGGTTTTACCGTATACCCCATATGTAATAAGTACTAAGCACTTCATCCTGATGGGTAAAGCCATCTTCAGGTGGTGTTACCCAATAGAAGCCTAGGGGTTTCTTTTCGGGACGCCTCTCGTGAGAGGATCCCTCCCATCACCCCCCGTGTCCCGAGTCCTTCTGCACATGCGCAGAAGGACGCCAGAGGAGTGTTCAACCCAGAAGTTTCCCTGTCTGGGGGCATCGTAAATGACAGCTCTTATCGGGAGAGCAGTGGCGTCACAAGGGGGGTCCTGGCCGCTCACTGGTGTCACCCGCCAAGGGGTGACACCAAAGTGCCGACTCCTACTCAGTGTTTCAAAGTGCCGGCTCCCTCACTGTGTCAGGAGCCACGTACAACATCCATACCAGCACCTAGTGTCATGCGAGTGAGGGACGCTACTACGGGAGAGCTGTCCTTTGCGATATTCAATCTAAGTACATACCATGGTAATCAACTGCGGCATTTACCTGAAGACAGGCGAGATGTACCGCATCGCGGATGTGATGCTTAGTACATCCCACCCTAATACTGTTTCAGCATGTATATTAAGAATGTCAAGGCTTTCCTCTATCAGTTTAATGTTGGATGGTGCCTCGAGCAAGCAAGGGCCACAACTCCTTCTGCGGAGGTGTGAGACCCAGCGGAGTAACGGCCTGCTTCTCACAGCTTATTGTAAAATGTGGCCTCTGTGAGAAAGTTGTACTTTTGCTATATGACAGCTCTGAGCAGACAGCTGCTTCTCATTTTAAAATGTCCGGATTCTCCGTACCCGCAAGTGTAAAAGAAAATAATCTTGCTTCTCCCTGAATAGATGTTTTTCACAAGGATCAGCGACGCTGGGGAAGTCAGAGGAGATAATTGAATTCATTCTGCCATATTCTGGGGCTAAAACGGAGAGTGAAAAACAAATAAATATGTCCCCCCGTCAATATTGCATAAATAACCAATAACAAGCAGGGCAGGGGTGAGGAAAAAACGCAAAAAAGAAAATTGTGAGGTGTCGCTTGTGCAGGTGGCGCTGTTCAGAACATAAACAGCCTAGAAACATGAGGATAATGAGTTAACCCCTCACTGGCCGGACAGCCCTGCGATGCAGTGAAGATGCCACTATCACACCAGCAGAGGATTAACACGGACTTAGAACACTACAGTAAGATAGCTGGATACACCTTATTAAACTATGATTCGTCTGAGACTGAGACAGAGATACAGGCAGATAATCTTTCTGCAGTAAAGAAGCCCTTACTATTGCACAATGAATCACTGCAGCACCTTCCTTCAAAGAACATAACTAATTTGTGTTAAGAGTGCACACAGAACAGCGTAACTCTTTACTCAGGTTGTATGCAGGCCTGAGGGCAGCTGGGAATGATGTCACCGATCTCCGAAAATCAGTCCCCCACTTTTGAATTTTTGATCAAACGTTTGGAGGCTACACTTCAATAATAATAAAAAAATAAATAAAAGCATTTTAGGAACGATCCAATTAAGCTAGAAATCTATGAATAAAAATAAGCGATGTCAATTACCAGTAACATTCTGCGGAGACACACATCTAACAGGACCTTGCTATAATGATACAATTCAATTGTTTCCTGCCCCCATCGCGCCCGACGGAGCTATCCAATTGTTGCTCCTGTCGGGCACGATCAGCTATCAGTGCTACATTGCAGCTCACAGCCCCAGGGGGGCGAGAGCTGAAATGTGCAAACAGTGACCTGTTTGGGCGCCCAAACATGATTTTTCGCGGTCGCGCCCAGCACTTTGGTCAGGGGTAGCTGCTTTATGCAGCTAAACCCGACCACTTTGGGCGCGATTAGCCCAAAAAATGACACCAATTGAATAGCGGCCCGCGATCTCCTGTCACTTTAGACGGGAGATCCGGACCGCGTAAACAATTGAATTCCGCCCTAAGGATCTGATTCTGAGTTGCATGTAGTCCTGATAGTCATGTCAATTAGCGGGTTTTTTTGCGACTGCCCATGCATCTAAATCTCTAGCAAGCTGCACAGCGCATGTCCCTCACGTTGTCTGTGTACAGAGTCGCAGGACTGATTGAGCTGCACGGACTCGGGAATGCATTGGGCATTCCTGGACGGTGAATGGGAAGTGCCTAAACGGACGCACAAAGATATTCCGTCTGATGGTTGTATTATGGGAGTGTTGCAGGTGCGTCTCAGAAGTGGTTGCCAAAGCTTAATGGCGTGCATTGGAGGCCATACAGACAGAGATTCTGCACCTAGTATCAGGCATTTCAGGGAGATTGTGAAAGCAACACCTATGAGTGTGGCGGTAAAGTGGGCGTGTACTGCTACATCTGAGGGGCGTGCCATAAACCTGACTCACATCCAAATGTAAACGAGCCCAAAAGCAGTTAGTAAGATCTACATGTATTGTGTGTTACAAGTGGTTCCCTATAAGTGGCCATAATAAACCTTTTATGAAAATGTATGTAGCCATAGGGATCATTGTGTCTTATAACCAGTGCAGGGAAATGGCACTGATCATCCTATTTGAATGTATAGATCTCTGATTTTTTTTTTCTTCAAGTATATAATAGCTACATAATGGGGGTAAGGTGCAATCAGGGAGATTGCTAGACCCTTCAGAGAGCCAGGGAGACTGCTACTATTTCAGGGAGTCTCCCTGACAATGAGGGAGAGTTGGCAAGTATGGTACAGGGCTGGTGCAAGTCCCGATGGTGCTTCAGATAGCTGCGACTGCAGAAGCACAAAGAGGTCGCCCCGGCCCCTGCACAGTCAGAGCACGCTTGTGCACCAGGGGAAGGGCTTTTACTAGCATTAGCATAAAGTCACAGACACACCAATGGTAAATGACACTAACAGGGTCGCAGCTGTGTGCATCTCACAATCAGCCCCTAATTCTCCATAACTGATAAAAAAGTGATCACTTCAATCCCTAAAATCAGTTATAAAACAGGAAACTTCCATTGGTACCTATATCCCATCAGGAGATTCTAATGCCTTTTTAGAATGGACCTGCCGCTGACACACAGTGAAGACAGCCATTTTGTGGGTTCAAGCAATATTTGTGAGAGAGACAGGGTGGGAACTAGTGACATCACTGAGGTAAGAGGCACATAGTGCCTCATTACACTGGATATTCCTGGCTCCTGGTGAATTGATGGAATAAATAATGGTTCAGCACTGTGTGTACACCTGAAAAATCAATGGAGAATTGGAAGCAGAAATATAAGAAGTATCCTGCAGAACACATCCCATAACGGTAACAGGGAATTACTGTACATTACATTTATTCTCCCGTCTGAGGGATTCTGAAGAACGTACTTGCTTTTACTCTATGTATTAGACTACGTACCGCTACAAAGCTCTGCTACTTACAAATGACATTCTCCTCTTTGGCTCAATGAGGCGGTCACGGAGACACAATGTTATGAATCCGCTCTCTGTGTTAAACCACCCTAATGATATCTCCTTCTTATTAACAGCTCCATTCATCTGTAGCGTGTCTCTGTCAGAAGCGCCTTGACAAAGGGTTAATAATGTGTGTAATTTTTCTGTCTGCGCTATCTGCCTCCGCCAGGAAGAAGGAGGCCTGCTGAGTGCAATTTGGGAGGCCTCTCCATTAAACTGATTAGTGCTTATGGGAGGCAGCTTATCAGGGAATAAAGACAAAAGTGCCTTGCTTGTAGCGATAGACAGAGCATGCAGGGTCCTGGCCTGACACTTACAATCAGACATGCTGCCACTTGGAGGGACTCAATGGAAACGTGGCTCTATAAGCATTTGATGGTGCACATCTGGCTTTGAGGGGCAGTGCAGACTCTGACCTGCACAGTTATATATACAGTATATACTTGCTGCTGCACAGAGGAAGCTCCAGGGCCTTTGTCAGAAATGAATCAAGGCAAAATACTAAGGAATTCCCTTCAGTTAATAAGTGTCAACATATCGCAGTATGTAAGGTCAGTAGCGTTGAGCATTTCAAACAATGTGGCTGTATATTTAGAGCTAAAGACGATGTGCATGATATATAAATTTATATATATAAATCACTATTTTTTATTTATTTGGCTCTACAAAATTCTGCAGCACCGTACAGTGGTGAAATACGGGATAGGACAAAACTTAAGGGGCACATCCACTAGCAGATAGTGGAACGACTGTACGATTACAACATTGTAATCGTACAGTCGTTCCTCTAACCCTGCAGCGCCTACACTGAACGATATGTCATTCAATGCAGGCAACATGCCTCATCCCTGAACATGGTCAATATGTCACTATCAGCAGATTGACCAGCATGTTCAGGCGATGATTGATGTCGGAAACGACCAGCGGGAGCGCGCATTGCTGGTCGTTTCCGACATTGTAGTGCACGATTAATGAGCGATTGAAAGATAACGATGTCGTTATAGTTCAATCGCTCATTAATATCGCCTAGTGGATGTGCGCCTTTAGACGACAAACAGGCAAAGTTCCAGACAAGAGGCAAAATAACAGGACATACAAAAAGCACCAATGTAAGATTAGCATAAATTTGTGTATAATAGTGTGTGTAAGACATAGGAGCTTATGTAATAGGGCGCGATCTAGTGCCGCAGTGGGAACTCCTGCGAGTCTTCCTGTATTTTTAAAGCGGCAATCATTTTAAAGGCAAAACCAGCTTGGTTTTGCCTTTAAGATGATTGCCGCTTTAAAAATATGGGAAGACTCGCAGGAGTTCCTGCTGCGGCACCATATCGCACCCTATTAAAAAAGCCCCCAAAACGTGTAAGATATATACCAGTAAGCATTGTACGGCTACTTGTTAATGCAAATATCTAATAGCCGTTCATGTGGAAGCATCCCAATGCATAAAAGCAGCTGCACTTACAACAATTGGCAAGGAGGGCTGCATGCGGCCCTCATCAGCCGCATGCAGCCCGATTATGGATCAATGGGAGATTTCGTTAAATGTACTACCAATAAAAGAGAAATTAAATATACTTAATTTTTAAAAGCCATGATTGTAGTCAGTACCTCCATTCACAATTTCATTGGTTGTGGCCCACTTATATTTGTTAATACATATAAGTGGCTCTTGAAAACTTTCTAGTGCGTACCACTACATAAAAACATGCGGTCATGGCCAAGAGGTTCAGTTGTTCTTCAGACCAAACAGGAGAATAGGGAATAAATGTGATCTTAGTGACTTTGACCATGGAATAATTGTTGGCACCAGACAGGGCGGTTTCTGTATCACAGAAATTATTGATCTCATGAGTTTACAGAGAATGATATGCAAGCCAAGAAAATCATCCAGTATGTGGCAGTTCTGAGGATAAAAATGCTTTATTCATTTGAGAGGTCAGAGGAGAATGGACAGACTGGTTCAAGTTGACAGGAAGTCAACAGTAACTCAAATCACCATGTGGTACAACAGTGGTATAGAGAATAGCATTAGTGAACACGGATGCCCATCAATCTTGAAGTGGATTGACTACAGCACAGAGTTAAACTCCTGTCAGCTAAGAACAGGAAACTGAGGCTACAGAGGGCACAGGCTCATCAAACTGCACAGTTGAAAAGCATCACCTGATCTCCATTTCTACTACGACAGGCAGATGAACCAGAGTCTCTGAGAAATGTTTCCAAGTCCCTCGTTGAATCCATGCCACAAAGAAAAGTTTTATCTAGACAGCACTAAATGAAGGTGCACTACAATGTGTACAATAGACAGCATATCGATCAGACTGGTCTCCACACCAGAAGCAGCAGGATTCAGAAACACAGCTCCAGTCGGATATATGATACCCTTCAGTTGAAAGCAGCTTGAGGCAGCTTGCATCTACAGAAGGCCACACCACTAACGCTTTTTGGTTGGAGGGACTTTGCTTTCCTTTCGCAAAATGGCGATTTTGTTAAAGGCAAAACCTGGCATGTCATTTTGGAAACTATATTTTCCTGCCAAATACGCCAAGTTTTGAATCGAACAAAATCACTGTTTTGTACTTCACCGAAATGTTGTTTGTTTTCCAAAATGCTGCTTGATAAATCAGGTCCTAAATGACAAAAAAAAAAACTGTTGTCATTCCGCATTTTCTCGCAGACCCATTTTGTTTTCACACACCACAAGATGTTGCTTCTCAATGTGAAACAGATAGCAATCTTGTTTTGGTTTCTGATAAAAGCTAAATAATAAGTCCAATACTTCCATTACGAGGAGAAAAAGGAAAAACTAATGCATCCTTTGTATATTTCTGGCCCAATAATTTGCATAAAATGTGTGCACAGCAAGCCAAAACAAATAACATTGTAAAAACCAGAAAACACCCCAGAAAAAGAGGTTATGAGAACAGCACGGATCCGTCGCTGTCTGTCTACAACCTAATAAGTTATACATGAGCGCAGTTACTAGTAAAAATCAACAACAAACAAACCGAGTGAAATGTTTTTACTCTGAGTTTAAATTGTGAGAATTAGTTTAATCATCTCTTAATGTGCTGTGTTTTTATACCTTAGTTATGTGCTAATGCGGATCATGAAGGTTTCTCTGGTATAATGATGGGGTGTGTGTAATGTAACAGATCTTCTGTAAATAAGAAGCACTTAAGACGTGAGCAAATGATCTTATTTGCTTCCTCCAGCGCTGTCTGAATACATCTGGTAGAGATGAGAGTATTATTTCCCGGAATACATAAAGTAAAAAGTCAGGAGAGAAAGGATGCCGTATCGCTTACAGCTTGTATGCTCTGTTACAGCAACACTGCCATCTACATACTTCAATAAGGAGAGTTATGTGAGGGCACTGCGCACAAAACTCTTCTATAGAACAGTTGTAGGTCTGTTTGAGCTGGAACGCTCCCAGAATGTGCCTGTGACAGGTTTAGGAGAAACCACTTGCAGAAAGGCGGCGAATGGGGATCAGGCACAGGGGAACGAGGTGTAAAAAGGAAAATTGGGAACAAAAAAAATAAACAGAGGTGGATTGAGAAATTGAGTAGGTAAAAAATGCATTTGGTGAGAAGTGAAGAAGTGACAGGAGATGTGGATGGGGACAGTAGAAGTTCAGGACCTTGAAATTTTATTGAATCTGTCACCATCACACAATGAATGTTGTGGGCGGAGGAAGTAATATTTATTTACATAATGATCAACAGGCAGTGGTGGAGCAACACAGGTATCACTGGTAGCAACTGCACCAGAGCCCAGGAGTTTGGCTTACACAGCTTGACCCAGTATATTACACTGTGTCTTGGCAGCTTGGCTCTTTCCTTCTGGGGAAGCACTCTGGGCCTTACCTGCACTGCAGTCCCTATGGTTACGAGGCATGTGCTGCTCACCGAAGGAAGAGCAACATGGGCAGAAGTGGATAATGTATTTGTGTACATTACCCCTTAAATCTGCATCTAGATTGATGCTCCCTCCACAAGTAACAATAGCAACTACAGATTTTTTCCTAGCACCTTACATTTGCACATAGCATATTACATATGTGTACATGACAATAGGCACCCATCCATAACTCCAATAATAACACCACAATGACCACCTCGTGACTTTGAAAAGAGCAAAGAGTGCAACTCTACAACTCAGTCATTTTCTAATTCCAATACCAAACAGTAGGGCGTGGCAGGGATGTGCAGTCAGGGTAGGCAGGGGAGGCAGAGCCTCTCCTGTCATACTCCCTGTCAGACGGCAGAGTTTTGACTATAAAAATGATTAGAATAATACCTATAGCTTATAACTATATTGTGTATTATTCTGATCATTTTATAGACAAAACTCAGCAAAATTGCAGCACTCCCTGGAAATACAGGGAAAGACAAGAGATGAGGCAGTAAGAGCTCAGCCTCACCTCTGGTAGCTCAGACACTGCCTGGATTGGGGGCTGGGCCATGACGAAGCCAATAAAACACAGAGAAAAGAGCTAATGGAGGCGTGCCTTGAGCTCTGATGGAAACCTCTGATGATCAGGTGACCAGTGCAGGACATACTTGCCCACATCCTGGCTGCCCCCTCCGGAAGGGAGAAGCCAGGTCGGCTTAGCAGGGGGTGGGGCCAGCATAGAGGGGCGCGACCCAGCACATTACACAGCAATTAGGGGCAGAGCTGGGGGCGTGGCCACGCAATCGCGTCATTTTGACCTTGCTACACACTGCCTAGATTTCCGGCATTGTGAAGCAGGGGGCGGGGTCATGATAACGCAATTCAGTGCAAATTGCGTCATCAGCCCCTCACCCGCTGCGGGGGTTTGTGGCTGCATTGTGCGGGGGACTGGAGGGGCCCGGGAGGCTTGCCTACTTTTCGGGGGGCCGGGAGCGGCACACGATTTTCGGGAGGCTCCCAGCAAAATCGGGAGAGTAGGCATGTATGGTGCAGGAAGTGCTCAGGCATTGGAGCTCAGCATCAGTTGCACTGAGGAGGGAAGGAAATTGGCATATGCAGACAGAGGAAACACACAAAGGAGAAAAAGGCAGCAGAGATGTATGTGTGTGTGTGAGGGGGATCTGTGCTACGGGGAATCTGTGTGTGGTGGGGGATCTGTGTGAGGGGGACATCTGTGCAAGTGTGGCAAGTTCATATATGTGTATGTAAATCTAGCTCTGGTACTAGCCAGTGCCTCCCCATCCACTGACCTCACCGCACAGCCCTGGGGCGTGGTAAGAGTTCTCTTCAAAGTGGATAAAATGGAATAGGAATTAATTGTATTATCATATGCCAAAATAAGTCTGAAAAAATGTAGATCCATTGTAAGTAGATAGGGAAGAGGAGCAGTCACAAAGGCCTATGGAAAGGTCTACAAAGATTATAGAGCCAACAGAAAACATCTAAGCATCATCCAGATTGAAAAAATATGCCACAGTTATGTCTTTACACTATCTAGGCCCAAAGCAGACAAGTATAAGCTTACAATGGTGATGAACAGAGGTGCATCTACCCATTGGCCAGGATGGCACTCGCCAGGGGCACCAACCAAAGGGGGGGCGCCGTCCGGCAGTGCCACCAATAGCAGAGGGGTGGACAAGTCCCCCAGCCCCACAAGTGTAGGGCAGACCACTATCTGCCCTACTCCGTTTACAAACACACAGCCAGCGGTGGCTGTGTGTTTGTAATAGCAGCCAGCTAATGAGTCAGACAGACTCTCATTTGCTGGTGCGTCATCCGCGGAGGGAGCCGGCTGGAGCTCTCTAATGAGCTCTGTGGTCCAGCTCCCCCCGCAGCATGTGATGGGAGAGATGTCATACGTCATGACGTCTCTCCCATCCAGGAGAGGAGCGGCCGGGACTCAGAGCAGACAGCGTCGGTCGCGTCAGTAGCAGGGATCAGGTAAGTTGAATTGTGTTTGTGTGTGTAAGCCTGGCACTACAGGTGGGGCACTGAAATAGAGGGTGGCAGCTACTGGGGGCACTTTATGGGGGGGTGCCCTTTACTGGGGGGCACTGTATAGGAGTGGCCACTACTGGGGGCAATTTATGGGGGTGGCCACTACTGGGAGCACTGTATAGGAGTGGCCACTACTGGGAGCAATTTAGGGGGTGGGTGGCCACTACTGGGGGCACTGTATAGGGGTAGCCAATACTGGGGGCAACTTAGGGGGATGGCCGCTACTGGGGGCACTATATAGGGGGGACTACTACTTGGGGCACTGTATAGGGGGGGCTACTACTGGGGTCTACTACTGGGGGGCACTGTATGGGGGGACTTCTACTGGGGGTACTATATAGGGTGGGCTACTACTGTGGGCACTGTATAGGGGGTGTTACTACTGGGGGCAATGCAGCATAGGGGGGATTAATACTGGGGGATTACTATTGGGGGCACTGCATAGGAGGGTGTGGGGGGGCCAGTCCATTACATTGCCAGGGCCGCTTGGATCACTAGATACACCCCTGGTGATGAATAGTACAGGTTGAGTCTCCAATATCCAAATATTCCAAAATACGGAATATTCCGAAATACTTAATTTTTTTTGCTTGACTGAGATAATGAAACCTTTGATTATTGATGGTTCAATGTACACAAAATTTGTTTAAGGTACTAATTATAAAAAACATTGTATAAAATTACCTTCAGGCTGTGTCTATAAGGTGTATATGAAACATAACTGAATTTCATGTATGTACACAAACTTTGTTTGAGTCACAAATTTATTGAAAATATTGTATAAAATGACCTGCAGGCTGTATGTATAAGGTATATATAATACAGAAATGCATTCTGTGTGTATATGTGCGTCCCATTCCCAAGATATTACATTATGATATGCAAATATTCCAAAATACGGAATATTCCGTTATCCAAAATACCCCTGGTCCCAAGCATTTTGGATATCAGAGACTCAACCTGTACTATGCAAAATGAAGGGACCTCTAATCAGACAACTAAGATGTATTGGTTTATAAATAAGTTTTTTTGCATTTTTTTTTCTAAATACATTTTGCTTGGTCATTTCGGTTGTAATCCAGGCAGAGTTTTTTATTCATGTGACTTGGATGTGATGTAGAAAACACATCTGCATTTGGATACAGCTGTATACACAAAGCAGTTACATGTCATATCCAAAGGGAATGGCAAAAAAACCCAGCTCTAGCTAGGAGGATATGAAAGAGTTAGTGAAAAACACAGAAGGAATAGAGATGAAGCATATAAAAGTAAAATACAGTTGGCTTATGATGAGAAATTCAGGGAGGGCATGTATGCCTTAAATATAATAATTTATTCATCCTCCAAGAGTTAGACACCAGCAGTACAGTTTTAGGCTCCATGACTTCAGTTCATGGCTCCTAGGATTTGCCCACACCTGGGTACCACTCTAAAAAAGTATCGAGCCTACATCTGTAACAGACAGCAAGACACACTTATGGAGAAAAAAAATTGAGCACCGAGTTTGAAAACCCAAGTGAGCTCTTGTCATGAAGATGGAAGATCAATAGGCAGCACATACAGAGGAAGGATTAGGGACAAAATGCATCAGAGAAGCTTAACTTCAAATGCGTCCTCAATCTTTGTTTCCTCTTCATCTATAGAAGAGAAGATCTCTCTGCTGGATGTGGATCTCCAAGCAATTCTCCCCTGTGAAGTTACAGGCAAACAAATTGTTTTCAAGGTCCCACTTAGCAGTATAATTTGGAATGGTAATTTCGCTAATGCACTCGGAAAAAAAATGGAGAAAAAAAACACACAAACAACTTTTGTAACACAGAACAGAGTTTTTAATCATATTAACTTTTTATTTGCTAAAGGACTGTGCCAGACAAGCCATGTTACCTCCAGTGGGTGAAAAGTGACAGATAAACTCTCAATTAAGGAATCTGGATGAAGAGTCGACAGACAAAAGTCGACCATGTACGGTATATGTCGACACCAAATGGTCAACAGGTCCAAAATGTTGATGACAAAAGGTTGACAGGTTCCAGTGGTCGACAAAAAAAAGTTGACATGATTTTTTTTTTCCAACATTTTTAAGGTTAGGTTTAGGGTTAGGCACTTGAGGGAGGGTTAGGCAGAGGACGGTTACGGTTAGGCATTATAGGGGGAGAGTTAGGCTACGGTTAGTTTTAGGCAACAAGGGAAGGGTCAGGGTTAGGCACTAGGGGGAGGGTCAGGGTTAGGCACTAGGGGGAGGGTTAGGCTTAAAATACAACAAAAAACATGTATGGACCATTTTTGTGTCGACCATATGTGTGTCAACCATTTGTCACTATCTAACTTTTGTCAGTCGACATTTTGTCCTTGTCAGCCTTTTCTCCCTGTCAACCTATTGGTGTCGACCTATACAATGTCGACCTTTTGTCTGTGGATCTCTTATACTACACTTGTCAATTGATACTAAAAAAATTGCATGGAATAAAAAAAAAAAAGAAGAACCATGGGATTGATCCTCCAGGACTTAGGGGCCTATGTATCATCACTTCTTGATGAGAGTTAAAGTTGTGAGAGAAAAAGTTTTAACCAATCAGCTCCTAACTGTTATTTTTCAAACACAGCCTATAAAATGTAAGTTACAAGCTGATTGGTTGGTGATTTATATCTCACAATTTTCTCTCTCATCAAGCTTTGTTGATACATAGGCCCCTTAAACTGTTTTAGTCTACATTTTATTTTTCAGTGCCAGTTGTCCATGAAGCTCATAGAGAAGACATAACAGTTTTCAGGTGGGGAATGGGGTTTATTGCAAACAAAAATACATGGACTTCTGCATTCATTATTGTACCAATTCTGAGATACTTTCCAGGAATATCCTGTAATTTTTACTAGACTTAATAATAATATACAGCATCTTGGTCACACAAATAACGTATATGACTGGTCCACATGAGTAAACTCTGGAAAACTGGTGGGAAAATAGCGCAGAATAAGCATTCATTACTCTCTACGATAAGCCACCAATGATCACATTGTCACTACATGCCGTGTGAGAAGTGTTCTATTTACCTACTAATTCCATTTGTGCAAACGCTTGTGTGAATGATCACTTGTTATCATCAAGACTTCGCTTATAATGGGGTTCCATAATATTTTCTTGCTAAGCACCTCCTTGTGCCTGTAATTATTGACTAAGCACTCCCTTGTATATATGGATGTGAAATCAATACTCACTTTGAGCTATAAATTTGTATCAATTACCCCGTACTGAAGGTTATTTACCAGCACTGCTCAATGGGGCAAAACCATAGTAACCAATCAGGAATTAGCTGTGATCTGTCAAGTGCAGAGGATGAAAATACATGTTCCATTGTTTGCTGTTAATGCAGGTTTGCACCTCCAAGTAATGTTAGGCAATAACCGTGTATGACTATAAATGTTATCAAGTATCTCAATATTCCTGTAAACTTTTACTAACATACCTTTTGTTCATATGTTATTGATATATATTTTATTAACTACTAATACAGTACATTTTTGTAATCCACGATACAGGCTATAATAGTAGTATCCCTTCAGATGTGGACCTCAGATTAAAAAGAAGTGGATATTAAAAAATATATGGCATATGCTGGGAGACCATTAGGGCAATGGGGTGATGGCAATCATGTAAAAATATCACATTTGAAAAGTAGGATAAATACTTTTCTTTTTTTGGAATCACTTAATAAAGAATACAATCTTCATACATAAATAAATTGCACATCTCTTTATAAAGTCGCACTGCAAATAACTCCAATTTTAGTCTGTGTTGTAGGCTTGGGGCATCACAATTACAATGTGCTTATAGATGTTGCTTACTGTATATCATTTCTTATCCAAAACAATCGGCAGCTTGGAGCTTAGGGCTCGATTCAGACCCGCTCGCTAGATGCGTTCGCACACAGCTGTCAGCTGCCAAAGTATGCAAATCCCGCGATCGCATGGCAAGGCATTAGCACGCTCACTATGTCTTGGCGTGCGTTCGCGGTGTGTATGTAGACGCCAACCAGCCTGTCTAAAGATGCCCACTTTCCCTTAGTAATACACGTCATCTCCAGCAACTGTATACAACCATCGGTAACATCGAGTACCATCGGAACCATACGCAGCACTTGTGGCTGACCATACCCTACCGCAGGCACTGCAAGTGCTACATTGTGTACTTCAACCATGTGACGTGTACTATGACGCTCCGTATTAATTATGCACGCTTCTGAAACGGCGTTGACGCTCAGACACGCCTACGTTCCCACCACCACTCCCCCGTTTCCATCGACCAACCCCTGTTACCACCCACAACCGGCTTGTCTGTCACTCAATCTAGCGAGGCGTCTGTGTGCAGGGGGCGATCGCTACGCGATCGCATGGACTGGTTCGCGCACGCGCAATGCGTTGCATACGCATGTGCACACTGCAAACATCGGCAGGCTACGCGCGAACGCAGCCTAGCGATCGGGTCTGAATCAGGCCCTTAAATCAAGTTAGGCCCTGCATACTGTGCCTCATGCCTCAGTGATGTAATGCCTCGGCTCCTATTGAATAAACAGGCTGCGTTTCCATCCATATCGGTTCAGCCCACAAAGATGGCTGCCTCTCCGGCGATGATGACAAACGAAAAGTTTGAAGGAAAAAAAAAACTTCCTGGGAAAGTTGGAAACTGGGCAGACACCTTGAAAAGGGACTTTAAAACTGCTCTTTTACCTTATTCATTGTGTCAGAGCCTTATATCCTCGCTATGGCGCCTAAACGGTTAAAGAAAACAATAAAAGACGGAGGGGAGCCAGAGAATGGGTAGAATTTGCTGGCGTTTACTTTTAATCTACGGTGCTTTGGCTCTGTAGCTTATCAGACCTATGTCAGCTTCTTTTTCCTCTTTTATAGTCGACGCATCGCCCCCCATGCTGCTGCTGGGGGATCGGGACCCAAGTGTCTGTCAGCTTTTTGTCAGGGGAGAAAAGAGAGAAGAAAGAGGAACGGAACAAGAGGCAAAGCAAAGCTAAGAAGAATCTATTAGATGTCACCGGGCTTTTGTATCCGTGTCAATGATTCAGGATTAGAGTGTTTGAAATAATCTTATTGAGAGGAATCAAAGGAAACAGAGAGATGAGGCAGCCTCCACAGCATATGGTAACTGCCTGGACAATATCTTATTAAGGATGTGTGCCCTGGCACCATTACCTCCATCTATTGTACCAGCCATTCACCAACTCATAGGTGCTACTGACACACACAAAAAAAGTTCCCCATAAGAAAGACAGAGAGGAAATTGTTCTTTCTGTGAATTACTGCATAATGGGAGGCTATGAGAAGTCTCTGACTTCCACAGTTGGGGTGAACAATGAAGATACAATATGCGCAAAGTAAACCTATATTTCACAGGAGATATGCATGGCATTGTGGGACCCCAGCTTGTAAATTAGACACTCGGAAAGCAGAGCTGTCAATTAAAGTTCTGCTCCTTTACGTTGTGCCACAGGGTCCGTGAACAGGATGGCGACTCTGCAACCCCAAATCAGCAACCCCCAGCTAGGGGGCCTAACAGGCCTCAATAGTGGATAAGAAGAACCCAATTCTTTAGGATTGTGGCAGTTTTGTAAATTGTATCCTGGTGCCTAAATGTGTTGAACGAAATGGCACACAGGAACAATGCCATGTGCAGGTTTTTAGAAGTGGAGATGTTGCCCATAGCAACCAATCAGATTCTGCTTAACAGTTATCTAGCACCTTTTTAGAAGATAGCTAGAATCTGATTGGTTGCTATGGGCAACATCTCCATTTCTAAAAACCCGCACTTTAGTAAATACACCCCATAAACTGTTATGAAGCGATTACATTGCAGAAGGCCTGATTCTGAGTTGCATGTAAGAACAAATGCGGCCGCATCTAGTGATGTTTAGCACACTGCGCATGCTTTGCGGTTCTGCATCTTTGCGAACTTATGATCGATTCAGAGTCACAAGCATCTCCGTGTTTTCTCGATGGCTGCTAAGTGGGTGTTTCTGGGTGTCAAGTGGCCTAATTGCATGCAAGTGAACTGTTTTGTCCGTGTATCGGGTCAGTGTTTCGGGTGTGTAGCCAGAGTTACTTGCTATTCTCAGTCGTGTGTATGCAAAGAGGACCCCAAATTCATCTCCTGCACCAAGCATGGGGCAGGTGTAAGTGCCAATGACTGTGATGACGGCTACGCAAGTGGTCATAGAAGGGGGCAGGTGCGTTCCCATCAATGTGTATGTGTCAGATTACGTGTTTATTGTTGCAATAGCATTCAGTTGATACTCAGGGCCTGATTCACTACGGATCGCTATTCTGCTTCTACGCCCGCAACGCAGATATTTAAATGTTTGCATTCGCATTGCGATCGCAGCAATGACATAAGGACGCACACTTCCTCTTACTCACATCCGTATACTTGGCCAAAATAGAAAAACGATCGGTAACATCGAGTGACATCGGACCCATATGCACAGTTAATGAAGCCCAGACCTCACTCAGGAATTGCTTACTTCTGCGCACGCTATGAGGCCTCAGGCGCCGTCTGGTATCGCAGTGGCTAATTTATGCAAGCCCATGCAATGGCGTTGAAACGCACTGATGTGCCTGCGTTCGCCCGACCACCCCCCGTCACCAAATGACACTTCCTGTCAATCACTCTGTCATGGGTCTGCGTATCCTCTGTTATCGCAGTCCCTATCGCAGCGTTTGCATGCGCACTGTGATGCATGCACAGTGTGAATTAATCGACCGATTGCGTGCGTATAAGCAACTGCGATCCTTGCTGAATCAGGCCCTCTGTTCGCAGCGGGCGTCTGGATTTTCGTTCACATTACACAGGACTAAGAATAAGTCCCTGAATGTGTCAGATTTTCTCACTGTAATTATATTCTTCTAGCTACCATCATGAATAAATGTTGGTGATGGCATCATCTTTCAATATATCTTATTACCATTACCCGTTATTTACAGGCTATAATACCCTTTATAGTACTGCTTAGATAAGTATGTATAAATAACAAGTCATCACCGATATATTTGTGATAACATAGTTCTTACTATTTATTAATCTTAATAAATGTAAAGTGACAATGGCAGACTTGCTGAAGACCCTAGCTTGAATTCAGTCAGCTGTGTACCAAACATGGAGTAATGCTTTAAAAAAAATGTGTACAACTCTGCATTAAGCTGTAGCACTCAAATTACAGAATAAATTATTCTCATTCACCTCAAATCAGATAGGTGGTTCCATATCAAAGAAAGATCCCTGCACCAGCCTGGCATGGAGTCAATCATGAAAATGAAAATGAACAGAGCAAAAGAAAATGTAAATTAAGGTGACACATACAGAGCTTGTGCTTATATCAGAATTTGGAAAATAAATGTGCCAAAAAAGAAACAAATGGCAATTGCAAGTTGTCTACTATGCAAAACAAGTTTTGTATGTGACTATGTACTAAGCCTTGGAGAGAGATAAAGTGGATGGAGATAAAGTACCAACCAAGCAGCTCCTAACTGTCATTTTTCAAACACAGCCTGTAAAGTGACAGGAGCTGATTGGTTGGTACTTTATCTCCATCCACTTTATCTCTCTCCAAAGCTTAGTACATAGGGCCTGATTCAGACCCGCTCGCGAGCTTACAGCGCTCGCAAGCAGGTCGATGTTCCCCCACTGTGCATGCGCCGCCTCCGGCATGTGCATGAGCGTGCTCCGTCGCTTCGGGGCTTACTACAAGACGAGGCAGCTGTCAATGTTGATTGACAGCTCGCCCTGTTTTGTAGGCGGGGAGGGGGGTGGCTGCACAAACGCAGGCATTCCCTTAGGAACAAGAAAAAAATCCCTTTATTCCCTTAGGAACACCTGCCGTTTGTGGGCGGTCCTACTGACATCACTCGTGATGTCAGAAGTGGACTTCCTGCTCTATTAGAGCAGGAAGTCCACTCGGGCTTGCGGGAGCCGAGACCCTCCCGAAGGGTCTCGACACAAGCCTGATGGTCGCGATAATCGCGACCATCGCCAGGCCGCACGCACTAGCTGTGGGTAGTCACCCACAGCTTTGCGAGCGGCCTGTAGGCCGAAACAAAGGAAAAAAAAACGCCCTGATTCAGAGCGAGCGCTCGCAAACAGTGAGCGCCTCTGAATCAGGCCCATAGACCCCTAAATATTTACCCATTTAACAGCATTGAATGTAAATAAGCCGCAATAACATGTGTAATCGTATACCCATCATTAGTAATCTACAAATTGTCGTGTCACAATAATCTAATGTAGGACACAGCCTTTTTTTCAGAATAGTAACATTTTTACAATGGAACAGTTAGCTCAGGTATTAGTTCTGGCATTAGTTTACTAGATCTCCAGATATGATGGAGCGTGGGTTCTTGAATGCCTCCAATACATAAAATAGACTGGGAATGAGAAGACAAATTCTCTGCGCTCAGGGAATAACAAAGCTGACAGCTCCAAGTCAATGGCACGCTCAGCAAAATAGAAGTTCTACACAATGATATTATATATTAACCATCAAACTTTTCATTCTCTTAACCTATCATCAGAGATTCCAGCGACGCAGTGTTACCACCAAGCCATGTGCTATTCTCAAATGCTGCCGCTTAGAATTGGTTTGAAGTTTGGCAGCCATATTGGCTCAGCCACGTGAAGCCATGCTGTTATCACTTCATTTAAGTCAGGACTTATGATTACTTCGCCAACATAGCCGAAACAGATTTTCTGATCTCCATCATGAGAACAATAGAACAAGATATAAATATTGGTTTCTACCTTTAATGAATCAAGTGAATGGCTGCGCTGTTTTTAGTCTCCAGCTACTGTATTTGCGGATTAAAACTATACAACCAAAACCAGCATCTATACACCTAAAGCATCTTTATCCTGACTGCAAAAAGTCTGGAAAACAGAATTTACACTGATCTACTTTCTGCAATGCCGTCTTATTCTGCAAACCTAATTAGCAAACTCACTCATTAGTCTTCTAGAAAAATTAGCACAGCTTATGCTAATTACTCCTGTAAAATTTAATAAACTCTTTGAAATAGGGATAGACTAATGAGGTTTTATTTATTGAACTAAAATAACTGTGAGGAAAAAGGTTAGGACACAGGGATACCCATTGTAGTGATAAAACCACAATTTATTCCATTCCAGCACAGAAATTTTATAGCTGTGCTTTTAAATTCAAATATGAGTTACAATTCGGATGCTAAATCAATCCTGATCTTAATTTAAAAGAAGAAACCCCCCTCCCCCCCTTCTCTGAGCCATGATTTGCGGCTCGGAATAACTTCTTGCTTTTAATGGGAGTAGTGAATTTGTGTCACGGAAATCGTTCCTTTCAAATGACATCATTGAATCATTAGAAGGCATTTACTTTCTGAGAAATCAGAGGGGCACATTCATGACACCCTAGACGCTACAGCAAAGCACAAAAGGGGTTCACAGGAGACTTTGCAAAGTTGACCCCACGCCAAGGCAGCCGGAGACGTTACATGCAAGGAAAGGTGTCTGGAAAATTCACACCTCCAAAATACCTGGCACCGATACAAGGACGTCCGAAAAGTGAAACACAGGATCTGATGGACTGTGAAGTTTCACTGGAGATAGAGGATTAGGATGCAGAGATGGGCCAAGTACAATACCAATTCCTGACCTTCAAGCGGCAGCAATTTTTGCAGACAACGCAATGGGGATCATTAGCACAAAGATGCTGTAACCCGTAACATCTCATCAGACTGTAGTCTACTTACATTGCATCCGTGCTGGTCGAAAGGTGACCCTACAAACCTTCACTTGGGGCCCCAGCTCCTTCCTGCTATATTGCCAGATTTGTTTGTTATAGCTTGCAACACTTGTTTACAATGCCTGCTGATGTGTTACTACAGATAGATGTCTCTTTATTTGATGACATGTTTTATTAATGTATAACATAGATTAAGGGTCGTGTGCGCCCATTTTGAAAGTCAAAGGGGTGCCAGTGTGACTCTCGATTGTTTGTCCCTGACTTATGCCCGTATTCAATTAAGAGGCGAAAAATCGGAAAGGTTTTGCCTGTCCGACTCCGCCTCCTTCGCCTGTTTCAGAGGTGAAAACTTTTCATGCGCGTCCCCGCTTTTTGCCCTATTCAATTGCAAACCACGCGAAAACGGAAAGCGGCTAATGTGGAACAGGCGGAAAGTACTGTCAGAAGATGGGAAGTCAGTCTGTACCCCAAAAAAGATGAACTAGCATTGGGAATCAATGTACATGTGTCCTAATACCCTGAATTAAAGTGTTTGGGGTACTTATTAGCGTCTATGCAAAAGTGGTGAAGAATGGCATGAAGCAGTATTTCTTGGTGAAAATAAGTCCAGTCAAATTTGGGGTACATGGAAATGGGTGCTAGCATATTTAAATGTCTCTAAAGTGAACTTTTAAAAAATGTAAAAAAAACGCACCCGCTGCATGCACCTGCAATCCCAAAAACACCTGACCCATCCTAGCAGACCCCAAAGAAGTCTATTTTGCTAGTTTGTACACTTGTCCCCCCACTTTTTACTTTTTCACCCCAAAAATTAAAGTACTTTTTTGGGGTATTGTTTTTTTTGTAATTATTTTTCAAAATTTGGCCTTTGGGGGGCTGTCCCAAGGGTTCTGGGTGGTTTCCCCACGTTTGTACCCCAAAATAAAGATTCTGCACTTCTTTTCACCTGCTATTCATCTGCAAATCTTTTTCGCCTGTTAAATTGCATTGAGTTTCAGCGTAGGCGAAATCCGTCTGGAATTGAATTTGGCGATAAGTTCTGACCAGGCGAAAAGTGGCAATAGGCAAAACTTTTTCACCGATTACGGCTTTTCGCCTCTAATTGAATACGGCCCTTAGTCACAAAGGTTGAAAACCAAAGAAAGTTTCAATGCTATGTAGCTTTCTGGGAACTGGCATTAGTAAGAACTTTTCCAGCTCAGTTTTCCTTAGTTTTACAATGGCCTAGGTGCACAAATCTTCATTTATCTACCTTAAAATTACTCTGCCATTTCCAGGCTCAGTTTGTCAATGCATTTAAATCCTAATTTTTAGAAATCCTTCGTAGCTTAGTGTCACCAGCAAAAACTTGCACTGTAGTATATTTAGCGACTTTTTCAAGTTGTCCTCCAGGGGATCCAGGTAGAAGGTGCGTAGCATGGTAAATTGCGTAACTGCTGCTGCTCCCCCTGATGTGTAAGGCTGCAATTTGCGGCATTAACCTGTAGGGGAGGGGGTATAGGACAATGATGGCACAATGCACAAGGTCCTGTGCTGCCCACTTCACCAGGCTCTATAGTATTGCGCTATATATAGCCCAATACTGATCCCTGAGTCGTATTACAATTATTTTAGTCCAGTCTTAATATGTTCGGTTTATAAATATAACTATCCAGTGTCTATTGTCCTTCAACCTGTTCTCTACCCAAGTACACACTTTTTCCCAAGCACTTTATCCTATGTACAACACTCTTTTATGAAGCTGAAAATATATATAATTTGTGCTACCAAGATCCAGCTTGGACTATACCTAAAAGTTGATCAGCTCGGTGAGATAAGAATGTTGCTAGATTGTAAGCTCCTAGGAGCAGGGTCCTCCTCCCTACTGTTCTCACAGCCCTCTTCTCTAGCACTTCAATGACAGCCTTCACCTTTCCAGCTGTATTGTGTACTGAGAATTGTGGTGCTAATTGTTACTTGTACTCTGAGTTTTGGTTACTGTAATGTAATGTTCTGTGTACCATGTACTGTCCTGCTGTTGACGTATGTACGGCGCTTGTGGCGCCTTATAAATACAATGTAATAATAATAATACTTATATCGATGCTGACGCTATGTTATCAAGTAATGTTTCCAAATCTTATCACTAAGAATGCCTTCAAACAATTTTACTGGTTGTGATTCTTTTCCCCATTTTAGAGACTTATCACATCTGCTTTTCTGCTAATCTTGTGACACCTAGCCACTTAGGAGCGAGTCCATAATAATAAGAAATATAAATTAACTTAGTTCCCTTATCACACATAGGTGGATGCTATCATGACCAGTCACATGATCTGGATAAGGCATTACTACAACTCCACTTGTGTCAGGCTAGTTACACAGTGGTAAACAAAAAGGCTTTTGCTAGCTTGTTTTTAATGCTAGTAATATAATGTCATTGGATATGGAATATATTGGTACAAATGATTCCAAACCCATTTTCACTTGTGCCTTTTTTAACAACAGTGGGTAAGCATCCTGGCACAACTTGTATACCTACGGTGATGATTCCTATGATTCCTATGTAGACCACCTGGTTTATTATAAGCATACAGGGAATTCTGAAAACGGGTTGAAAGGAAAAATATTATCTATAACAAGTGATTTTCCATCATTCTCTCTCCTGTGGCAGATCCTGAAAACTGACGATGTAAAGCAGGAAAGATGGCCACTTTAGTACCGTGGGAATTTGCAAGCTGCCTCAGAAGATGAGTATAAACGATAAGACTTTTGTAGAGATATTCAACTGCTGGCAGAAAGCTGTAGGGCCATCACCAACATCTCCAATTTTCCCTTGCACTCCATAGAGGTGCGTAGGAAACTTTGCGATGTTGGGTTACCATATTCCAACATAATTTTTGCAGCCGCGCATCACAGTAACACATTGCAGAGAACTGAAAATGTGCTTAATCCCAAGGATCTCAAATGATAACACAAACATAAAGTGAAGGCTAAAGGTCTGTGTATATTCTATGGAGTTAGGAGCTATAAATGAAGACTGTGGTCTTGTTTACATAGTTTTCCCATCCCCTGATTGGGCACTGAAACTGTATAGTATCTGTTCCCTGTTTTACACCGCAATAAAAGTGGCAGTTTTGTGTGTACACCCAGAGGCTTATACACAACATCCTGTTCAACCAAAAACCTTCTCTGTCTAAAAATGTTATATTTTCTTACTATAAAAAAAATGTAAAATGAACTGTGCTACCAAATATTCTAACCCACTGAATGGTTCCTTCCACCAGTGCTTGGTCCTGAACAAGTGGCTCCAAGTTTATAGGTAACTGAGTATGATTAATTCTACCACACTACTAGGGTCCAGCTATAGAATGGTATGTAACTATGGTATGACTACTATTTTTTGTGTACCTTAATATACCCATCACACTGCTCTATATATCACAGAATTTCCAAATGATCTACATTGTAAAATGTATTTCACTTTATTATTTCTTAGTTTTCAGACAAACTTCACCCATGTTTTATTCATACTCCCCAAAAAATAGTAGTATAATATGCCAATCATTGATATAATTTTGTTTGCCTTATGGAGAAAATAAAGCACTGCATAATGTTACTTTTAACTTATCTGCTTGTCTTTAGGAGCATCCTGTCGACCTTTATCATGTGAACGTGATAATAAACTAATTTTCACATGCTCACAGCCTTGCATTAGCAGTGCCTTGCTAGTTACAACAAACTTTAGTGGGCAGCCAACGAAATAGTCTAACCCAGTGCTCCCAAACTTTTTTGACTCATGGCGCCTTAGAGTATCCAAATTTTTCCATGGGACCCTGTAGCAAAAAGTTTCTTATTGAGAAATTAAGAAAAAAATGAAATGAAGTAAATTGTGCTTCTATGTCACCCTTAGGTTCTGTTATGTGGTGGGTGACAGGGCTGCGCTTATTTCTGTCCACACATTCTTTGATTGGCAGCCATTAGCACTGGTTTTGCCTATAACACTGACTAAACATAATTTTATTTGTACTGGACCACCAACCCAAGGTACCCCTGCAAGAGTCCTGAGGCACCCCAGGGTGCCACGGCACCCATTTTGGGAACCACTGGTCTAACCACTAACATATTCTTGGGTCAATTAAACCTAACTGCTTTACAAAAGCCGATAAATTCTCTTTATTTTAACCATAAGCCAGTGATTCCCAAACTTTTTAGAATCACGGCGCCCTAGAGGATCAGCATTTTTTCCACGGCACCCCTGGGGCAAAAGTTTCTTATTGAGAAATTCTGCAAATCTTAAATGAAGTAAATTGTGCTTATATACTGTATATGTCAGCCTTAGGTGCAGTCATGTGGTGGGTGACAGGGCTCCACTTTTTTTTTTGTCCACATAGCTTTTGATTGGCAGCAGCCAGCACTGGTTTTGCCTATCACACTGACTAGACATAATTTTATTTTTACTGGGCCACTAACCCAAGGCACCCCTGCAAGTGCCCTGAGGCACCCCAGGGTGCCACGGCACCCAGTTTGGGAACCACTGCCATAAGGCATCAATGAATATAATGAAAATGGTTTGCCCAAAAACTCTCTTCTCCTGATTTTCAAAGGTGACATTTCCTGATCAGTCCTAGGGGTATATTTACTAAAGTGAGAGTTTTTAGAAGTGGAGATGTTGCCCAGAGCAACCAGTAAGATTATAGATATTATCTTCATCTAGTAGGTGCTAGATAAATGTTAAGTAGAATCTAATTGATTGCTATGGGCAACATCTCCATTTCTAACAACTGGCACTTCAGTGAATATACCCCCTACACTGAATATGGGAGGACCACCAACACATATTACATAACATTACATAATAAATAAATAAATATATATATATATATATATATATATATATACACACCAATTATTCTACAATTAGACCTGTTTTATTGTGTAGCTATATAAATAAGCAATAACAATAATAGCACAAGTATCGTCCCCACTGGCAGATGCAAAATTACTTATAAATTCTTATTGAATCATCAATTGTTGCCTTGTCCAAAAATGAGAGTATTATAATATTTGACATCATTTGAAAAAAAAATAATAAAACTACACAAAATGGGAGAAAATTAACAAGCTGAATCACTTTTCTACTTGTTTAAAAGGCTGCATATCTTAAAAACTAACAATTTCACGCCCTAGTGATCCATGCCTCTTTACTGTCAGTCCTCGTTAATGCTCTGTGCACTCTCTACACTCAAAGGAGGGTTAATACACAGAGGTCTATAATGAGAACAGGACAGTGCAACGAGATATCCAATTACATAAAACCTAACTAAAAAGCAGAGAAAGCCTGATACAGGAACTATTAGCTGCCCAGAGTAAAACAAGGAAAGGAAGAGAGGAAAAAATAATGATAAACAGGCGAAGAACGGAAATAATATGCGGTAAATGTGCTGCAATGTTAAAAACAAAAAGGTTACGATTAGAACCATAAACTGAAAATAAATAATTTATTTTATGACATTAAAAATAATACAATAGATAAATGTACGGTTGGAATAGATAAAGAAAAAGACAGAGATAAATAGATATTTAGATTGAGACAGATGGGTAAATGTACTAAAGTGAGAGTTTTTAGAAGTGGAGATGTTGCCCATAACAACCAATCAGATTGTAGCTATTATCTTCTAGAAGGTTTTAGATAAAAGTTAAGTAGAATCTGATTGGTTGCTAAGGGCAACATCTCCACTTATAAAAACTCTCACTTTAGTAAATATACCTCAGAGAGAGATGAGATAGATATAGATATATAGATTGAAATATACAGCATGGCTGGCATAGTGGTTAGCATTACTGGCTCTCATCACTGAGGTTTCGGGTTTGATTTCCTGCCAAGGCTGTGTGGCATTTTTTGGGGTTTCCTCCCACATCCCACATTGTGTGTGTATAAGTGGTAGGGACTTTAAGTTCCAATATATATATATTATACCATGCCGGACAGCTCACCAGAACAAAGACAGGAAAAACGCTCATTCACCACAGCACGTACCCAGCATGCTGTACGCTGGAACACACATCAGGAAGTGCAGCAGCGGGTTTACGGCATTCAGCCATTGCTCCATGCACTGCATCACATGGGGCGGCACCCTACAATGACAATATAATCACGTGCATGCAAGATAACATCATCGCGCATGGGCAATGCAAACCACAGGAAAGTATGTGTTCCACAATGGCATGCAAGCCACACCATAACAATACATATGAATACCAAGATTAGCTGAGACAACATATTAATTAAAGGTAAAATTAAAACAAGGTAATTCATCCCAAGGTACAGGAGCGCAGACATTATATTAACACTAAAACGAAAATAACAAAGGGCCTGATTCAGCTGCGGACGCAGCTCAGTTTTTTATGCAGATTCCCGATGTTTGGGAATCTCCGCATGCGCTGGACCCATACTTCGCATGTGCAGTACGGGTCTGCGATATCACTCGCAGTTCGGCAGCAGACTGTCAGTGATTGACCGTCTGCTGCCGTTGTGGGGGAGTGACGGGGCCAGGATCTCCGTTAGCTGACAGAGATTTCCTGGCCTCTTGTCAGCATCCGCTGCTGCGATAGCAAATGCGTCCTCTGTTGGATCAGGCCCAAAGTCACTACTGCGTGTTAGCATTTTATCCTGTATTTGGTTGCCAGTATTCAATTGTTTAGTGCTGACGCAGCTCTTGTCTAAAGTGACCATATATATATATATTTAATATACCTGATGCCCGCAGACTGGCCCTCCGTCCTCTAAGGTCTGTCCCGTCACTGCAGTGGGCGCCATTGACTCCGAAGGCACGTGCCTCAGCTCCCACTGCACTTGTCAGAGGTGGGTCAGAGCTTAGTGGATTATTACATAGCTATATATCAGACACATACAGAAGATACAGATACATAAATATATATATATATGAGAGATAGAAGGGAGACATAATTTTGATTTAGAGATCATTTATATGAAGACAAGTACCCACTGAATAGTTACACAAAAAGGAACGCACAAACAAATGTACTTGATAAACTGTGTGTGTTTGGTATATAGCCACAGCTATACATATGCATGTTCATTGTCACAGACGACAGCCTTGCTCTCGGTGCACAACATTCTCTTCTACAATTCCAGACACCCCTAAAAAGGTTTTTAAGTATTCTACTGGGGGAAAAAAACCAGACCAGCAACAATAGAGGGCATGCTAATGTAACATAATCCTTATAAGAAAATACATGACCTGTGCTAATTATACCTCTGCTGAGTCAAGTTTCTTCTGTCTAATGCAGTGTGTGTGAACTAATCACATAACATACACAGAATTATTACATTAGGGTTCTTTATAAGAAATAACGTAGCAGTCATCGGTGCGTTTTCTTTACATGCATAGGTGATTCCGTTAAAATATATATATATATATATATACATACATATACATCCATACATATATATCTGCACGAATACACGCACACACACACACACATATTGGGATACTTATCACACCGTTAGATACTGCATGCTTTTATTTAAAGTATGTGCTTCTAAATGCTTTTTTTCCCCATAAATAAATAATTGTGAAAAAGTATACATATTTAAATAGGGATAAACTGGTTTTGCTTCCAGTTGAGACCATTTCCTCTGGGGAGGCTTTCGCAGATTAGTTCCTTGCACAGACCATTCCTACTCGATGACAGACACATTGCATAAACCTGCAAGGCTATTGGGGGGAAAAAAAAAATCTTTGGACAAGCCCATTCTGCATCTTACCCTGTAATATATTCCGTGCACATACGTGAATGTAAAGGTCCACAAACTAATTTACAATGTATTTATTAAGGAAAGAGTTGTCAGTGTCAATGGCTTGCTAATTAATTGCCAACATCTAATTCATTGTGGCTACTAAGAAAAAAAAATGGAAATTTCTTTGCGAGCTGCCGAGTCTCTTTAATAACCGAGAAACGCATCAAGGTAGCTACCGCTGCTGGGTGAGAGCAACATATTAAGTTAATTGCACTCTTTTTGCCTTGGTCTCCTTGAATATCTGAGTACTACAACAACATAATTGTAGTTACAATGTATGGTCAATATGGTCTATGGCTAAGAATACTACATTGATTACATACAAATAAGATACTTGTTTGTCAGCAAACAAACCAGTTTCTGAGGACTCTCAGAAGCCTTTAACGATTTGGCTGAATGCTGAGGCCCAAAACCTACTGTTCAGTGTTCCACACCCCTCCCTCCAGAGCTCCAGGTCACTATGTCCACACAGGCAACCAGGAGGTAGGTCCGCCATGACTGACTGGTCGTGCTGGCAGATGTTTGTAAAAACATCACCATCCATTCATGAATGACCCTGCAACAAAGGCTGTAAGAGTGCCCCATGCCACAGTGTGAGAATCAGTAGAAGAGGAGTCCAGGGATGTTATAGTGCTGACTGAAAACACTACAGCTAGAAGCCTCACCGTTTCTATGGTTAGTCTCTCATATACCGCATATTGTATCATCCTACATTTATAGCAACTGTTTATACGGCATTCAACATGTGATATTACATTCTAAGCCAATCACACAACCTGCCAACACTAAAGCTGCATACACGCACAACGATTCTGTTACCAACGATTTTCTGAACGATTTTGTGGGATTATCTGTCAGATTATCTGTCAGATTTTTTAAAGTGTAATGAACGATTTTTTTGAACTACAAACGATTTTTGAATATTCCCTTAATGAAAATTGTTGAGTTGGTCAGTCTGACTGAACTACAAACTACAAACGTGAACGCGCATGAACGATAATCGTTCATCATTTTAACTTAGAAAGTGAATGATTTTTTTCAACGATTGAGCGATAAACGATATCGTTAATGATAATCGTTCAAAAAAATCGTTATGTGTGTATGCACCTTAAGAAACATTTTAGTCCAAAGTAAAAAGCAGACAAAGAAAATGGTGAATTCAGTCTATCCCAGTAGATAAATAACTAAATACACAGCAAATAATGGGCAATTATTAACGTAATAACTGATTTTTTTTTTAATTAATTAATTATACTATATTATTATTTGTCGTACAATTAATTTCATGGAAATAACATATATCATGTTGTGTACCATCTAGGAAACAGGGCAGCCATTTGTGATTTGTGAGTATGCAACAATCAATTCACTAGAGGTAAGTGACATCATTGAGGCACCTTGGCGTCTTGCCTCAGTCCTGTCACGTGTTGCTACTGCATTGATAGGCTTCATTCTCTTGAACACTGGCTCAGCCCAGACAATGAGTAAAGGAAACCTTCACACTAATACAAAATGTATTAGACAACGAGGGTAAAAACATGACAAAGATTACAAATCATGACGGTCACCAACTATTCCTGTTATCTTTATCTAGCAAAGAGCCAACTGGACAATGAGTACTGTAGTCTCACAACACCTTGATGACATCCCTGCAGCCTTTCCATTTCTGCAACAAGTCATATTATAAGGGGTGTGGTATAAAAGATAGACACATAAAAGATGGACAATGTCTAGATAGACACCAGGGGCCAAATGTAATAGGGTGACAGTTTAGAAAATGTGACTGTTTAGCAGTAAACTCTCACACTTTTTAAACTCCACTAATGTAATAGAATCCGAGAACATGCAAACTCGCATGTTTTAGACTCAAAGAACTCTTACGATTTAAATTCTAATTCAGATGTTTTACCATTTTGAAGATGAAACTCGACCAATGTGAGATTTTACTGCTAAACTCTCACATTTTCTAAACTCTCACCCTATTACATTTATCCCCAGATGTTAGACAGGCAATAGGTTGACAGGGACAAAAAGTCGACACACTAGAGGTCAACATGACAGAAGGTAGGCAGGTATAAATGGTCGACATGGTCAAAATGTCGCTGTGGAAATGGTCAATACATTAAAAAAAAAATTTCTAACCCTATTCTTCACCCTAACCCTTCCCTTGGTGCCTAACCCTAACTCTCTCTCCTAGTGCCTAACCGTAACAATCGGGGTAGGTGCCTGACCCTAACCATCCCTCCTAGTGCCTAACTCTAACCTTCGGTGTAGATGCCTAACCCTAACCGTTGGGGTAGGTGTCTAACCCTCCAGTAAGTGCCTAACCCTAAACTTAACCCTAAAAAAAAGTGTCAACCATGTTAGTGTCGACCTTTTGATCCTGTCGACCACTTCTACCTGTCGACCTTATTCCATGTTGACCAATAGTATGTCGACCTTTTGTTCCTGTCAACTTATTGCCTGTCTAACATCTGGTGTCTATCTAGACATTATCGACCTTTTAACTGTCTATCTATAGTCCGGTATCCAATAAAAGAACTTCCTTATGGTGCGTACACACGGTACGATAAAAATGTACGATACGAAAGATAACGATATTGACCATATCATTGTCGTTCAGATTGTTCATTTTTTGGTGCCCAATGACCAGCGATGCGCGGGCACGTATGGACAATAACAAAATCAACCATCACCCGTGCATGCAGGCCAACCTGGCCCGTCGGTGGATTGGTGGTGTGCTGGATGAACGATAACAATCATCCAGCACACCAGGATGGTCGTGATGATCAGTCAGCGATATCGTTATCGCTGACTGATCGTACCATGTGTACGCACCATTAGTCATAGAGGTGACTAGATCCATTTTACTTGTTCAGTACTATATCATGTTTCCACATAGGTAAATCTTTAAAACATGACATGCTGTAGATACTTGGAGATACATTGCTTTAAATGAATGGAAGATTTCATGATATTATCAATATCCTATGAAACAACAATATCATCTTGTTTAAAGAGTCAGCACTATACACAAACTGCATGTCCCAAAACCAACTCTAAACAAGGATAACAAGAACTCCGGGCCAAACTGCTTCACTATCTCAGTTATTATCACTATCTTAGTTATATAATAGTTAATCAGCCATGTGGGATTTATATTTCACAGCAAATGTAACTTTACTAATGAAAATTATTTTTAATTCTGTCCCTGCTTAGGCACCAGTGACTTTATAAAAACAGGCTTCCATGCACCTGTGCGCAAGCAGTGGAGTCCTCAGTGTCTTGTGATGGGAGAAAATTTTGAGGCCAGAGTTCAACAGATCATCAACCATACAAGACAAATAATAATAATAATCATAGAGAAAGCAGCAGTGCCATTATAAATGTGCACCCACAAGAATACATTGTAGGTATAGTAATAATACAGATACGATTCCCACTTTTCTTAACTCACTAATTACCAAACATATAATGTGATATTTGTTATGCATACTCTGTATGGATAACTACCATTGTGAAGTCTAATCTTAATATAACAAAAGAAGATTTATTGTCTGCACTTTAAAGCTTATGTTATAGCATGTGCAGCAACGTATACCAACTTTTGTCCAGTCTACCGCAAGTCAGACTAATGAAAGAAAATGACTGATTGGTTGCTATGGGTTACAGAACTTTCCAGCAATTGGTTAAGTAACCTTTATTAAGTTTGAGCAGCAATTAAGCAGTGTGCTAAATTATAGAACAGATGTTATAAAGGGCAGGTAAGGGGTTGCATGGTTGAGCGCTTTCCCTTCTAATGCCACTGCAATAAAATGTGCCTAAACGTCACTGCTGCCTTCATGAGGACAATGCCCGCTCAGAGAAGCGGCATGGGGCAGATGTTACACTGTAATGAGGTTTAGAAATGGGAAGAAATAAAGGCAGTCCCAACCTGTCAATAATCACCGGATCGGAGGGAGTCTCGTTTCGGTTCCCGCAGCTCTTCTTATCACAACAGCGACTGTGGAGCAAGAAAAAAACAGGAGGGGGTTTTAGTACTATGGGTATGCTGCAAAGTCAGCCTCATTGAGACAGCAGGTTCAAATTGCTGCAACATTAACTGAATTCTGACTACCTGCAAACAGTGGAAGAAAACACGTTAGGGCCGCATGGGGGCTAATTACTAACAGTAACCTCCCCCAGCACAGCTGCTGGCTTATTACGTCTTAGAACGGCCCAGGTAAATGAGCCAACCGTCCTCTAAAACACAGTTTATGTCTTTTCTAAAAAAAAAAAAAAAAATTCATTTATCTGTAACATCCTGTTTTTTGTTGTTGTTTTTTAATAAAGGTTAATTCCTCTCTATATATTTGGATTACATTATTAAATGCAACAATTATAGTTTTCCTTTTGTATAACAGGGTTTTGCTGTGTCATTAGGTAATTTAGAGCCTGTGACATCTAATGTTTGGTGGGATATTTCAGAAAATTGGTGCATGAAGCAACCAATCAAATTCTAAAAGAGTTATTTTTCTAGTACATTTAGGGGTTTATGTATCAAGTAGTGAAAAGTGTGGAGAAGTGGACCAGTGGAGAAGTTGCCCCTAGCAACCAATCAACTTTGAAGTAGCATTTATGAAGTACTATAAAATAATAGGTAGAAGTTGATTGGTTGCTATGGACAACTACTCCACTGGCTCACTTCTCCACGCTTTTCACTGTTTGATACATAAACCCAGTAACGTTTTATTCCCCTAATACTGAATGTTCCATTATTAAGTTAAACTTGATCCCAGAAGATTACTTAAGTCTGTTGTTCATGCGATCTGGCAGGTACCCCAATGTATGCTTGTGCTCAGAGCACACTAGTTGCAGCACTGGGCGAGCACTTCATATGGGGGAGGGGCATGCCAGATTATGTGGACGTGAGAATTTAGGTAAGTGGTCTTCTGGGATCATGTGTAATTTAAAATTCTCATTGCAAAACTGATTTTTTTTTTTACTTGGTATAGTTATAATTTAAGAAAATAAAAAGAAAAGTCTTATTGGCTGTTAAGTGTTACAGGATTTTTTTTATTCTGTATAAATCGCTGACAGGCTTACCTCATTATGGTGCTTATGTATATTACCAGGATGCGGTGCTTATGTATATTACCAGGATGCAAACTAGTGCAATGCTGTGCTGGAACCCTTATCAGCCAATCATATATCAGCTTTTAGCAGTCTAGTATAGTCAGACTAATGGAAGCTAATATCTGATTGGTTGCTGGGGGTTATAGCAAATGTCATCTACTTTAACTATTTCATTAAAATACTGCCATATTGGAAAAGGTGCAACAGATCCATTTCCACATAATCACACTAGACCAATGAGGCGATTAGTCCCAGTTACATTAACCAAAAACTGATGAAAATTAAAAATATCTTTACAAGTGATCAGTAAAATGTTAAATTAATCAAGAAGCACAATCAGTAAAATACCATAAATCTTTAAAATAAAGAATATCTCTTACAAAAGCGTCACTAAAATAATGACAAAAATAGGAATTATAGATTTATGAGTTTTGCATAGCACAATCCCTTGTCCATTCATCTTTTAAATAGTTTATATAGAACATGGTAATTCAGCCTAAAAAGACTGCCTTACGCCACTGGGAAAGGCCAAGACAATTGCATATTTCATTAATCTTTACAGTGAAATAAAACTATATACACAGTGTGCCTTAATAGAGCAGTAATTTAGGAAAGTAATTTGTCCTGCTGACTTGAAAAGTGGAAAGGTTTTGACATATAATAAATAATAGTTTAAATAAATGCAATATAGGATTCTGCTGCAAGTCTCGCTCTGTTACGGCAAAGGCCGGCACAAATCCTGCTTCTCACTCCTGCCAAGCAGTCGAGCTTGGTAAATGCCACAGAGTCCAACAAAGTCATCTCTATGCCTGTCCCTGGTCTCTCACAGAATGTGGCCATTTTCTACAAGGCTGAACCATATGTGGTGGTACACACTGACTCTCTAGATGGCCACGTGCTTGTATGGCAATCACAGGGGTGTTTATCCAGGAAAGGAGAAAAATAGTACCCTCTGTGTAGTAACAGGGGCTGGCGCCTGGCATTTCGAGGCAACCGGTCAATGTTTCCCACCTCCCTGCAAAGTTCAGAGGCTGCAAACTTGATGAACGCTGCCACAAATTGCAGGGTGTTTGTTTTTTCAATGAATGAAGATGAAGAGGTTCATATAATTACACTGAGAATCTTCCATGAACGGCAGCTGGCTATTGGACATCGGCAATATGGGAATTGAAGAAATGTCAGTGACTTGTATTAACAGACTAAAAATAAAGACTTGTCTTTTTGGCCCAAGATTTTATTTTAACTTTAAACAGAGGATCTGCCTTCGTGAATATAAAAGGAGAAAATTACATAGATTCATATGTAGACTTTAAAAATACTACCCCCCCCCCCCCCCCGAATTGCTAATTTTCTAGATGAAACATAGATAATAAATACATTGTTACCATGACATTTCTCTGCAGCTCTAATGGAAAAAATGAAGCTTAATATTGTACTACCTCCCCCACTGTCCTAATGTGAACTGAAAAAAAAGTGAATAAGTTACATTTATATCAAGTTAAACCTCTGTGACACCATTGGGCCTGCCACACCTCCAAAGAGCAGCTAGGCAAGCCTGTCACTCACCCTCTGCTTGACAAAGGAGCACCTCTCTCCTAGCAAGGAAAACTACTGTAACAGGTGGATCAGAGCGTGTTGGCCTCACTTAGTTAAAATATAGCATTTGAGCTTTTTAATTTATACTGCTTAGCCCTGTAATACACTGCTTTTAACATACAATAAATTCAAATAAGTGACTGTACTGGGTCTTTAAGTGCATTTGTATGTATCTTGTACTTGAAAGTCGGTCAGGGGCTACCACACTACACATGACACACATACATTGTACACACTACATAAACTGGTGGCAAGATTTGGTAATGATTGTCACATCATTGCTCCAAATGCATCTCAACACTTAGGTTGCACGTGTCTAAAGATGAATGCATTTCAAAATACAGACTTGGAAATGATATGTGCAGTGTCATATTCGTTCATCTGCAAAAAGGATATCTTAACATTGATCTATACATACCTAATTATCTAAATAATGACTCAAACCTGATTTTATAGAATTGATTTCAGTTAGTCTCCAAATTATTATGCCAAAAAGCAAAGGAGATTTTTTTTTAATGACAGGAACTTAAAGATACTTAAGAGGGTTATACTTCATAGCTGAATTATGCTTAGTCCTCATAGAACAAATATCTACCTGAACTCGTAGATACTCCTTGTTCTTAACTAGCCAATCATATGAAGCCCTGAACCCGCTTCACATCTGAATTCTAGGCACAACCCATAGTATTGTTTTGGAGCCCCATAAATTTGCTCCCTTTGTCACATAAATGCAAAGCTTTATTGCGCTGTTAGTCTTGACAGAAAGCCCTGCAGAAAGTTGTTTAGGGATTAAATCTCTAAAACAAGCTATTTCCAAACAGCGGCCTTTCACTATTTCATGTCTGGTTAGACGGAATTTCATCTTAGGGGAAGCAGGCTGTCTCTCACTCCATATGGCAAATGGTCGTGCATAGCAATTAGCTTGGCTGATTAATAGTGAGCAGACTCTAATTTTATGCTTATAACCAAAGCTCCATTTGTATCTCTTGTGCAAAATCAGCATTTCCCAGCATCCTCTGAGATCAGGCTTATACAATTCACTTTCTTCGGAGTTGGATATCTGACCCATAGCTAAATCCAATTTTACTATAATTGAGAAGGATGCTGTCAACTTGACCAATTAAGAACTAATGAGGTAGTGTTCTATTATATTTTTTGCATTGTGTTGTCATTTAAATACATACTGGCTTTTATACAAAAGGACATCATAGTTGTAATAATTTATCGGCACTGCCGCCATGAATTGACATAATTAAGTTAAATAAATAATTAATAGATCAAATGTGTACACCTATTATAATACCCCAATTGTGTACAGTGAAGTCATGATCATTTATATGCCAGACGTGCACCCCAGGGGGTATATTTACTAAAGTGCGGCTTTTTAGATTGGAGGTGTTGTCCATAGCAACCAATCAGATTCTACTCATCATTTATCTAGCACCTTCTGGAAGATAATACCTAGAATCTAGAATTCAACATGTGGCCCTCCAGCTGCTGTGGAACTACACATCCGAGCATGCACTGCCACAGTGTTAGAATGCCTAAATAACAAAACCGTGGCAGGGCATGCCGGGATGTGCAGTTTCACAACAGCTGGATGGCCGCATGTTCAATATCCTTGGTGTAATGGTTAGCTTTACTGTGTCACAGCACTGAGGTCTTGGGTTCAATTCACAACACAGCCTTAACTGTGTGGAGCTTGCTTGGGTTTCCTCCAGGTGCTCCCAACAAAAAATAACTCTAGAGTGTGGGCTGGATGTACTAAAGCGTGAAATGTAGTCAAAACTCTGAAAAGCCCTGTTTTCAGAGATGTGGCTTCATTTTCTTATGTACCGAGCTCCCGACTGGAACCAGAGGGTAACACCATCTTTGGATGGAGTTACCCAGTAGAAGCCTATGGGCTTCTTTCCACAATTCCCCGAGAGGGATCCCACCCAGCACCCCTGCAGAGCACGCGTACTTCTGCACGCACATGCGCAGAAGGACGTCAGAGGGACTTCTGGTTCATAAACCCATTAGTTCCTCTATCGCAAAGGACAGCTCTTATCAGGAGAGCTGTCCTTGGTAATTTTCTAGGTACATACCAGTATTATTATCACAGGTATGTGCCTGAGAAGTGGTGGAATGTACAGCTTCGCAGATGCGATGCTTAGTACATCCCGCCCTGTATGTGATAGGCAATATAGACTATAAACTCCACTGGGCAGGGACAGATGTGAATAACCAAATATGTGTAAAGTGTGGTAATATGTGCACTATATAAATAACTGGTAATAATTTGTCCATTCTCATTCAAATCTACTTAAAATCTATGAATCAGTTTTGCTACCATTTATTTTATTTTATATTATTTTACATGAATAATGTATTACTTTATATTTGTCAGCAAACTTAAATATTTCAAAAATAAATTGGTGATAGTTTTAAAGTAACACCATTCAAATGTAATTAGTAAATTAGCTGGGATGCTACAAATAAAGGATGAGGGGAACACAGGCTAAACAGCTTGGTGAACCTTGGTTAAGTCCTAGATAAACGTATTTAATGTGTCAGTATTAGGGATGTTAGGAACCCATCTTTTGAGGTTCACCGTGATGTGGTAGGTGGGCAAACATCTTTGGCCAAACATGTACTAATACCGAGTATCCACTAGCAGATACCGGCACGACAGTACGATTACGACATCATAATCTTACTGTCGTTCCCCTTCCCCCTGCAGTGCCTGAACGTCTGATCGTTCAGTGTAGGCACATCAATCATCTCTGAACATGGGCAGTCTGTAGTTATCGGCAGATTGACAAGCATGTTCAGTAGATATTTGATATCGGAAACGACCAGTGGGAGTGCGCATCGCTGGTCATCTCCGACATACTAGTGCCCTATTTGTACACGATTACTGCATTATTGCACGATTACGATGTCGTAATCGTGCAATCGCTCAGTAACATCGCGTAGTGGATACGCAGCTTAAGAGCCTTAATTAAAGAAAAAACATGTTGTTGGAGTTTGTTATAAATATTGTGATCATCAAAATTCTTAGTGCTTAGAGCAGCGGTTTTCAACCGCTGTGCCGCGGCACACTAGTGTCCCGCGAGCGGTTGTGAAGTGTGCTGCCTGACCGTCGATAGTGTGGCCCGGGCTGACAAAGCTAGCTCTTCCCACCTGCCCTGCGCCAGTGACCCAGCCAGCCCATCCTGCTCGCAGCCAGCCAGCCCTGTGGGGTAAGCCAATATGCTTTTTTTTTTCCTTTCTGTGGAGAGCAATGTTTTTTTTTCTCTGTGGGGGCCAATGTGTTTTTTCTTTGTGGAGAGCAGTGTGGGTTTTTTGATGTGGGTGCCAATGTGATGGGGTTTTTTTTTTTCCTGTGGGGCCAGTAAATATGATTTGTTTTATACCTCTGGGGCCAATGTAGTGTGGTTTGTTCTTGCAGGGGCCAATGTAGTGTGTTTTGTTCCTGCGGGGACCAATGTAGTGTGTTTTGTTCCTGCGGGGACCAATGTAGTGTGTTTTGTTCCTGCGGGGGCCAATGTACTGTTTTGTTCCTGCGGGTGCCAATGTAGTGTGTTTTGTTCCTGCGGGGGCCAATGTAGTGTTTTGTTCCTGCAGGGGCCAATGTAGTGTGTTTTGTTCCTGCAGGGGCCAATGTAGTGTGTTTTGTTCCTGTGGATGTTTGTTCTTTCATAGGTCGCGCACGCCGCATCGCCGGATGGTGTGCCTTGGCAATCTTAACAATTTGCGTAGTGTGCCTCGACTTGAAAAAGGTTGAAAATCCCTGGCTTAGAGTGTGCACCTGCATTTAATTCCTGTTTTCTGCTGTAGAACTACAGGTCTCAGCATGGTAGCACCTCTTATCATGTTTAAGATTAGGATGTGCAGCCCAGACCCCTTTTTTCCTGTGTATGGGTGTATTTAAGGTACATTTGAAGATGAGACCCCTTCTCTTGTGCTGGCACTCTTCCTACCTGCCCCATGTGATTTTAATTGGCATGGGTCCTTTACATTGCAGTACACACATTTAAATAGCTAACTCATTTAAAGGTAAGTCCTATATAAATGTATTTAATGTGTCATTATTAGGGATGTTAGGGACCCTCCTTATGAGGTTCACCGTGATATGGTAGGTGGGCAATCATCTTTGGCCAAACATGTACTAAGAGCCTTACTTAAAAAAATAAACATGTTAATTGTTGGAGTTTATGATAAATATTTTGATCATCAGAATTCTTAGTGCTTAGAGTGTGCACCTGCATTTTCTTCCTTTTTTTCTGCTGTAGAACCGTGGTTACCACCATAGCTGAAAGAAAGATCTAATCTTTACAAGCCCTTATTTTACACTTTACATACATCAATGTGGTATCACATAGATAGGAATGGTCTGGCCTGAAAGAAATGTAGTTATTCCATCAGCCTAAATCATTTATGCTGCTGAGTGGCAATTTCCAGCACTGAAAAGGTTAAATAAATAATGTTAGCCGCACAGCAGCGGGAGCTTTGTTTAATGCCCGTCCGCCAAGCAAATAAACAGCATCTTTTACCAGTCTGTATGCAGCGGGGAAAATGGTAATCTCTGGTATTAGCTGCCTGACATTTTAAATATGGCTTTTCTGTCTAAAGTATACTGTACAAATAGCATAATTTGCCTTCAACTACTTCATGATTCCCCTGCTGTGAGCTGTGATTTTTTTTTTCTTCTTCTTCTCTGTTGTATTTATAAAGGGAAAAATCCATACTATCAGCAAAGTAACCCAACAAGATGATAAACACTGCTAACCACACCAGTAGGAGAGAGGAGGTATGTGGGTGTATGAGAGTGTGATCAGGAGTGGGTGTTAAGTGCCTGTCAATCACTGTCGCTCCTGTCCATATATACTGCTGCTGTGTGCAATGTGTACTGCAATGTGTGAGCCTGGGCTGTGCTAATGTACAGGATCCTGGCGATGTTACCTAATTATAGATGGGTGTGATTGGTCAGGGACAAAACTGTGCAGGAACAGGCCACTTCGAGCATCAGTTTACACACTGCGGATATAAAAAACGTGTAAAAAAAAAAGTTTGATTTGGTATAGTGATACCGTGACATGACAGATTATTTTTCTATAAATCAGTCCTGATTTACAGAGCCCCATTTTTACTTAGACAACTTTCACTTACGCCACAGTGTATAAAACAAAAATACATATATCACATTCTTCCTATTTCTTCCAGAAATGCATTGTTTTGTGTTTCTCTCTCTCTCTCTCTCTCTCTATCTCTCTCTCTCTCTCTCTTTCTCTCTCTCTCTCTCTCTCTCTCTCTCTCTCTCTCTCTGTGCCCACACACATACCGACTATACTCACTTTCCGACGATGTGTCCGATTTCCCTTGAAACTCTCCCGGCAACTTTGCACACGATATGCTGTTCAATCTTCGTCCAAACTTCATCCGATCTCCTGCAGCCAGACTTTTTCACAGTGCATTTGAGTCTAGATCGTCAGATCTGCCCTACAGCACGGCAGATCTGAAGATGCGATGTGTGACCTGCGGGGGCGCGTATCACATCGTGATCGTGAGTGGGGACTCACGATTTGGGAATTTTTTACCCGATCTGTCGTTCCGATGTGTCGCTATATGTGTGGCTAGCTTTATCGGCTGCTCCTTACCTTTTTTTTTTTTCTTTTCTTTTTTTTACAGGTTATAAAACTTTATTTAAAAAACAATATGATAGGCCCTGTCCCCGTGTTTGTGAGAAAATAAAGATTATAATAACAGAGTATGGCCCTCATTCAGAGCCGTACGCTCTGAGCAGAGCGCACGCTCTGAATGAGGGCCGGCCTCCATGAAAATGGAGCGTCCTCCTGGACGCTCGTATAGCTGTGGGTCACCACCCACAGGCTATACGAGCGTGCAGTTTGATGGCCGCGATGGTCTTGACCATCGCGACCATCGAAACTGCGAGCCGGAGCCTGCTGTTGAGGTTTTCAACCGCAAGCTCCGGAGTGATTTTGGCTCTATCAGAGCCAAAATCACTCCCACTGACATCACTAGTGATGTCAGTGGGCCGGCTTCTGATGGGAGGCGTTCCCATGGGAACGCCCCCGTCAGGGAGGCACGCCCCCGGCACGCCTGCCAAAGGGGGCGTGCTGTCAATCAACATCGACAGCACGCCCCCTTTGATCAGACACAACGAGCGAAGGACTTTCCTTCGCTCGTCGCGTCTGGCGCATGCGCACGACGGAGCTCCCTCCGTCGTGCGCATGCTCAGTCCAGAACATCGACCCACTTGCGAGCGGACAGCCGCTCGCGAGTGGGTCTGAATCAGGCCCTATGTCTGATTTTAATGCACAGATATCTAAGCAAATGTCTATTTAATATTTTTAAACACCAGTGTAAAACACTTCATAAGTAAAAGGGCATTATTATGTGAAGTTTATATAATGAATATATACAAAGAGGAAGCAAGCCATGACATTATGAATAAAACCAGACTTGCTTCACTGTATGTTCAAGTGTGCATTTGACAGTAGCTGTGTTATATATGCTCAGTTGCTTATGTGATAATATTAGATTAGATCATAAAATGGAAAGTGCCTCACACAAATGGGAATATGATATCAAAAGTTATGGTGAGAAGATAAATGGCCACCAGTAATGCCTTGTACTACATTTTTACCCCACTTTAAAACATACCATAGTCACATACGTGAACACTGGGAAATAAATCACTGTAACATGTACTGGTAGCACACCAGCTAACTTCTTACCGTAGTAACACAATATAAACCTACTGCTTCTCCCACTTATTTTCCAATATTGCAGTAACCTCAGCTGAATTTAATAACGAAGATCAATTAATTTTATTTAAGCAATAAGTTAAGGCCCCCATACATCAGAGACTGATTGCAGCAATCGTGCAATTTGCAATCGATTGCGTATAATAATCTTTCCCTTTTTCAATCGATTGTGGCAATTCTGCAATCTGCAATCGATTGAAAAAGGGAAAGATTTTTATACACAATCGATTGCAAATTGCACGATTACTGCAATCGATCTCTGATGTATGGGGGCCTTTAGTCAAGTCAGTCTATGCAATTGGAAAATAAGTGGAAAAAGTAGAAGCAGAATATTAGCACACTGCAGTGGCTCAGGAGTCAGGAATGTAGCAGATATAGGCCATATGTGTATTCCCGAAGCCATTTTCAGCAGAGATTACAGACAGTGGGCCTGATTTAGCAAGGATCACTATTCTGCTTATATGGACGCAACGCAGTTGCCAATATAAGCGGTAATATGTAAATGTTTGCATTCGCATTGCGATCACAGCCTGACATAAGGATGCCCACTTCCCCTTACTCACATCCATATACTTAGCCAACATAGCGAAATAACTGGTAACATCAAGTAACATCGGACCCATACGCACAGTTAAGGCAGGTCAGACCTCACTCACAAATTGCTTACTTCAGCGCACGCTATGAGACCTCAGGCTGCGTCTGATATCACAGTGTCTAATTTATGCACGCCCATGCAACGCCGTCCCAACACACTGGCATGTCTACGTTCGCCCAACCACCCCCCATCACCACCCACAAACGGCACTTCCTGTCAATCACTCTGCCATGGGTCTGCGTAACCTCTGCGATCGCAGTACTGATCGCAGCGTCTGGTTCGCGCACGCGCACTGGGAATGCGTATGCATGCACAGTGCTAATTAATCAGCCGATTGCGTGCGTATAAGCAACGGCGATCCTTGCTGAATCAGGCCCAGTACTGGCTGCAAATGCATTTAACTTAATAATAGCTAAAATTAGCAGTTGATTAAACTGAAGACAATGTCCACATTAAACAGTAACTATATTATGTTGAAGGCTGACTTACATGAAGCTTGAACATTCACTAGGATACAGGTTCACTGATGACATCAGATAGGCTCTCAATATTGGTTCAGTCCCCAATCTGGTTACCCCTGACAGTAGGTGACAAGTACACTTACCTGCACATGATCTCATGTGTGAGGAGAACGCGGCACATTTCAGGGTTCTTGTCTTGTCCCTCATATATGATGGCCTGGAAGAAGAGAGAATATAAGTAACTGCAGTTCTGGATATTAGGATAAAATTGAAGTTAGGGGTAGATAATTCCACCAAATATGAACAGGGACAGGCAAAATAAGTAACAAGCAGTAGCAGAATGGTTATGCCATGGTGGCATTCGATCCACCCTATATATTTCCTTCTGGTCCCCAAATAAAGTAACGCCACTATAGGGCATTATAGGAAGCTATTCCTACCAAGGAGATAACACCGACCCAAACCGAGAATTGTAGGTAAAAGCCAAACTGGCGCTCTGCGTGTGCGGGTTCCGGCCGCGATGCCTCTCACATGTGTCTGTATCTACTCTCCCCTCACCACTCGGCTGCCTGAGAGCGGAGCTCCCGGGAGACGACACGGTACCAAGATGGCGATCACGCCCCTTCAACTTCAGAGCATTTACGCAGGGCCCGCCCCTCGGTATTCACAACCGGGTGTGGCCACGCCCCTTCCACTCTTGGTTACGCCATAGTGGGCCGCATAGTCTCTTGAGTGAACAGCTTTGATAGCTAAATTCAACCTGTGTAAACAAACTGAGCAGTTGTCTGTGCCCCTCCCCAAAAGAGCTTCAACACTAGCTGGGTTTTTGTCAAGCAGACATGGGTAGGAGGAGAGTGGAGCAGACTATCTAACATGACCCTTCCACCAGGTTTAAAATTCTCTGCTCCTGAATTTCATATTTAGGAGATTATTCAATAAGCGGTTGATACTAATACACTCTGAAAATCAGCTGTCCCCTCTCTGTTCCCTATCACCTGTGGCAGTGAAAGGAAGATAACTCCAAGATCTGACTCTGTAGTGTAATGCTGGCCATACACTAGCACGATTTCGGGCCGATTGCCCGATTTTAGACGCGTCGTACGATGAATTGTGTCAAAATCGTGTAGTATTTAGGTAGGATACGATCCGATGCGTGATCTCGTCGCTCTTAAAACTTATCATATGATAAGATGTGCAGCCCATATTATCTATCGTAATCGTATGCAATTTGTGCCGTGTATTTGTGCATGCGATGCATCGTGCATCCGACCGGCGTCATTTTAGTTACATTTTGAAGAAGTGTGTTTTCTTTCAATGACCTTCCCTCCTAAACTGCAGATCGATCATATCGTGAGATCGTATGTACATCGCGTGTCAATCGTGCGACCGGGACTGCCAAGGAGCTGCCGGGGAGTTCAAGGGAAATCGTATGATGAATCTCAATATGCTGGTCGTACTAATGTATGGCCAACATTAGTCAGCATGTGTGAACTTGGGAGGGAGCTGAACAGGGGCGGAGGGATCCAAATGTATCACTCCATGCAACCCAGGACTCCTTCCCATAGAAAGGAGCAAGACATTGAGAACGGACGCGTTCTCGCAATCAAACTCTGAAAATAATGTTTGATGAATTGGAAAATAAGGCGTTCCCCATACTAGTGTATGGGGACCATGACCCACTTTGGGGATGACAGGTAAGTAGGAGATTTCAGCGAAATCTCCTGTGTTACTTGTTTGATGAACAGGGCCAACAGTTACATTTTACAAAAGTAGGTGAAAATTAATATTTTATGAATAATGACTGGGCACATTAACCACTTGATTGGCAACTATTTAGAATATGTATTAATTAGGTAAATAATAGCTATTTAAAAGTTAACAATAATATATTTGCAAAAAATATGCCAAGTGGGGGTCTAACGCCTCCCTGTGGGCGTGTCTAAAAGACCTTGGTTTTTATCACCCCCCATTTATAGCATTTTCATTCACTTTCCTTCTCATATATCATCTTAAGCATAGAGCAGTGGAACCTGTGACATGCAGCTGAGTGGGGACCGATCAGTGCCCTCTGGGCAGGAAGTAGCACTCGGAGGGGATGACGATCACACTTCAGTCCACTGTGAGTCCACTGCAGCGATCTACGATCCGGTTCTCAGAGAGGGAACTCTGCCTCCAGAATGCAGATTGCAAGGCATTCTGGGGGCCCACAAAAGACACGTGATATCACTGGTCACAGACAACCAATGTCACAGCCCAGCACATCACTAAAGAGGCTATGACTTCTTCTCTTTAGAGTCACAAAAATGTCAGGGGAGGAAGATAGCCTGTGGTCGCATGTGGACAGTGGCATCACAAGGGGGGTGCGGACCGCACCCTGGTGTCATCCGCCAAGGGGTGACACCAAAGTGTAGCATTGCGTGAGAAAAAAGGGGGTTCGGGCGGCTAGGCAATGCCCCCTACCCTAAAGGTCATGCCCCTTTTTGCCAGCGCACGGCGAAACCTGCCCGCCCCTACCCGCATCAGGTGTCACCAGAGGTAGGGATGCCACTGCATGTGGACCACCTTCCTGTGGTTGCATCCCATGCGCCCGTGCCAGGCAAGTGGTTACGTTATGATTTTAGTCACAATTAATTACTTCAAAACAGGTGATTGCAATCATAAATTAGGTTGGAAGTACTTTACTGGTGGCGTCATGGGCGTGCAGCTGCTATGGGGCCCAGAGCTGAGGGAGGGGCCATCTTCCTTGTCCCAGTTACATGAGTCATATACATTTTTCACCATTGGGTGGCTCATAGGGGCCCTTACAATCTTTTGCTATGGGGCCTTCAAATACCTAGTTACGCCGCTGGGTGGAGGGGGGTCATGTTAAAAGGTGTGATGGAATATGGCATAGCCTGTTATACCCACTGGGGATGCACAAACAGCACTCTGCTATTGAGATCTTTTTTAATGTCAAGAGACTTTAACTTTTTTTTTTTTTTAGTATTTTATTATATAAGACTATTTTTTATTACCCTACTATACTAACTCATAGTTCCAAAATTCACTACATAATTTGCACATAAAGTAAATATATGGGAATTATACATAATTGAACCAATGCTTTAATGTTTGCAATATGTAAATAAATATTGATCGTACACTACATGAATTAAAAAAATAAAATAAAACAATGACTTCTCACAAATATGGGCCTGCCAGACTAACATTTTGAAAAGTACAGGAAAGAATTCCTCAGCCACAGCTCACCAACATGTAATAAAAAAAACATCTAATTTACCCGCTACACAATAAAAAAACATGTTCTGTAGCATTATCGTGGTTTCCAAAATAAATAGTTATTGTTACAATCAAAGGCAGATTTAATGCCAGTGCCCACAAATACAATACCCTGAACTTTAACCTCCAACAGAATGATCAGTAACTGGTACGAGAAAAAAAAAAAAGAACAATTGTCACTATAAATCAAAGCTTGTCACATATACAGTAAGTCAGAAGAAATGGGCACGATCATCAAAGGAACCAGATCCCTTTGTGTAGGTAAAAAAAAAAATGTTTAATCCCAATTATTAACCTGGACGGGGAAAATGGGTCATCTGTAATAGGCTGGATATCAAAAATACTTTGCAGTTTTCTATAACATAGGCTAGTGGTCAGCGCCGTAACAGGGCAGCAGTGCACCCCCTGTGCCGGTCCCACCTCCTATTCCCGTAACATCATGACATCAAACCTTTGGGGGCGGGGCCTCTAAATCTAGCAAGTAGAGCGCTGCCCAAGCAGCTCTATGGTAGTGCTACTGGCTGCAGGGTGCCATTCTAGACACCCTGCAAGCCACATGTAGGTGCCATGGGGTAGCGACGGTGCTGCTCCCACAGGTCGCACACCCCTAGTTACAGTCCAGCTAGAGGCTCCTAACTTAGGGTAATAGTACCCCCGGGGGTACTTGCTGTGCCTTAAACATTTTCTGTAATGGTGGGATGGACCGAGACATCCAGGTGATCATTAGACACATAAGGAAAGCAGTGTTGGGGACCTTTAGCCCCATGCATCAAAGTTAGATCAGGATGACAAAATATGTAATTATCTGAATCCATGTAAATGAAAGCAGAAGTGGACAACAGTTTAGTTGTCAATTTTTTTTTTATTTGCCATGAATTGTAATATGTGAGAAATATATATAACCTATTCATTCTATTCTTGTGTCAATTTTGTTTTAATTTTGTTTATAGCACATTTATATATAGTGGCACCTCAACATTTAATAGAAATAAAATTAATTACCAATATATTGCTTTGCAAATTTTGTTGGTGCAAATAAACCAAATGGGCTGCCAGGGGTTACCCAGGTGGACAACAGTGACATGCTGTGAGGTCAATGGCTGGGGAAGCACACATAGAGATGGGTCTGAGTGCTGGGAGCCTGTCTCACTCCCTACTCATTGTAACTCTCCCCTCACTACACTAAGCTTCAGTGTCCATATTGATTCTCCTACCTGCATCAATTTGTCTTCTCTTGCTGCTGAGCTCTGATCTCTAAACACTGTAGTGCACTTCCTGGTCACATGACACATCCGAGATGTCTATCAGTGCTCAAGGCACGCTCCCCATACTCAGAGGCATGCCTCTGTTAGCTCTCTTTCTGTGCAGCTTACTGCCCATATTGTGGCCCACCCCCAGCTCTGCAAGCAGTGTCTGACTATACAGAAGCGAGGCTGAGCTGTTGCTGCCTCATCTCTCGTCTCCCTGCAGTACCAGGGAGCTCCACAAAGCTGGTCAGTGTTAACTATAAAATTTATCACAAGAAACAAAGAAGAAGTTTACAAGTTAAAAATAGCATCTTTGTATTATTCTAATCATTTTATATCAATTCTCAGGAGTATGACAGGCTCTGCCTCCCCTGCCATCCCGGACTGCACGTCCCTGGTGGGCAATGATTGAGAACCACTGACGTAGACCATTAACTTCAAAATTATTTAAGGTTGCAGTGCTGTGAAATCTAATTTTTAGGTTTGAGGGTTGTTAACTCTAACATACAGTAATGTAATCTAACCATAAATAGTAACAATACCAACTTTATTTATGCTACAACAAATTAAATAAATAGTACAATTATATATATATATATATATATATATATATATATAATAGGGATAAGGAGTAGCATCCACCCTACTGTAAATTATGATGGCTATTAGACACCTTGTGTTTTATGGTCATGAAACTACTTTGTGACTTATATCCTTATAATTTACATAAGAGAGTACATTATCTCCTATATTATTTAGACAGTAATATTGATGTTATCCTGGAATTCTGGGAATAATGACAATGATTAACACTGAGTTTGTCTATGGGAAATTGTTGTTCTAGGTGATTTGCAAGTGTTAGGGCTTGTTCCCACCTATCTGCAGTTAATGCGCTTTTCAGTTGCTAACTAATTCCAGAAAAACTCATTAAACATAGTATGAAGCACAACCTATGTCTCATGTTGTATTGATAAAGGCATGAAACTGTATAATAAATGTATGAAAAGCTCATGCAAGACGAGGTAAAAATGCATCATTACAGTGGCCATTTTCTCAGTGTATATGAATGAGCCCCAGAGGATGTGACAGAGCTGGGACTTGATTACTTCATCCTGTTTGGGGCTCTTTTATTCTGTAATAATAACACTAATGTAATAAAATATGATTATCACACTTCACACTCCCGTTTAACCCAGAACCTATTATTTGCCACAGTGCAGATTTATTGTGGTACTTCTTATATTATCTGATTTTGTCTAACATATGATTATCCAGATTAACTTTGACAGTATACATTTTGTGTATTATATACAATATTTTCATGCATCTTGTGTATAAGAATAAACATAATTATCCAGAAACCAGAGATACAGCTGATTCTGCTACTATTTAAAGTAATGTAACTGTTATGTTATTATTACAGAACCGCTAAACCTGCCCAATCAGAAGCCTCGTTTACAACATACATCTCATTGAATGCAAGCTCTCGTGCGCATAACCCTCTCTGCCATCTGCCTTGTGTCTGCACCTTCTCCGTCAGCCTATATGCTTGTTCTGCTTCTCTGTATGATTTTTGTTTTACTATTTGTTATTCCGACCAGCCGTCGCCGCAGGGTTTTGTGATGCCTTCTAAACGATACTGATGAACAAATAGGCTGTGGTTGGAGACCACCATTCTCCAGTCCTTCAGCCTTCTGCAAAGGACAGGCAGCAACAGCCAGAGGCGGCACTAGGCACGGGCTAGCAGGGCCGTCGCCCGGGGCCCGGCCCTGCTCTCTGCCTGAGCTCGCCATCGGCTGGCTGCAGTGGAAAAGCCAAAAACTCCCCCTCCCCCTGGCGTTATTGGATAAGCGGCGAGTGCTCAAGAGGAAGGAAGGGTCGTGGCTGTGCAGCACAGGACGGCGCTGGGTACAGGGAAGCCTAGCACCGGTCCTGGCAATGGCTATGAATCGAAGGTAATGGCAAGAGGGTCTAGTGAAGAGGCCCCACAATTATCTTGTACATGTTGCACTATGCTCTTGAACAGCCTATTCATTAATAATAGGCCCATTACACATGTGGAAATGCCAGTTTCTGCATGTTTTTAGTAACTGGCCCATTAATTATTAGGGTCCGATGGTGGTGGTTCCCAGAGTCACACTCCTACCTATGGGAAGATAGTCCAGATTGCGAAGAGGGATCCGATCAGATCCCTCTGGTCGTCATACGCATGTGTGATCTCAGCTCACGCATAGGCACTGGGAAGACCCGGCAGTGATATGTTTCACTGCTACCGCATAGGGTGATATGTTTCACTGCTACCGCATAGGCACTGGGCAGACCCGACAGTGATATGTTTCACTGCTACCGCATAGGAACTGGGCAGACCCGACAGTGATATGTTTCACTGCTACCGCATAGGCACTGGGCAGACCCGGCAGTGATATGCTTCACTGCTACCGCGTAGGCACTGGGCAGACCCGACAGTGATATGTTTCACTGCTACCGCGTAGGCACTGGGCAGACCCCGCAGTGATATGTTTCACTGCTACCGCGTAGGCACAGGGCAGACCCGGCAGTGATATGTTTCACTGCTACCGCCTAGGCACTGGGCAGACCCGGCAGTGATATGTTTCACTGCTACCGCGTAGGCACTGGGCAGACCCGGCAGTGATATGTTTCACTGCTACCGCCTAGGCACTGGGCAGACCCGGCAGTGATATGTTTCACTGCTACCGCATAGGCACTGGGCAGACCCGGCAGTGATATGTTTCACTGCTGCCGTAATAGCAGTGTTAGGGATTGCGGAGACAGCTGATTTTTGGATGAGCTGTTCCCCCACCGGAACAATGCTGAATTGCACTGGTAGTTAGGCATCCACCGCCACAGCTTGTGGTGAGTTGGATACTTAATTATTGCGGCCAAAATAGTCCCCAAAATTTAATAGACCCCTTTAAATGAAAAAAACAAAAACATTTCAGAGAATACAATTGGACCCAATCTGCCCTAAGCCCAGCACAAAAGTCCACGTCAATCACATTAGCACTTTCTGAACTACTTTTCCGACAATATTTTGACCTTGGCTATACATCCTGATTACCAGACTAGCTCCCGTTGTATGTAAATTAAATTTATACGTTCTGTTCTATTCAGCAACTCCATGTACCAAATTAACATGAATAAGTCACTTCATGATGTTTCAGCAGGCACGCTACCTGTTATAAAGGCTACACACCAGAGATATTGTCAGCAGAGCCATCCGCTCAGGTTGGCTGACAGTGGAACATCCTCAGTGTGCTTAGAGCTCCTGCTAGATCGGAATGATTTACAAGAGGATTGTGGTAATAATTGGTATCTCTTTTCCAAGCGAGTGGCATTTGATCGCTATGTTAAGCTCACTTCCCCAGCAAGCATCTTATTAAACATTTGTTGTTAAAGAACAATGCACCTAGAGCAGACAGGGAGTGAATGCACTGACATTCCTGTCATGGCTTCTCATCGGAGCTTACACCCCCTGATCCAAGAGCCAAGTCAGACTGCCGACAAGACGCATGCAATTTTCCTTTCAATTCAGACATCAGAGCATGGTGAAAACATGAACCTGTAGCACGTCTGGGCCTCAATCCACTACAGACTGGCACGCGTATCTGTCTTAATTTTTTCCCTGATGTTTGCTACAGGATAGGAAATCATGGAATTACGGTGTCAGACAGGCTCACAAGTCAAGTTCATTGCGAAAGTTAATGGTGCATAAGGAGTAGCGGGGGCATTAGCCACCCCCTGCTACTGTGCTTTTAAACGAGCAAATTCTGCAAAATGAAAAGTTATATTTAATGATGAAGATGATCCTGCTCTATATAACATAAATCTCTGTCTGATTATACAGCATGCATATACATTATAATGTTTTCTGACACCAAAATATTGTAAGACTAAGGGGTATATTTACTAAAGTGAGAGTTTTTAGAAGTGGAAATGTTGCCCATAGTAACCAATCAGATTCTACTTATCATTTATCTAGCACCTTCTAGAACATAATAGCTAGAATCTGATTGGTTGCTATGGACAACATCTCCAATTCTAAAAACTCTCACTTTAGTAAATATACCCCAAAGGGGCTAATTCAGCACAGCACGCAAGTGCACTGCTGAACGTAGATTCCCGATTATCAGGAATCTGTGCATGCGCAGGAGCCATTCTGCGAGATGTGCAGAACGGGTCCTGCTAACACGTACGCTAGCCCTTGAATGCCTCTGTCTGATTGACAGGCAGAGGCATTTAAGGGGCAGTTTGGGGTCGGGGTCGTTCCGTTTTCCCGGGAGTGGCCAGCACAGAGATTGCGTGGATGTACGTAGTCTGCTGGGCTCGCAAGCTGACCAGCTTGAGTAAGCTGTCCGCCATAGCGACCATCGATGGTCGCTATGGTGATCCCAGCACTGCAACCTCCGTCGCAGTGCTGGAATCACAAATGCAGCAGGGGGTGTCATACACCTCCTGCTGCATTTGCAGTATTGCAAGGATCAGTGGCAAAAGCAGGATTTCTAGAGGGGGGGTTCCAAATGCTTGATTTTAGAGTGAGTGTGTCCATTCCATAAGGAGGGTAGAATTAGCACTTAACCAGCTTTAATATGTGTCATACAAAGTGTATTAGTGTCATAATTCCAGCATATAGAGAACCAGTGATCACAGTAAGCCATTATATGCGGCAGTAGGGCCATCCTGCCTGAGATGAATGTTTTTATTTTAGATGAGGGCACCATTCCAGAGTATTAGAGCAAGTGCGGAAGTCTGGGGGAGCCTCAGAATAACCTAGCACTGCCCTGGACATATATGTACATATTGGGCTCTATAGCAGCACATCCCTAACAGTGAATGTTTTCCAGATCTCCTAGCTGGGGCACAGGTTATTTGTTACTGGCTGATACATGTTAAGAGATCCACAGGTGGTGCTAATTATTTCATTTGTGATACTGAGAAGAACATGCAGCACTAGTAAAATTCTATTATGTTACTATTTCTATTGTGGTCATGGTGTGGGTTGGGGAGGGGGGTTTCCAGGAAGACGGAAACCTCCCCTGCGTTTGCCTATGAGGATCGCATTGCAAAGCTGCCTGCGTGCACTACACACTACAGTATATGCCTGCCTGCAGCTTTGCAATTGCGATCCTTGCTGAATCAGACACTAAGAACGGATGCCCTAGGCTGCAGGTCTTTTTGTTATGGAGGTGCCACCCACCCTCTCTGCCCCTGCTGGTGTCTCACCGTTATCTGGCACCTAGAGGCAGAGACGGACACTTCTGTTGCCTTCCGGAGATATGCCAATGGTGTTGAGGGGATTATCTCTGAACATTAGGGGAATTGTTTTACTGTTAATAAACTAATTTACTAGATAGATTAGAATATAATCATTTTTTAAAAAGTGCCTTGTGTGCATTATATATGTATAAAAAAAATAGTCTGGGGAGAGCGCAGAAAGACAGTGCACCCTAGGTCGGACGCTAAACAAGATTATTTGTAACACTGTCTCTAAGGAGACGGGGTCATAGGATAACTCTGATTTTATTTTATTTTTAAACATACCTAATGCGCAACAATTATTTTACTCACACCTGACAGGTTGTCTTTAAAATGAGTACTGTAGAACTTCTTTTTTTCTATATTAGATATATATCTGCTTTCTTTGTGTTGATGTTGCTGTCTAAGGATGAATCAAAGCTTGATGTGAGATAAAATTGTGAGATATATATCACCAACCAATCAGCTTCTAACTTACATTTTGCAGGCTGTGTTTAAGAAATTATAGTTTGGAGCTGATTGGTTGGTGATATATATTTCACAATTTTATCTCACATCAAGCTTTGATACATATGCCCTTAATGTCATTCTTATAGATAGTCAAGGTATTAGTGTTTACTAGACTTCAAAACATACCTATTATGTCTTATTGCTGCTCTTAATTGACATTAAATTTGAAAATAAGACTTTGGGGGTCATTCAGACCCAGTCGCGAGCGGCAGTACGCTCGCAAGTGGGTCGATGTTCCCCACTGCGCATGCGCACGATGGAGGGAGCTCCGTCGTGCGCATGCGCAAGACCCGTGGAGCGACGGGCTTTCCATCGCTCCGGGTCTCGCACCAAAGGGGGCGTGCTGTCGATGTTGATTGACAGCACGCCCCCTTTGGTGGGCGTGCCGGGTGCGTGCCTGCCAGACGGAGGCGTTCCCATGGGAGTGCCTGCCAGACGGAGGCGTTCCCATGGGAACGTCTACCGTCTGAAGCCGGCCCCACTGACATCACTAGTGATGTCAGTGGGAGTGATTTTGGCTCTGATAGAGCCAAAATCACTCCAGGGCTTGCGGCAGGGAGACCCTACCGCAGGGTCTCCGTCGCAAGTCCGATGGTCGCGATGGTCAAGACCATCGCGACCATCTTTTTGGTCGCTCGCATATGCTGTGGGTGGTCACCCACAGCTATACGAGCGGCCAGGAGGCCGCTCCATTTTCATGGAGGAGGGCCCTGATTCAGAGCGAGCGCTCTGGTCAGAGCGTCCGGCTCTGAATCAGGCCCTTTGATTTTACAAAAAGCAAATGGAAAACCAATGTAACAATTGTAAAGTGCAATAGAATATACCTACACTTTGTACATAACTGTTAATAAAAAAATAAAGTTAGATTTATATACCACTCCATTCGTACATTTTAATGCAATTTTCAACAATTGGTATTAAAAGATATTTAGAGCCCTGTTGCAAAATTAGAATTTAGATCTCTTCCGTTATTGTATTAATATACATATTTAGCCTCCATTAAGGTGATGTAGGGTATTTATCACAGAGCAGTATACAGTGGCACAGTACAGTGTACTATAGAATACATAATCGCAGAGCAGATTGTAGTGGAAATAGGATGAGTTCTAAGGAAACACTGGTAGTGGGCTGAATGGCAATCACTCTCACATCTGTCATAGAATATTACCATTATGCAATAATGGCTCGCTTCATTGTACTGACCTGTGCCGCAGACAAGATTGTGTAAACTGCAATTGTACATTGCATATAATCTAGGCCTCATAAACCGCAGCCCGTCATAGATATGACATAAGCCCTGTTATGACTAATGAGAGGTCCTTTCCTCTTTAATCTGTTTTTTTCCCCCATCAAGCTGAATTTGTTGCACATGATAGCATCACCTCCTCTGCATCTGATTGTACTCACGGAATATTATTCTCTACATTTCCAGCCATAAAATAGTTGAATTTCCAGATAGACATTTTGCAAACCATTATGGTCATATCTGCCAGAATAAACGCTACAGATCTCCGATCTTCAAAGCTATCAATGATACGTCTATATCGCAGTAATCTAGCCTCTCTTACAGACTCTCCCCAGAGAGACCTCCCTCTATCCAGCCGGAGTGTCGCTCACTCTGCAAAGTGCCAGCCAACCACTAAAACAGGAGTTAATAAAAAAATATATTGTCAGCAAAGTATTTTGTGACTAAGGGACATGGTATAAACTGTACACAGTTTAGAAAAAGCTTTTATGTGTCATAGTGGTGAAATCTTAAGTTACATGTAAGAAGAATGTAGGTTTTACTGTACCAAACTATGGAGACATTGGTTATTCTCCACCCTGAACCTTGATTGTAATACGACCTTTGGCTAAAGTTGAACCTGCCCTGGCTACTGTGCATAACTAATGGTGCATCAGTATAGGCAGGAGCAACAGGCAATCAGCCCCTGAGGAGCCATATTCGTTACATATGGGTGAATTCTAGAACAGAACTGACAGCGGTGCAGAGAGGGAGGAGGAGCAAGTACTAAGCACCCAGCCCTGGCCAGACCAGGGGCTACGCCACAAAGCCATTCCCTGAAGTATGTGTAGCCAAGCCCTGGTATTCACAATGGAGTGATGCCATGTCCCCTAGTTCCAGATAAATCTCCCTGTTTCCAGGCACCATAACAAATGTAGATAAGGGCCCTGAAATGCCACTGTAACCTTCCAGGCACCCGATCTGTTCTGAGAAGGGCAGAGAGAGAACTCTTTTAATCTGCACAGTGCAGCGCATGTGCCACCTAGTTGATGATTTCACTCTGCACTTGTCAAAGCAGATTGGGGTGCCATGGGGGAAGGGGGTTTGGGGCCTTGGTGGTAGGCACTAGCATGCTCTCCTCACCTTCAATCCCCATAGCGGCCACAATCCTTGCACCCATGGCCGTTCCAGCACTGGGTGGATGATTATACTTTTGTGATCCCACTGTCCCGTGAAAACAAAACGTAAAAGAAACAAAAGTGTCTCTTTTTGCAGCTACAACATGTATGTTTTCAAGAAATAAAAGGAAGTTAGCGTTCAAAGGCTCTCACATAAACACAAGCCCAGTTAACTACATGTAATAATATAATTTCACATATTTTTTAATAGAGATAAGGCCAGGTTATTTGTTTATTTTTTTACCAGGGACAGAAAATTATAAATCATTGACACATTAAACCTTGAAATATAAATGTCAGTATATTTATACATCTCTAGCGTTTCAGATGCCTGATTTAATATTTATAAGGTATTGTTCAATTTCTTATAGACTATAATATGTTGAGGATTAGTCTCACTGCCACAATGTCTGACTTAAAGAACACTAAAGCTGGGTACACACTAGGACGATGGATTGGCCGTCCGGCTGATCGGCCGTCCTATCTAACGATTGGTAAGTGCATGCACACTTACCAAACATCGGCCCAGTGTGTCGTGACTGACATCACAACTGGGCGGGCATTTACATGTGCCCACCCAGTTGAGCTGTCAGTCACCGGCAGCCTCTGCAGCAAGTGGTCAGCCGACCACCCATACACACAGCATGATGCACCAATATATCTGCAGATATATTGGGCATTGGCTGTGCTGCACAGCCGACCACCCATACACACAGCATGATGCACCAATATATCTGCAGATATATTGGGCATTGGCTGTGCTGCACAGCCAACACGATATACCTGTGAACAACGTAGTTCACAGACATATCGTTTGTACACACTGGCTGACGCACACGTGATATATCGACCGTTCAATTGAACACCCAATATATCCCAAGTGTGTACCCAGCATAACATTTCTTTAAACGTATGTACAGGATGTTTAGTTCCTTTTTTTTTTTTTTTAAATAAAAAAATTCTGCAGGTGTTTTTCTCCCTCTAGTGACACAAAGGAGTGTGGAAAATGAAACCAACACTTGCAGGACTTTATGAGGTTTTATTTTTTCATGAAAGTTAATGGAGGAGTGTTTCAGGAGTATGTGCTCCAAAAGGACATTTACCCATGGACACACCGTGATAATCATAATTACCTTTAAAGTGAATATTTCATTACATCATACTTGCCTACTTTTGAAAAAGCATTTAATGGAGATGTGCACAGCGTTACAGTAAACGTGTATTGCTCTGTCTGAGAGGTATGATATAAAATAGATATATTTATACCATTGTTGCTCGGTAAGATCAACTTGTTGACGAAAACAAACTGAAACTTTTCAGGGCTTGTTCATGGATTGTATTATACTCACATGTAGTTTCATGTACAGTAAGCGCCATTAGCAGGGCCACAACTAGGGGGGGCTAGAGGTGCACGTGCACCGGGTGCCGGAATGCAGGGGGTGAAAAAGGGATGACTCACGGTGGCTTGGGGGCTGGAAAGTCAGAAAACGGCCATCCAAAAATGGCCGCCGCCAAGGAGGAGACAGATGCTAGAGGTCCTTAATGGACCTCTAGTGTCTGTTAGGCCTTGCGCAAGTGCCGGGAGAAGATGCCGAAAGCTGCATCTTCTCCCGTGAAACCCCCTGGCAATGAGCATGAAATCCCCCTGGCAACGAGCATGAATCCCCCTGGCAACAAGCATGAATCCCCCTGGCAATGAGCAGGTAATTTTAAAGTAATTAGAAGCCTTACTGTGGGGCATACAATGGTGTTGAGCAAATATGTAAGTGGCACTTTGGTAATAGGCATTACAGTGTGTGGCATAATGTGTAATGGGCATTATTGTGTGTGGAATAATGTAAGTCACTATACCAGGGACGTTTGACTAGTGCACTGCCTTATGGAGGAGCAAGGACAAAATCCTGGTACGGGAAGGGAGGGGGCGCAAAACTGCTACCTTGCACCGGGTGAAAGATATCCTAGTTTTGGCCCTGCCATTAGAGACCTTATTCGAAAATTAATGTAGCCATAAGAAACATTGTGCCTCATAACCAGTGCAGGGAAGTCGCACGGATGCATTTGAATGTATATAACTCTGATTCCCCCCCCCAAGTATATAACAGCAACATAATGGTGGTAAGGTTTTAGAGTCTTCAGGGAGTCAGGGAGATTGCTACTATTTCAGTGAGTCTCCCTGACATTCAGGTAGAGTTGGCGAGTATGCATCACATTGGTCTCTGAAAATAATTAAGTAATATTTTGTCTGCAATGAAGGAACTTGTTACATTATTCTTACCTAAAGTCCTAAATCAACATCTTTAGCTTTCAGAAACGAAACAAATTGATGCATTTATGGGAAAATATATGATATTACTTTAATCAGAATTTAATCTAATACACATTTCAAATATAAATTGTCATAAAATGCTTGAATATTGTTTCACTGATCTCCTTTATATGAAAAAATTACATCTGCGGGCCCACTGCAAGGCCCATTTACAAGGGCCTTGCACAGCAGTCAGCCTCATTTGGTGGATATAACGTGACAAACTGAAAACTTATTTCATTTGCATGAGATAGATTGCTCCATCTGTACTTGTTAACATTCCTCATTTTCCTGGCACAGTTAAAAAAAATAATAATACTGCAGTCAAATGGGGATGGCTTATCAGAAAACAGCTGTGATTTTATCATGGGTGTGGCTTGTGTGAAACTGGGCATGGCTTGGGCAGATCACTTTTTTGCCCCATGTGCCTCCTACTCGTCCACTGCTGTGCCACAGAAAAAAATGTAGTGTGCAGTAACACAAAATTGCCACCAAGACCTCTCACACAACAGAAATATAACTAATGACAAAGAACACAGGAACATAAATCAAGTCCTGCAGTTGTATACATCAACACGCACTCACAGGGTGTTCTACAACGAGATTGGTCACGTGCAATTTTAATTGTGCGGCACATGTTGCTTGCAAAGCCCTAAATACTCAATTAGCTTTATTCAAGCTTCGTAGTCTATGGACAAGTTTTTCAGCTAGTTAGGGAATATTCAGACAACTTTTTTTTTTCAACTGCATCATGTAATAGTGCATTTTAAATTTAGACCATTGTGCGTGGTTTTATCCAGATGCAGTAGTTAACATTTTTAAAGTTATATTTGTACATAAATATTGAATTTTGCGTTTTAATTATAGCGTCCCTTCATATACCACTTGTCGATCTGAATGCAAGCCCTAAAACCTGTTATCCCTCCTAAATATATTTATGTTAAAAAGTCACATTCCTTGATTAAAAAATATTATTATTACAGGTTGAGTCTCCCATATCCAAAATGCTTGGGACCAGCGGTATTTTGGATAACGGAATATTCCGTATTTTGGAATAATTGCATACCATAATGAGATATCCTGGGAATAGGACCCAAATATACACACAGAATGCATTTATGTGTTACATACATCTGCAGGTAATTTTATACAATATATTCAATAATTTTGTGGCTCAAACAAAGTTTGTTTACAGAAATGAAATGAATTGAACCATCAAAAATCAAAGGTTTCATTATTTCAGTCATGCCAAAAAAAATTCTGTATTTCGGAATATTTGGATATGGGAGACTCAACCTGTATTATTATTTTATTTAGGGTCACACAAGAATTCCACAGCACTTTACATATGAGATGGAACATACAGTCAAATTACATAGTATATAGGAGATCAAACAGCACAGTTATAAACAAGTTCCCAACTTTACAAATGTACCTAATAACTAGGGATGTGCAGGCTCGGTTCTACTCGGTTCCGTTCTGGTTTTTTTCCCGAATCTTATTGGGCCTACTAATAACACATAAATACAATCCGCAGCTTACAATACTACATAGAGACCACAGAAAGACAGAGAGCCTTGCTCAAAAGAGCTTAACGTCTAGATATAAGAAATTGTATGTGTGTTTGTTAACTAGATGGGTGCATGAAAATATATTTCTTTACCAAAGTCTTGGCAACTGTGTTCCTTATCTAACTTTTAAGTAATTCAAGAGGGAATAGTTGTTATTGTTTTGTATGTAATGTGAGTGGATAGATCTTTACAAAAATTATATATATTGTGTAAGGCGGTAAAGCTTTGGGCTGTACAACAGCAGCTTTATATATTATATATATATATATATACAGTATATATATATATATATATATATATATATATATATATATAAAAGATAAGGGCGTCACTCAGATTAAAAAAAAAAACAACACATCACACTAGCAGCTAATTATTCCAACGTATCAATATAAGGCTACATCGTCTTCTGGAATAATTAGCTGCTAGTGTAATGTGTTTTTATTTGCTATCTGAGTGACGCCGTCATCTATTATATATATATATATATGTATGTGTGTGTATATATATATATATATATATATATATATATAAAATTATTACTTTATCATCAAAGTCTTGTCACCTGTCTTTTAATCACGCTGTAGGTAGATGTATTGTCACTAATAATTAGCTGATCACTTTGTGTATAGTTCGGAGATGTCGAACAGACTTCCTCAGTGAACAGAGCACAAGATACCACAAAGTGAGACCTAGCTGCTGCGCCAGACTCAGGATTCACAGTCCACCTGCACACATTGTGATTGCAGTTCAATGAAATACATGGAAAGACAACTACTTAAAATGTTATTTTATATTAATTAGAAGACTAAAACATATTTAAAGCAATTAAATATATATATAAAAATGTCATGATAGAGTTCCTTTAAAACACCCTTTGCAGATGTAGCCGCATTGAATGTGTTGAGGAGTTATAACTGCAAGCATGTGTGCAATTAAAAACTGTGGCTGTGGGTGTACAGAAAGGCCATGCAAACTTGATGGACCTTTAATCCTAAACTGAGATGGTTTTCATTAGAGTCACATTAAATAACGAAGATTATTTTGAAAGCGTTCAGCTCACAGCCCTTGCAGCCAGGTTTCCCCTGAGGACGGCTCTGCAATACCCTGATAGGATGATGTCATACTGTACCTAGCGAATGACATCATCCATTGTAGGAAAAATAAAACCACACAGAATTATCACACAGCATCCCACTCCAGAACATGCGAGGGATCAAATTACCCGCTGGAAAACAGAATTGCAGGGAGTGTGAAAAACAGGACCCAAGAGATTGAAAATTAGGAGCAGAATAAAATACATGCGAATCAGCACAGTTCTCAGTACTACATACCATCTATTATATTACAATTAGGAACGCTTACTGATGTTTATAGAAACACAGGGTGGTAAAGAGAAAAAAATAAGGTTACGTGAGACTTTAAAACTAATATACAATGCACTCTTGTTTTAACATAAATATATATATATAAATAATATATATATATATATATATATATATATACTTCACCTAGTGAAAGAGACTTCTAAATTATAAATCCATACATTGTACTCCTATGCATTATCTCATGCCCAACAATTATTAACTCATCAGCCCTTGGCTCAGGGAGCTTGCAATCTATTTTCACACAAACACATTTGCACGCCAATACCTATTTATTCACAGTCTACTAAAACCAACTGGATTTCTTAAGACCATAGCAGAAAATGTCTCCCTGTTTGGGAATAAACCCAATGAACCAGTACTGCTATGCAGCATTACTAAACCCTCTGCCACCATACTGCCTATTTAATCATTTTTGTTCAGAAGAAAACCGTATGTATTTTAAGGATTAACGGTCTCCATCTGTGGTTATAGGGTTATGCTAAGTTATCTTGGAAGTCTGAGTCCTTCATATAAAAATGTAAAAAAAATAGAACACATCCAAGTTAAAAATTCCCACATAAATGTGTTCAACATTCAGCGTTTATGGTTGGTTTGCGCTACGTTGTTGCAATCCGCTCTCACCATGGGCCAAATGACTACAAATCCGCAAATCTATATCCTGAGTTTGCCTGTAATTTGGTGCTGGCGCCTTGCCGACTTGGTCAGGAAATCGCTGGGTAAAATCAGAACTATCAACGTGGGATTAATAAAATGCATCTCTGCTAATATGTTCATTTTTTAAGGTAGTTCAAACATTCACGTTTGAAGCAGCTCTAGCGTAAATATCTCAGAACAAATGGCAGAATGTAATACAGGAGGGAGCAGTTGGGATGCCAGACTGAAAAATACATTAGGCCATCTGGCTGAGGCAGCCTCTCCAAAAACCTCATCTTTGTTTTCACCCCCCGACTCCAAACAACACATTTTCCACTATGATGAGTCTACATTTTCCCCAAACACGGGCCCTGATCATGCATGCAAACTGTCTCTTTGTTTACATGATTATTTGTATTAATCCACTGTTATCTTTTTTTTTTTTTTAAATCCACCGTCAGCGCAACAACTATAAATGGAAGAGAACGGAATTACATTAATAGATGGAAGAGACAGAGGGAACATGGCTTCTCACATCAGTACAACAATTTATTCCTCATAATGCAGCATAAAACCTCAAATAAACTTTTACATGATGGCAAAACTCAAACATCCCGCCAACAGCAGACACGTGCACTCCTCCGTCAAGGTCAGTAAGACACAATGGGGGACATGCCTTGGAGAAAGATAAAGTACCAACCAATCAGCTCCTAACTGTCAGTTTTCAAACAGCCTGTAAAGTGACAGTTAGGAGCAGATTGGTGGGTACTTTATCTCTTTGAACTTTATCACTCTCCAAAGCTTAGTACATCTCTCCCAATGTGTGATAATGGCCTTTCCTTATAGCTTTGTTACATAAGGGCTAAAATATGAAGCAGGGCTTCCCTACTGGTGCATATGTTCCATCCCTGAGGGATACTTGTGGCTCTTCGCTTCCGAGCTAGCTTTCACTGCTAGTAATGCATGACATCATTATTTTATTAGCTTATGGCCTGTGTGCATCAGTGACGTGCAGTGAGATCAGTGGCTGGGGAAGCACACATGTATGTATTTTTAGATTAAAACTCTGGAGCATGACAGGGAGTATGATAGGAAGGAGTATGACAGGGAAGACTCTGCCTACCCTGACTGCACGTCCCTGGTGCGCAGATTTTTTATAAATTATCTGCAGCCTTTCTTGTGTAAAATGTAGACAGCAGTCCCATATAGCATAGCAGCCACCATCTTACACTGCCATATGCAAAATCTATCTATTTTAAGCTGTGGGAATACAATTCTTATGAAATAACAGGCTTGTTTTCACTAGGCAGGAAGTGCACACATTTTTTTTTTTCGAAGGGAAACTTCTCATTGGCTGGAGTGATCTGATGTGGCCAATAGAAAGCTTTCAGCAAATTGCCATTTCTATACTCAGCAATCCCTGCTGGAATGGTAGTGACTAAATCCCCTTCACGGAGAGGACCTTGACGTCATCAGCCAGTGTCCAGCGTCATTCCCTACCATCCAAGTGGGCATAGGGGGGGGATACAAACCTTGTGGCAAGCGTAGCGAGCCACCGAGCCCGAAGTGTGGCGAGCGCAGCGAGCCCGCGAGAGGACAACTTTCTTTTTTAAGTGGGGATAACTTTCTTGTGTAGCTGACCTTATTGGGCATGAACTGCACTTCCACCCTCACTCACCTCACTTCCAGGTCCCTAGCATGAAGGGGAAATAAGCTCTACCCGGCTGGAATGTGTATAAAAAGTTTTAATTCAAAGTTTTGAAACTTTATTAAGGCTTTTCATTTTAGGATTCCTGGCAATAGGGGTAGCAGCATTTGGCTCAATATAAGGGAGAAAAGTATAAAAATATACTTATGTTTGAAAAAAAAGAGTAATTTGCCATAAGCATAATTTAATTCTTCTTGACCCATTGAGCACAACACAGAATAATTTGTTAGGAGAGTGAATAACTAATAGGAAGGTTTACAAATATATCCTGTATTCATTCTAGAATTAGCTCTCTGTCACTGCTAAATATTAAATCTTCAACATCCCACAAATCTAGGAAAAACCTGGTGTATAGTCTTAAGAGAATTCAGAATGAGGGGCCTATTCATTAAACCTAAAAATTCGATGGAGATAATTAGGTTTAGAACTCTCATGGAGTTCTAGCTAATTATAGGTGGAATTCATCATTCCACCTCTCCATAAGTATCTATTCCGAAAAGCTGTCATTTTTGCAATGACAGCTTTTCGGGAAATAGATACTTTTCCCTGCCTACACTACCTTATCGCATCTGGAAACAGTGCTGCGCATGCGCTGTTACATCTGTAAAACCAGCGCATGCGCAGCACTGCCTACAGATGCGTTAAGGTAATGTATCCCCCGACCCCCCCACCCCCCTCCGCTCACCTCCCCCCTCCCCGACTTACCTGTCCGCGCAGCAGCCTCCGGCTCCGTCCTGCTGGTCTGTCATGTGGTTTCCCAGCAGACCACATGACAGATTAGGGGAAAAAAAAATGTTTTTTTTTTTCAAAACTTTCTTGTGCTCTGCTGGGGAGCACACATGTCCGACCATCCTCCGGAGCCTGAGGACGGAGCAGAGCGCCGGAGGGACTCGTCGGGGGACCTGCACACGCGGATACAGGTAAGTCGATTCTGCTATTCGCCACCTCACAGTGGCGAATAGTAACTGCATCAAATTCCGAAAATTCATAATTTTTGGAATTTGATGAATACCACAATTTCCACATCCCCATACTAATGTATGGGGAGTGTGGAAATTAACGCAGGGGAACTTAGCAAGGAGGTATCTGTGATATCTCCTGTGCTAAGTCTGTTCATGAATACCAAAATAACGTTATTTAAGGAAAATGTCCTTAAAAACGTTATTTTAGTGTTGATGAATAGGCCCCTGATTCTGTTAAGACTAGCCACTTTTAATTGGGGGATACAGTACTAAAACAAATACTAGGTGGTAACAGACAGACAGAGAGGTAAGAGGGCCCTGCACGCAAGCTTAGAGTGTTATTGTAAAATATACTTACATAGGGGTCATGCACTATAAAGCCACATTTGGATAAGTTAAGCAGTGGTTCCCAAACTGTGCGGCGTGGCACCCTGGAGTAGGGCCTGCTCCAGTAGGAGCCACGCCCTGTGCCGACCGAGACGTAGGCACGCAGTTTCAAAGCCGTGCGTGACCAGAAAGGGGAAGTGGCATAATTAACATAGGCACCCCCCTAAATGGCGTTATTTGGGGGCGTGCCCACATGGCACGATTCTCGTGTAACATCAGGCTGGGGGTGAGCTCAGCACTCCGTCACTAGCTGGGCTTCCCCCAGCCCTCTCCTTCCACTGAATGGATGCCACGCGCAGCATCCATTCAGCTTCTCCGGGGCCCGGCACTGCCACACAGCTGCGGCGGTGGGGGTGGCCGACCAGCCGTGGGACACTTCGGCCCATGGTTGCTAGTACAGCAGGCTAGTGCCCGAAATGTGGGACTGTCCCGCTGAAATCGGGATGTTGGGAGGGGTGCGCCCTCTATGGGTTGGGGCCCCTGTTCGACCGCACTGGTTGAACAAGCCTCGAGCAGACCCGGCCCTGGGGTGCCTCGGGACACTTGCAGGGGTGCCTCAGGTTGGTGGTCCAGCACCAAATCAAATTCTTTATGGTCCATATAATGTAATATATGTGGACAAACAGAAGCGCAAACCTGTCCCCATCACATAACTGAGCCTAAGGATGACAGGTAGCACAATTTACTTCACTTTACTACTTCACTACACTTTTTTCTGAATTTCTCAATAACAAACTTTTGGCTTAGGGATGCCGTGAATACAATGCTGATACTCTAGGGCGCCGTGATTCAAAAACGTTTGGGAACCCCTGAGTTAATGTATAAAACAGCCTGCACTTACCCTAACAAGTACACTATTAGCACGAACAGAATATGACAAATACTAAGAGAGCAGGGGTAGAGAGCTAATGGACAAAATAATATTAGAGGATGGGTGGGGAAAGAAAGAGAGAGTATGATTAAAAGTTAAAGAGCTTTTAGGCAGAGAACATACAAGTGAGAATTTGGGCAGATTTGGGGCTCATTTAATTAATGGCAAATATATTTCCTCTGACTTGGCAGGTTTGTGCTCACATTCAACTGTCCATTTAGGTTAAATCAAAGTCATTGTGATTTCTACACTGATTCTAATCTAATGAATACAACTATAGGTCTATCAGACCAGGGGAGATCTAAATTATTAGTAAATAGGTCCCATACGGAGAGAATAACTGATAGGGGGAGGGAGAGAGGTTAAAAATGAGAGGTGACTGGGAAAAAAGAAAGAAAAAAAAAAGAAAGAAAGAAAAAGAAAGAAAGATTATTCTGTAAGATGGGTGGCAAATAGTAAATTATATATACTGTATGTATGATTGTATTTACAGTATGTATGTATGTATTGTCTGAATGTATGTATGTATCTATCGATCTATCTATATGTAGAACTTGAATTCTCATATCAAACTCTCCCTATAGACTCCAAGCTTGTGTGCAGGTCTCTCTTACCTCTCCATCTGTCTACAGTTGTAAAGCGCAAAGCAATATGCTGATGCTATACAAATAAATAATAAAATATACACATACACACACAAATATATACATAATTACACACATTTGTGTGCGCACACACACACACATATTGTTTCCTTGAGTATCAGAGCAATGATACAGTATCAGCTGCTGACCTCGGTGCAGTGTAGCTTCTTTGCCTTCTGCACAGATAACTTTCCAGGTTACTAGTTCATGTAAAACGCATCTGAGGCTGCAGCTTCTCACAGGATTCCGCTCTAGTCACATCTGTCATGTCTGTGTGGGACTAATTTCAGTAAAGGGCACACACAAAGCAGCTTCTGCTCCATTTCCAGAACAACAACACTGGCTTCATCAAGTATGCACCTATTGGCAAACCTATTTGATATATATATATATATATATATATACACAGATATATATAGATATATTTATTTATAGCACAGCATATTCCATTGCGCTTTACAATTGGAAACATAAATAGAACAAAACTCGGTAGAAACACACAGATATATAGGTGGGAAGACCCTGCTCGTAAGCTTACAATATATAGGATATATAGATAGATTTGTATATATATATATACATTAAGATAGCTATAGATATATATATATATATATATATATAGTAAGATGTATAAATACATGGATAGATAGATAGATAGATAGATAGATAGATAGATAGATAGATAGATAGATAGATAGATAGATAGATAGATAGATAGATAGATAGATGATATATAGATTTGTTTTTATGAGAATACTAGACCAGGAGGTGTCACCTAGCTTTAGAATATCCTCACTGTAAAAGATCCTGCCAACCATATTTGTTCACACACAATTGTTGCAATGTAGAGTTACTACAATAACATGCTCTGATGCAGCGACATTAGACATTACTAGTGTGAGGCAAGAAAAATAAAATACAGAAAATTTAAATCAAGCAAAACATTTTATCTGCTTCACAAAAATTGCAATGAGAAAATACAACTCTGTATAAAATGTTCATTAACTAACAATTGGGAAGCATTGTAAGCAATTCCAGTTTTTTAGTAATATTCTTTTATCATAAAGGATTTCTGTGTTATATTGTACTTGCTGTTGAAGGAAACTGACTTTAGTATATTATATTAAAAATATCCAATAACCCATGTAAAACTACATATGTATAAATATTCAGGACATCATTTTTCAAGCATCATTTGCAGTTATATTTAAGATTATCCATAACTGCAACATTTTTGCCACTGTTGCTATATAATATTTTTACCATGCAGAGATAATTTGGTTATTGCACCATAAGGCCATTATAAAAGTGGAGGCTAGTGTTACATCCTACTGCATTCCCCCCTATGTAATGATCTTTATGGAATATATAATTGCAGCAGTTATGGTTGATAACAGGATAACAAAAAAAAATCAATGCAACATTACAAGATTTTTTTAAAAAAAGGAAATGCCTGGGGAGTCTGCAAAAAAGTCCAAAAATACAATGTGAAGTACATTGTCCGGAAGGAAGGAGGTTACAATGAGACTGGTGTAAATCTCCAAAAAAGGCTCACACACTAACAAAACAATGCAGAACAATGCAAACATCAAATGCACAACCATTTACCTTATGCCAGGCTATAAGGAATCACTTTTATATTGCCCCAGATCTTATAAAACTGATACCGACAGAATCAGGCAAGAGCTTTGCACAACTATAAAAACCAGTGGGCTCTATGCACGGCTCTTATAATGGGTAACTATAGAAAGTACTAAAGTTTATTTTTATATTTTTTTGTACTTAATACACCATTCATGCCGTTGTGGATGGACCTTGTTACCAGTACAGGTCTGCAAAGTGATTGCAATAGGCTTGTTAATGTGCGTCCTATCCGGGGGGAAAGGGGTTAATAATGAATTACCCTCGCTAGGTTAACCCTTTCATCACAGCACGGGATTAGAGTCCGATAAGGCAGGGAGTGGTGAAGTTAAGGGAGGGTGCCTGCGGTCACCGCCGAGAGAGAGTATAACGGGGCTTTTAACAATGGGCATTGACTACATGATTCAGGTGGGCAAAGGGTTGATCAAAGTCACAAAGAGCCTATGGTGCAGATAAGTTATTGATAGCAGCACAGGAGTCACTCACTATACCAGAGTTAGGCATGTGCAGTTGTTGCGGGACTACAAGCCCCAGCATGCCTTGCTAGTCAAGGATAGAAACTGGCATGGCATGCTGGGACCTGTAAAAGCTGCAAAGCCACAGGTTAGCAGCGTCTACCCTATACCGCAAAAGCATGCACCACAGCAATTATATACATCATCCCCTTGCATGTTATGCTTGCATTAAAAAGTTCAGCTTCAGCTAGCATGCAATATATTTCCACCCTGACTTGCCCATCAGGTCATCAGCCAACCTTTATCCTTACTCACTGAGCCACCCTATAGCAATAAGCCCAGAGGGTCCTCTTAACAGTCCATATGAAGTCATCACCTTTCAAACTACTTGTATAAAAAAACAAACCAATCTATAATATAATCACCCCCTACATTTAGGAAGGCAAAATAACGGTTCTATTTCCCTATGTAATTATTGCAGGCTTCAATCGGCATTGTAACAGAATCAGCATATTTATACAGTCCCTTTAGCTAATTGCAGGCAGCTCCAATTTTTGTAAGAACCTTTCTGACCCCAAACATTGTTACAAGAGACTACAAGCGATACAGTGATACTCTTATTTACATTCCAGTCCCCCAGTGTTTTATTCTCCAGTGGTGGAATCTTACCTGTTTGGTCATGGAGTCTATTAACCGTACATAAAAATCCTGTTCTGTCCTGATGCCTGGGAAATAAAATGGGATGCATTTAGCATAAAGATCTGCATATATATCATGGTACAGACAGACAGAAGTTTTCATGCATCATAATAGCTTACATGACTAGATCGATCTATCTATCTATCTATCTATCTATCTATCTATCTATCTATCTATCTATCTATCTATCTATCTATCTATCTATCAACACATACATCATAAACCATCTGTTTTTTAAATAATTCATTAAAAATATTTCCTACTAATATTAGAAAGTACGAAAATATCCATTCATAAACTAGCATATCATGTAGTAAAAACCTCTCTATATTAAGCAATACAATTTGGAAACATTACCGGGATTTTTTTTTATTCTTATTTTGTTAAACAGATACAAGATGCATATTAAAATATTTCATAACTGATCCTATTACTATTACAACTTTTATCCCTCGGGTGAATATGATGTCAGAATGATCGCACAGATATTTATTAACACAAGAACAGTCAAATCTAGAAGTTATAAAACCTACTTCAATACTAATATAGCCAGTGAACAGTTAAATTAGCAAGCGGGTGTCACTTATATGTTGGCTGCCGTTCAGGAGTCAAGGGGTTAACTCTTGTACAGTCGTAATGAGAGTGAATTACATAGAACATAGTGCTGTACATCAGTCAGAGTCACATCCAAAAGGGGTACAAATAACCTTTATTTGGAAAACGTTTGTTTGATACTTTTTTACTTTTTCAATATAACAATTGTTGCTTCACTATCGTTTACTACATATTTGTAGGGTATATATTTTTTTATATCAGTATAAGTAAAATATAAAATAACTCAAATTACACGTTGTCTAACCCATGGGACTCATTGCTGAAACTTTCTTATAAATAGTAGACACTTATTTTTGAAGACTTTACTTTTCCAAGTCCCAATGATACTATATGGTGCTTTTCTTTGATTTAAATTCCTATACAAAAGTATAAAAATGACAAGAAGTAGTTTATTAAATCAGAGCTTAGTTGATCCAAGCTCATTCAGATAACTGTGCACATAAGGACAGTAAATTTAAATTAATCATAGGAAACATAAATACGTTTAATAACACATAATGTATTAATATATATATATATATATATTAATATATATATATATATATATATATATATATATATATATATAAACATTTCTCCATCAGGTCTTGTGTGTGTGCACTAGTGACAACCCATTATTGGAAACACAGAAAAGTTGGCTCTAATCCTTTTGTATCTGTCTGTCAGGAGCCATATGTGAGGCTGACCACATACACTCACCATTGCTATAGAGCAGCTGGAGTCGGTAGTGGATGCCATTATTTGTCTTCTCATTGCTGGTTTCCTGATTTCAAAAATAAAAATATCACAAATTATTTATTCCCCCCACAACAAAATGACTACTTCATCAGCACATAATGCAGAGTATATATGGAGCTTATTATAATTCACTATTGCACACATATATTTATGACTATTATTACTGTCATTCTTGTCAAGCAGTTCCACTACAGTTGAAACCAACGACAAGTGTTATACAGTGTACATATAATAGTATGGTGATCATTATATTTTATAACAACAACGTACTGTTTGAATTCATCTATGAATT